>CM074743.1:31124572-31724572 GCA_037367245.1 Phrynocephalus guinanensis | reverse complement strand
GGATCTTTCTTTACATAATTTGTAATTATGCGACATGGTACTGATGTGCAATACATAGTACCATTTGGCAAAGAATTTCAGCCCTGAAACAAATGAACTCCAATAGTGTTGGAGTTTTTTTTTTTAGCCCACCTGTTATCTCTCTGCTTATATGAAAAGTGACGGCTCTTAATTGGTAATAGTGCCGTGGGCTACAGACTAATAGAGGGCTGTCTTTGCCAAATCAGTTAATCCTCATATGCTCTCGCACTGCAGGCACTGCATCAAACCCACCACATTGTTTATTTCTTCCTTGTTTCTCTGGACAAGACATGTAACTGAGGATATGATGCAGTCATAGCACTGTAACAGCCATTGATTTTAGACAACATTTACCAATGCTTTGTTGGTATTTGAGACAGATGTATGAAATACCTGGTTCTGCCTTGCTCCCAACCTCCAAACCATTTTCAGTTAGAATCATGGGTTGGAAACATCATTTTTGAATGGGAAAAAAGGTGTAATTCCATTGCAAAAATTTGACTTCCCTGAGTTTTGCTTAGAGCATTAAGAGATGCTAGGACTAAATTATGGGTAGAAAACCACTGATCTAGACAGAGGACTCCTTGCACTCACTAAGCTATTAAGAAAGACATGTGCAACTATTATTCCTCTTCGATCCAGTGCTTGTTCTTACTTTCTGGCAATTAAAGAGGTTGAAGAAGGATGTATTTTTGGAAAAACGCAAGAGGATTACAAATTGGGGATGACATCCCTGGAACCCCTGCAAAATTCTCTGCAGAGAGCAGCACAATTGCATAATAAAGGCCATGTCCAGAAAGGCACAGGGATAAGGATTTATTGGATGTGACTAGATTCGTTATTCTGTAGTTAATGCCAAGAATATCACCAACTGAGAGTGGGAGCTGGAACTTCAACAGAAATACTCCATGTCCATGCTGTACACATTTTTCTGCACAGTCCCATTTGCCATTATGCTACTAATGAACTTGGGTGATTGAATGGATGGCTATCATTTTGAACCTGACACAGGACACACATACAGATAAAAGTGCTCCCCCCCCGAGCATCAGCAAGCATACCAAAGTTCATAAGTTTAAATGGTTTTCAGGCTTTGAAAACTGCCTTAGTCTGCTCTCGGCGGCAGGGATGGGCAACTGTTTATGCACTGTTGGACTGCACTTGCCCTTTATACTTCCCTGGGGTCTATCCTGTTGCTCAGCCCTGAAACAGAAAATGAGAGCTATCAGGATGAGGACTGATAGCCAGCCTTGAACCTGACCCACTGGCTTGTAATATAGTAGAGTGGGGAAAGGAATGACATGTCCTCTGTGGGCCCTAAAATATATTGTAAGGGTTGTGTTATGAACTTTCAGGAGATTTGAAAGAGCTTGGGCATGTCTGGTCAGTGATGAGGATACACACTGTAACGTTTTATTATTGGTCCCAGTATCTGCTATTTCTAATCAAGGAGGAAGGCTTATTCCGTGGATGACGTCAGACTCCAGAGAAAAACAATGAGCAGAAAGAACAGGTCATCAGAATGGAAGTGTTGTTCCATATAATTTGCTTTTATTTATTTATTTATTTATTTATTTATTTATTTATTTATTTATTTATTTATTTATTTTTACCCCACCTTTCTCCTTGGAAAAGCGCCCAAGGTGGCTTACAATAATGAGAGACAATATACAGTCCAAAACGTTTAAGACATATGCAGGTTAAGAACAGGGAGTTAGAAGAGGCATCTTAGAACATTAAAAGGCAAGAGTAGAGCTACAAAGAGTACGCAAAAAGAAAAGAAAAATCCATTGTGAGGGGTGGAAAGTAACACGGGAATCACTGGTGTTTTTATGAAATCAGTTAATGCAATCATGTATGGTAATCCATATAAAAGTCACATAGTGAATAGACCCTTATTCAGGGAAAGCTTGCCCGAAGAGGAAGGTGATTGCCTGCTTCCAGAAAGGCAGCAGAGATGGGCCGTCCTGGCCTCCAGCAGGAGGGGGTTCTAAAGTCTGAGAGCAGCAACAGAGAAGGCTCTTCCATGTGATCTTGTGAAGGTGGCAGGATGGAGAGAAAGGCCTCTCCTGATGACCTTAGCACCTGAGCCATTTCATACTGAGGGAATCGATCTTTGAGGTAGCTTGGACCAAAGCCATTTTGTGCTTTGTAGGTTAAGGTTAGCACCTTAAATTGTGCCTGGTAGGTGATTGGCAGCCAGTGGAGCTGCTTTAGCACGTGTGTAATGTGATCTCTGTAACCCACCCCAGTCAGCAATCTGGCCACTGCGTTTTGGACACGCTGAAGTTTCCTGAGACTTTCCATTGGTAGCCCCACATAGAGCGTATTATAGTAGTCCAGCCAGGAGGCCACTAGAACATGTGTCACCATGGCCAGAGCAGATTTCTCAAGAAATGGGTGTAATTGGCGTACTAGTTTTAATTTTGCAAATTCACTCCTGGGCATCTAGGTTCAAAGATGAGTCCAGGAGCACCCCCAAGCTACGAACCTCTTTTTTCAATTGGGGGGTAATCCCATCTAGGAGAGGTTGCATCCCTATTGCTTGATCTCCTTTTTAACTGACTAGAAGCATCTCTGTCTTGTCTGGGTTTTGTTCCAGTTTGTTCTTCCTTATCCAATTCATTACTGAAACTAAGCACTGATCTAAAGTCGAAATAGCTTCCATGGAATCCGGAGGTAACGAGAAGTTGAGTTGAATGTCATCGGCATACTGGGTGGTGACACTTAACCACAAAACTCTGAATAATTTCCCCCAGTGGTTTCATTTAAATGTTAAGTAACATAGGAGACAGAACAAAACCCTGAGGTACCCCACAGGCCAGTGGCCGTGGTGTTGAACATGAGTCCCCTTACATCATTTTCTGCATTGTCTCCTGCAGGAAGGACTGAAGGCACTGTAAGACAGTGCCCCCAAGTCCCATTTCAGAGAGACAGGTCAGGAGGATGCTGTGGTTGATAGTGTCAAAAGCAACTGAAAGGTCCAATAAAATTAAAATGGACACAGATCCCCTATCCATTTCCCTGTGTAGGTCATCCTGCAGGTTCTTGCAGGATCAGATCCTGGATGATTGTTGATTTCCCATTCACTGATCTTGCATTCAACAACAATATTTTTAGCCCAGGCATCTTGTCATCAAGGTTTACAGAGCATTCTAGATTCGTAGATACCTTGGGAGTTAACAAAACCCTGTCATCCTTCCGTCTTATAAAGCGTTGATGGATCTTATGATTGTCATGTCTTTCTCTACCAAGAACGGTGGAAGTATGTTTCCTTTCATTGCCTCGCAAAGTCTTTTTTCCATAAAACGACATCTTCCGCAGGTAGTGGCACAACAATCTGTGGCACTAACTGCCATGCCAACTGCGCACTTAGTTCTGCACATTGCGCGTGCACACGAGGCGAGCATCAGAGGTGCTGCCTTTGGCAGCAAAGACTAAATTATATCTACCTGTGAAAAGGAAGAGGATAGAGCTGAAGGCTGGCTCCTGCTTATTATGTGGGGCAGAAGCAAATCCTGTATCTGTGATTTGGTGCATTTGGCTTGCCTGCCTGTTATAGCATTTGGAGCAAACAGGCACCAAAACATTCTATAATCTGACTTTTAACCAGCAGATTAAAGAGCAGCAGGGCGGAGCACTTCTTTTGTTTCTATGTCAGTTGAAAAAAAAATCAAGTTGGTTTTAATTTTAATAGGCTTTCGGATTTCAGCAGTTATAATCCTGCCAGGCCTTTTCCCCATCTCTGGCCCCAAAGAGATCATCCCTACTTGGCCTTTATAAATGAAGCCTTACGTCTCTCTCATCTCTTGAAGAAGGGAGGGGTTGATACTTCCATGAGGAAAGTACATCAAAGCCACCCTCATGATATTTTCATTTTTTTCCCCTTCAACAGGATGTGGAGAAGATGCTCCTAGTTTCCTGCTTTCCTTGCTGTTGAAGACATGGAATAATACTCTGTTTATGTATTGCCTCTTTTATCAACTAATAATAATACTGCCAGCTTTGGTTTTCTGATATGGCTGCTTAATTTCTGACCTGGTTAGCAACTTCCAGCCCAGTTTCAAGTTAAAGAAGTGCGATGGCAGATTTTTGTCTGTTGGCTATTGTGTAGCACAAAGGCACTCATAACATGTTTTCTAAAAAAAGCTGTGGCTATTCTACTCAGTAATAATTGTCATTTCCATTCCATCACTCCCCACAAGCACCTGGGGCTCTTTGTTCTCACTTTCACCCACAAGGCTGCTAAGACTTCACCACACACAACAGCATACAACAAACGGTGGAAGGAAGGCTCCCTCCTTGACCAGTATTACCGTAATCCTTGATGAAGTAGAGTCAGTACTTTACTGCAGGGAAATGCTCAGGTTGAAATGACAGGAGAACAGTAACTCCCAAATACTACTGTTAAAACATATTGAGGGCCTTTTTACACGACCCCTAAACTCCGCCGCAAATGGCTCCCAGCTCCGGAGCTTAAAATTGTTTACCCACCAGCTCCGGAGTTTACTGAAAATTAAGTGCGACCACGCCCACCTAAGCGGGTCCCAGCGCACTTTTCTCGTACCTGCTCTTGGGAGGTGAAAATTGCTTGATGCGGATGTGCCGGGCTCTCCTCGCTTCTTTTTGTTGTTGTTTTTTGCCTCCCGCCCCTTTAAGAGAAGGAACCAGGAAGTGACGGGGCTCCCGGCAGCTTCCACCGGCACTGGGAGGTAAGCCTTTATTCTTTCGTCCCTTTTTTTCTCCCTCCCCTCACGCAGCCAGCAGCCAGGAAGTGCGGAGGGGGGTGGGGACGCACGAAGAGTGACAAACCCCTAAGATCTCTTGTCCGAATTTAAGTGACCAGCGGATCTTAGGGGTCGTGTAAAAGTCCCAGAAGCCCAGAAAGAGAGGCTGACGACATAGGGTTTTAAGATCACTGTTTGATCTACTGCAGGAATAGGCTGGTCTGCTCCTAAAGACGGTGTTCAGATGATGTCTTTGTTGGGGTGGACCAGTCCACCTGCAGAGTGGTCCTATCCATAGCTTGCTGAGCCCTTGTAGCCTACAGGACATCAACAAATTAATCATTTCCTCTGCATCTTGGCAGAGGAGCAGGGGAAGTGAAAACTAATTTTTACTGTATAATCGACTGTCACTGATGGATTTGGCTCCAGGTGGTTTCTCAACTGGCCCTGTTAAGAAAAGGCAAAGAAACCATTTTTTATTTTTTATATATATAACTGATGCCAAGGAGCAGAGGAAGTGATTAAGTTGCCAATATCCTGAAGTGGCTCACTTATTAAGCCACTTCCTAATATTGGTAGGAGCGATTTCCATGTGAGCTCTTGGGCTTGATTAGATCACTCTGATCAAACCCAACCATTTCAAAGGAGCCCACACTAGCTCGCTCACTGCCACTACTGTAGCCATACCCCACAGTCTCATCTTGCCATTATAGACATCCTGTATCCAGGCAATACATACCGGCATAAGAATCACCTCTTTCATTATGGATATGCAGTGTGGTCTCTTGGAGACTAAGAAAATAACCAAAAGTGACCGGGCCATTTATTATGACAAGTATGGGTATAATAGTTTTTAGAAGGTCGGAGGGACCCCTTAGCGCTTTCCATTCTACTTTTTGTGCTTTTCTGCACAGTCCATTAGTCATTTGGGCAAGACCACAAGCTGATGAGTTTATGAGATAGAGGCTAATTCAAGTAAGTATGGATAGTTTCTGTCACCCCAGTCTAAATTTATATTTGGGGAGTACTTAGGAGAGCATAGGAGTATTTAGAGGAGTATTTAAGAGTGTATAGTAGTAGCTCTTCTATCAATATCTTTCTCCCCACCCCCAATTTTCTGCAAGGTATGGTGGTTCAGCTGGCTAGAGCGCTGAAACTGTTGGTTGCAAAGTCAGCAGCTTGGTGGTTTGAATCCCAGTTGCCATGCAGTGGAGTGAGCTCCCTCTGTTAACCCCAGTTCCTGCCAACCTAGCAGTTCCAAAGCATGTAAATGCAAGTAGATAAATGGGCACCGCCGTAAAAACCAGGAAGGTTAACAGTTTTCCATGTGCAGAAATGTGTTTGGCCATGCCGGCCACATGGCCACAGACCTTCACAACACCGGCTCTTTGGCTTAGAAAATGAGCACATGTCAGTCACATGGTCACAGACTTGCACAACACCGGCTCTTCGGCTTAGAAACGGAGATGAGCACTGCCTTCCTTATTGTTTGCAGTTTATGCCACTCTCCTGTGATCTTGGCTATTCTCCAGTGTAGCTATCGAGTATGTTTTAATTTTTATGTTAAAGCCCCTCTTGCCCTGTTGAATAGCTTTGTGTGAATGTGGTTTAGTGGTTTAAAGAGCCTTTATATGTGTGCATAGGCAGAACACAAATGAGTTACTACCTCTGTGCTAAGTAATACAGGGGTATCCTCCTCAGGATGATCAAGCACCCAGTGTTGCCCCAAAGACTCTCCTGTGATTCCTATGTGTTTCCACTGTGGTCACAACACAATGCTACTTGGAGGCCTGTCCCTGCTGCCCGGAGAGTGAGTGACCTTGTTGTTGAAAGAGGCAGGCAGGGCTGGGGGCTGCTTTTTAGGCCACTCAACCATAAGTTATCTCCTCCGCCTGCCTCTCGGTGGGGGTGAACATGGCAACAGGATCTAGAAATGGAATCAGTTCTGTGTAGCTTTCACAGCTTTAGCTGATAATAGAGCAGAAGCCCCTAAACCCCCGCAAGGCTTAATCTGTGTCTTGATTGCAAACCAGCCGCACATCTGTCACAGCAGGCAGAGCCTGCTTCATTTCTCAGATGCTGCCGATGCTTTATCATAATAACATGTTCCCTGCATCTTTGCTGCTCCCCTGCTTTTGTTACAGGCTTTTTTTTTGACCCATGCTAATGTTCTTGAACAGCTCTTCTTCGTTTAAGGGGGATTTCTGTGTGGATTGTGTCTCACGATGGTGTTACTGGATTTTCTGTCTCAGGCCTTAAAATTCCTTGGGCTAGCCCTCTCCCATTTAAAACTTCTCCTTTCCTCTGGCTTCAGAGAAGGAGTTCGCTGAAGCCCTGCTCTGTGATTATTTCCTACAAGGGAGAAAGTGAGATTCAAAATGCAAAATCTGTGACTTAGCTGCACAGTACTTTTTCTTAAACACCCGTGGCATGCGACAACCATCCGGTACTAATTGAACACAATTTTCTCTGATCTCCGGGACAGACTCATCTGTTTAAGGCTCCATGTGGGTATAAACATAGATGGCTGGTGGACAAAGAGCAGGGACATGGCTGTACCCATTATTGAGCTGCCTATGGGTACACACAGCTGCCTAGATGCCCTAAGCACATCCGATCTCGCCCGATTTCGGAAGCTAAGCAGGGTCAGCCCTGGTTAGTACTTGGATGGGCGACCACCAGGGAATACCAGGTGCTGTAGGTGCCTGGAGTAGGAACTGGCAAACCACTCCAGTATTCCTGCCAAGAAAACTTGGAGTCACGAAGAGCCGGTCATGACTGTAATGACACAACACACACATGGGTATGCACATGCATATCACCTTACCTAACTGTCATTTGTGATCATGGTAATTGGACTGCACTGAGATTTAGCTGGTTAACATCATCAATTTATTTTCTTTTGAAATTAAAATATGACATTCTTCCCCTCCGAAAAGTCACAAGGCTCATTTTTTGGGATCCCTTCACTGCGGGGAATCTGTTGGTGGTTATGGGAGGGAAGGGAAGTTTTAATTTTCAAACATTAATCCTGGCAAGGTGATTTTTAGAAATTAAAGACTTCCTCTCATCCGGCAGCCTCTTTACAAGGATCCCAAGGAAGCTTCAGGACATTCGGGAGAGGAATTGGAAATTTTTAATCACCATAGTTGAGGATGTTATCAGCTTACTCAGCATAAGTTGCGCAACAGGATTTCAGCCAATATTTATGTATCTTTAAAATTCAGCTGTACTGAATGAATAGTAAGAGTCCATTAAAAACACACAAGCTTCCGGTTAAGCATACATGAAATGACCCTCTTGTCTGTTAGGAAGCATGGCTGATATTGTAGGCATCGGAAGTGGATGAGAAACGCCTCTGAGCAATGATAGGATAAGGTGTATTCGTTTAGTTCTTTTGCTGCCTCTGTTTTTAGTGCTGCTTGGATTTTATCAATTTTTGTCTCCTTGTAAATATTTTTAAATTGTGTTGTAAGTCCTCTTGAAAACCAGACAATAAATGAACGTTTTGTATTAGATGAAGACTAAAATAAAGTGTAACTTCTATGAAATATTGGTTCATCCCAAAGAGGTGGGGCTAAGAAGGAGCATGGCTGTGAATAAAATATTTGAATCAGAAAGAGCATTAGAGGCCAGTCCTGCTGTTGCCACTTGAATTGCTAAGGGTCTTGCCAACTTGGTGTCAGTATAATTCCTATATGTTGGTTTTGGAGGGAGGGGCAAAACCACACAGTGAATTTATGTATATGCAATTAAATTGATATTTTATCCTAGGGTTTTGAAGATTCTGCGCGTGGAGCTAATTCTCCTATATTATGGATACCCAACCCAGATGAGGACGCTATCTTGTATTTTTGTCTAAATTTGAAATTTAAAAGGGCACTTGAACTTTGCCATCCTACAAGCAACTTCTATATTGGTGCTATTGTGGAGGATGAATTACAGTATTTTGTCGTTGTAATTGCTCGTGTTTCTCCTATATAACTGAATAAGAAGAAACTCATTTTGCAAAATTGTGTTTGCAAGCCTCACTAATAGATATCTAAGCAAACACATAGAACTTAAAAATGGTACAAAAGCTTAGATAAACAGAACTCTTTTGGATGGCTTATTAAATATATATAGACACTTCCCCAGCAGTTTGGATTACTTGGGATCTCACGACCATTTTCTTAATTTTCAAATGTAACAGCTGCCTAGAAATAGCCCGATTGCATGTTAACCTTTTACCTTGTCATGTTGGATCTTTCCGTCTTTAGGCTAAATGTGAGATGACCCATGGTGGCATGGTTTTGTGAGCAGTGAACCTCACTAATCACCTTTAAACTGCCCTTTCCATTCCCTGGGCTTGCCTTAAACCCACATCATTAGACCAAGTGGTTTTTAAATTGAAACATAAAAATAAGTACTTTGTTTAAAGGGGACATTCTTTAACTTGAAGTTACATGTATGGGAAGGGTAAACTTTTCCAGACCACAACTAACTCTCTGATACAAAGTTATATTATTATACCGCTCCCATGGAAAAAAAGAGGTTACTTATCTGTAACTCTAATTCCTTGAGTGGTACTCTGCAAATTCATACAAATGAGTTAAATGTGTGCATATACAGAGATTTCCAGAAGGTTCCAGAGCTGTATCACGTGTCCACTAGGACTGCCCCCCACTATATATACTCTGCCCTAGCTGACACATGCTTAGTTCCTCTTAATAAGGCCCACCACTGTCAAAAGTAACTGACAGACAACCATGATGGACAGAAGGGAAGAAGGGTGGGAAGTGGGAATCCACAGAGTACCACTCAAAGAACTAGAGTTATAACACCATGATCACGATGAAGCTGTTTGGATGAACAGCGAAACGTTTCTATCTCTCAAAAAAGAAGTCCAGTAGCCATGACTCAACTCCCAGATGAACTAGAGTTATAGGTAAGTAACCTCTTTTTGCTTCTTCTTCGTGGTCTATGTGAATGCACACAAATGGCTGACTTGCAAACTTCACTTACCGGGGATGAGACATCATGGTAGCATAGAAGAGAGGACTGTCTGTCCAAAAGCAGCACCCTACTTAGCCCTACTTAGCTCAGTGTTGGTGAATCTACAGCATGGGTGCCAATGGTGGCACACAGAGCCCTTTCTGTGGGCACGCAACATCACCTACTCACAGCCACGGCACTTCCCCCTCCGCTTGAAGTACGTCACTGTGCTCTGTGCAGAGAGGCAGGTGAAGGGGAGGCAGCGGTTTGTGGGTTCCTTCATAGCCCCAGTTTACTCTCCAGCCACATCGCTCTGGGCATCGCAAAAGCAGCATGGCTGGAGAGTAAACTGAGGCTACAACGGTACCCACAAACAACTGCCTCCCCTTCACCCAGCTCTCTTCACAGAACCATTTTGGCGGTCTCGAAACGGCTTTAATCTGTTTCCCCTAATCCAGTGTCTCAACTAGAGTGTGACCTTCCTTCTATGGATGTTTGAAGAGCCCATGCCTTCTATGTTTCTAGGACTGTGTCCATACATTCTACACCATGGTTGTTTGTCTGTTATGATACCAAGGTCCAAGGATCGCCCATTTCCCCTCAGTGTTTCTCCCACTGGGTAACTTTGACAATTGAACTCTTTTATTATCTGGCAAAGTGCCCTGTTCCATGACCTATCAGAGCACACTCCACTAGAGCTCTTGCCTCTTGTTGCCTTTTAAAAAGGCATCTCCCTAGAGAACACCTGCAATTCCGCTGCATGGTCCCATCCATCCATCTTTGTGAAACACTACAGGCTGGATGCTCGAGCCAGGTCTTCCTCAACCTTTGGCAGGCCAATTCTTTCCTTTGCATTGGCATGACTGTCCACCTTACGGTAAGTGTGCTTGCTATTCACCCATCTGTGTGACTTCACGGAGGCCACAAAGAAGAACTGGTTACTCTACTCACCTGAACCACGTTTACAGGTGAGTAACCAGTTCTTTTCTGGAGTAGGAGAATTGGGGGGAAGAGGGAGAGGAAGTCATTGGACCAACTGATCATGAACGCATCGCCAAGAGAGCGATGGCCTCTGCATGCCCTGGAGCAGAATTTGGGACACTATTTGTTTGACAAGGTGGCAAACAAGTCTATGTATGGAGCTCCCCATATGGCACATAGTTGCAGAAAAATAGTTTGATCCAGAACCCATTCATGAGTTTGGGTTGAGAGTCTGCTCAGAAGACTGCAACTTTATCTTCAGTGGAGATGTGTACAGCCACTGGGAAGACGTGATGGACGAGACACCACTCCCAGAGGTGAACAGTCAAATTAAGAAGGGATGTAGAGTGAGTGCCTTCCTCTCTGCTGATATAAAAAAGTGTAGCTGGCATTATCTGTGGCTATTTGGATCATATCTCCTGTTATGAGAGGCTTGAAGGCACAGAGGGCTTTGATAATGGCTAGCATCTCGAGGTGGTTGATGTGCATTGTCCATTCCTTGGGCGACCAGACTGTGTGGATCCAGCGGTGGTTGCAGTGTGTGCCCTACCCTGTAGGGCTGGCATCGGGGGTGATTTGAATGGAGAGTGGGGTGAATGGTCTGCCTAATTGAAGATTTCGAGGTGTAACCCACCAGTCAAGTTGTTCTGTGAGTTCTGAAGTTACTCAGAAGAGCTTGCTGGGGTTGTTGGTGAGGGGGTTGAAAGAGTGAGGTACCAGGCTTGGAGTGACCTCATTTTCAATATGGCGAATGATGGAGGTGGTGGAAGCCATGAGGCCTAGGCATTGTTGAGTGTGGTGGGCAGAGATGAGGGGACTGGGATGGAAGGGATGAATGAGTCAGGTAAAGCGCAAGAGTGGTTGGTCTGGCAGAAAAGCTTTGGCAAGTTTTGAGTTGAGAGAGGCACCTATGTAGGTCACTTCTTGTGATGGGAGGAGAATGGATTTGGAGTAGTTTTGGCAAGGAGAGAAAGTGTGACATGGAGTTCTTTCTCAGTTTTGTGGTATGAATCAGATGCCAGTAACCAATCATCTGTGTAGGGGAAGATGGAAATGCCGTGCAGGTGTAGAAAGGCAGCAACTGAGGTGAGGCATTTTGTAAAGACTCGCAGAGAAGAGTCGAAAGGGAAGGGTGGCGAACTTGAAAGTGGTACGGCTGAGGGTGAACCTTAAATATTTGCAGTAGTCTGGATGAATTGTGGTGATATGGAAATAGGCATCTTGAAGGTCTATGATAGCATACCAGGGTCCTTTTTTCAGGAGTGGGATGATATTTTCTAGGGTCACCATGTGGAATCATGTGTGTGTGATATACTGGTTGAGAGAGCAAAGATCCAGGATGAGTCATAGTCCACTGTCCCTCTTGGGTACAGTGAAGTAACGGGGGGGGGGGGACGGACCATTGTGATTGTCTATGGATGGAATTTGTATGACATGTTTCTGTAGAAGGGAGTGAATCTCTTATTCTAGTGCCAGAGATGGAGTTGTGCATTTGAGGATTGGACTGTCTTAGGTTAACATAAAATCTTTACCTCAGGAAAGTACTGCTTAATCGACTTGGTCTTTCCACAGCTTTCCATCAATTCTCCTATAATTTACTCTAAAAGAGCCTCGTGGCGCAGTGGTTAAATGCCTGTACTGCAGGTAAAACTGTGCTCACGACCTGGGTTCAATCCCCGGTAGCAGGCTCAAGGTTCACTCAGCCTTCCATCCTTCCGAGGTCGGTAAAATGAGTACCCAGCTTGCTGGGGGGGGCAATGTGTAGCCTGCACACTGTAATCAAAATTGTAAACCGCCCAGAGACTACTTGTAGTGGTATGGGGTGGTATGTAAGCAGAACACTTTGCTTTTTTTGCTTTGCTTTAAACTTTTATGTCAGAGAATAGTGTTAGCCAACAGAGCAACTGACCCTTTCAAACAATTCTAAATTTCTGAGTTAAAATTTCCAGCCAACTTATCTATAAATCCACCCAGGATTTGCCTGAGACCACCTCAAGAGCTACAAAATCTTCACTAGGTCTTTGAACCATGCCCCTCTGCCTGATCCCTAAATCCACTACTCAGGATTTGTCTCAAACCTCTAGTGGATTTTTTACATCTCATGACACTGCCACCAAATCTGTGGACACTCCTGGCCCTTTAAAAAATCACCACTGGATTTTTTTTGCATCTACTAATTAAGTGGCCAGCCCAACCTGGTGAATCAACTTTAAAATGCCTTTTCCTTTTCCTGCACCTGACTTAAGCCCAAATTATTAGAACCAAGTGGTTTTTAAATTGAAACATAAAAATGAGTTCTTTCTTTAAATAGCACAATGGTTAAAAGGCATGTTCTTTAGCTTTACATACATTTTTCAACAGTAAACAGCTCCAATGGAAAGCCTAAACTTTCCTTAGATACAGTCTTTCCAGCTCCCCTCTCAGCTCTCTCCCATTCACCTTCTTAGGGCGTTTATACACGACCCCTAAGCTGCGCTGCAAATGGCTCCCAGCTCCGGAGCTTAGAAATGTTTCCCCACCAGCTCCGGAGTTTGCAGACAATTAAGTGAGACCCCGCCCACTTTAGCGCGACCCAGCGCATTTTTCATGTACCTGCTCTCTGGAGGTAAAAAATAAATTTTTGATGCGGATAAGAGTGCCGGGCTCTCCTCGCTTGTCTGTTGTTTTTTTGCCTCCCGCCCCTTTAAGAGCCCCTTGAGAAGAAACCAGGAAGTAACGGGGCGGCACCGGCAGGTTAGTAAAGGCTTCTTTTGTCCTTTTTTCCCCTCCCCCCCTCACGCCCGACAGGAGCAGGAAGTACTGAGGGGTGGGGATGCAGGAACAGAAACAAACCCCCAAGATCTCTGGTCCGAATTTAAGGGACCAGCGGATCTTAGGGGTCGTGTGAAAAGGCCCTTTATGTACCTCCTGACATCTTTTGACTACTTTTCTGACCGCTCGCAGCCAATCTCCCTTCTTCTTGTTGTTGACGGGTAGTATATGTGAAGGTTCCTTTACAGTCTTTGCTCCAACTAGAGACGGCCACGAACCTCAATTTGGTGGTTCAGTCCAGTTTGGTACCTCACCTGCACAGGTGTTATTTGGGCACTTTGCTGTCCCCTGGCCCACCTCCTCTGCATGCTCACCCATTCCCTTGGTGATGCACACTTCCCTCCCTACTTCTCCAGTGTGACTGCGCACTCACCGGTTGCAACATGTGCTTTCTCCCTCCACCTCTTCCAGCTGCTGCCTACTGAGAAGAGGAAGCAGGCCAGGGAAACCCATTGAGTGCTTTGAGTGGGCAGCCACTGGGGGGGCAGAGGAGGGAGGTGTCCACTCTCTTCTGTGAGTGAACAGTCCCACTGGGCAGGATGGGAAAGAAACACACATTGCCCAGAGAGTGGGCAAGTGTGGAGAGGAGATAGGAAATAGGAGTGTATGGCACCCACATAACACCTGTGTGAGCACACTGCCAAACTGAGCTTTACTGCCAAAACATGGTTCATGCCCAGCTCTACTTCCAACCTCATTAAAGCTGGCAGGAACTCTTTAAAATTGTTCCTTGTTTAAGAGACAGCTGCCAAAAGTCAAGCAAGTTACTAAATAACATCTGTGAGTGTGCAAAAGTGCAGGAATCTTCTTGGAAGAGAGTTTCCTGCAGAAACGACCAAAATAAAAAGTGCTAAGTACTTAACCCTTAGAAAAGGAAGTGAAGACGTAATTAGTACCATACTAATTCTGTACCCTGAAATGAATGGCTATCCCCTGAAACAAGTGAGGGTTATTTTAACTAACTTTTTTTTCTAATCTAAAGAAAACTCCTGAAGACTCCATGGGTTATCTTCTTGCCATGAAGACCAGATCTCCTACAGTCAAAGGAACTTACATTACAGCAAGATATCTATCCTTATATTAAAGGTTGCCTCAGCTCCAGTAGCCTTGATTACGAAATAAATCAACAAGGGAGTGCAGTGTTAGATCTTGTCCTCTGCGTGAACTGTATCAACATTACCCCAAAATGGCTGCAGGCAGCTCTGCAAGTAAACAGAAAAGAACATGAAGAACTTCTAGTCTGTTGCAAAAATGTTTTCCTTATGGTAGGATTCATAATAATCTCTGAGTAAGCCTTTTCATCAACTGTCATAAGGATCCTTCCTGACCAAAGGCAGCTGTAGCTTGACAGTCTCTCAGGGCCTTTTCACATGACCCCTAAACAACGCGGCAAATGGCTCCCAGCTCCGGAGCTTAAAATTATTTCCCCACCACCTCCGGAGTTTACAGATAATTAAGTGCGACCACGCCCACCTAAGCGCGTCTCAGCACACTTTTCAGGTACCTGCTCTCCGAAGGTGAAAATTCCTGATACGGATATAACGTAGTGACTGCCCGGCTCTCCTTGCTTCTGTTTGTTCTTTTTTTGCCCACCGCCCCTTTAAGAGATCTGAATGCAGTGCCGGACGGGACGGCAGAACGGAGGTGAGCGGCATTCTTTTCTTCCTTTTTTTCTCCCTCCCCTCACGCAGCCAGGAGTGTGGAGGGGTGGGAATGCAGGAACAGCGACAAACCCCTAAGATCTCTGGTCCGAATTTAAGTGGCCAGCGGATCTTAGGGGTCGTGTGAAAAGGCTTTGTTGTCTAAGAACAGCAACTTATCCTGAATGTGACATCACACATGACATCACAGTGTTGCTTTTTCTCTCCCTCTTAAGCTGTTAGTGACAGCAATAATGGCCAGGAAACTGCTGCAAATAAAATAAAATTCTTGCTGAGTGCATGCATTTGGATGACAGAGAGCATCATTTCCAAGACAGCTCTTGCATAATTTAATGCTTATCATGGAACTGCAAAGCTGGAAGGATCCCTATGGATGACCAAATTTAGCCCCCATCAAGGTGACACAGTGGGGAATCAAACTCTCGGCCTGTGACTTCACAGCCAGAGATGTGAACCACTATATCCAGCAGTTCTAATTGACATCAGAAAGCCTCGTGGTGCAGTGGTTAAATGCCTGTACTGCAGGTAAAACTGGGCTCACGACCTGGGGTTCAATCCCAGGTAGCAGGCTCATGGTTCACTCAGCCTTCCATCCTTCTGAGGTCGGTAAAATGAGTACCCAGCTTGCTGGGGGGAGACAATGTGTAGCCTGCATACTGTAATGAAACTGTAAACCACCCAGAGACTACTTGAAGTGGTATGGGGTGGTATATAAGCAGAACACTTTGCTTTTAAGGCTTAAAACAAAACATTTAACCATTTAAATAAGAACAGACTGGGTGGGTCAACTAATATTGTACCCTGGAATGAACAAGTAACCTCCCAAAGATTATGAAAATGCAGTATTTGTGGAAATGTTTTTAAGACTAGGTTCCCGAAGATCTGCCTTTTCCACAGTGACTTGGACATAGTTCTTTTCTTGGATTTCAAAATCACCTTATATTACGGAAGGAAATACAAAGAAATCATAGGCTAATGACAACTTTAATGACTGTCCTTGTCCAACCAGATGTTGTGCCCTCATAAGATATGCACTTCCATTCTATCACATTCTGAAGAAGAACTGCCATTATTTTCAAATATGATTCCTCCCTCATAGAGATGGCTGCTGTGATTAGTTTCACATTTTAATGAGCTCAAAACCTGAGAGCTGAATGAAATGCCTTTCAGGTAAAAATGGTCTTGAGGTTTCTAATACTACACAACATGCACTGACAAAGCTGCTGTCTGTGTTGTGTCACCAAGAAGATACTTCAGCAAGGCTCCAACATATCTACTTTCTTACAACAGATTATATTTTTCAGTTACACTTCTGCCTTGAACAAATACAGCCCTAAAACATGTTGGCCCTATTTCTTTCTGTGGCAGAATTTTGAATTTCTGGTTAATAATACACTTTTTATATACAGCCAAGTACAGAGACTCACAGAAGGGAACTGTTTAAAGTTCTAAGATAGTTCACCCCTTTCTCATTAACTTCCACTTACAGTCTGAATAACACACTCTGAGACATAAGGAAAAAAAAAGAAAAAAAATGTTTCATTACTTACAGTTGAAAAAAGATAATAGCCAACTGGAAACCAACCAAACTGACTTCAACAGACAAAAGAGAGGCGAAAGAATTCTCAGCAAAGAAGTGGTACTGTCTTTGAATTCTGAGGTGGGAAGGAATTATTAGTTAGTACTGGATACAGTGACAGTTGCCCCAGCCCAGAAGGGTCCCTCCCAGCCAAACTAACTGTATAGGCAGCATGTGAGGTTGTAAAGCCTCCACCACTTTTTTTCACCTAGAAATGTATGTGGTGTTTCTTTTCCATGGGTTTGTTCTTGAATATTACCATCTGATTACAAAGTCTCACCGGCAACATTATGCTTCTGCTCTGTTTCATTGTTTCTTCCAAATTCGGCAACTTCCTTCCATCCTGTTCTCCAGCACTCAAAAATCTTACCCTAAAAAACAGAGAAACCTTCTGGGGCAGGTCTGGATGGGGAGAATAAATTCCCAGCTCTGCTGGCATTGGATACGGAATACATCAATGTACGTGAAGCAGAAGCACGCACTATGAGATCTTGACTTCCGTGTGAAAAGTACCCCAATTACTTCATAACGGCTCTGGTCTTCTTTACAAATAGAACAATATCAAGAACCTCTCCTCTGCTCTATATCAGTCTCTTTAATATAACCTCCAAGTAAGTCTTTTTGTCACCTGCCAAGAAGATCTGTCTTGAAAATGTTACACTGCAGCCTGACTATTAACTATTTATCAGCTGTTCAGGAACTGGAATTTATCCTGATTGTGATGTCATGCATTATATTGGCCTAGGCTATCATTTTGCTAGCTGTCTGCAATTAAAGTATAGATAATGGGTGCATATATGTATGTAAGAGAGAATGTAATTTCCATGAGAGCTGCATGAAAAACTTAATTGACAAGAAAATAATCATAGAATCATAGAGTTGGAAGAGACCTCAAGGGCCATTATAATACAGATGACCCTCTCTGACTGATAAGCAGTGCTAGTCCTCATTAATACCTTGTTTTGACACCTCCGGGGAATGTCAGGTAGGGTCAGGAAAGAATCCAATCGGAACCTTGACTACTTGAAGTGGTACGGAGCGGTATATAATCAGAACACTTTGCTTTGCTTTGCTTTGATGTGCTGTCAAGCCAGAAAAACAGGGGGGGGGGAGACACCAAACATTTACATATGCATTACCAGAGTTGGCCACTAGAAGGTACCAGAGACTATGCTGTGTGTATTCTTCACTAACAAAACAAGTTTTTTCTGGATTTTTTCTTTTAATATTTTTAATATTTCCAAGCAGAAGATAAATGAATCAATGGATACTGATCCATTGTGAGAACCCACAAAGTTCCTGGATATGCGACAAAAATACAAAGAAGTGTATAAAGCTTTTCAGCTGTTAGCAATCTGCAGTTTTCTGTCTGAAAGCAGACATTGAGGGAAAGAATGTGTCAAATGCTGCTCTGACCGAAGGCAGCAAAATGTCTTGGATTGACCATTATCCTTCATAGAGTTGCCCAGGGGTTCTAAGTGTTGCTCCCCACTTGTAAACCTCCTGCTGGTGACTCCAGAGTTGTGGGGGCAGTGAATCCAGTGCAGGTTTTAGACTGACCTTTAAAGGAGACCATCCAATGTTTTATTTGCACTTACCTGTTGGATATGATTCAGCAGAATGGGGAGCTCCCAACTTCAAACTAAAACTTGGACTGGATTCTCTGCTGCAGAGATACTAGAGACACCAGCCTGCACTACCCCTCTGCTCCCAACAAAAAGGAAAAAAGGAAACCCATTAAGAAAGAAAATTGAAAAACTGAATAGGTATTTTCCATCTTTTGATAGGTCCTGGTGGTAGTGAGCAGGCTGGATTCAAGTCCGCTCCAGTTGCTCCAGTTACTGATGTGAAAAGAGAAATTCAAGTATGCCTTGCTTATTTTTAGTTCTGTGATAAATTACTGAACACCACATCTGGGTGTGTGCAAGGCAGGGTGAATCTGCATCCCTGCTGGATGCTTCTCTTCCCCGCTCACCTTTCGTTGAACAGAATTAAAAACAGACTATTAAGAAATCGAATGCACCGTGTAAGAAATACAGCACCAAGAACCCACGGGCTGCGGCTTGACCAAGTGCGTGCTTCTGAGCCTGTGCAGAGCGCCTGTCTCTCGCGACGGAGCAGGCGCAAGCATCTTCTCCCTTGCCTTTGGGGGGTGGGAGCGCTGGGGTGAAGCGTAGTGGCGAGCTTTCTCCTATCTTTTTTTTTTTCCTTTTTTGGCGGAGAGGCCGGAGGGTGCTGCGGGGCGGGTGCGCGCAGGCTCGTGGCCGCGTCGGCAGCGCGCGCGCCTGGCGGGTCCGGGCCAGCAGGCATCGGCGGGCATCGGCGCACGTGCCCCCCCCCCCCCACCATGGCCAGGCGGCCGGGCGTCGGAGCGGACTGAGCGGGCTTCGCGCGGCTGCGGCACCTCCAGCCATGGGAGGCCGCGCGCTGCTCACCACCACCTTCGTCGCCTTCGCCACCCTCCTCCGGCTCGGCAGCTGCGGCTGGTTCTGGCGTGAGTGTCCCGGGACGAGGCGCAGCGGCGGCGGCGGCTGTAGCATCAGCATCAGCAGCAACCGCAGCAGCTGCATTGCGGCAGGCGCCTGGATCGGGCCGGGAGGGCTTGGCCACGGGGAGGAAAGGTCACGGGGGGAGATCGAGGGCCCCGGGCGAAGCTGCGGGGCAAGGGAGGAGGGCGAGCGAGCCCGGTGGTGGTGGTGGTGGTGGTCTTGCCGTAAGCGGCAGTATGGCGCAGTGGTTGCGGCGCGCTGGAAGTGGCTTGCGAGAAACCCCGACGGCGCGGTGGGTTTGTTTATCCCACGGTGTCCCACGGAAAGGGCAGACCGCTAGCGGGGGGGGGGATGCGTGTTAGGATCTGGGGCAGGAGGACGCCTGGGGGTTCGGGGGCCCCCCAACCGGGCTGGAGTACGAGTGTTTACTACTCTTGTGGTCCCCTCCGATGAATTAGGCGGGCAGGGAGCGGGAGGATGCTCCCAGTTCCAGGAACAGAGCCCAAGCCACGCATGCTGAACGCCCGGGATCTGGGGAGGGATCGGGCCGAGCTGGGGGCGGGGGGGGGGAAGCAGGGGCTTCGCAGGAGCGCCGACCTCAGCCCCTTCCCCGGCTGTGCCTACTTGAGGGGGAAGCAAAGTTAAAACGGGGTGGATGTGGGTGAGGATGTTCAGCCTCCCTTAACCTTCAAGGAGACTCCCCACGATGTTTTCATCCTCCACTCCGTGTGCTTCCCTTCTTCGATATGCACCCTCCCACGCACACACACCCTGAAAGCAGAACTCTGGAAGATTGTTGGGCTACAACTTGCAGTCCAGAAAAGGCAACATTTTCACTCTCTGGGCAAAAGGAAAGTAGAGGTTCAAAATAGCCCTTTTCCCTTCTCTTAGATGCCTTGCAGAAAATGGAAACACCCTTGCATTATTCTTTCTATATAATATCTGCACCCAGAATGGAGTCAGTCAGCTTTGCAGATACTTCCCTCCACATCCCATCCTGGCTTCCCTTTTCCTCCTCCATCTTCCCCTAGAGAGTGAGAAGGGGCTGGGACCCTCTCTTTCCCCCACAGGGAGAGGTGTATCTTTATGAATTAGGCGGAGGTTCACATGGGCCTAGGTGGGTGAAGAGATGGCTGTTCCTACCAGCAGTCCCAATGGCCTCTGGCATCTGCCCTTGATCTGCTGCAAGTCTTTATTACTTGGTGAGAGTAAAGATTGTCTCCCTGCCTGCAGAATAAGCAGTGTTCTCACCTCCTTCTTCTGCTGCCTCATGAGACCCTCGTGTTAGGGATGTGAAAGTGTAGTCCCCCCCCCCCGCGCTCTCTATCAGGAGCTGAGTCTGCAAGGGCGTGTCAGCCACTGTCTGCAGTGGAAGGTGGGGTGGGGAAAAAACACACACCAACGCTTCCTCCGAGGAGGAGCAGAGAGAGGAAGAGCATGGGGATGGTGCCGCTTAAGCACCCTTCCGGTTTGACAGGGATGATGGGCTGAGGGTACCCCTTTACCTGGTGCCTATGCCTTGCCACTGCTGGGTGACGCATGAGAGCCATTCTCGTCATGACTTGCATCCGGTCTCCCCGACATCTCAGGGAAGTGGGACATCGGTAATCATAGGAGGGGGCTGCTAGGGGATGGGTTCCATCCTGGCAGCTGACGAAAACAGGCAGCCCGGAGCTTCACTGGGTGGAGGTTGAGCCCGGCAGCCTGTTATCCTTTGGTGGTAATACAAATCTCTAATCTGAACCCACATGGAGTGCTTTTTCATCACTCGTTAACCACAGCTAGTCTGAACACAGGTGTGGCCTCAGCAGATCAGGGTTTTGACGTCAGAGGTTTGCCTGCCCAGACTTGCTTCCCTGTGAGCACTTTGGACATCCGTCACTCATAATATTCTATCTATAACATTCTTGGCTGGATCAGTGACATCTCCTTTTTGAATCTCCTGCTGTTGCAGGGACTTGTGATGATGAATTGGTTGGTCCCCTCTATACTTGGAATCTCGCTGCATCCTCTCGATCGAGCATCTTCCGTGCTGCTACTTTTGCTCGGCTTTATGGTGAGTTCAGCAGGGAGAGTTGGACCCCACCCTTCAGCCTCAAAGCACATTAGCACATAATGAGACTGAACCAGTGGCCTGTTTAGCTCTGTTGATTATCATCCAAAATTGGTCACTTGCCCTAAGGAGGTTCACCAGCAACACATGGCAGTGGAATCTGTCTCTTTGCAGTTAACCTTTCCTGTATCCAGCTGTCAGAATTATTCATGCTCTTTAAATGATGAACAAGAGATGCTCCGTATGTCTTTTGCTTTGAGGTCTTTGGAGGAAGGATTTCATATTCTAACTGTATGATGGTGTCATGGGCTCAGTTGTATTTTAGCACCATATCTTTTTGTCTGTTTTTATCTGTAGCTGCTTGTAACCTTACTGTAATTTCTGCAGTAAAAAGAGGTTTGGAGCCGTGCAGCCATTCAAACAAACAAAATCAAAACTAGACTATGGGTGATACCCTCATAGGCTGCTGGTAGAAAAATAAAAAAACTTGCTGACCTTTCGAGAGCAAGCTATACCATGCAGCTCTTTGTTTGAATTGGCCTGTAAAGTCCACCCCCTTCGGACCAGGCTGCCCTGTGCCTTCCAAGAAGAAGCCTGGCAGCCATCTTGCCAAGTGAACTTTTAAGAACTCTCTCTTGGCAAATTACATCCCTTGCCCTGTTTGGACTTCTATACCTGCTTTGAAAAAGAGGGCTTGCTCCCGAAAGCTAAGCAACTTTTTTATTTTTCTACGAGCAGACTATGAAGGTATCACCCATAGTCTAGTTTTGATTTTGTTTGGAATTTCTGCTGAAGGAGTAAGATACAAAGCAAATGAGTAAATATTGCATACTTAAGTTTCAGTTAATAAATGTTAAATAATTTTATAAGCTAACTGTGGACCATGAGAATATTTAGTGTGGAACGATACAGTGTAAACAGCCGAGACTAAGGTCTTTTAAAATAATAGTAATAATAATTGCTTGCTGTCAAGCCAGTTCTGCTTTAGGATGACCCCTCCCAGGGTTTTCTAAGTGGAGAAAGAGTTTACCAGTCCCTTCTGGGGGTGCTCTGGGACTGTGTAGCTTGCCCAAGGTCACCGAGCTTGAGTGTAAGGCACACTAGGGAATCGAACTTTTGACCTCTGGCTACACAGACAGGTGCTCCAGCACAGTGAGCTACCTGGTTTCAGGGGGCAGCAATCTGAGGTTTGTTCTACATTCTGCTGGAGTGTGGGGCCAGGGTTTTGTAGAAGGACATTGTGGTTCCTAATAGAGTCTTCCTTGGGTATGCCTAGATGTGTGAGAGAAAGTTTTGAATGGTAATATATCTGTTTTGGTTGTGGAAGGTGCAAGGAGGAGGTCATTCCCATGGCTTTTGTCCTCTTCACTAACTTCACCTGTGCAGGTGCTGGTGGCTGGTCCCCTGACCCTAATGACAAGCATCCATGGCTCCAGATTGACCTGACGAAGAAAGCTCACATCAAGAGCATCGCCACTCAAGGGACCTTCAATACATACAACTGGGTGACCCGCTACATTGTCCTCTATGGTGACCATCCCAGCAACTGGAAGCCTTATTTTCAACGAGGGAGCAATTGGGTGAGAAAGGGGGGTGGGATTGGCAGCTGTGCCTTCAGATAGACTTAGGATCTTCCACTGGTGTGTGTACATGTCTGTTCAGGAGTTGGCATCTTCCATGCTTTGGTTGTCTTAGGAGGTTCCAAACATTGTGGGTTCTTTTTAAAAATGTAGAGCCGGGATTGAGAGAGGGTATTACCTCTGGTTTTGCTGGACTGCTTCACTGTGCATCCCTCAGCTCTAGATTGACTGATTACGATGTATGATGCAATCTAATGACATGTGGAGGCCCAAAGTTACTCCCTGCTGTGTATCGTACAGAGAGAATAGTTCATCCTCTAGGTCAGTGGTTCTCAACCTGTGGGTCCCCAGATGTTCCTGGACTGCAATTCCCAGAAACCCCTTCCAGCACAGCGAGTGGTGGAAGCTTCTGGGAGTTGCAGTCCAGGAACATCTGGTGAGCCACAGGTTGAGAACCACTGCTCTAGGTGTTTTGGATTGTAACTCTTAGAGTCCCTTACTAATGTTCATGCTAGCTGGATTTTCTGGGACTTTTCTGGGATCCAAAATTTCCCATTTTAATGGAGTCGTGTAAAGCTCTCAAGGGAGCCTGCCACAAAATAATGTGGGATAAGACCAATCAAAGGCTATCATTCTAGAAATATGATTTAAAAATAAGGCATCAGTACTTTTGAAATGCGTTTAGTAAGTGTTGTGTTCCAGCTAGGAGTGAAAACGTCTAGGTCGGATGGGAGGATGCAGGACCTTGGACAGCTCCAAGTGAGCACCTTGTTTTACCAAGGTCTGAAGGTCCATGGAGGGGAGGCTTTTTATGCTTCTGAATCTTGGCCCGTCCTCCTTTCCCTTGCTCCCCTTTTCTCCCAGGCTCCATGTATTCCAATAAGATGGAAAGCTTTAAATTGATGGGCTTGTAACTTGAAGCCTAGCACTCCTTTTGGGACCGTGCTTCTGGTGATGTTGACGTACTACCTGAAGGGACTTCAGAGCACTTGGAGCAGTGGCTCTCAACCTGTGGGTCCCCGGATGTTCCTGGACTACAACTCCCAGAAACCCCTTCCAGCACAGCGAGTGGTGGGGGCTTCTGGGAGTTACAGTCCAGGACCATCTGGGGACCCAAAGGTTGAGAACCACTGACTTAGAGAAAGGGTCGCTGTTCAGGTGCTCAACCTAGGCTCAGGGGATGTCAATGCTGGACTAGATCAATATGTGTTGGAGGTCCTCCTCTGCTTCTATCACTGATTCTTCACCCTTTCACTCGGTCCATGCCTCTGTTGTACTTCTGGATCATGACGAACAATTGGCTATTGCTAAAAGACTCGTACTGAATTCTTCCTTCTGTGGTCTGCTTTTGCCAGGCTGTAGGACTGGTATCAGATCCAGCCCCTCACAGCTGTTTGGGGACAGCTTCCCAATTTACACCATTCTTTCTTTATTCATATCAGAGCACAATGTAATTCAAGATGACAGACATACATGAAATAAAGACAAAACTGAAAACTTATTAAAAGGTCAAGACAATCTGATTATTTTGACTAGAACAGAACTTGATATGTGTGCAGAACTTTTCTTTGACTTCAGCTGTTTTCTTGGGCGGGGGGTTGTCGGTGCCCATTAAGTGGGTGGGTTTGGTGCTGTTCCATTTACATGAAGCAAATAATCATGATGTGGTGTTCATAGCTGCAGATTAATTTACAGAATCCAAATACTGTACTAGCTACTGGAAAGTACTAAAAATACTTTGCCACAGCGACTTCCTTAATACAGTATACATATTAGGCTTTAAGTTTTGCCTTTTCTTCTACACAGATACATCACCATTTCAATCCTGGTTCCAATTCACTGTTCCAGTGATCACCCTTTGTCAGAATCCAGGTTCATACGTACCAGCTCTTGAATGCCACTTCCTAAACATAAAACAGATACTAATTTATGTATGTCATTGATTATTTATTGATGTACAAGATTTTATAAGCTGCACATTTGGGGGAATTTTCCTCAAATGCCATATCATAAAATAAAACATAATAATAATAAAAAAGCAAAATAAAGCAAAGTGTTCTGCTTATATACCGCCCCATACCACTACAAGTAGTCTCTGGGCGGTTTACAATTTTTTTAATTACAGTGTGCAGGCTACACATTGCCCCCCCCAGCAAGCTGGGTACTCATTTTACCGACCTCAGAAGGATGGAAGGCTGAGTGAACCTTGAGCCTGCTACCAGGGATTGAACCCAGGTTGTGAACACAGTTTTACCTGCAGTACAGGCATTTAACCACTGCGCCACGAGGCTCCTCCTAAAGATAACGATGAAGTCTAATAGTGATAATGATGTAACTGGACATTGTTCTACACTAAGGTAAACAGGTGAGTTTTAGTGCTGCCTCAAAAAACATCTGTGAATGGGGACTATCAGTCACCAAGCAGAACAGAGTTCCACAATCAGGAAAGACTTCCTTCCTTTCTGTTGGAGGAGCTTCCATAACATGGTTATTAAATTTTTATCAATAAAACATAGCCCCGTGAAGTTGGTTGAGACAGGGTGGCCAAGCAGTGAACCTCATAGATGTCATGTCATGCTAATCTAATTGTTCAGCACAAAACATTAGTCTTTACTGTTTCTCTCTTGAAGCAGTGTAAATAAAAAGTGGAAACACGATGTCTCAGAAGCTGCTGGAGACCTTGTTGATATTGCTGAGGACAGAAAGAATAGCCTGTATACTGAGGCTCTTGCCTGCAGCTCATTAATCTGTGTTCCAGCTGGTCACAACTCTTCAAAGTCATTGAAACAGATTTTTCCAGATTTTGGAAAAGTTGCTTGCTTGGACTACAACTCCCGGAATCCCCCAGTGGGTACAGGCAGCAGCCATCCAATAATATCTGGAAACCCCTAATTGTTTACTCATGATATAGTGTCATCAGTGGGTGTGCTATCGTCTTTCACAGGCTGCTTGATCTGAAGATCCATTAATTCTATATTTGTAAATACAGATGCTAAATGATCATGCATCTCTAAGGGCATTTATACACGACCCCTAAACTTCGGGGCAAATGGCTCCCAGCTCCGGAGCTTGAAAATGTTTACCCACCAGCTCTGGAGTTAACAGGAAATTAAGTGTGACCACGCCCACTTTAGCGCATCTCAGCGCAGCTTTCAGGTACCTGCTCTTTGGAGGTGAAAATTATTTGATCCGGTGTAAAGATAGTGAGTGCGGGGCTCTCCTTGCTTCTGTTTGTTGCTTTTTTGGCTCCCGCCCCTTTAAGAGCTACTTTTACAGAGACGAGAGGCAGAACGAGGTGAGCGGCATGCTTTTCTTTCTCTTTTTCTCCCTCCCCTCACGCAGCCAGCAGCCAGGAAGTGCGGAGGGGGGTGGGGACACAGGAAGAGCGACGAACCCCTAAGATCTCTGGTCCAAATTTAAGTGGCCAGCGGATCTTAGGGGTCGTGTAAAAAGGCCCTAAGACTTCTTTTCATGTAGACATTCAATGAGCTGGAAGCATTCTGGCATTTGCAGTCATCAAAAATAACATTTCAAAGCTCTGGAGATTTTCACAGTCCTGAGTCTTTCATACTGGAGATGGCAGGAATGGAACCTGGGACTTTCCAAAGGGAAAAATATTTGCTCTGCACCAAGATTTTGCATGCTGTTGTTTTGTGGCCTTAGTAGTTCGCTCCCGTTGGCTCCTAGTTCTGAAATCTAGGACATGCATATCTGTGTAGAAGCAAAGGCCCCAGGAGTTTGCTATCCTGTTACTGTGAGTCCTGTTCTTTGTCATGTCTTGTTTTTCTCCTGTTTTTTCTGTAGACCTTTTTTGGCAACGTAAATGCAAGTGGTGTGGTCCTCCATGAGCTGCATTACCCCATCTTGGCTCGTTACCTCCGCATCATTCCTGTGGCTTGGAATCCACATGGCAATATTGGGTTACGTGTGGGCCTTTATGGCTGCTACTACCGTAAGTGATGCTGCCAGGAGAGTTGATGCATCTTCCAAAACAGCTAGAGCATAAAAATGTGAAATGCTTGGCCATTGGGAAAGCCTAAGGCAAAGAAAGGTTACTTTTTGAGACAATGAAGGAAAACATTTGCTTTCTGTTTCTTTTCTCTAGTTAAAGAAACTGGATTGTTTGTTTGGAATATGGAATAGTATGTCAAAAAGATCCAACATGACAAAGATAGAAAAGAAATGTGTGCATTGATATGATAATTGAATCTTTTCAATGTATTCCCCCTGCCCCAGGTTCCATAAGAAATTCTGTCTCATATTACTAGAAAGATACACAGCAAATGTCTTCTGCCTCACTGAATCAAAAGTAACCTTTCCCCATGCCATTTGCGTTTGGAGGGCATTTCATATAGGGAATATATATCTGGAAAAGCAGTTTTGAGTCATTTGCAGTGAGAAGAAAAAAATGAGAATATCTGCTTGATTTTTAAAGAACAAGGGAAAAGCCATGGGGTCAACCAGATTACACAAATGTGAGTGTGTGAGATACATTTTATTGGACCACTAAAGAATCAAATACAGCTTCCGTGCAGAAAACTTAGCTTCTTCAGACTTAGCATAACCCATAGTGCAGAAAAATTATAGACACGAGTCCAAAACTGGTGGCATATGGTTCTCAAGTTCCTCTTGGGACCAAAGAAAAAAGGAAAGGGGGAAGGTATTGTTTGCAGGCATTTTCAACAAGCCATGTCACAGTGATTTGGACAGATGGCCTGATAAGATGTTACAACTAGAGATGGGCACGACTTAGCGGTATTTCCGTTTCCGTTTCCGTTACTCGGTTCCGTTACTCTACGGAAACGGTAACGGGAATTACTCCCCCAGACTTCGAGCTCGAACCGACGAACGAACAATTTTGGTCTGATTTGTCGTGCTCGTTCCTTGCATCGCGAGATTGCGCGATGCCACACGCGGCACAGAAAAAAAGTTTTTAAAAGTTAAAAAAACCCGGTTCCCGGCCAAAAACCAGGCGGGAAAATGCCTGCCGTGCCTCAGGGCACCTACCAGAGGGGTTGTTTCTGGAGGTCCCCGGCCTCCCCCCTCATCCCCCGTCCTCGGCTGCTCTGGTGGGACTCGCCGCAGGCTCGCAGCCACCAAAATGCCCAGTCTCGCCGCCGCCGGCCCCCGCAATTAAAGCGCAAGCAAGCGGCACGGACGGCACAGGAAAAAACTTTTAAAACTCTCCCCCCACCCATTCCCGGGCCAAAAAAGCAGGCGGAAAAATGCCTGCCGTGCCTCAGGGCACCTACCAGAGGGGTTGTTTCTGGAGGTCCCCGGCCTCCCCCCCATCCCCCGTCCTAGTGGGCTGCTCTGTGGGACTCGCCGCAGGCTCGCAGCCAGCAAAAAGCCCAGTCTCGCCGCCGGCCGCCGCCGCAATTAAAGTGCAAGCAAGCGGCACGGACGGCACAGGAAAAAACTTTTAAACTCTCCCCCCACCCGTTCCCGGGCCAAAAAAGCAGGCGGAAAAATGCCTGCTTGACTAAGGGCGCAGGGCACCTACCGGAGGGGTGGTTTCTGGAGGGGGGGTCCCGCCTCCCCCCCGTCCTGGGCAGCCGGACTCGCGAGTCGCCATCGCCATGCCATGCGGTGCGGGCGGGGGGGGGATCCAAAATGGGGCGGCAAACGCAATATTGTTTTTGAAATCGTGGTCCAAAAACACACAAGCACAACAGAAACACGCGAAAATTTATAAACTGCCAGATTTTTCACAGTAGCAGTGGGTTTTTTCTTGCAACAAAATGTCTCTCCTCTCCTCCTCTGTCCTCCATTGATTTTATTTTATTTTATTTTATTTACACCTGCGCAATGATGGGCTGGCCAAGTGGCCAGCCATGTGGGAGTGGACAACCATGCAAATTTTTGGAGCCATCCCACCAGTCGCATGGCCACTTGGCCATGGAGACTTCTGGGATGTGCCAAAAAGCCCCCTAAAACCTGCCCTAGCCCTAACCCTAACCCTTGACTCCGTACCCATACGTCACAGACTGTCTTCTTAGTGGGTCAGAGAGGCACCCAGAGGTGCAACCCACTAGCCCATCGTAACCTTACCCGTCACTAGCCTAACCCTAGCTCTTGCACTAAGCCACCTTAAAGCCAGATCTACTTGCTTGCATTGCACTACACGCAGCAAGTACAATTCCCTTCTGTGTGAGACATGGTGGTGCCAGAGCCTTGTGAAGGGCGGGCATGACCCTATCACTCTCACACTGGTCTCACGTCTGCACATTATGTTATGCAATATCCATATGGCTATTGCATAGCATTTTGCAGCAGCAGCAGGTGAGGAAGGGAGACCCCCATGTAGAGGGGTCTCTTGGAGCCTGCTTCCCCTTCCTAGTGGCAGGAGGCACCCACGGGTGCCTCCAGGAGCCCACTTTCCCTTTATAGCGGGCCAGAGGAGGCACCCACCCCACAGAGGTGCCTGCAGGAGCCCGCTCCCCCCCCAAAAAAACCCAGTACTAATGACAACGAAAAAACGAACCGACTAATTTTTGCGAATTTTCGCGAAAACCGGAAACGACCCGAAATGGGACTGGCCCGACTAACGACAACTCGAAAAATTTTTTTTTCAAGTCGTGCCCATCTCTAGTTACAACCATTTCAGGAACAGATGTTATTTGGTAGAGGTGAGCAAATTTGTATTTTTTTGGACTCCTGTCTGGGGAATTCTGGGAGATATAGTCCAAAAAACATACAACATAGGTCTGCACATCCCAGATACTTGGATTGCAGCAGGATAGACAGAAATGTTGGTTGCTGACCCACCCCCTTGGCACTGATAATGAGCCATGTGCATATGAGCTGAGCACTGGCCCACATATTCTTGGTCTCATCTGGAATTGTACAGTAGGACCCCAGTATCTGCTGGGGATTGGTTCCAAGCCTTCCTGTGGATAAAGAAAACTGTGGATAAGAGAGAACACCTGCCCACCCACCTCCAAACTTCTGTTTCCTGACAGTAGCTTGCTTTATGACTGCTGTTTTGAGACAGTAGGTTGCTTTATGGCTGCTCTTTGTGACAGTAGCTTGTTTTACAGATGCTATTTGTGACAATAGCTTACTTTACAGCTGCTGTTTGTGACAATAGCTTGCTTTGTGGTTGCTGAATTATTTAATTTTTTCCCTCTGCCAACCATGGATAACTGAATCAGTGGATAATGAATCAATGAATCAGTGGATACGGGGGTCCTACTGTACTAGCCACAAAGAGCCAGGAAGAAGAAATGTGACTTAACGGTACTCGTGACTTTCGTTGTCCCTTTTCCTTTTCCCAGAGTCTGATATCCTATATTTTGATGGGGATGATGCCATTTCCTACAAGTTCCGCACCAAAACTATCCGGACCACCCAAGATATGATTGGGTTTAACTTCAAGACCATGGAACGCGAGGGCCTCCTGATGTACGCAGCAGGGTCTCAAGGAGATTACATCCGGGTGGAACTGCATCAGGCCCAGCTGGTTCTTAGCATGAGTCTTGGTGAGATTTGTGTAGGGGTAAGGGGATGCATGAGCTGCCTAGATGCCCTAAGCGCATCCAATCTCGCCTGATTTCGGAAGCTAAACAAGGTCGGCCCTGGTTAGTACTTGGATGGGAGACCACCACGGAATACCAGGTGCCTGGAGTAGGAACTGGCAAACCACTCCAGTATTCCTGCCAAGAAAACTCCATGGACTGTAACGACACACACACACAAGGAGATGCATGAACTGATGAAGCTGGTAGGGAAGTACCCTCATTCTGGGAAGTGGGAGGTCACTTTTGCAGCTGACAGCCTGGGGAAACCTGAAAAGGGTAGAGAAAATGACCTTCCCAGTCTTGATTGTTATGAGAACAAAAAAATCTGCCTATATTCAGACTGTATTTTTATAGAATTATGATTTCACTGAACACATACTGCAAGATTCAATTTTATTGGGATGAAAGAGTGCTGTCTTAATTTCTGGGTTGTGGGAGACGGTCAGTTGTTTTTAACATTTGTGGTAAAACTGACAAAGAATCCTGTGTCACCTTAAAGACTGGCACATTTCATTTGGAATGCTGTTTCTCATGGACTTCAGTTAAGTTCATCAAATGCGTAGAGCTCTAAAGTAAAGTTTGCAAGTCTGTAAGGTGGCACCGGGCTGTCTGTACTTGATGCTGTTTACAATCTGAGATAGAAAAAGGTACATTCCTAAGGCAAGGAACATATTCATTAATCAACTTGTAAAATCACTTTTCTGGACTACGAATCTTCTCAGCCATTATAGCTAGCAGATATGCTGGTTTGGCAGATTTGGGGACTTGTATGTAGTCCAAAAATTTGAACTTTTCAGAGCTTTGATCATTGCATGAAAATTATATTTATTTATTTTATTTATTAAATTTATATACTGCTCCATGTAGCTACATGGCTACTCTGGGCAGGCCAATTGCTGCAAAGTAATTTAATCCATGGTCAGTTTATAGTTCTTTCTGTATGTCTACATTCAAGCAGGGCAACTACTTTAGGTGGCCACCCGTCCTTTCTGAAATTCTCTCATGGGCATATACTGAAAGAATGGAGTGAGACATTCAGCCATTCAGGAACATAATGTCTTTTTGTTAGACCTCTAAATAGCCATTAGGTTACTCAGGCAAAAACATATTGATGGGAATGTTTGTACTTCTTATGATGGACAAACACATAAACAACATACAAAAGCTTAGATGCACAATACCTTTCTGTGCTAGTGAGTGCTTCAGAAAACTGGAGAGCGCTTGTGAGTTCCCCGGAAATCTTCAGCAACTAGATGCTATAAAAATTGAGGGGGGGGGAGGAAGGAAAGAAAGTTAAACAACCATGGCTTGTTGCTCTAAAAGCCATGATTTGTGTCTGTCTGTCTGCCTGCCTGTCTGTCTGTCTGTCTGTCTCTCTCTCTCTCTCTCTCTCTCTCTCTCTCTCTCTCTCTCTCTCTCTCTCTCTCTCTCTCTCTCTCTCTCTGTGTGTGTGTGTCTGATTTATTCCGCTGTTTATAAGAAACTACTCTGGGTGGTTAACAAAGTAAAGATAATTTTTATAACAATAAAAGTAAATGATAATTTAAAATAATAAGAACAAAACAACATAAAACAGGATAAAAATAAATACAGCAAAAACAGTAGCGATGATCAAATGGGTAAGACAGTTTTGACATGTTTGTTCAAGAATGCCATGAAAAGCTTCTTTTAAAAGCATCGTTTTAAGCAACCTCTTGGAAGCAGAAAGGGAGGAGGCTGGCACAGCACCGCTAGGAGCCCCTTCCAAAGGGCTGGGGCCGCTGCCTAGAGAAGGCACAAGTTCTGTTGGCCTCCCTCAGTGTGGCAATCCATAGGAGCATTGCCCGCAAAGATTTATTGATATGTGTTCAGTATTAGTTGAAAGTCTTGCAAGGTCTTTTGGTGGGGCTCAAACAGCACAGGAAGGCAGTTGACGTGCAGTTTTTGAAGTGCATCATTCATACATGAACAAAATGATGATGATGCTATGCTTTTATCTCAGTCTGGAATACACGTGCATCTAACTGGTTTTGGAAGGAAGAGGGATGGGTTTTATATCTCTTTGCATTTATTTAGTCCTTTAAGTATGTTACTAAACTGGGAGAAAATATGGAAAATGATACCGATTTGGGGTGGGCTGATTTGCATTTTTCCTGTGGATCATGCAATGCAAAAGAAAATGGAAATCCACTCAGAGGTTCCCTCCTTATATCTGCTGTTTTCCCGTCTGCTGCGGGGACGTGTTTTTAGAAACAGTGAATCAGTTCGCCTTGGTTCTGGCCAGGTGATCCCTTGAGACAATGCCAGAGGGCCACAGAGAAGCTGCTGTGCCAGCAGCAAAGCCAAGCCTGTCTTGGAAAGCCTTGGTTTTTACAGCTGGAGGGAGCAAAACATTTCTCATCAAGACTAGAAACTGTTTGCAAAGCTGGCAAGACTATTCTTTTTAACAGCCTAGTGCCAGGGCTGGAACACTAAAGCACCTCAACACACACACACACACACACACACACACACACACACACACAGAGAGAGAGAGAGAGAGAGAGAGAGAGAGAGAGAGAGAGAGAGAGAGAGAGAAATAAAGTAAAATAAAATAACTGACTATAGGAGGAATCAGGAGCTACAAACACCTATTATGTACAACTTGTGTCGGAAACGTCTGTAGTAGACTAGAAGTAATGATTCTTTCCAGCCTGTGGATATAGACTAGCTGAACAAACAGTCAAAGGAAAAAGTCAGATGAGAAAAATCTGAAAAATGGCCCACCTGCACATTTCTCTTATTACCGCCCCTCAACATTGTGTTGTTGTGTGTCTCAATACTTTAGGCAACAGTTCACTGAACACCAGCGGTGGAGAAACAACAATGAAATTGGGAAGCCTTCTGGACGACCAGCACTGGCACCAGTTTCGCCTTGATCGCTACCGGCAGTTCGTCAACGTTAGCCTGGATGGGGAAGTTGTGCGCTTCCGTCTCAATGGGGCCTTTGAGCAGCTTGACCTGGACACTGAGGTAATGAAATGAAGAAGGATTTCCCCGGTGTGGAAAGGAACGCTACCGCAGGTCTTTTGTTACCACTGCTGAGAGACTCTACAACTCTACAATCTAACATATTCATATTCGTATATTGTAGATTTTTTTCTTTTTTTCACATTTCATTTTTATACCCTTATTTTATAGTGTATATTTGTATATTGGATTTTTATTTTATTTAATCTCTATTATCTATTATCTTCTTTCTCACCTTACACTTTTTTGTGCACTTACTCTTCTTTATTTGTTTTTTGTATGGGGAGCTGTGTAACAAGTAAATTTTCCCGATGTGGGATCAATAAAGGTTTATCTTATCTTTTCTTATCTTAAATGGTCCACAAGGAGTCTTATTTTATTTATTATTTATTTATTTACAGATTTTTTTAGCTGCCTTACTACCAAGTGGTCTCCGGGTGGCAAACAACAATATATCAAAACTATAAAACAACATAGTTATTAAAAACCCATCAAAGACAAAGCAATTTAAAACAATCATTATACAAATCATTTTGAACCACAACATCCAGAATCTCCTGGCTGGGGGGCGGGGGGGGGTACTGGGAGTTACAGCCTCGGGATTACATCGCCCAAACCTTTCCTACAGGTCATATTTGCCATGACCTGATCATGGATTTGAAGTGTTAAGCTCAGCCCAGATGATTATTTCTCTTTCCCCATGAGGCGGGTTCCTGCTCATGCTTTTTAATGACCCATCCATTTCCTCCTGTAGCAGAAGAACCTGGGCTCTGTTTTGGCCCTGAACCTCCGCAGGTGTCACCTGAGCCACTGTCTCCTTCCTTTCGGTCTCTGCAGGTCTTCTTTGGAGGAGTGATGAACCACGAGAAGCACCGCCTGGCCTATTGCCAGAACTTCCGTGGCTGCATGGAAAACATCGCTTACAACTTGGTCTATGTGTCAACCAGGGCAAGACGCCGACACTCTTCCATCCGAGTCGAGGTGGGAATGACCGTGGTGCTGGCTTGGGGTATATAGCAAAGAGGAGAGGCCATCTGGTAGCTCCTAGTTCTGTTGTAGGTGTGCCTTCAGGGCCTTCCTCGGTAATTCTGGGTCTCTGCTGCGATGACGTGAAACAGCCCACAAGAGTATGTTATGTAAGACTGCAGCTACATTGCTATAGTACTGGCATTGGCTAGTATTAGAAATCCCAGTTGTTACAAACAAAAAAGCAAAGCAAAGCAAAGTGTTCTGCTTATACTGCCCCATACTACTTCAAGTGGTCTCTGGGTGGTTTACAGTTTTTAATTACAGTATGCAGGCTACACATTGCCCTCCCACCCCGCAGCAAGTTGGGTACTCATTTTACCAACCTCAGAAGGATAGAAGGCTGATTCAACCATGAGCCTGCTACCTGGGATTGAACCCCAGGTCGTGAGCACAGTTTTACCTGCAGTACAGGCATTTAATGACCGAGCCATGGGACTCTTATTAAAATCCCTGTTTTTATATTTTGGGCATGGATGGGGCCTCGGGGGAGCTTCCTATTTCCCTTGAAACAAAACCCTGCTGCCTCTGAAGGCGCCAAGGAGTAAGAATAGGTTTTTAGTTTTTATCCCTCTAACCTGGGCTAGTTTGTGGATATCCCAAAATGTCCCTGGGGGAATGTATGGAGCCAGCAGGCTGCCTGTTGCCTCTCCTGTATGTAAAGTTTATTTTGCATAATTTATTTGGGCTGTGCTAGGGATATTAAGTACGTCATGGAGCCACCTGAGTTTCTGAAAGTGCCTCCAGAGCCTTTCCTTAGCTTCTTTACCTCCTTGCTCACATCGGATCTGCTTTGAGGTTGCTCTGGGCATTGTCTGTTGTGTTGATGTCATACTTGAATAACCTGGTTTTGGCTCTCTCTTCCTCTCATGAAAGAAAGCCAGGGACTGGCAAACTGCAGAGTTGCTCCCTGGATAAGTGCAGCTCTTTCCTAGTTTGCATGCAATGGCACCAAATGCATATGGCTTCGCTTTCGGCCCTTCTCTCTTCTACATCTTGCTTTTGCCTTATCAAGTGCTCATATTTCTACTGCACAGGATCCACCTCACTGTTTTTTTCTCTCTCTCTTTGTTGCAGGGCCACATTGGCTTTTTCTGTCGCGACAATCTCTTGTTCCCCTTTACCTTCGCTGGGGTCAACAATTTCTTGCAGGTGCCAGGCTATCCTCGGCGCAATCAACTGGCGGTCAGCTTCAGCTTCCGCACGTGGGACATTGTGGGGCTGCTCATGTACACCCCCTTTGCTGACGACGTGGGCTGGCTGGAAATGGTGCTGAGTGATGGGCAAATCAATGTAACCATTGCTCAGCCCAAAACAAAAACCAAGAAGCTGGAGTTTGCAGCAGGTAGGATATCAGTGCAGGGATGGAGATGTCTTGTTTTGGGAAGACTTGAAGGAATGGAGGCCAGTAACTCTGATTTTGTGGGCCTGGTAAATCCGCTGCAGGTTTTAATCCAAACTTTAAGGGATCTATCCAAGGTTCCTAGTTTAATTCAGGAATAGCCCCAAATTTCCACAATGGAAAGAATAACATTGTGTTGATGGAGAGTGATAGTTGTCGTCATAGAGATCAAAGGTTAGTACTGGTCCCACATGCATTGAGTTTTGGTGCGCTTCTCTCTGTGCGAGGCTAATGGCGAAGGCAATGTTGATTGTTGAGGCTTTTAATTCAGCAAGCTACAGCTGTCCCTTGTGTAGAGGAGCTTTCTTGGCACTACTGATTCTGCTCTCCAGATGGATTTGGTAGTACCTGCCTGTTCGTCATTGCTGACTGCTGATTGCTGACTTCCTGGTGTTTAATTACTGGAACACTAATCCTTATTGGAACACTTTAAAGGCTTAATTGGTTTTCTAGCCATTTGTGTCATTTTTCTATCCACTTCCTTCACCTCTTTGTCCACTCATGGGCAGCAGCACGCTTCTCTCCCTTGCCTCCTCCAGTGGCCAGCCTCTCACCAGCAGCCATGTGCCGATCTCCCTTCTTCTTCCTCCACTGGCTGCCCACTGAGACAAGGAGGCGGGGCAGGGAAGCCCATGGCTCTGCCTCCATGTGGTCAGTCACCAGAGGACATGGGGAAGGGAAACTCGTGCTCCTGCCAGCAAGTGGTTGGCCACAGGAGAAGGGAGGGGAGGGAAGCATGCAGCCACCTGTGAGTGGAGGAGGGAAGTGTGTGATGCCTGCGGAACACCTATCAGGGCGCCACAACAAACTGGACCAAACTGCTGAAAGGTAGTTCATGCCTATCTCTAAATATAATATAATATAATATAATATAATATAATATAATATAATATAATATAATATAATATAATATAATGGTGGTGAACCTTCGGCACTCCAGATGTTTTGAACCACAACTCCCACAGTCCTTTGTCATTGGTAATACAGGCTTGGAATTCTGGGATTTGTGGTCCAAAACATCTGGAGTGCCAAATGTTTGCCACCACTCATATCATATCATATCATATCATATCATATCATATCATATCATATCATATCATATCATATCATATAGCTGTGTTGATCCCGATATATGGTGATCCTTTCCAGGGGTTTCTAGGTATAAAGTATTCTGAAGTGGTTTTCCATTCCCTTCTTTTGGGAGCATCCTGAGGTTATGCAGCTTGCCAAAGTCACTCATGGGATGCTCACTGGGAATTGGACTCTGGACCTTTGGCTCTCCAGCCAGCCAGCTTTTAACATTAAAAGAGGGGGAGAGACACACACACAGAGAGAGAGAGACTTATGTTGAATCGTTTCATTTTAAAGACAGTCAAGGCGGTCTGTACCAGAAATCCAATTCCATGCAGAACCTTCCCTTCCTATATATCAGAGCTCCTGTTCTGTACAAAATCTTCCCAAGCTCTAAATAGCTTTTATCTCTAGCCAGAGATCAGAGACAATTGCAGAAGGCTAATGAAACAGCAAGTGAAAACATCCCAGATATAACGTTTGGGCCTTCTTGAGTTATGAGTAAAATTTAAAGTCATTCTCCCTTGTTATTTAAAACACTCCAGTGAGTTCATTACATGATTATTGCTATGTTCTGTCCTGGTGTTTCCTACTGGTTCCAACTGGAAGCTTCATCCCTAACTAACCATCGGCAAGACAGGGATGTTTCCCTCTTTTGGGTATTTATTTATTTATTTGTTCAGTCTATAGGTTATGTGCTGTCAAATTGGAACCAATATATTATGACCTTATAGGGCAGTGATGGCAAACCTATGGCACAGGTGCCAAAGGTGGCACTTGGAGCCCTTTCTTTGGGCACCTGACATTGACCCTTCATAGCCACCTGTATTCAGGTTAAATTACTGTATTGGCACTTTGCAAAAAAAAATTAGTGGGTTTTTAATTGCACTTTGGGCACTTGGTCTCTAAAAGGTTCGCCATCACTGTTATAGGGCTTTCAAGGTGAGATATTTAAGGAGTGGTTAGACCACTTTCACTCAGCTAATTAGTCTCCATGGTCGAATAGGGATTTGAACTCTGTTCTCCAGAGTCCAAGTCTGTCACTAGATCACGATACCACACTGGATACTCAATTTATATACCACCCCATTTGTGTAAGCACTAATCTGGGCAGTTTGCAACATTAAAACTTAAAACATTCCAAGTTCAATGCCTAAATAGACATGCTTGTCTGGCTTTCCCGTGGGAGGTTGCATGGACAGTACTTTCAGAACGAGCTGTGCAATATCTGAGATGGAATTTAGGGTTGTTTTTGGAATCAAAGTGGACTAGAGGGCCTTTTTACACGACCCCTAAGATCTGCTGCCCCCTTAAATTCGGACCAGAGATCTTAGGGGTTTGTCGCTCTTTGTGAATCTCCACCCCTCCGTACTTCCTGGCTGCTGGCTGCGTGAGGGGAGGGAGGAAAAAAAGGGACAGAAGAATAAAGCCTTACCTCCCGGTGTTGGTGGACGCTGCCGGGGGAGCCCCGGTCACTTCCTGGTTCCTCTTAAAGGGGCGGGAGGCAAAAAACAAAAACAAAAAGAAGCGAGGAGAGCCCAGCACATCCGCATCAAATATTTTTCACCTCCCAAGAGCAGGTACAAGAAAAGTGCGCTGGGTCGCGCTTAGGTGAGCGGGGTCGCACTTAATTGTCTGCAAACTCCGGAGCTGGTGGGGAAACATTTTAAAGCTCCAGAGCTTGCAGCCATTTGCAGCGGAGCTTAGGGGTCGTGTATAAACGCCCTCTGTTGCATTTTTAGCTTGATCAACGAGAATCTGAGGCTGTGGGTTGTTCTGCTCCTCTTGGTTATGTTAGTGGCAGGGGACATGTTTTTGTCTTTGAAGAACTTATAGAAGGATGACGGCTGGCTATTAAAAAAAACATGCTTGCCTTGAATAGAATTCTATTCTTAGATCTTAGAGCCAGGATTCTCCCAACAATTTAGTAATCCAATGGTCTGGCAAGCAAATGAAAGCTCTGCCCCATGTTTTGAAGAAGGGAACAAATGCATTTCTGTCTCTGGCTTCTTGGAAGGTGGAATCTCCTCCTTACTGTAGTTCTCTTGGGGGGACTGGAAGAGAAGGGCAATAGTGTAGTGTTTTAAAGAGGAAACCTAAACTGGTATAAGCATAATGGGAAACACCCACACCCTTCCACCCCCAAAGGTCCATTTCTAGGAGAAGATGTTGACTGGTCCCTCTTTATGTTGCAATCATGCAGTCAGCAATGATTTGATTATTTTTAAAATCTCAGTTGTTTTAAAAACGAGCTGGACTGGGGGAAAAAATGGCCGAGGCAAAACTGCAAAATTCTCTAATTGTGTTACACTACTACAGCCCTGAAGCTAAAGTTTTCTGTCATTAGTAGGAAAAATAGTAGTGCCATATCACAGAAGCACTTTGTTGATGTGCGAGTTCGTTCAGATGTAGTGCTGACTTCCTGGTCTGTTTGTTGCTTGCTCTTATGATTGCCATCTGCGATGAATTTAAATTTGTACTGGGAGAAAAAAAAGGTTCAAGTTGAAGCCCTGTAGACCAGCCTGCCCATATCATTGCTTATTTCTACAGTAAATTGTTCAAGGCAGCATCTGAGGTTCAAGTAAGGACATTATGTGTGTACCCGTGCTTATTCTGACATACAGTATAAGGGTATCAGATCAACGGAGTCAATTGTTTCTAGGATTATTTGCTCACAGTAAGAATCAGCCTTTCTTAAAAATGGTAGCCTTCTGCCATGTAGAATTAAGTTGTTTCTGAATATGTTAAACAGGATATATTTCTAAGTACAACATGTCAGATGATGATGATGATGATGATGATGATGATGATGATGATGATGATGATGATGATGCCTTCTAGCTCTGCTTTCAACACAGCCCTCTTTAGTATTCATAATATTATTAACCATGACTGGCAACAGATTCTGGAGACTGATGGTTTGCCAGGGCGTTTGGTCAGTCTAGAGACCTGTAGCTGCCAGGTAAAGGTGATGAGCAAGTTGTTCATTATCATTTGGGTCCCACGTGCTGAATGTCTTCCATACGTTCGTCCTCCATTCACCAGGGTACCGTCTCAACGATGGCTTCTGGCATTCTGTGTCCTTGATGGTGCGTGAAACCTCAGCTGTCATCACCATCGATGACCAGAACGATGCCAGCTTCCGTGTGGATCGAGATATTCAGCTGCGCACAGGGAACCAATATTTCTTTGGAGGTAAGCATGAGGTTGATAAAGGCTTTCAGGGCAGCACACTGCAACCATTGTGTTACAATTAGCAAATTTATTGTCACTTCTCTGGTTTATGCTCAGCTCCTTCAGACAGCAAAGAAATGGCTTGTCATTCAGGACAGCCTGTACTAAAATAAATGTAGTGATCTTAAAGATGCAGCAATACTTTTGTTATACAGATAGCAGCAGGCTCTGGCAGTCAAGGAAAGCTTTTGTAGAATTTTTTTTCAGGAAAGGAAAAGAAAGAGGCAGCCGGAAACTGGAAGTGGGGTGGGTACAGGCTTTCAGGTATAAGTAGTAATAGGATTGTGAGTTTTCTACAACTCTGTGTAACTGTCAATCATGGTATGACATCTGGTTTTGGCTTCTCAGAATCACCATTTTATTTATTTATTTATTTATTTATTTATTTATTTATTTATTTATTTGGTTGGTTGGTTATTTGTTTGGTTATTTGTTTGTTTGTTTGTTTGTTAAAATAGTCATTAGCCATTTGTATTTATAAAAGTTAAATTTGAAGGGACACAACGTTTACCTCAGTTTTAATACTGTACTCTATATTGGAGGACCATGGAGTGAATAGGAGGGTATAATCAAAGGGCACAAGTTAACCCATATTGTCACGCCTGAAGTAATTTTTAATATATTTATAGACAAACAGCACATCAAACAAATTATTCCACTAATCACATGCTTAAGCAGCTATACATAATCTGGCTGTTTTTGTTTTGATGAAAAAGGAGCAGCCGGGTCCTATTCCAGTTGGCTTCTAATCTGGACCCAGACTAATTTGTTCGAGAAAATTGATGTCTTCTGGTTGCTAGAGTAAATACCCCCCACAAATGCTGTTTATTTGAGGCAATACTTTGATGGTGTCGCTGTGAGGGGAAAATAGAAGCCAGGATGCTTGATTGTTGGTAGTACACAGCCCTTATGTTTTATTTCTTGTCCTATTTTGTAATTGATTTAGCTGACAATCTGGCCACTTGAATGAAGACAGTCTATCTGGAGAACTTCACAACTCCCTCAAAAGAGTCTATTTCCTTTTAGACTATTCTTCTAATCTTGTTGGCTCTAAGATCTGATCTCTGTGCTTTATAACTTGAGGAGTTCACATCTTTATGTGTCGACCTTGGTTGTGGGATATATTTTTTTGCCATGTAGCAATGGATTGCTTTCCTGTTCAAGGCTGTTGAATTCTGAAACTGACTTTGCCAGATTCATATACTCATGTGACAACCATTCAGAAGCCAGCTTGCTGAGTAGAGATGGGCACGAACCAATTCATCTCAGTTTGTGCTGGTTCATCAAGGTAGTAGCATGGGTGCTGCTGCTCCTAACCCCAATCAGACCCTCATTGGGCTCTGCTTGACTGTTTTTTCCACCTCTTCAGCTCCCAGACACAAGCAAGAGTACAGACTTCTCTGTGGGTGAGGGCAGAGAAGCAAGAGCTGTTGGCAGGACTGGAAGGTCAGTTGGGGAGGTGCAGGAAGCCAGTACACTGGGCCTGGGAAGTGATTGACCGAGCCAGAGGAGGTGGGGTAAGGGCAGCAGCAGCACCCGTTCTGCTGCCTTAAAGAAATGGGATGAACTTGGATGAACCAGTTTGTGCACATCTCTAATACTGAGCAAGGTTTCCACTAGTGGCAAGTCTCAGATTGTCATTTTGACAGATGACACCACCTGCTTTTCAGAACAATCGGGTTGGCTCCAAACTTCGATAGTGCTTGGAGTGAACTACTGATATCAATAATACTCATATTAATCATGATTAACTAATGGCTCTTTGGTTTTAATGGGCCTAATAGAAGTGTGATTCAATTTGAATCAAACCCATGAAGTGTAACCACAATATCTTTCCCCAGTTTCTCTGCTTGTTCTTTGTCTTCATTCCTCATAGGGCTGTTGCTTGTGTTTTATAGGGTGCCCCAAGCCAGCAGCTCGTACTGGCTGTGCTTCCAACCAAACAGCCTTCCATGGGTGTATGCAGATGGTCACTGTAGATCGGCAGCCCATTGAGTTAGACTTGGTTCGCCAGCATCGGCTTGGCAGATACTTTGAGGTGTACTTCAACGTGTGCGGTGTCACTGATAGGTATGTTAATGTGAATGCCAAGATCAAATGGGCAGAGGTGTGGCACTGGGGGGCGGTCTGGCCCCACCATTTAAGCCAAGAGTGGGCAAAGTTCATCCTGTGAGCCATGTGTAACCCCCAGGTTCCTAAATGTGGCCCACAACACTTAAAGTTGTTTGTAATACAGTACGTTCTTGTTCCCTTCTTTCCACTGTGGAGGTATCTTGGGCAATTCTGTTATATTGTAGATACCACAATTAACACAATAAAAGGTGTTACTGAAATATGGTGGATAATACCTCCTTGCATTTTAGAATATAATGTCTGGGATCCAAGATGATGTAATTCTTACAGGGAGGCAGGGTTACTCCGCTGCAGGGAACTTCCAGGAATCCGTCTAAAAAGGGACATTCCACTGAAATGTGATGTAAAGTCTTATTATTGCAGAGTTTAGAGAGGGAAGAGGAAGAGAAAGTGTTTGTTGTTAAAGTTGCAAATAAAGTTCAGATTATGTTACATTCTTTGCTCTTCAAGTTTTCAGTCTTGTGTCACAGCCTTATTTATTCTATTAGTTAAAATAATTTTACCCTGCCTTTCTCCTTAAAAAGGACTCAAGGTGGCTTACATGATTAAAAGACAACATTTAGAAGCCACAAACAGTAAGTGTCCAAATATTTTAAAAGAATTAAACAAATATATGGAAAAGAGTAAATAAAATCAATATTAAAATAACATTTAAAAGCTACAAGGCACAACAGTCTATTTAAAAATCCTCTCCAATAGCCCATCACTACTTTGTCCCCTTCCCACTTGTTCTTTTTCTGGGACAGTCATTCTGTTATAACGTGCAGGCATCTGTCAGGAATAAAGCACATGTAACTAAAGGCTGTCTAATCTGATCAACTTCATTGGGACCTATCACATTTCTGACTCTTCTGAGAGAAAAAAGGCAATGCAGCCCACTGATCCCATCACACACACCTAAACATTGAACCAGTTACCTTTTCTTATGTTAAAATTTCCAAAAATATAACACTGGGGAATGGGAAATGGCAGAGACTACCCCAGAAGAGGATATGGCTGGATACTGAAGAGAACAGGAGTACAGTATTTTCCTGTGTATAAGACTATATTTTTTCCTAAATATTTTTTTCCTAAATATTTTTTCCTAAAATTTTTAGACTAAAAATTGAGGGTCGTCTTATACGTGGGAGTAAGCCAAGGAGAGAACCATGCGGTTACAAAACTGTAATTTTGGGTTGGAAAAATGGGGGTGATCTTATACATGGGGGCATCTTATAGGCTGGAAAATACGATACATTGTGCTAAAAGACCTGTGTTTCAGTACCTCCTTGTAGAGCTGTTATTAGTAAATACTGGGGATTCCCAGCCAGCCATGGGCAGTATGATCATGCCCTCCATGTGGAGGGTTTCTGGGCCTTCTTATGTCATCCAAGGTGCTATGGATTAGATTGGTGGTGGGCATAAAAGTGTTACAGATTAGATCTGGGGTGGGCCTCAAAATATTGGGCTGTAACTCCGATCACCCTTAATCAGCACAGCCTTTGGTAAAAAAAAAAGTTGGTAGCTGCAGTGTAACAACCTCTGGAGGTCCCCACCTATGGATCTATCCGAACTGTTTGCCACTGGGGAGTGGTGGCTGTAGAAGTGTGAGACATCATAAATATGGATCACAGGCATTGCCCACTAGTGAAAGACTTTTGAATCCATGCAGGGAGGTGGGGTCCATGTCTCCATTATAAACCTGCATTTCCTGTTGTGCCAGGTGTACGCCCAACATGTGTGAACACGACAGTCGCTGCATCCAGTCCTGGGACGACTTCACGTGCATCTGTGACTTGACGGGTTACAAGGGGGAGACCTGCCACACTCGTGAGCCACGGGCCTGGGGAGGGGAGGGTTGACAGTGCTGGCCTGAGAACACCACCTCCTCACATCCTCCTTCCCCCCACTGCAGCTGTTTACAAAGAGACCTGTGATGCCTATCGACTCATGGGCAAAACATCAGGCAACTACACCATTGATCCTGATGGCAGTGGACCTCTGAAACCTTTTAGAGTCTACTGTGACATTCGAGGTACGAGGAAATGAACGGGAAGTCCTTGCCCTTCCTCTTGCAAAATGCGTTGCTTGCTCTTCAAAAGCTTGCTTGTGTTTCCATCGCGCTTAGGAAAGTGCCTTTCCTGGACTCTGATTCCCAGAATCCTTCAGCCAGCATGACCACTGGAAGCTTCTGGGAATCATCGTTTTGGACATTTCTAGCTGTGCATTCAGGCTTACCTGGAGGTATGATTTTAGCTTTAGTAGGTCATCTCCTACTGAGACTGAGGACTATCAGATTCTAGGGGAAGACTGTTCTGTCTGTCTTCAGAAGAACACCTCACACACACACCCCAGCTAACCTGTGTATATGTCTGTGTTAGGGAAAGAGTTTGTACCCAGAGTCCTATGCAAGTGGTACCTTGTATAAAGGAATTAATTTGTTCCAAATGAAATTATGTTAAGCAAATTTTCCTTTATACAAATTCCCATAGGAATGCATTGGAAATGGAGTAATCCCATTTTTATGTTGTAAGAATTCTCCCCATAGGCAATTATATTAAGCAAATTTCCCCTATCTCCGGAATTTTTTACGTTGTACAGAATTTATGTTATACAAGGGTCCACTGTATATGGAGAAGTATACACGTTAGTGAACTATTTCTCCCATTTTATCTGCCAGAGGATCGAGCTTGGACCATCGTCCGGCACAATCGGCACTGGCTCACCAAAGTGACCGGCTACAGCCCTGAAAACCCTTTCCTGGGCACAGTCGACTACTGGAATGCATCGTGGGGGGAGGTGTCAGCCCTGGCCAATGCCTCCGAGTACTGCGAGCAGCAAATTGAGTTCTACTGTTACTTCTCTCGCCTGCTCAACACCCAGAGTGAGTTTCTATAGGGGAATGTGCACTTGGCTCCATCTCATGGAGCAGTTAATGTGGATTTCCTTGTGGACACATGCCTTGAAGGCCAATGTGACTTGGCGACTCGGGAGCTATTGTCCAAAAAAGTAACTTTTCTCATTTTAGGAATGTAAGGAATCCTAGTTGGGGACCAGCAATAATGAGGAGGGCAGTTTCTTTCACAGTTGACTTGTGGAAACTGCCTAGGAGTATCTCACTATTTGTGAGAGATGGTATGTTGAGCCTGGGTGCCCTCTCCCCCCTCCGCGCTGTGATGAAATCTAGTGTGTGAGGCCTTTCCTGCTTAGCCCAACTTACGTTGTTGTCTTATTTGATCCTAGCTGGGATGCCACTGAGCTTCTGGATGGGTCGAAATGCTGAGCGCCATTATTACTGGGGGGGTTCCCCGCCAGGCCTGGGGCGCTGTGCTTGTGGCATGGAGAAGAGCTGTGCCGACCCCCGTTTCTACTGCAACTGTGATGCTGATCATGCCATGTGGTGAGAAATGACCTCTCTCCCCCTCTTCCAAGAAGGACCTGGGTGGTGCTGCACATGGGAACAAAATTTGGATGTCCCCGGTACTATAAATGGTGAGGGCCATTTCCCCACTGCCTCCCTTCTGTGTTCCAGGAGGGCAGATAAAGGGCTGCTGAACTTTGTAGACCATCTTCCAGTCACACAGGTTGTGGTGAGCGACACAAACCGCACTGGGTCCGAGGCCCAGTTCTACGTGGGCCCATTGCGTTGCTATGGAGACCGTGAGTAATAGACAGGGAGGGGAGGGGAGGGGAGGGGGGTATGGTTGCTGTTTCCCTATGGGCTTGCTAGAATGGGACAGCGTATGGTCTCTTCTGAGGGCCTTCTTTTGACTTACAGGCAACAACTGGAATACAGTCTCATTCATCAGGGGAACAGCCTTGCTCTTCCCCACTTTCCAAGTTAACTACAGTCTTGACATCAGCTTCTTCTTCAAGACGTCTGCCCCATCAGGCACTTTTCTGGAGAACGTGGGCCCAGAGAACTTCATCCGCATTGAACTTAACAGTATGGACTTTGGGGTTCATGGGCATGCAGTAACATAGCAGATCTTGTTAGATAGTTATTGCATTTTTAAGTGATGTGATCCCAATGGATTATGTTGAGCACCCCCTTTTGAAAAATGCAAAAAAGAGTGAGGATTAACATTTGTGTGATTTTGAAAAGAAATGGATGTGAGTTCATCTCCATTCCATTTCACCTTTGGCTGAGGTGCTGTCAAGTCATGGGACATTTGTAAATCTTTAGCTTTCTTGGTTAACCTTAAAAAAGAGCAGGGTGCTTGCCGGCATCAAAGCTCAATGCCTCATTCTATCTTGTTATAACTTCTTGCAGTGCCTTGCGAAAAAGGAAAGTGGTTGTTCTAATCTCCTGTTTTAATGGCACAGTTGACCTAGATTCCTAGTTTGCAATGGTTCATCTACTGGATGTTCAAGCTAGCTTGAAGGAGTAGATGTGTCTCCGTGTGTTGTAGAGTTGTTGAAGCAGGCAAATATAGCACAGAATCGTCCCATGACTTCCCTGTTCTTCCCCTACTCTTAGCTACCCAGGATGTGGTCTTCCATTACCACATTGGAAATGGTGATGAGAACCTGACCGTGCACTCAGAGATGCCCTTCAACGACAATGAGTGGCATGAGGTGAAGGCAGAAATCAACGTCAAACTATCCCGGTTGCGGGTGGACCGGATGCCATGGGTGGTTCGAGCAGCCCCACCCCAGAGCTTTCTCCACCTGAATCTCACAAAACCACTCTATGTGGGTGAGTAAGAAGTGGCTGGAGTGCCTATGAGCATCCAAAGGAGTGATTCTGCATGCACATTTTGGTTTGCATTTGTCAAGTAGCTTGCTAGAGGTTCTGCTGCCGCCATTGAGTGAATGTCTGAAATGGGTTTGCATTTGTCTGTTAGTATTAAACCTGGCCATTATCAAGATTATCAGGAAAGGAACTGAAAAGGAAGCAACCAATATCCTCCTTGCCCTTCAGTGTGACCAGTTCTCCTTTCCTTCATAACAGCTATTGCAGAGCTCAAAACGCTATGGTAAAGGGTAGCACAGATGATGGGGTGGAGGATCTTTGCAACAAGGGGACAGCTAAAGCATTACATCTTTTTTTTTTTTTGCTGAGGAATGGGTGAAGCATGGCCAACTGGGCATGAAAAGAGTAGTTTATAAATCTGGGAATCATTTAGAGAAAGTGAGTAAAGAGACATTCAGAGACCAGTAAGAATGCTGTTGTTTTCCTAAATGCAGATATTCCGGTCCCCTTCTCTTAGGTGCTGCTGAATACTACCTACGGCCCTTCCTGGGCTGTTTGCGGGGTCTGCGCATGAATGGGGTGACCCTCAACTTGGAGGGTCAGGCCAATGAGACAGAGGGGGTGTTGGTGAACTGTACAGGGCATTGTCGGAACCCACTAGTGCCGTGCCAAAACCATGGCATCTGCCTGGAGCACTACAGCCACTACAGTTGCAACTGTTCCGTTTCTGCATATGAAGGACCTTTCTGCAATCGAGGTAAGAGCCAGATTCAAGGGCAAGTGGGTTGGGATTGCACATTTCAGCCTGGAGTGTGTTTTGAGCAGAGACAGCACTCAGAATAATCATAGAATAATGGAGTTGGAAGGGGCTTATGAAACAACATTGAGTCTAACTCCCTGCTGAATGTAGGAATCCAAATCAGAACAGATCTGACAGATGGGTGTCCAGTTTTCTCTGGCATGCCTTCAGCTTTGGAGCACTCATCACCCCATGTGGGAACTGCTTCCATTGTTGTACTGCTCTAACCGCAAGGAAGTTCCTGATATTCAACCGAAATTGGCTTCCTGTAACTTGACACCATTATTATTGTATGGGTCCTTCACTGTTGGTTGATCCACAGCAGATCCTGCTTTTCTTCTGTATGACAATCTTTCAAGTGTTTGAAAAGTACTCTCATATCTCCCCTCCGTTTTATATTCCGAAAGCTAAACATACCCAGTTCTTTCAGTCTTTCCTCACAGGGCTTGGTTTCCAGTCCCCTTATCATCCTTGTTGCCTTCCTCTGAACTTGTCCCAGTTTGTCGGCACCCTTTTTAAAGCGCAGTGTCCAAAACTGACCACCATGCTTAAGAGGAGATCTAACCAGTGCTGATTAGAGGGGAACTGGTCCTTCACGGGATGTGAAAACTATACTTCTGTTAAGGCCCCTTAAAAGAGCATTTGCCTTGTTTGCAGCCGCATCGCACTGTTGGCTCACATTCAGATCGTGGTCTACAATAATTTCACAACGTCTTTCCTGAACTCCCACCATCCCACTGATTGTCACCGTGTTCCCATTCCCTTTTGCAGACATTGGTGCCTACTTTTCCCAGGGTGTTTGGCTGCGCTATGACATCCTGACGCTGCCCTTGTATGTGGTACGGGAATTTGCCAACATTGTCCATCAGCCGCTCCAGCCCCTCCCTGGCTACAACCTGACTGGGGAGGAAGTGGGGCTCAGCTTTCGCACCAACTCAGCCCCGGCTGTCCTGCTTTACGTCAGCACCTTTGTGCGTGATTATTTGGCCATTTTGATCCGAGACGATGGTAAGCAGGATTCAAGGTAGATGCCTTCTCTCATAAAGCTCTGGCTTTTGTTTCTTTCTTGAGAACATGTGATTCTTCTGGTCAATAGTCCAGCATAGTTTCCCCCCCCCCCATTCCTTCCCTTATTTCCTCCTGCTTTTCCATTACATTGGTGATTCTACTTTTCATTGCTACCCCCACCCCCAGAATAACCCTTGAAAAGTGGATGGGGTCAGTGGGGCCACACTATACTCAGACAGCCCATCCACAAGGGCCATTGTTCATTTCTTCTTGCACCCACGATACCAGTACTGCATACTAGTGCCCATGCAATGCAAGGCTGAAACTACTCAACAGAGAGATGGCAGGATATAAACTTCCTTCCTTCTTTCTTTCCTTCCTTCCTTCCTCTTTCTCCCTCTCCCCCTCCTTTGTTGGGGTGGGGTGGGGTGGGATTGATCTGCAAGATACTAAAATGCTCTGCATTTGTAAATCTGATTTCCCAGGTTGCATAGTCTGTCCCTGAATCTGTGTCTGTTCAAGAACAAGTAAGGATTTCTCACAACAGTACTGTACACTGTTTTGAGGAAAACCAGTTTTTCCCTAGCTTATCACAGCAATGGAAGTTAAACTCAGAAATGTAAGGATGGTGTCTCTACTAATGGAAAAGTCCTGCTGCTTCAATTTGGTGTGAAAAGCAGGGCAACTGGAGATTTGTTGATTTCCACGTGTCCAGACTAAGCTACTATAATGATGGGGATGGCGGTAATCATAATAATCCAGTTTAAAAAGAGTGGCTGGTGCAAAGCTGCAAATCTTATTATTTGGGACTAAAACTCATAGAAGTCTCCAGCCAACATGAGCAATAGTCATGTTGTTTGGGGGATTCTAAGAGCTTTATGTGTCCAGCCCTCTGAAGTGGTTTCATTCAATGACAATGTCTGGCAACAGATTCAAGATAATTAAAAAAAAAAACCTACATTTTAAAATAGATAATTATGGAAACCACTGTTTGTTTATTTATTATTTATTTATTTTGAATATTTTTACCTCGCCTTTCCCTTTGGAAAAGGCCCCAAAGGCAGCTTACCATAATGAGGGACTAGGACATGTGTCACTGTGGCCTGTTGGAATGAGCTAGAAAGGTTCCAAAGCCAAACCCCCTTGATTACAGAAAGGATGAAACCACACACAGAGAGACAGAGACAGGATGCCTTTTCTCAGCCACCTGAGAGAAGACGCTGCACAGATTTGTAGACAAAAGACTGCCTGCGTCGATTCCAGAAAGCTTGTTTTATTCTATTATTTATTGCTGACAAGCAGACATTGGAGCAAGTATGAAAGCATTGATTCTAATAGGAGATGGGTGCCCTTTGGCCCTGGCTGAAAGCAAAAGGTCAGGGGAAATAGGTCACTTCCTTTCAGATATGCCACGTCGGCCAGCCAGGAGTGTGTGCATGTCAATGAAACCTCTCCGGAAAAAAAAACACTGAAGAAAAGTTCCCACAGTGGCCAGAACAGTTTCTCAAGAAATGGGCGTAGCTGGCATACTAGTTTTAATTGCGCAAATGCGCTCCTGGCCACAGCTGTGACCTGGGCGGCTAGGCTCAAGGCTGAGTCCAGGATCACCCCCAAGCTATGCACCTCTTTTTTCAAAAGGGTGTGATCCCATCCAGTACAGGTTGCATCCCTATCTCTTGATCTCCATTTTGACTGACCAGAAGCACCACTGTCTTTTCTGGGCTTAGTTTCAGTTTGTTCCTCCTCATCCAGTTCATTACTGAAGCTAAGCACTGATCGAAAGTTGAAATAGCTTCCTTGGAATCCGGAGGTGACAAGAGATAGAGGTGGGTGTCATCACTGTACTGATGACACTTACCCGCAAAGCTCCAGATATTTCCCCCCAATGGTTTCATATAAATGTTGAATAACATAGGGGACAGAACAGAAGTGACGGGGTGGCTTGGGATGGGGATTAGTCAGTTCAAGCAAAAGCAGGTTACTAGCTTTAATTAGGTCTGACTTTGTGGCACTTCTGGTTCTTGATATGCTGCTTTGTGGGCTCCTCTGGGGCTCCTGACAAGGCATTGCCAGAAGCAAATGGGTAGACCAGAAAGATATGAGCCAGCATGGGCCTTGCCTTGGTAAATGCATGGAGGGACGTGTTATTCTAGTTCATAGCATTGGAGCCATAACCACCTTCTCCATTGCTCTGTGATTGCCCCTGTCTTTGGGGTACACCATTTGGGTTGGGAGAGGGTCAACCTGTTTCCCTACATGCCCATGTTTCCCTTTTAGGCACCCTGCAGCTGCGTTACCAACTGGGCACCCTTCCTTATGTCTTGGCATTGAGCACACGATCTGTAGCTGATGGGCAGCCCCACCGCATCAACATCACACGTGTGAACCGGACTTTGTACACCCAGGTGAGTTGCACTTTGTTTCTTTTGCGGGGGAACTTGATAGAATAAGGGTGGTGGGACCTTATGTGTCTGGCTGGATAGAGGGGGGAGGCAGCAGTCAGAAATGTTTCGCCTGCTGAAGGACAACAGTGAACCAGGAATGGGTCCAAGTCCCAGTGAATCCTTATTGGAGTCTAGATCAGCGTCTGAGTGTATTTTTCTGACTTTCTGTCTCTAGTTGGATTACTATCCTGTCATGGTACATCAGTTCTCCCTCTTTGTGGACAGCAAGCTTGATTCCCCCAAGGCGCTTTATCTTGGCCGTTTCATGGGTGAGTGAGAGCAGTGGGTCCTATTGATTCCCTGGCTGTTGCCTCCAGATTCTAGCTGTTTTTCCCGACATTCTCAGGTCAAACCTGACTTGGGCTTCTAAAGCACAGTAATATTTAGTGTTTAGAGTCATGAATGCCTACCCATTTATTATATTGATTTGCTGTGCTTATTTTATATAATATTTTATTAGCTGTCCTTTTTAAACTATAGTCTTTACAAGGAAGTTTATAATATAAAATAATAATCTTATTAGGAAACATCCCTTTTACCTGGGAGCATTCCCTTGAGGGTGGACAATGGGATAAGGAGATGAAAAGAGCATGTCTATGTGCCTAATCCCATTCTGCACATATTGTCTCCCACGGTTCACAGAGACAGGCATGATAGACCCTGAAATCCAGAGGTACAACACGCCAGGATTCACCGGTTGCCTCTCAGGAGTGAAATTCAACAGCATCGTGCCTCTCAAAACCATCTTCCGGCCTAGTGCCAACAACCCTATCATCCCTTATAGCATCAAGGGGAAGCTGGTCGAGTCCAACTGTGCCTCTATGCCTTCCAGTTACATTGAAGTGCCCCCAGAACTGGATCCATGGTACATAGACCCAGGTAAGGCATCTTTATTCGGATGAAAGGGGACACAGTGGCTTGAGAGAGTAAAAAAGTTGGACTACAACTCCCGGGATTCCTCAGTCAGCAAGGGTGCCGCTGACCATACTGACTAGAGAATTTTGGAAGCGGTAAGTCTGAAAAGATATTTCTTTGCATTCTGAGACGGGATTAGGCTCTTCTGCCAGCGAGGCTCCTGAGGAAGAGTTGTGGGGAAACTAGTCAAAAGTCTCCATACCTCTGCTCTACTTGAATTAACTGACTTCAGGTTTGGCCTTGGCCAAGAGGTTGCAGCTAGGAGGATGTCATACATTCTGGGGGAAATGCTTTTCCACAAGCTAAAAAAAAGCCCCTTCATTATGAATGCCCATCTCTCTTTTATGTCTTCCTAGTGGACTTCTTGTACATCCATGATGATGGCTGGGTTGCAATAGTCATTGGAGGTAAGTGCCAGCCCAAAAGCAGTACTGGGAGCCCTGGGAAATTAGAACTGGTCCAATTCAGCCCCTTGAAAAACTGTTTGCAGGCTGTTGTTCTGCGTTGTTTTGGAACTCATCTTGATCGTTCCTTCCCCACAGTTGTCATTTTCCTACTTCTGCTCCTGGCGGCTGCCCTCATCTTGATGTACCTGCACCATCACCGTTACAAGGGCTCATATCACACCAATGAACCCAAGGCCATCCAGGACTACAACAGCGGGGCTGGGAGTACCAGCAGTGGAGGCGGGAGTGGTGGGGGTGGAGGTGGGGGTGGCGGCGGCGGCAGCAGCAGCAGCAGCAGAACAGCTTCCACCCCTGTGGCCAAGCCAGTCGTTTCACGGAAGGAACAAAACCTGCCACAGATTCTGGAGGAATCCAAAACGGAATAGTCAACTGGAGCCAAGAGGGTCGAACCCTCTAGTTCTCGGTGCTGGCTGCAGCCTCTTGGCCAAGACCAAACCTGAACTGCCAACTGTGCCACTTGCTAGGAGGCTGACTTCTCCCCTCTCACATCCTCCCCACCCACTCAGTGTGATAAGCCTGCCTGGTGTTTTGCCTTGTCTCACATGCACATCCTGTGGAGTATTGCTGCATCTTCTAGTGGGACCCAATACCAACCAGCAGGCATCCAGTCCAAATTTATTTTTTTATTTATTTAAAATAGCCTCCTTTCTACCAGATGTGCTTCTCATTCGTGAAGGGAGTTGGTTGGCACCTGAGCAGCTGTCAAAATACTTGTTATTTCCTCCCACCTCAAGGGTATATTAATATTTCTTCTTCTTCTGTGCTCTGCTTTTTCATACCACTCATTTTTTCTGTTTGGGCAGTCCAGTTTCTTCCTGTGAGGCAGAGGGGATGGCAGAGGTAACACAAAGCAGGCTGTGTCAAGCAGCCGCCTTTTCTAGTTTGTTGGACTTGCCTTCCAACCCCATTGCAGAGTTACTTCTCAGACTGTCAAATACAGCACTTTCTTCTTATTATTTTTAAGGAACGAAAAAATGCAACGCAAAATCCATGCTGGCCTTCTCACTGGTGACTTGCTAGCACAGTCTTCCTGCTTAACTGCTTAGCATTTTTTTTCAAGAAAAAGCCATTAGTCAAGCCACGCAATATAGCCTACTTAGACTGTGGCACGTTATATTGTGCCCAGAAAGAAACCAATGTGCAATATAGGTATCCGCCTGCCAATATATATAATATGTGCAGCTGTAGCGCATGGAAGAATCACTCGCACTTTGCTACCACTTGCTGCTTTCGTAAATCAGGGTTTTGAGAATTTTAAATTCTTTCTACCTTTTTTGTTTTGTTTTTTTGCGGTGGGTTGTTTAGACGAAAATAGTTTTTTTATTCTATCAGTTTGTATAAAAACACAAAAGCAGATGTCTATAATCTGTTTTCAAGTGCAGTGATATTGTCTGTGGTCTGTAGTTTGCTACTTCAGGGGAAGGAGGTTTTGCTCCTGGCAACTTCCGACCCTCTTTGTTCCTTATCTTGAGAGCTACGTTCACTTGTGAATTGTAAAAAGAAGATATTGTAGCAGGGGGCCAAATGCATTTATTTTATCCAGAAAGTCTGGGCCTATTCCAGGGCAGTTTATTTTTTCTAAAGAGCGGTTTGTTTGGACAAAATGTGAAGGTTACCATAAATTAATTAATTAAAGGATAAGGATGGGATGATAAGATTATGATGTGATCCTCTATTTGTACACCCCTGGGAATGAGGCTTCATTTCTCTTTTCTTTGTTACATTTTTAAAAGAGGGCATCTGTGTTGGGCCTGTTAAAATAATGTTTGGTCGGTAAACACAGGATGAATCTTATTCTCAACCAATCTCTTCTAAGGGCTCAAGGTCTTTGACAGTTGTGCACAAGGATAATGGGAATAACTGCTGGGTGGTTCAGTGGTTTTGGTACCTGGTTGTTTAGTGTTACATTTCCAAAATATGCATCATAGTCCATTGCAGCAGAAACAACAAAGGCTTGTGGTACCTAAATGGTACTTCCGTTTAACTTGGCGTTTCATGAATCAATTTCTTCAGATGTCGGCATTAGGAGGGGCAAACATTCAGATTAAAAATGAACATCAAAGACCAGTTGCATCCCTCTCTTTGAACCATGGAAGACTAGTTCGATGACAGAATCAACAGCCTGAGAAGTTGCAGTAATATAGGGCGCTTTTACACGACCCTTAAAATCTGAGGCAAAGGGCTTCCAATCCGGAGCTTAAAAATGTTTTCCCACCAGCTCCGGACGTAAAAAAAAAAATTAAGTACGACCACGCCCACCTAAGCACGTCCCACCACACTTTTCAAGTACCTGGCCTCCAGGAGGTAAAAAATCTTCCGATGCGCACTGTAAAGCTGTGAATGCCGGGCTCCCTTGCCTTCTGTTTGTTTTTTTGTCCCCACCACCCCTTTAAGAGATAGAAATCACTATGGGGCTGCTCGGGGCTGCTTCGACCGGCAGACTGAGGTGAGCCTGCATTTTTTCTCCCTCTTTCTCTCCCTCCCCTCCTGCAGACAGGAACAATGGAGTGCGGAGGGATGGGAACACAGGAAGAGCGACAAACCCCCACGATCTCTGGTCCAAATTTAAGTTGCCACTGGATTTTAGAGGTCATGTAAAAGCGCCCATAGATTCTATAATCATTACTGGGGCAGAAAGTAACAAGACTGATGACCTTCCAGTCAGTTGTGCTTTGTAACATGCCCTTGTTCCATCTTTGCTCTCGGCCAAACAGGGAGTGCAAAATGAGTGTCAATTGGCAAAAGAGGCAGAGAAACATTCCTTTTGTAGGGCTCTTGTCCGAGAGTGTTGCTGTCAAAAGCAGCATTTCAGTTCCAAATGACGAGCAAACGGGCAGTCTGATCAGCAGCCTTCAGGCTTGCTAGCCACCAGCACAGTGCCAGCCACGCGGCACAATCAATGGGGACGTGCTCAGAGGGATCAAAATTCATTTGGCGGATAGGGCCCGTGTTCTAAAGCGACACGGCTTGTTTCCCAAAGAATCGATACGCTGGACTGAGAGCCAAAGCAGCAAACACCCACGGCCACTGCTGTCGCTGTGCCAATGGATGTGCAGTCTGCAGGAGCGAGATAGGATCCTGCTCTCCGGGAAGCAGAGTGTGCCCTGAAGAAAACCTCAGATCAAGTCATGCAAGGACAGTCCAAAGTAGGTGATGGTCTTGCTGCTACAGCAGCACATCTTGCTTAAAATAGATGCACATCTTCCTATATATGTACATTCAACCTTGTGAGTGTACATATGGATAGGCCTCAATTACAGTCGGATAGGTGGCTTTCCAATACTGAGAGCAGCCCGGAATGGAGAGAGACTTAGTTCAGCAGGTCACCACAACTTTATTAAGACAACCTTTTACAAGCCATAATATAAAGTGCACATAAGTTACCAGCAGCCAAGCACAGAGTCACAAGCAGCCAGAGGAGGGAGGGACCAGACAGCCAGTGGCTTAGAGGATCCCCTTTTTCATTTTCTAAGAGGGAACCATGCCAGGAAGTTTGGCGAGGGGAGAGCATAAATATTCTCACGGCTGTCTACTGCCTGCCACACTTCTGCAGTCGAACAAGGGAGTGGAGGCTTCTTCTAGAAATGCAGCCACTCCCTCCTCTGTGCTGTGCCTCAAAAAGTGTCAAGCGATACAGGCTTGTTTTACAATATAATGCACTATGGAGGCGAGGTCAAACACCCATGAGCCGCAAGAACAATGCCTGGGTCAAGGTACCTTTGCGAATGTACACAGACAGCTAGAACGACCACTACTGCAGACCTGGCCTTGGATACTGGACATGCCTCTCTTGAAACTAGCAATTGTTTCAAGACCGATTTCCTCCTTTCTGAAAGCACCACCTGGTGGATAACTCCCTGGCCAAATCAACTGGAAGCAGTCTTCCCCACCATTCTCTGTTGCCATTGTTTGGTCAGGTGCTGGGAACCACCAAACACCTGTTCATACCAAGGATTATCTGCACCAACTGTTGAACCAGTGCTTTGTGCCCATCTCTACTGCAGAGCCAAAGCCTGCTGGCATATTATCTATAGGTGAAACTCGAAAAAGAATCAGAATATCATGCAAATGTTCATTTATTTCAGTAAGTCCACTCAGTCTCACCTTTTGAGTCGACTTACTGAAATAAATGAACTTTTGCACAATATTCTAATTTTTCAAGCTCCACTTGTAATTGTACGCTGCTGGAATTAGATCGTTTCCTACATAGCCCTATTGCAGTTATTTCCTCATAGGGTGTATTTTAAAAACAAACTCACATGCACAACTTTGAGCTGAATCCAACTGTTCATATCAATCAACTGCATCAACGCTGCAGTGCCATTAATTCAGTGGGTTTACTCTAAGTGGGAAGCACAACGGGATTTTTAACCCCATTGATTTCCCAGCCTACACAAAGGTTCCAGTTCAGTATCTGTAGCTTGAAGAAGGAGACGGCTGTCTCTAGTCAGTGTGGCAAGCCATTTATTTGGCTGTTTCTTGGAACTGTTTTCTGTTAGCAGTGGCAAGAGAGAAAGGGGGGGTCTTGGCTAGTACAAGAGAGAAAGGCTAGTACAAGACCACAGCTAGTGGCTTTCAGTAAAGACAGTAGACCAGAAACGAATACAGCACCATTTTCTCACACCCATATGAATTTCAATATTAGGAAAAGCAGCGAAAAATGTAAAATGGATCTGCACGCCTTACTGCTGTTGGATTTCAGTGGGTAAGCGCCTGCATGGGAAAGATGCTCACGTTTCTTACACCAGAACTGTTGAACTGTTGGGAAATGCCAAGCATTGGTGAAAGGAAGAGCTGCATAGTTCTGCGATTAAAACTTGAGAAGTTCCCTAGCCATGACGTACTCGCCCCCGGAAGCTCTTTCCCTGCTTTCAGACGGCAAACAGCAGATTATAATTACAGAGAGATAAAGGCACTCGACACATGTTCCGAGTCACTATCTAAAACGGCATGTTTCAGACGCAAGTTAAGCCTATCAACAAGATAAAGGTTTTGGCCAATAAACAGTTTACTGTATTCTGGAGTATTTTAATAAGAGGAAAGGGAGAATACTAAAGATTTTACAGCCAATTACCTTAAATGTGAGTGAAAATCCTCTTACCTAGGCCAAGTCTTGCTCTTTGTGTAGCAATGGGTAAGACACTTCTCCCTGATACCCTCGTCAACTAAAAAGCTTTGCATACTACTTACACCACACTCATTCCCATGAAGTATGTCTTCCCTTTGTATTCTCTCATTCTCCAGTCCTGACCCGACAGCTGCCATTGCTGGCCACCTACTAGGGAAGGAGGAAGAGAGAGGAAGAGACTCGCTGTCTCAGACACAAAGACCTGGTCTACTGCTGACACCTGCAAATACTTTCAACAGTGCAATAAACCGAGCTTCTGTAGGAACGTCTAAGGAGCCCCATTTCCAGCTGCCGCAGAAGTCCACATTGTGGACTGAAGCTGCAGCCAATCTTCCACCCCTGCCACAGCCCACAGGGAGCCCAGCTCTCCACTCCCTAAGCTTGGTGGAGTTGGATTACTCTAAAGTGCATTCTATCTGTTTGCTTTGTTCATAGATTGGGGAAGGGGGGCACGCAAAATCTTGATTTTTAAGAGGAAGAATTTGTAACTTAGGCACAGCCAACAACGTAGACCCAATGATTTCCCCCTTTATGCATTCAACCAGGGAAACTGCAGCTTTCAAACTGCTGAGAAATCAACATTCTAGTGCAAGACCAAAGATGAGCCACCACTCCAAGCTTCTGAGGAGGAGTGTTAATTAGCTACCAAAAGTGCAAAAGTGAGAGCCAGGATTCCACTGAAGGAGGTTCAGGCAAATGGGAGGCGAAACCATCTTCCTTCTGTAGAGGTGGGACAAGTTCCACCTGAAGAGGCGCGGGCTTTGCAAATCTTACTCAGTGACTCTTAGCAGCAGTTTTGCAACCATGACCCCATGGAAAGTGTCTAATGATTCCTACCACTGAAGATGAATCTGTCCCCCCCTTCTGCCTTACCAAAGAACAGGCCTCCTGTCTTTGAAATCCTACTAAAAATGGCATGGGGAGAAAGTGGGGAGATCCAATTTAGGCCCGGGGACAGGAGAGGGTTCACAAATGCCACGGAAGATGACTCTACGCTCCTGTCCCCAGCTCTTCCACCTCCATTGCCCTACCCTCTACTCACACCCCTCCACAGTCAATCCTTGATCTCAAGTTACTTTTTCTATCACAAGTGCTCCTTCCCTTCCTTCTGCCAACAACTCTGGGTCCCTCCCTAAAAGGCAGTGTCTCTGCCCTTCCGTCTATTTCAGACGACACTTTCCTTACCTCAAAGAGCTTCTGGGTAGCACTTTCAAGGGCCTATCCTCCCCTTGGAGGTGGGACTAGCTTTCCATAGGACCTGCCCCTGCCCCTCTCAGGGGAAAAGAGCGAGGGGACAAGAATCAATTCTTCTTCAAACTGACGAGAGGATGCAAAGCTCAACATCCCCCCCCATTGCCACGCTGCTTCTCTACAGGGTGGGCTGAAGCAGGGAAGCCACGCGGCTTTCCCCTTGCTTCCTAATTTCTCTCCCCACAATAATATAGCAGAGCTTTTCTGGGGCAGCCCCTGCCACCAGGCGGACCTTGAAGCCAGAGTCTCATTGCTGTAGCAAGAGGAGGGCCTCTTCTTTGCTTTCAGCGCAGATCCCGGTGAATGAAGGTCTCACAACACACACACAGCGATGATGGAAGCAGCATGGATAGGATGTGGTGATGCCGGCTAGGAGAACGGCCATGATGACGGTTAGATGATGTCAGCTTCTCTTTCAATGCCGACATATTTGAGTGCGTCTGCCTGGCTGTACCTGGAAGAGAAAGGAGGCGGCTCGGAGGAGGCATGGTCTTCGGTGGACGCAGTGGCGGAGAAGGTGGTGGTGGTCCTGCACAAAGCATAGCTCAAGCCCTTCCAGAATCAAAACAAGGCACTCCTGCCTATTTCCTTCTGACCGGCACTCACCTGTAATCAAAAAAGAGCTCCTCCCCTGCCTGGATGGCTCTTTTGGCAAAGATCCCAATGCGGTGATCTCCATTCACCATCACCACTGTGTTGGGACAAGAAAGAAAGACTCAGTTGCCCTGCTCACATCCACCCGTCAGCAACCCACCTAAATAAATGGACCAATGTTTCCGTCACCCGCTGAGCTACCGGTATAACTTGCAGTAGAGATATATGTGTGCAACAGAGGTACCATAGTAAAAACATCACTGGCTGTTTAATCCAAGAAGCTACTACTGGGTACGCATCTATGTGACTGTGTCTCGCAGCGCCAGCAGCTACACACTTTGGCCCAACTGGCTTTGTCCCAGGTTTTGTTTCTTCCCTACATATTGAAAATCCTGCTCCCTTAAAGCAAAAAGCAAAGCAAAGCGTGCTGCCTATATACCACCCCATAGTGCTTTAAGCACTGTCAGTCTAGGGGGGGTTACAATTTTATGCAGGCTACACAGTGCACCCACCCACCCCCAGCAAGCTGGGTACTCATTTTACCAACATTGGAAGGATGGAAGCCTGAGTGAACCTTGAGCCTGCTACCTGGAATTGAAACCTAGGTTGTGAGCATAGTTTTAGCTGCAGTACAGCAATTTAACCACTGCACCACAAGGCTCTCCTGTTCCCTTTGCATCATTTTCTAAAGCCCCTTCTGTCACCAGCTTGTCTAGAACCATAGATTCTGATAACCAGAGTCTAGAGATTTAATTCAAAACCAAAAAAAATGCTAGGGGGATTGGTTTAACTCCAGAAACCTTTGGTTCAAAACAGCTGGGCTGACTTGATGAGATTATTTAAAGGTTTGTTCATTCCTAAAGCCAGCTTTAGGTTTTGTTTTGTTTTTTGGAAAATAACTAGCCATCTGGCAAGAAGAAGGAGTTTGCCAACTTGCCTTACCTTTCGCATAGCAGTTGGGATTGACGGAGTGATTTGCAAAACGGATTTTGTTCCCTTTGCGGGTGGCATCAACCACAAAATCTGTCCAAGGGAAAGAGACCCATGCTAAAGCCACCACAAAGCGAGAATTCTGGGATCTACTTCTCGTGCAACTCCCTTGAAAGTGTCTTTCCCTCCCAATTTCATTCCATTACTCAAGGTTGTGCGGCACAGCCCATCCGGTGCCCGGCCTCGCCTCCCCGCAGACACCTACCATTATTGAGGTTGAAAAGGAAGCTAGACATATACTTGTCATAGACCTTTCCACGGCGGTCGGCCTCATCTTGGGAAATGAGCTGGGCAAAGGAAAGGCAACAAATGAATGGTCGAAAGAATGTCACGACAGATCCAATCAAGGAAGCAGCTGGGGCTGATAAAGGGTTTAAACGTTCCCCGTGAATCTTACATCTGACAAAGGGAAGCCCCAAAGCCAACCAAAAAAAAAAAAAAACAGCTTAACTGCGATAAAAGAGAGAAGACACAACCATCACTTTCCCCCTAACCTTATTTTGCTGCAGAATTTGTTGCACAAGAGGTTGGCGAGACATATGAAAAATTTGGCATAAAAGGAGAGCTGATCAAATAAGGGCGTTTATACACGACCCCTAAACTCCGGGGCAAATGGCTCCCAGCTCCGGAGCTTAAAAATGTTTCCCCACCAGCTCCGGAGTTAACAGGAAATTAAGTGCGATCACGCCCACTTTAGCGCGTCCCAGCGCACCTTTCAAGTACCTGCTCTTTGGAGGTGAAAATTATTTGATCCGGTGTAACAATAGCGAGTGCAGGGCTCTCCTTGCTTCTGTTTGTTGTTTTTTGGCTCCCGCCCCTTTAAGAGCTACTTTACAGTAGCTCTTACAGAGACAGGAATGTTGCCGGCAAGAACGGAGGCAGAACGGAGGTGAGCCACGATCTTTTCTTCCTTTTTTTTTCTCCCTCCCCTCACGCAGCCAGCAGTCAGGGTGGGGACACAGGAAGAGCGACAAGCCCCTAACATCTCTGGTCCGAATTTAAGTGGCCAGCGGATCTTAGGGGTCGTGTAAAAAGGCCCTAAGAGTCCCAAGTGATCTAAAGATAAGCATTTCTCCTCCACATCTTGGGACACATGAGTTTATTTATTTATTTATTTATTTATTTATTTATTTATTTATTTATTTATTTATTTCTTATACTTCAGGATCAGAGACATGGCAACTGCTAGCCAGAGAGACAGCAATGCTCTATTCTTTACACAGATACAGCAGCAACCAGTGGTGTGTTCTATGAGACACCAGGTCTGTTTCTTATTTGGAGAAAGAAAGGGGTATTTCCTTCATGAGGTCCATTTGCTCCTCACAAGCTTGCAAGCTCCTAAGCCTCTCTAGGAGACCTTTCTCTCTTTGTAAGTAGAATGGAGAACCATTCCTCAAACTCACCTCCCCACAGTATTCAGAGATAAATTCATTCTTCTGCACAGCCTCCTTGATGAAGGTTCCCCACCCAGCAACATCTGAGGGGGCCAGCAGCAGATGCTAAAAGGAGAGATGGACAGCATTTCAGCCTCTCCTGTTAACTCTCAGGAAAGAAGCAAAGAAGCCTATCATCTCAAGACTTCACAGGGTCAGGAGAAGCCTATCACAATAATTCACATTAAGCCCCACCCACAAGAAATCATCTGCCCGGACTGTTTTAGAAAGATGTTTGCCTTCAAAGGCTTCCAATGGAAAGGATGCCATAGCACATTTTATATTTTTCACATGCCCGCAAAAGCTCTGCATAGAGACGCCCACGTGAAAAATAAGACTCTAGCCTTTATGGTAGCGGAAACACACCTCACAGTGCTCGTGAAATCTTAGAAATGTGGGTGTAGTTTTGAGTGACTAAAGTAACAGAAAAGGTGTTGGGGCTGGAAGTAGTACCCTTTTTTTCTGTTCTTGCCACTGCTAACAGAAACAGAATGAATTCTGCAAAATAAATTAATTCCACAAGATTCCTAGGTTGCTTTCCTTCACGCCTGTGCCACCATAAATGTGCTATGTTCTTGGCATCAACCTATGGCCTTCCAGCTCAATCAGTTTCGCTCCCGTCCGCTCCCCTTGGCTCCCTGTTTTCCAGGGCTTTCACGTCCACATTGACTCAAGGCAATTTTTGCATTTCCCAGATCTGCCCCTTTCCGGATGGAGACAAACCTTCTTGAGACCTCGCTGGATGCTGCAGTTCTTGCACGAGACCACCTTGGAGTCCCAGTGCTCGGAGGCACCACAGGTCAGGCAAAGGTCTGGGTCACATTCTCGCACAGCCAAGTAACACGGGCATTGCTTGGTGTTGCACTGAGTCTTGCATCGGCAGCCAGGGAATCTGTTCTGGCCTTGGCAAGGAAAGCAAGAAACATTTTTAAAAGGGGGCGGGGGTTCTGCATGCCTGGGGGGGGGGGCAAAACAGCGCACCAGCTGCAAGACATTTGCCAGAATCTGAAAATTTCCTTACAGTCAGGATTGCACTGGCAGAACTTCTCGCAGAAATTCTGCGTCATGATGCAAGGACAAGAGCTGTCACAAGGATGCTCCGGGTGATCGCAGGGCTGGTAGTTGAACACTTGAGTAGACGAATTGTCTGCCAAAAGAGAATGAAGGAGAAACAGCCATGAGCCAACCATCAATAAAAGCCATTCAGTGCTGCATAAGCTGAAGCCTCCGCAGACCTTGACTAAGGGCAGCCCACCTCACAAGGTGAGGGCCAAGAAAAGCTTCAGCCAGTGCTAGAACAGAGTTAGTAGAAAAGCACTGCCAGCCTGGAGTACCGAGGCAAGCCTTTGAAAGACGGCAACTTGGCAATCGTTGATTCCGTCTTCTAGGATTTTGAATTTCAGCACTCAGCACTGGCAGGGAGTACTTCCTTCAGGGCGGGCACTAAAAGCCCCTGAGTTATATCTTGCCAGAATGACGGCTCCACCAATTGTTGGGAAAAGCGTAAGGGTTTCTTATCAAGACTGGCCAAGAAGGGACCAGTGTACCTCAGAGGGGCAAACCCGGAATTCTTCCAGGGAAGATAGGCAGAATGCGAATCCAGACATTGTAATGGGAGGACAACTATTACCTTTTTTAAGCTGGATCTTCCTGCAGTGTGCAGCCCAGAGTCTTGATGGGAAAGCAAAGGAAAGAGGAAAAGTGGGGGGGGGGGGGAGTACAAATTTTAAACTTAGAAACACTAGTTGAGTCCTTAAGTTTTATTTTCTATCCCTATTTTCACAAAACAACTTCAAGGCAAAGCACTGGGGATGCCTCCTCTCCATGTTAACCTTGCAACAACCTTGTGGAACAGATCAGTCTGAGAGAGGGAGAAAGAGTAGCCCAAGGTTGCCCACCGAGTCCCATTGGTCAACAGAGTGAAACCTGGTCCTCCCAAATCCCAATAAAACACGCTTAAATGTTATGCCATACTGGCCATCTCTTTCCCAAGCTCTTTGCCAGACACTGTATGTCTGAAACCAAAGAACTGGTAAATGGCAAACAAAGAGGAAATGTACTATTCCCAGCCTATAAGTATGAGAAAAGAGGTAGGTGGGAAGTTATTGCATGTTAGATTTTTGATAAACAGGGCAGAAAGCTACAGTAAGGTTTCAGTTGGCTCAGGAAAATCTAGGTCCATACCAACCAAAACCATCACCGGGATTCTGTGACCCCTGGGGGTGGGCAACATGGAATACAGCAACATCTGGAGATCAACAACTCCTATCAATTCCAAGCAGCAGAGTCAACCTCAGGGAAAATGAAGTTGTAATTCAATAGCAGGCAAATGTCCGCAGGTTCCCTGCCTACACTGTAGCACACTGAAACCAGTCTCAAAAAAGCGGCATGTCTTGTGTGTGTTTCCTAATGGCCACGTTGCGGTTGCCACTCACCTATGTTTCCTCTTCTTTTTCTGGGAAGGGTTCAAGAGCTCATTAGCTGGCAACTTTGTTATCAAGGCCTCCTTCACTGCAAACTGAAAGACCTGCCAGGAGAGGAATACAGCTCATTCAAAGGGGTTTGTTTGTTTCTTTCTTTGTTTATATTTGTACTTATTAACCGCCCAACTTCCCTCAGGAACTCTGGGCAGTGTACAGCAAATTATAAAGCAAAACAACTTGTCCCCCCCCCCAAAACAACCAACAAACCAAATAAATCAAACAAAGGATAAGATACAACAACAGCATCTATACAGACAATCATAGACTCCAGCAAGTAAGAGGCTGGGAAAGACAATAAACCAACTAACTAAAGGCACTTTTACACGACCCCTAAAATCCGAGGCAAAGGGCTCCCAGATCCGGAGCTTAAAAATGTTTTCCCACCAGCTCCGGACTTTAAAAAAAAATAAAGTACAACCATGCCCACCTAAGCGCGTCCCAGCACACTTTTCAAGTACTTGACCTCCAGGAGGTAAAAAAATCTTCCAATGCGCATTGTAAAGCTGTGGATGCTGGGCTCCCTCGCCGCCTTTGTTTTTTTGTCCCCGCCGCCCCTTTAAGAGACAGGAATCACTATGGGGCGGCTTCCACTGGCAGACAGAGGTGAGCCTGCATTTTTTCTCCCCTTTTTTTCCTCCCTCCCCTCACGCAGACAGGAACAATGGAGTGCGGAGGGGTAGGAACACAGGAAGAGCGACAAACCCCCACGATCTCTGGTCCGAATTTAAGGTGCAGGCGGATTTTAGAGGTCATGTAAAAGCGCCCTAAATACCGTTGTGCACTCAGCAATCACCAAAGCTCTCCCTAAAGAGCCAGGTCTTTAGAGGTCTCCTAAAGGCTGACAGAGACTTGAATGAGGGAGAGTATACATGTCCCAAACTCACTGTCAAGCTGGTCTTCCCGGCATCAAGGGCCATACCTGCTTGCATGTCTTGGTTCCCAGAAGCCGAGCAATGGAGCAGAAATTGTTGAAGTAGGTCCCATGGAAGACACGGAAAAGGGATTCCTCGGCCCCTGTCCACTCGATGGGCTCCACTGGCACGTCCGTCATGAAGGGCTGCGAGGAGGCCGGGCTCAACTTCGGCTTGGTCGGGGTTTGGCAGCGCGAGTTTGCCTCTAAAAGAACCCCGATGGAAGATTTGGAGAGCAGGTCCCTAAAACACAAGACCCAAAGCTCCCCCTTTCTCTTTTGACCTGGAGCCCTGCCTCCACAGAACTGTACAACCTGTCCCAGGAGCTTCCGTCCTGCCTGTGACGAAAGAAATCCACTCTGCACACGCACCGCGATGTCCGTTTCAAAATTGATCCTGGGGGCATCAAAGGGCGTTTATACACAACCCCTAAACTCCGGGGCAAATGGCTTTAAGCTCCGGAGCTTAAAAATGTTTCCCCACCAGTTCAGGAGTTTACAGGAAATTAAGTGCGACCACGCCCACTTTAGCGCGTCCCAGCGCACCTTTCAAGTACCTGCTCTTTGGAGGTGAAAATTCTTTGATCCGGTGTAAGGATAGTGAGTGCGGGGCTCTCCTTGCTTCTGTTTGTTGTTTTTTGGCTCCCGCCCCTTTAAAAGCTACTTAAGAGACTGGAATGAGCCAGAGGCAGAACGGAGGTGAGCCACGTCTCTTTTCTTCCTTTTTTTTCTCCCTCCCCTCACGCAGCCAGCAGCCAGGAGTGCAGAGGGGGTGGGAACGCAGGAACAGCGACAAACCCCTAAGATCTCTGGTCCGAATTTAAGTGGCCAGCGATCTTAGGGGTGGTGTGAAAAGGCTCAAAGACTAATGCTGGGATGAGGCTCTGGCCTCTGTGGGGCCCCTATCTGGACCTCCTGCCCCAACTGGCTACGTAGCGCTTGAGCGGTACCAGAAGGTCGGCCCCTCCACTTTCCCACAAAGCAAGGGGAAAATCCGTCACGGGAGCATCACCTACCGGAAGAACTGGAGGCCCAATCGTTGCCCGTGTCTCTGTCACTGTCGCCTTCTTTTGCTTCAGTGTTTGTGGAAGTCAAAGCACCAGAGGTGGAAGGGGTACTGAGTGTGGCATGCTTGCGACGGCGGCGCCCAGAGCACTTCGATCGTGGGTTGTGCATTACAGCAAACTCTTTGGCGCCCTCCTATAATCCAAGCCCGATTTACAACACATACAGAAAGGTGGAAATCCCTAGAAGGCTGGCTTCAGACGGATCTCTCCGACAAGAAATATGACCCAACCATCTTTTTATATTTGGAGATAAAAACAATCCCCAGGGTTTTTTTTTTCTGAAGGCACACATTCCCCCTCACTTTTATCTTTCTTTCTGCAATAACATATCACTCCTCATAACTTGATTCATGTCCCAGGTGCTAATGAATGGTTTAACTTTGCCTTAATGTGACTACTCTCCTGCTGACTTCTGAATAGGGCTGCTTCTCCGGCCACCCCTTTTGCAGCCCACCACACCACCAACTCCCACCCTTCTTACCAGCCACAAGAAGCAGTCTGGTCCACAGGGCTCCGTTTCAATTTTGGTCTCTCTGTTCTTCCGCTTATAAACATTGGGAGTAGCATGGAATGCTGAAAGAGAGGGGTCCTTTTATTTGAGATAGAAGAGGAAGCTGTCCAAGTAGCCTGCAGCTCTTTTCCTAGGGAGAACCACGCCTCCTGGTAACTTTGTGAGAAAACACACAATCCCAAACTGTAATAATGCTTACTAAAATTACTGCAACCTGGGGAGAATTCCCACACATTTCGCCACTCTCCAAGCCCAGTACATTTAATGTGCCCCACAAAGGCACCGTTTGCAAATGGGAATGAATTCTTCCAAAGAACCTGATAAATTAACTGTTCACGTCCCTCCTTTCTGGCTAATTAATGGTACCAGGCTACTTTACTGATCAGCTTAAATTGGGGGCTTTATATGGCAGCTTTTTATGGAAGTGACTATCACAATATTTGTTTTATGTCACTTTGGGTGCTGCATGAAATTCACACGGAGATTGTGGTAAGGAAGGGATGAGGGCCCAGAGATATGAGGCAGAAAAATCTAGAACGGCTCTGTGAGAGGCCCAGTACCAAGGGCAGGTGTGCCTATATTTCATGAGAATTTGTGTTGGTAAAAAGAGGACAAGATATTTGGGGAACAGTTTTCATCCACAGGAAGCAGCTGGGTCACCCCAATACATGCTGGGACCTCCCTGGAACAAGTTCCTGCCCTCAACATTCATTTGCAAGTTCAAACTAAAAAGAAAGGAATGATGTCAAGAACTCACGATGAAGGAAACAATCATATTTGAAGCAGCGCCTGCAAAAAAGGGTGTGAAAGGAATGCAGGGCCTGTTCCCGCTGAACAGATTTGGCCCATGGCCCATCAATGTTGGGTGTGCACTGCGGAGGAAGCACGTTTGGGTCAGATTCTTTTGTCAGCTCTCTGTACCTGCGGGGAAGGGGAGAGATGAGTCCCAAGGTGACGACTCCTAACACTCCAAGATTCCTCAGATCAACATATACGGACGCTTGGCTTAAAACATGCCATTTTGTGAAAAACTGTTATTTACGCATTTTTTTATTTTAGACAGATTCACTGCAACCGAGAAGTGATCCACTGCAAGGAAACATGCATCTTTGTATGACAGCTCTAAGAATATCATAGCCAGCATGGCCACTGGCCTGGAGTCCTAGTTCAAACAAGTAACTTTTCCCACCTGGGCTCAAAGTTATTCAATTAAGGAATCCAAGTCTCATGTTAGAAACAGAAAGACTGAACCAGCATCGCACCTGACCATGAAGATACTTCTCTATGATCTTTAGGATGAGAGAACCTCACCTTTCTTTCATATCCTCTGGAAAACCATTCTCAGGGAACATGGATGAAAGAGCAGCAAAGATCATGTCATTCGGAAAGTGCTTTTTGGAAGATTTCTTGCTACCTGTAACAGGCAAGGAAGAAAGCATTGGGGCAATTGTGGAACTAATGACACTTAATTGTCGTCCTACATTTGCCATTCTTGCTCCAGAGCATGACCCGACACCAATCATTACATATAAAGAGCAAAATAAGGAATGAGCAAAATAAACCATGTTCTAAGCTAGGAAAGGAAGCCCTCAATTATTTGTAAAAATGAAGGGTCAAACAGGGACCTTCTATACTTGCCTGCAAGAATTAGCAGGCACTCAATGGGAAAAGAAAGGATGAACAAGAAATTTGTTTTGTTTCGGTTTCAATAAGCACTTATCATATTGGCCCTTTCTTGAACCTAAACACAAATAGGGATGCATTCTGACTTCAAAAGACACAGTTTCCTAGTGTATGGTACAATTTTAATAACAAAAAGGTGTACGTTCAAAAACTGGTGTACAACAAATGTGTCCTTTTGGAACAATGTGTATTTTGAAGAAAATGCTTTCAAAATGATTCATTTGATAAGGAAAAGAGATTTGGAAAATGACCTAGTCTGCACAAAATCTATGTTTTGTAATCCTGTAATAGAGATGGGCACGAATAAAAAAAATTGCATTTCGTTTGTCGTTTGTAGGGTCCGTTTCGGTCCGTTTCCGTTTTTCGTGAATTTTTTGGGGGAAAAAAAATCGTTTTCGTTTTCGTTCGTTTCGTTGCCGTTTCGTTACTATTTATTTCACTTTTTGTGATTTTTTTAAAGGATGTTAAGCAATTCACTCATATTGCAGTAACGGAAACGAAACGCACGACAAAATTTCCGGTGTTTCTGTTCGTTTCGTTACATTTCAGAGACAAAATTCATTTGTCATTTCGTTACGTAACGAAACGAAGAAACGGAAACGGAAAATTGTTCGTTTCGTGCCCATCTCTATACTGTAATATCAGCAGTGCCTTTTATTTTCACCAATTAATTTGGAGAATTTTACCAGTGACAAAGAGTACTATGAAATTTCTGTTGTCTCTGGCAGCTTCCTCGTCAAGATGGTTTCCCTTAAAATAAAGTTTTAGGGCAAGGAAAAGGGAGCAATCTGAAACCTCACAGGTATCACCTGTAGAAGGAATAACAAGCTCTGTTCCCATTCATCTCTACTGGGGAACATGAGCCCTTAATCGTGGAATGTACAGAACTAGAATGGCAGCCAAAGTCTTTCTACTTGGCCATTGCATACTACAATGTGAAGTTGTAGCAGGGAGGCAGGCAGGTTAGGACACTAACCTTCCATGGAAAGTCGCTTCCGCTTCCGGGTCACAGGCAGCTCCTCTTTCCCTGCTTCCTGTTTGCCTTCAGCAGATTCATGTCCTTCCTCCTCTTCTTCAGAGTACTGGTTGAGGGCATCTACTAGCTCCAGGAACACAGCATCGCTGATCAAGACAGAACTCGAGAGCATCTCTGGAAAGAAGAACTGGGTGGATAGTGAATCAGTAGGATGAGCCTTAAGTGCGGGAAGAGATCGGATGCAGTAACAGGCATAACACTCTTTGACCACAGGTGGGGCGCACGACCTGTCACATGGCGGAAAATGGAACTTCTATGGCACACCGTTAAGCTAACAAAATGACATTCAGATCTCAAATAGTTACTGTCAGTGGGACAAATCCTTCATCTCGTTGCCCTGTCACAAGAGGGGCACGGCACCCTTAAATCTCTGTGTATGTCTGCATGCATTCCCCTTACCTTCCTCGCCATGGACTTTGCCATCATAGTTGTTAATGAGTTCCTCGATGAAAGTTTCGTCCTCCTCTTTCACCTCATCTCCCATATAAGGGATGTTGCATAAAACAGTTTCATCTTCCACCTGAAAATGGGGCAGACCAGAGCCTGAGGGGAGGGCAAAGTGGTTCTCCTTTGTCCACTCACAGGAGAGCCTGCCAACAGCAGACTGCATAGCTCCTACAGGATTCTTCTTGATTTCACTGCCTGGCCCCGTCTTCCTCAACCCAAGGCTCTCAAGATGTTTTTGGACAATGACTGCATTTCCAGCCAGCAATGCTAGTGGGATTTGCAGTCCAACACATCAAAAGGAAACTGCATGGGAAAGACTGGTCTGGTTTATTCCAGCCTCACAGAGCAGGTCATTCATCATCAGCGGAGGAGTATTTCATAAAGTGTATCACTCCTCTCACTTACTCTGAAGAAAAAGCCAAGTCAATCTGCCTGTATAAACAGTTATAGTCCCACTTCCCCTTGGAAAGGAGGTGGATTTTATGGAGTTTCTGCTTAGCAACTGTTTACTGCTGATGGGGTTTCAGATTTTTCTTCTCTCTTTTTCTCCTCCAGATCAAGGGGTTTAAAGGGGCAAGAAAGGCAGATCACATATGGACTCATAGAAAATATATTTGACACACATATTCCAGTGCTATAAGATGCATAACTTGTTCCAGAAGTCAAGCAACCCACCTGGTTATGCCTAAGAAGAAAATAAGGCCTTCAAATCTATGCAAAAAGTGACTTGTGTGATCTTTTTGCCCAGTCGGACAGTTTTTTTATAGAATTTTTGTTAGCTGGGACATTGCCCAACAATGTCAAAATCTCCAGCATCTTGGTGTAGGCAATAACAAACAACAAGATATTTTGTCTGTTTTTGACACAAAGCCCATTTAGAAAGGACAGATTCTTAACAGTGACTACTGTCCATGGCACCACAATGGAGATTCCAGTCCTATCCCCAGTTCCCAAGGAGCAGCAGTGGGACAGTTTATTGCTTCTATGCAGAAAATGTGCAGGCTCTAAGTTATGTCATATTTAGTAGGTCCAATACCATCACCAAAATACAGATGTTATGGTGAGATTTTACTGTTCTTACATCTCGAATCTCCTATATTGTAGTTTACTTACCGTACCTGGTTAGTCTATAGGGCACCATCTACGTGCCGTATTATAGACTTCCCAGAACAATTTAGTTGGCCAAGACATGGATTGCTTGGTCTAATCCAATGAAGTTGCTCTTTTTTCCTTCTTATCTTTCAAAGTAATCTACGGGCATGATCTTTATTGAATTTCAAAGCATCAAATTCCATAAAATGTTGACAATGGGTGATGAGCTGTTTTACTTCATTGTTCTCAATTTAGGTCTACAGCTTCATTCAATAACCCTATGATCTGGTGTTAGAAGAGGCAGAAAACTATCCACTTTTTCCACTTTGACCAGAGTTGGATACTTACATAAAGTTTCAGACAGGTTAATGATAACTATCTACTTGCTAATCGTAAGAGATAGCCTAGCTACTCAAGCATAATCAGAAACATACAAGCCTTAAGGGGAGGCAGTATTATCTACTTCAAATTCAAACGAAATGAAGCAATAAGCAGGTAATAAAACAAAAAACATGTATCAAAAATCCAAAACAAAGCAAAACAACTGGGCAACATGCAGTTTAGCATCTCTGACGGCCAACAAGACATGAAAGCCCGTGCTACTGAGTCAAAGGAGCAAGTTTGCATTCAAGATGTTATTTGTAGGAAGTGATTCTATATGGTTCTGGTTAGTCACCTACCATGAAATTTTGCTGGAGTGGAGACCAGGAGTACATGATAGGTACCAGGGCTACCGTGTTCAGAGTCCGCATAAACAAGGTTTGTGGGCTCCAACCAGGGAAAACGCTCTCAACGGTACACTGGAGTGAGAAGAGAAGTTGTGATTTGACAAAAGGAGGCAATACAGTGGCTGGCCCTCCAAAACTGGGCTGTTTCTACTATGTATTATGCACATTTCTGCTACCATTTTCAAAGAAAGGGAAGTGGTATGTTCAGGAGTCAAGCACTAGAATATGTTTCACTTATAATCTCAGGTTTGCTCCCCCTCACCCATTTCCTATCGGAGGCATCACTAACAGCACATCCAGAAAGAAGATAGTAAGTAGCTAACACAAGACAGTTTATTTGACAACATGGTGTCCAGTGATGTAAGCTGTAAGGTTTCCAGAAAAAGTAAAACTGGAAATTGTTTTTTTTTGGGGGGGGGGGACCCAGTGCTCTAAATAATATTATCTAATCTAGCATTTTTCATTCAAATGTTGTATCCTGCTGTTCCTTGCTAGCCTGCAAGGAAAGTTTAATAACTCTTCTAGCTCCCAAAAGGGTCCTGCATCCTACTTACTGCACACAGCTCCATATACTTGACATTCAACTCTATTCTGGCAAGTGTGGAACCTCTATGGATCCCAAATGTGCTTAAAGACGAAATGTTCTTAGGCTCTGCTTTATAGAAAGCCTACACTGTATCCATTTGGCAAAGAGAAATACCTGCATATATCCCTTCTTGCTTTGTTCTCCAGACTTTGTACTGTTCTATAAAGCAGAAAAAGAAGTGTGCCAGTAATGATATGCCAATTCTGTGCTAAATCAACACCAGTCCTCTGCTTATATTTAGGGCTTCCAATAGGTTTTTAAAGATAAGTTCTTTTCCCCTTCTAAAGTGTCTGAAATGGGACAACAGCTAAAGAGTCAGCCAAGATGGGGGGAAAGGCTTCATTCTTGAAAGTAAATCATTCTATCAAAATCCATTTCTGAATGCTTCTTGGTATCTGCAAGGAATGACAATATTCTTAAAATACACGCTGTGCTTCTCAATGGGGAAGTATTTGGTGGCCCAAGTCACACTGCTTAACCTTTCCATAGGCGTTCTACATGTTATTGTTAAGAGATTATATACGATTACGTAGCAGAACAACCTCAAAAGAAGAAGAAGCTTTTTCCCCCTTAGGGCGTGGGGACAAAGATAGGAAAGAAATCACAGAGAGTTCTATGGAACAACATAGCACTGAAAAGACTGGGCATCTCCACACGTCTTCTTAGCGTACCTGTTTGAGAAGAGGGTGCCCTCCAACAAGCTTCATGGACTGAATAGACTGAATCCTAAGTTTCTTCCAGTCTTCATTTAGGATGTTGATCTTTTCTTGGACCTTTGCATAATTAGACACATATAAAGCCTACGGTGGAAAGAAGAGATGAAGATTGGCCCAACACCTTCATCTCTAGAAAGTTTAATTCCTTTTGACGGTTGTATGGAGCCCTCATAAATGCAACAAGAAGGATGCTGCTGCTTAGTCTGCAAATCAGTCCTCTGCTTATATTTAGGGCTTCCATACGAGAATTTTTTCCCCTTCTAAAAAAATGGGACACATGCAGACCTTCAGAGATGGAATATATGGCATTTTGAAGCTGATTGAGCAGAGTCTGTGAAGATTCTCAGTCATCCAGGTTCGTTTAACTGGGAGTTGAGTCATGGCTACTGGACTTCTTTTTTGAGAGAGATAAACGTTTCGCTGTTCATCCAAACAGCTTCATCGGTCTGAATACAGCTAGTGCAAGAGACCTTCTTATAGTCAGCTTGACCTCTTGTCCCCTGGTCTGATTGGCTCATAAGATGAACAAAGCCTGAATAGGCTCGTTAGGGCGACATTACCTTAAGGCCAAGAACACTAATGTCTCCCTAAGGAGCCTATTCAGGCTTTGTTCATCTTATGAGCCAATCAGACCAGGGGACAAGAGGTCAAGCTGACTATAAGAAGGTCTCTTGCACTAGCTGTATTCAGACCGATGAAGCTGTTTGGATGAACAGCGAAACGTTTCTATCTCTCAAAAAAGAAGTCCAGTAGCCATGACTCAACTCCCAGTTGATTGAGCAGAGATGTTTCCTTCCCATGCAACAACCTACTTCCTCTTGAATTCTTCTTTATTAAGCAAACATGTCATCATATTCAAGTTTAAGTCCCCTAGCCTCCTCCTCAGAAACAAATGTCTTTTTTTTTCAGATCAGGATCTTACCATTTAGATTCCCAAATGTTTCCTTCCCCACTAGCCCAGCTCTATCAGGAGGGGGCTAAGCTCCTACCCCCATGAAGCAGAAAGATAATATCCACACACCCCTTTGTATTGCCTCTTTCCCCCATTTGCTTTCCCCTCTCACCTCTGCCACATCTCCCCATTCCCTCTTCCTCTTTTCTTCACCCCTCATCATCTCTTCTCCCTCCCTCATGTACGCCAGCCTAAGAACTCCGATGGGAGCAGCACAGGACAAACTGCTGTCAGCAGAACCAGTTATTTCCGAGCTGCCAGCCTCTAAGGACTTCTCAGATTCTGTACGGAAGCCAGGGGGATCATTTACGCCACAGTACAGGCAGTTCCTTCAGAAACTCAGTGAACAATGTCCGGCTCTGAGAGGTCTCTGGAGCCTAGCAGTCAGAAAACAGGAAGCTCCCGATAGTTATTTAATAGGGATGGGCATTTTGTTCCAGAACCAGTAGATTACGAAACGAACCACACAAGCCCAGGTGGTCCTCAGAACTGGCTGATACATGCAGATACAATTGCTGTACCTTGCTCTGTCTCATGCAGGATTAAAATCCAACAAGGAAGCATGATGCGATGTCATCTTTCCTGCTTCATGCTGCTGGCCAATCAGAGAGGGAGGCGGGATGATGCCTGTCCCTGCATAGCTTCTGATTGGCCAGCATCACAGAACTAGCACAGATGATGTCACAGTATGCTTCCTCGTTGGATTTTAACTCTGCGCAAAAAAGAGAAAGGTAAAGGAATTGGATCTGTGTGTATCATCCAGTTCCGAGGACCACCTGGACTCATGTGGTTTCTTTCGGAACCTACTGGTTCCGAAACAAAATGTCCATCCCTACTATATAATACATTGGGAGTCCCCTGACATGACTGAAGGGGAAGCAGTGAATTTACTGCTCTAGAACAGTGCTTCATGCTGGCAAATGGCAGGGCTGGTACTTGGCTTTATATTGTGCTATAAAGATATATATATTTCCTCTTCTGTTTCTTTAGCAATTGGCATTTGTCCCACTTGATGGTGGGATCTGGTAGACAGATCCATTGTTTTGATGTGACTTTTTTTCAGGGAAATTCGGACGGCGTGTCACAGGGCCTGTTGCCTACCCTACAGCACCTGGTATTCTCAAGCGGTCACCCATCCACACAGAGTGGTTTCCAGCTATCTCTTGCCTACTGTAATTCTTTATCCTCCATCAATTCCAATGTTATGCCCATCTCTGCTATTTCAAAAAGTTTTTTCCAAAAGTTCTTGTCAATTTGGTATATCAGCTGATTTCCAATATTTGACAAATAAAATTGTTGCTACAGTTGTAATATGCATTAACAGGTATTTCACATTGACATCTTTGATTTCTGGCATGATATTTAACAGAACTATTTCAGGTTTAAATGGAATATGACCAAGCATTTTTTTTTTTGCAATATCTCATGTGTGTGTGTGTGTGTGTGTGTGTGTGTGTGTGTGTGTGTGTGTGTGTGTGTGTGTCTGTTGTGTCGTTATAGTCATAACCGACTCTCATGTGCCATTCTCCAATACTTCTTTGCCTCTTTGCATGTCCACCACATACGATAAAAGGTCCCTTGTTTGCATTTACATTTCCCGCATCTGTCAGATACATATCCATACATTTTAGGTAATTTTGTTACGTCATGTACCATCTATAAAACATTGTATATGTTTTATTTTTAAGTTCACCACTTTTGTAAGGTTTTATATTGTGTTATCTAATGTCATCACCAGGAATCTTATAACATACCAAAGTGTACTAGATTACAGCATTAATTGTTGTGAACTAGACCTTCCTTGGAACACAAAAGCTTACATGAGGAAAATCTTTTAGTTTTGGTTAAAATAACCAACCTCCTTGGTTAAGGCTGATGCTACAATTAGTCAGGCTGCCTCTGATAGCAGACAAGGAGACAATGTTTTAGGGAACAGCAGAGGAAGTCCCTTAGCTCTTCCCTTCTGCTGGAGGACAGAACTGTGTATCTTGACCTTTATGTCCTAATCTGAGAGCCTGATGCCCTCAAATGAGGTGAAGGATGCCTTCCCATTCCCAGCATTTGAGCTAGAGTCCCCTGCCAATCCAGTTGGCTTCAGCTGGCAGGGCACAATCATCTCTCTATGAGGTAAAACATCTCAGGTTACTCCTACTCTAGCTGCTATAGTTCAATTGTCACTACACATGATGAATCTTTGGGGATATGGGAAGCATATACCTAGATATTTCCCAGAGCTTATTCAAGCTTCTGATCTACCAGGAAAAAAAGGCAGTTACAAAGTAAGAGATTTCACTCACTCAGATCTGACCTGCCTATTCTTACATGAAGCAAGACCTACAGAAAAGGCAACACAAGGTATATCTTTACCTTAGCCCCCATATTGGCTTGGAGTCTCTTGAGTTGTCGGAGACGCATGTATTCTGATTTGACCTTCCTTTTCCAATAAAGGATGCATTTTGGATCTGTAATCTCCACTTTCCTGAGAGCAAAAAAAGCAGATGGTGAGCACGAGAAAGGTACTGATAGGAGAACTGAGGCCTTAATCAGGTCATTTGAACTCAACTCAAGTAAAAATAAATAAAACAATGTCTTTCTCAGAAAAAATATGCCATCTTGTGGCTTACATCATTCATGCAAATTATTATATTTGCTTTTATTATTAATGCAATTCCTGGGGAATAGCATGTTGGATCACAACATATTTTGCTCAAATCTGTCTTTGGGCCTTTATACACGACCCCTAAGCTCCGCAGGAAATGGCTGCAAGGTCCGGACCTTACAAGTGTTTTCCCACTAGCTCCGGACTTTGCAGACAATTAAGTGCGACCCCGCCCACCTAAGCGCGACCCAGCTGCACTTTCTTGTACCTGCTTGAGGTGGGTGAAAATCCCCAGGTCCGGATTTAATCTGGTCAGTGCGGGGCTCTCCTGGCTTCTGCTTGTGTTTTTTTTTTTTCCTCCTGCCCCTTTAAGAGAAGAGGTGGGAGGGAAAAAAGCAAGCAGAAGAGAAACAGAAGAGAAACGGAGCTCCGGGAAGCTCCTCCAGGTGAGCTGCATTTTTCCCCCTCTTTCTCTGGTGGGGAGGAAGGAAGGGCAACGAACCCCTAAGATCCGACTTTTCATCAGGTAATGCTCCCACTTCTAAGCCACTCTTCACAAGCATTATTTTCATTAAAATAAAATAAAATATTTTATTCCCAAAACATAATAAAGCATCCAGTACCTAAATGGCATCCTGGATGGACTCTTAAATTTCAGTTAATCCAGTTAAATTTCAGTTCATCTGCCACCAGCACCTCAGCAATGGCTTCAAGCTTGGGGGGAAATCAAGTATGGCCTCCCAATTGTCATCGGGGGGTTCAACTGTCTAACTTGCCATTGGTTATGCTTGCTAGGGCTCACAGCAGTCCCCATCTGGCAACATGTGGAGCGCTATATTTGAAGCAAATGGAAATGCTAGGATGCAATGGAAACCCAGTTTTACTTTGGGATTTTTTTTCATGTAATGCTTTGCTTGTGTTAAATAACTAATTTAAAAGAATGGCATGATCATTTGTTTGTCCATAACAGAACGGTGAGTTGAGCATGTTGAGACTCCAGGCCCCTAATGGGCTGGAAAACCAGTGCAGGGGAAAATGTAGCTAACACAAAAAATAATCTAGACCCACCATCTCTGCTCAAGATAAGCACCAACAAGGATCAACCCCCTTCTTTTTTATGGGGGAGGAGAGAGATATACAACAGGCTTTTTTTTAAGATGAAACCCTAATGCACCAAGCCAATGCATTACCCTCCCCCTTACAAGCTTGGTAGGTTTATTTTATACAGTGGTACCTTGTATAAAGGAATTAATTCGTTCCAAATGAAATTATGTTAAGCAAATTTCCCTTTATACAAATTTCCCATAGGAATGCATTGAAAACAGAGTGATCCCATTTTTATGTTGTACAGATTCGCCCCATAGGGGATTATGTTAAGCAAATTTCCCCTATCTCCAGAATTGTTTATGTTGTACAAATTTTATGTTATACAAACCATTTGTTATACAAGGGTTCACTGTACATGTATTTGTGCATGTGTCACAAATCATGAGTCCACCACGATTACCAATTGAACCCAGTACCAAAACAGGGAACGACAGCCATTAATGCTCATCTACACGATAAAACGGTACTCCCCATGTGTGCTAGTGTGTCTGACTCAAAGGGCGGTTCTCATCTCCGTATTCAAGCCGAAGAGCCAGTGTTGTGCAAGTCTGTGGCCAAGTGGCCGGCATGGCTGCAAGGAAACACTATTTTACCTTCCCGCTTTTTATGGCGATACCTATTCATGTACTTGCATTTACATGCTTTCGAAGAGCTAGGTTGGCAGGAGCTCCCGGGACTCGAATCTCTGAGCTGTTGACTTCGTAGCCCAGTTTTCAATCCTCTAGCCCAGTGGCTCTCAACCTGTGGGTCCCCAGATGTTCCTGGACTACAACTCCCAGAAGCCTCCACCACTCGCTGTGCTGGAAGGGATTTCTGGGAATTGTAGTCCATGAACATCTGGGGACCCACAGGTTGGGAACCACTGCTCTAGCCCGCCGAGCCACCACGACCCTTCATCTACTACAACATATCTCTCAGCAAACTCGTTATCTCCGAGCCGGATGCCAAGAATTTATTGCTTGTTTGTTTGTTTGTTTGTTTCAAACGCCGAACCGTCCACCCGCAACACTTCTGTTCTGACGCGTCAGGGAAGAGATGCCAACGCGAGCTTCCCCTTCACACCTGCGTCACGTAACGAGGGGGAAGGGCTGGACCTGAATCTGAGCAATGGAGGTTCAAGTCCCGGCTGAGGCGCTGCACCCACTGGGCGACTCTCAGGATGGGCTACCTCGCAGGGCTGTTGTGAGGAGGAGGTGGGGGGGGGGAGGAGGACAGGCGCAGGCACGCGCAGCAGACCTCCCTCCTCTGCCCTGCCCTGCCCTGCCCAGCCCAGCCCAAAGCATCTCCACCCACACAGCCATAGCCTCCTGGGGCGGGGGGCGGAGGGGGGGGGGTCCACCTTCCACTGAGCCCGAGAAACTCGCTTCCCCACGTCCGCCTTCAGGGTCCAGACTGCATTTAAACGCCGCCGTCCCGTCCACACACACCCCCCCCCCCCCCGCGCCCGCGCCCCCGCCTGCCCGCCTCCCTTTAAGGCCCCTCCGTCACTCACTCTTTAGACATCGCACTCAGGTGACCTACGGAGGAGTGTAGGAACCCCCCCGTCCCATCCACGCATGCGCCGAGCCGCTCCTGACGCGAACCTCTTGCGCTAAAGCCACGCCCTCTGTGACGTAGAGTTCCCTAGACTCAAGACCCTGTGTAGTCCTAAAGCAGGCATGTCCAAACTCCGGCCCTCCAGATGTTTTGGGCCATAACTCCCACAGTCCTTTGCCATTTGAAATACAGGCTTGGAACTCTGGGAATTGTGGTCCAAAACATCAAGGAGGGCCGACGTTTGGACATGCCTGTCCTAAAACGTGGAGGGATGCCTGGGCAGAATGGTGTTTTTTTTCCCCCTCTCCCTCTCTCTTCCCCTGCTTTCATTGGGGACGGGCGCCATAGCAAGCACCCCATGGAGCAATGCAAAATTTTAGTTGTGACTGGCGAGTGACACGTCTTCACGGCCACAAACAGGCGCCCCAAAGAAAAAAAAAAAAAAAAAAGCAACGCCCGTGCCAGCAGCTTTGAAGGGCGCCCCTTTGGCTCCTTCCGCGAGCTGCCTCGGTTGGAACGGCTGCTCGGAGAAGAAATCGCCTGGCCTCGCCTGGAACCAGGACCGGAACCATCCAGCAGGAAATGGCTTTTACAGGGAAATTTCTTTTTTTAAAAATGAGAGCCCGGCCGCCGCATCTCGCGGTGATTTAGAAGGGGTGTGTGCTTTTCTTTCTGCACCCCCACACCAGCAGGATTCGAAAACGAGTGCCTGTTTATGATATTTGAGGGGGCTCTAAAAAGAAGACATCGTCCACTCTCGTTTTCTGTCTATAAGGACGTCGTAATCTGAAGAGTGTGCGAGATTCGCGGGCGGCGGGTTCCCTCCGCACCGTTAGCAAACCAAACCAACCTGCTGCCCTCTTTTAATCCACAGGGTCGGGATAGGGTGAGGTTTCCCACCTCACCTCCCTATATTGCATGGGTTTCTATCACTTCTTTTTCTCCCACCCACCCCCAATCCACCGGGTTGAAAATAGTCTGCGTACTCTTTGTAGCTTTAATGCTACCTTTTAATGTTCTAAGATGCCCCTTCTAATTCCTTCCTCCTAACTCCCTGCTATATGTCTGAAGAAGCGGACCTGTCCACAAAACGTTACATTAAAATATGAAAGTTAGTCTTTAAAGTGCCGCAGGTTTTGTGTCTTTTGTTTTGTTTTTCTTTGATTCTTGCCTGCAATAATTTATGTCTCAAATGTTCTGGGCTGTATATTGTCCCTCATGATCGTAAGCCACCTTGGGGTCCTTTTCCAAGGAGAAAGGTGGGGTAAAAATATTCTACATACATACATACATACATACATACATACATACATACATACATACATACATACATACATACATACATACATACCCGGAATATGTAATCCCTAGCATGGGGTCTATCGCTCTTATTTACTATCTCTTTACACAGATGCCTCTCCAAAGCCACGTCCACAGCCCCTCCCTCCCTCGTTTATGAGAAGGGAGGGGGTGGTGCTGCTTGTTTACGGAATGTTGCGAAATGCGTGCGGCAGCTGAGCCTTCCCGAAGCTCCCGGTCGTGCTTCTGTTACTACCTCATACCCATAACCTGAACTTCCCTTTGGGGTGCTCTTTCTCTAATCCCAAAGCGTTGGACTACAACTCCCATGGTGCTTAGACGACCGAATGGTTCTTACTGGGTGATGGCAGTTGTTGGGGGTTTTTTTAAAAGTAGCTTGATGACGCCACGTTGGAAAACAAAGTGTTCTGCTTGTATACCGCCCCATACCACTACAAGTAGTCTCTGGGCGGTTTACAATTTTAATTACAGTGCACAGGCTACACATTCGAAGGATGGAAGGCTGAGTGAACCTTGAGCCTACTACCCTTAGAGGAAGTGAATAGGTAAAGCAAAGTAAATTTTGCTGCTTACCCTGTTTCCCCGAAAATAAGACATCCCCCGAAAATAAGACCTACCTACAGTTTTGCCTCTCACTGAAATATAAGGCATCCCCCCCAAAATAAGGCCTCCCCGATAATAAGATAACAATAAATATGTACTGGGTTGTTCTTCATGGAAAAATATAGACATCCCCTGAAAATAAGACCTAGCACATCTTTGGGAGCCAAAATTAATATAAGACACTGTCTTATTTTCGGGGAAACACAGTATATACCACCCCATAGTGCTTAAAAGTACTCTGGGTCCTTTAGGATTATACAGGCAACACATTGCCCCCAGTCCCCAAGCTGGGTACTTATTACAGTGGACCCTCTATAACAAACGGTTTGTATAACATATAATCTGTACAACATAAAAAATTATAGAGATAGGGGAAATTTGCTTAACAGAATCGCCTATGGGGTGAATATGTACAATATAAAAATGGTCACGATTAGGGATTACTCTGTTTTCAGTGCATTCCTATGTGAAATGTGTATAAAGGAAGATTTGCTTAACAGAATTTTATTTGGAATGAATTAATTCCTTTATACAAGGTACCACTGTATTTTACTTATCTAGGAAGGATAGAATAGAAGACTGAGTGAACCTTGAGCCGGCGACCTGAGATGGAATCCCAGGGCATGAGCACAGTTAATAGCTGCAGTAGGGAGTTTAATCATTGTGTCACAAATGTAAATAATCAAACAGCGATGACAAATGCAGCCTCTGGAGATGCAGTTCCTCTGTCATCTGCCACTGGGTGTGCTGTTTGCTGTTAATGGAAGTAGCACTTCAACAGCGTCTCGAGGATTGAGGATCACGTGTTGACCACCCCAGTGTCGAGAAATGCTTTGATGTGTAGTGATGCAGATGTCCATTTTCTGTTGTGGGTGGTGGTGGAAATAAATTACTCACCCCCAAATCTCTCCCTTTCTCTTATGGAATGAGAAATCTTGTTTCAGGCTTGTGTTTTACACTGCTACCCCTGACCTCTGTATATAATCTTCTTGAATGACTTGATGGCCTGTTCTCAAAATCTGTGGAATCAGGATGAGGAGTTCAGATGGAATAGAGACAAGAGTTGTAGTGTGAGGGTGGAAGATAGAGAACAAATTACTGTTCTGGGGATCAGGTAAAGCAGATGTGTTGGTAAAATAGCCTAGACTGCTGAATGAGTTTTGCAGAACATAGTCTTCATTTGCAATTCAGGGAAGGGATGAGTAGAATTAATTAGTCTTAAATATCATGCATGGGGATTTATAAATAAAATTGCCTTGTTTTCTGAAAATATTACCAACTTCGCACTGGAGGTTTGCATTTTGCCAGGACTTTGCCCTGCACTGACTCAGAAAAGTTATTGTACAATAAAACTCAGAATTGAAGCATGAAAGAATGCAGCAGTCTTTCTCAAAACACACCCATAATGCCTTTTCTGTCACCACTGATTCAGTGGCCATGACACACTTATTTATTTATTTTGAATATTTTTACCCCACCTTTCTCCTTGGAAAAAGAACCCAAGATAGCTTACGTTAATGAGGGACGATATACAGGTCAGAACATTTAAGACATATTCAACTTAAGAACAGGGAATTAGGAGAGGCATTGAGAGAATGCAGGGCTATGGCACTCAACTAAACCATCTGCCTCTCCAAGATCACATATCTTCAGGAACATCACCCACTATTTGCTTTGGTCCTAACCTTTGGTTATGTTTGGTTTTGGGTGGAGACCTGAAAGCAAATTCCCAAGGAATTGGCGTAGCTCTTCCTTTCTCCTTTGCGTCATGTTTGAAGAACTGGTCTATGGGTTTCAAAACTATGATTTTTTTATTCCTGGCTACATACACTTAAGTATGGGGATTGTTGACACTTTTGTGTGTGTGTGTGTGGGGGGGGTGTTCTGATTTTGTAGCCAGAGAATGAAATGTCAATACCGTGTAAAGAGTCACCTCATTTAAAATTGGAGTACTGTAGAAGTCTGGGCCTAAAAGATAAACAATGATTATTGTAATCCACTACAGTGTCTTGCATGCTTAAAAGCACAATACATTGTGCCAGAGCCTGGAAAATTTCTTTTTATTCATGGCACTGTCTTCCTCCTGGCACCGAGGCCTCTGAATCCTCCAAGCAGCTGTGTCAGTAAAAAGCTAAAATTCCCCCTAGCACGTGTGAGTAATACACATTTCTGAATGTGTGGACTTTACTGTGACAAGTCCATATGTCTGGAATTAGGGACCCAAACATTCTCAATCCATGCTTGCTATTTCGCAATAAATGACACTTGCCTGTAAAACAACTGTCCTGTTTTCATTAGACCCGCATCTGTAGGAGTGAAAATGTTCTTCCTATTGGCCAAAGCATCACCAAGTGCCAAAGCACAACATGCAGGCTATAGGGGTCTCAAACAACCCCTATAATTGCGGTAAGGAAAAGAAGGAAATTACTTCCAAAATTGTTCATGAGAATGTCTTGTCTCCTGTATTCTATCCTGGTTTTGCTTTTCCATAGAGGTAAGTCACCCCTCTGCTGCCTTGTGATTGTTTTGCTTGATTAAAGAATTATACTGTTCTTCCTTGCCTCCTTGTAATGAAGGGTGGGGGCAGGATCTCATTTCTTCTGATTTTCTTAAAACCCCTTCCTTTGCAGCATAAGAAAGAGGAGAAAAACTGTAGATTCTTAAAAGCACCCCGGTTCCTTGTGGTCTGATGTAATATATGTACCTGTCCAGGTCAGGCAACATCTACAGGTTTAGTCTGGATTGTATTGCTTCAGCTTTAACCAGCAGGCAGACAGACAACTAGGTCTGACATTCAAGTCCAAAAAAAGAACCATCTCCAACTGGGTCAGAGATTCAACAATAGTTAAAGTCAGATTTTGTGAGTCAGTTTCTCTTAAGGTTTTCCAGCTAAGCGAGTCCTAGGCTGGAACAATATGCTTGCTTGAGATTGCTTTGAATGTGAAGTGTTTCTGGTGGTTCCAGATATCATACGTCTCACTGTGATTCAAAATGGTTCCCAGTACATACTTGTGTAAAGTGCAGTAGGGCTGATGCCCTACAGGACTTCACAAGAGGGAGCCCTTCCTCTTCTGCAGAGCTTGCTTATCCTGCAGATTGGATGGTAGGGGCAGGGGTGTCTTCACTGACCAGGGAGATGAGTACTGCTGCTCCCAACGTGTGGTTCCTGACTGCCACCATCCAGCTGCCCCTAGATAAACAAGCTCTGAGGTGGGAGGGCAACCAAGTCCTCACCTGCTCCCTGTGTGGTAAAAACAGAGCCATTGAATCTGACCTCCCAGGCCAGCATAAATGTCCCCACACAGCCAGTGCTGGGGACTTCTGGCTACCTCAACATAGGCTGGTTAGCACTGTTTTTCCCTCAGAGGGGTCGTCAGCAGTTCCATATTTACCACAATAAAACACGTGTGTGATTGAAGCAGTTTCCCTCCGGTTTACAAATAACCTGCTGCAACAAGCTTGTTGTGAGTTACCTGCAACAACTATTTCCAGCTCTAGTCAGCAGATAGTAAAGACAAACAGAAACGCAACAAGGAGGACCATGAGCTACAAAAAGATACTGTATAGAGTAGTCAATGGCAAAGCAACAAGAGTCCTGAAAGTCAGGTTGGGCTCCCATTGTTTAAAGCAAAATAAAGCAATATTTCCATATTTGTTTTTTCCAACCTGCATTTAAAGCTTTTGTAGCTGAGCTGGCCTTTTCACACGACCCCTAAGATCTGCTGGCCACTTAAATTCGGGCCAGAGATCTTGGGGGTTCGTTGCTCTTCCTGCATCCCCACCCCTCCGCACTTCCTTGCTTCTGTCTGCGTGAGGGGAGGGAGGAAAAAAAAAGGGACAAAAGAATGCAGGCTCACCTCCGTCTGCCAGTCCGCCCCGAGCCCCGTCCTCGTCCTGATTCCTTCTCTTAAAGGGGTGGGAGGCAAAAACAACAACAACAAACAGAAGCGAGGATAGCCCGGCACACTAGGTTACATCCGGATCTGGGATTTTTCACCCTCGGAGAGCAGGTACCTGAAAAGTGCGCTGGGACGCGCTTAGGTGGGCGTGCTCGCACTTAATTTTCTGTAAACTCCAGAGCTGGTGGGGAAACAATTTTAAGTTCCGGAGCTGGGAGCCATTTGCGGCGGAGTTTAGGGTTGTGTACAAATACCCTCAGCCGTAAGCCTTTCAGCACAAGATCTCTAGGGGAGGGTGTCTTTTTGATCCCTACTTAAAGGAAGGCTTACATTCCCACAAGGGCCTCCCCTGAAGACAGGCACTTTACTGGGTTACCCCTCACCTTATCTGTGACTTTTGGGTGCATCCTCCTCTTGGGTGGGCAGAAGAACCTGAATCTTCAGCTCTGGGCTCCTCATCCCTTTAAGAAAGTGTTCTGCAACCCTTTCCAATGTCGTGGAGTTCCATCTGCCCCCGAGATTCTGGATCCTGTTTTAAAGAAGGTCCTTCCAGCAGCGGCATAGGAGGCAGAGATGGTTTAAATAAACAATAGTTTCTAGGTTTGCGGGCATAGGGTGGGCACATTTTCTGAACATCCCTTCAACCACTGACCATGTTAGCTAGAGAAGCTTTTATGTTTGTGGTTCCTTGAGAATTGTTCCCCCTCTCTCATACAGCCGCAGACACAAAACTGAAATTGTGTGATGGCACAATATGCTACTTTGGGACTAGAAGTCACTGAAATCTGCAACCAGCTCTTTGGACACTATAACCTTTCATGTAATTTTTCTGTGCTTTGTGAGTTGAAGCACACACAATTGTTAAGCTTGGGTTCTGTTAGAGCAAACATTTGGAACAAATTATCATGAATAATACATTACATGCCTTTCTCCGTGAGCTTTTGTGTATTTAAATGCATGAAGTCAGTTTCTACATGGGAGCCGAAATGCAAGGTTGCCATTTTGTTTAACTTTGGGGGGTTGGGCAGCATCTGCCAATGCTTAGCACAGAGGATTATAGTTGGCACCAACACATACCCTTTGGGTTCATTTATTCGTATTTCTAGACTCAGTTACATTCTTCCAATAACTGACATGATCAATCTTGAGGTTTTATGATAACCTGGTGTTTGTGGATGCTTGGTAAATAACTACCTACTTTCAGGTTAACGTGTGAGATTGTGTGCCGTGGGTCTGGGGTCACAAATGGGTCAGGTTGAAGGGCAAGGAAGCTCCCCATGTAACTGGAGCTGTTTCAAAGGAACCTAAACAAAGAAGAATGAAGGAGCTCTTGTCCCTTCCAGCAGCTGCACAAACATACACAAAAATGGAGTAGCCAGAGCAGTTTTGAATTACAAAGGACCAGCATCGGGGAGCCCCCAAATAGCTTTCCTGTTATTGCTGCCAGATTATTTTAAAAAAATCTTTTTTCCTTACCTGTGGTGCTATGAGGGGGGTATTCGTAGAAAAGGAGAATTGAGGGCAGAGCTTAAAAGGGTTACAGTACTTAAAAACAAATAAACAAACTACAACCCTCAGATGCTGGTTGGGATTTTGGGACCTGGAGTCCAAAATGTGTTTCTGAAGCAATGGTTTAGAGTGGAGCTGCAATGTGGAAGGGAAGGCCAGTGTGAATTGTCTAATTTACTGTGTACTAAACCATCTCTGTTCTTTTCTTTAGGGTGCATAGTATGGAGCTACGGCTACTTTGAAGATGACAGTAAGAACATTTTAAATTTATGCTCTGGAACAACCAGGGCACTGTTGTGCTGAACACACACTGCTCTCTCTCTCTGTGGGCATTTATACACGACCCCTAAACTCCGGGGCAAATGGCTCCCAGCTCCGGAGCTTAAAAATGTTTACCCACTAGCTCCGGAGTTAACAGGAAATTAAGTGCGACCCCGCCCACTTTAGCGCATCCCAGCGCAGCTTTCAGGTACCTGCTCTTTGGAGGTGAAAATTATTTGATCCGGTGTAACGATAGTGAGTGCAGGGCTCTCCTTGCTTCTGTTTGTTGTTTTTTGGCTCCCGCCCCTTTAAGAGCTACTTTTACAGAAACGAGAGGCAGAACGAGGTGAGAGGCATGCTTTTCTTTCTCTTTTTCTCCCTCCCCTCATGCAGCCAGCAGCCAGGAAGTGCGGAGGGGGTGGGGACAAAGGAAGAGCGACGAACCCCTAAGATCTCTGGTCTGAATTTAAGTGGCCAGCGGATCTTAGGGGTCATGTAAAAAGGCCCTCTCTCTCCCCCTCCCCATTTTCTGGGACATTTCCCCACATGCTTCCTCAAATGCTGAACCCAGTGTTGGCTGTTGGCCATTGTGGTTGCTAGGGCGGATGGTAGAGCAGAACCAGGGTGAGTGCCTGAGCCTCCCCCCCCCGTTCTTTATTTATATACCATACAAACCTACAACATGTGAGGAGGCTGGGAGGAGGGCAACACATGTGAGGCTCTTACCTCTGGTAAGGAGGCAAGCAGAAGTGGGCTGATTGAATATAACATGAGTCTATATGAATGATTCCCTGTATGTCCCTGAAATACCTTCCCAGTGGCTGTGCTAGAGATTTGGGAGGCCCTTCCTATGAAGGTCTGCTTGGCCTCCTCTCTGTGTGTGTGTCTCTCACCTAGCATATGTGTTGTGTATTCAGTCACCTTTAATATCCCTTCCTTTTTATATTGCTGCAGATTTTAAACATCTGTTCTGTCCTTATGTTGAATTTGATGGTGGAAGCATTGAAGAAAGGCAGGCATGGATTGGATTAATGAGGAAGCAGACAAAAATCTGCATGGCTCGATCCCTAGGGATCCCCAAACTGGCTGAGCGCTTGGATTCAGAGGCTTCAGATGAAGCAGATGTTCTCACTTTTGCAAGGAAGGGAATGTGGCCCTTTCATAAAATTACTCTGAGCTTATATGGAGGGAGCTGACAAGATACATTTTTAATATTTTAAAAACAACAACAACCTCACTCAACCAATATGAATTTGACAGATGTCTCCATCAGGATGGACAAAATTGCCATGGCCCTGAAGTTCTTTGCCCAAGATGTTTTGATGTCCACCAGCATAAACTACTTTTAAGAAGACTGTTTAGTTTCTTCTGGACTGTCCGTTAACTTCTCCCCAGAAAGAGCCCTCCCCTAGGAGAGTTTAAATTTGACCCATCATAATATTTGTCCATCATGTTTTCTTTAGGAGTGTCTAATGATCACATATAGCTGTTGTCTGTTGGCAATCAAGTATTAGGCTAGAGAGTTATCCAGTCTGATAGTCCACTGTGGCAAAATCAAGTCTGCCTTTGTGTCTCTCTAGCCTCCTGTCAGTTCTAAAACCAATAGCTGGATGACAAAAGAATTAGATCCAGACTGTATCTTACTGAGAATAAATTCAGTTATTTGAATTAATCTGTACTTCAATATGATTGAGTTTTGATCCAAATTAACAAGAGAATAAGCAGACCCTAGGGGGTTTTCTTCAAGAAGATAAAAGTGGCAATTAGGGATCATGCCCAACCCTGTCCCATCACTGTTACTTGTAAAATAACAGCTAATGGCATAGTGGATCCAGGGGTTGCAGGGGTGACTTTTTAGGTAGAAGGAGGTATCATGTCATCTGGCACCAGCCAACCCTCTTAGGTTGCCTTTTTCTCTCTGACCTTAGTTGCAACCTACAGTGGAGCCTTGTATAACAAACAGTTTGTATAACATAAAATCTGTACAACATAAAAAATTCCAGAGATAGGGGAAATTTGCTTAACATAATCGCCTATGGAGTGAATCCATACAACATACAGTAAAAATGGGATTACTCCGTTTTCAATGCATTCCTATGGGAAATTTGTATAAAGGAAAATTTGCTTAACATAATTTCATTTGGAACGAATTAATTCCTTTATACAAGGTACCACTGTAATGGGAAATAAATATTCCCCCCTCCCCCCGGAACAGAAGAGAACTACATGCCATCTCTGCATTACTACCGAGAAGGGACACAGCACTCTTCTGTTCATGGGTGGGTGGGTGTGGAAAACTTTTATTTTCCATCAAGTTTTGAAGATGGTTTGGTCTTAAATAGGGACTTTGAACAATAGCTTACAGAAGACTTGTTCCTTCTTTGTTGATATGGACCGATGCTGCATGTTTGGACTTTCCCTGAGGCAGGGTGGTTCCGGAGACTGTCAGGATGAGTAGCTGCACTTCTGAGTTTACCGCTGCACCACTGCTAACCACTGTCTTTCTTTCTTTTTAGTCTCCTACTTGTATCCAGATGAAGAAGGTGAGCAGAAATCTTCTCGCACTCCATAATCTTTGCCCAGGGTTGCCCCCCCACCCCCAGTCACAAGATCATGCTGCCCAACCCACTGATTGCAGGCAGGAAATGGGCGTAAACCACTTAATTGTTCTTCCACATGGAAAAATGGGGCAAAATCAATGATTTTAGCAAGCAGAATATGCATCCTCTTGATTTTCCATTCGGTGCCTCCTGCTTTTGCAGGAATCCATCATCCGAAATATAATTTTCTAGAGTTGTAGTGCATCTTTGAGAAGCTGCAGGTTTGGACTGTAGCTCCCAAGAATCTCCCACTCAGTTCACCTGCTAGGGATGGTGGGGTGGGTGGGTGGGGATTCTGGCAGTTGTTGCTCAAAAAACGTAATATTTCCAAGCTCTGTGCTGGCATATCTAATGAAAGAGAAGGTTCGAGACATTTTGAATATCATGTGTAAAAATGGACATTGATAACACTCTGAGCTGACCGTACCACCACCACCACCCATTTTTCCTAAATAGGAAACCAGGAACTTTGCAGATGAAGCATTGTTTCATGATGATGAAATACAAAAAAAATATCCTCATTGACATGCATGTACCAGGGAACAGCATCACATCACATGGTATCCTCACTTCTTTATGCTGTTTTCGTTTTTCCCACCCCTGAAGCTAGTCTTTCCTTCTTTTGCTAGAGCTGTTTGAAGAGGAGGACCAAGGCAGTCACTGCGGAGATGTCTATTATGATCGGATATCCTTGTACTGTTGGCCCAAGTTTCATGCTGCCCTCATGGCTGTAGATGACAGCAGTCGGTGCCTCTGGGAAATGACTGGCAGGTATAGATGTCTGTCTTGGAGCAGACTTGATTCCCACTAGCTCATGCAATCCCTTTTTTAAATACCACGCTATTCATTCTTTTTCCTATCTACAAATACAAAAAACAAACAAACATTAGGATCACCCATATAAAATACAGTAATCATCCAAATGTAAACAACCCATATGTCAGACTAGACCAAATGGAAGCTTTGCACACACAGGCATGAAACACAGAACAATTGGCTGGTTGTACAAAGAGCCCAATGCTTCTGATCTCTGACTGTCAATGGCATTGGGCTGGTTCCGCCGCATGTATATGCGAGTGGGGCCTCTTTGCCTCCCCCCCCCCACCGGCCAGAGAAATTGCGAGGCTGCCCACCTGCTGGCCTTGCGAGGCCGGGGGCAGCGTGGGAGGGCCTGTATAAAAGTGGGTGCCTACCACCTCTCGGCTTCTTTGCCATTGTACCAGTGTAACGTCCCCTCCTGCCCACCCTTATTATAAGTGTGAGTGGGAAAGTGCTGGTCGCCTAAAGGGCCAGATAGGAATTTTTGTCCAGCCCTCGGGATTGGCCTAGGAGGGCCGGGATTTTTCTCCTATCCCCCATTGGCACTGGGTTGAGCTCAGGGGCTTCCTAGGTCAAGGGTGCAGCAGGGCAAGATGAGTAGTGCGGACTAAATTAAGCATTCACTGAGTATGAACCAATACCAAGCTATAACCTCCAAACCCCTGGACGCTGCGGATCAGGCGATTACAGCGGCCGGGGAAAGGAGGCTTTGGGATCTCACCCCATGGAATGGGAGTGGCCACATGATGGCATCCTACTACCTGGGGGAAGACCACATAGCACCAGCTGGCCAAGGGGGTGCCATCTGGGGAATGGCAACACCGAGGGGCTATGGACTCGCCCAAACAAAGAATGCTGGGGGAGGGAGGTCCAGGATAGACCTCCTGATCCCACTTGATTTCCGCACTATGGAAGCCCCCTCCTTGTGGTAATCTGCTCTGGTATAAACTGCTAATAAACCTTGGCCCATGGGCCTTTTTACACGACCCCTAAGATCCGCTGGTCCCTTAAATTCGGACCAGAGATCTTGAGGGTTTGTCGCTCTCCCTGCGTTCCCACCCCCTCCGCACTTCCTTGTTCTGTCTGCGTGAGGGGAGGGAGAAAAAAAGGGAGAAAAGAATGCACTCTTACCTCCGAGTGCCTATGGAAGTTGCTCCGACCCCCCGTCACTTCCTGGTTCCTCTTAAAGGGGTGGGAGGCAAAAAACAACAACAAAAAGAAGCGAGGAGAGCCCTGCACTCTCCGCATCAAAATTTTTCACTCTCCCAGAGCAGGTACTTGAAAGGTGTGCTGGGTCGCGCTTAGGTGGGTGGGGTCGCACTTAATTTTCTGTTAGCTCCGGAGCTGGTGGGGAAACATTTTTAAGCTCTGGAGCTGGGAGCCATTTGCAGCGGAGCTTAGGGGTCGTGTATAAACGCCCTACTTGACATCCCAATGTAAGAGTCTCACGTCTTTATTCTGGCCTTGCCGGGGGGTGGGGGGGCAAAGTAGTTTTACTCAACTGACAAATTCCGGCAAAAATGGATGTCACCAATGTGAGAATTTCTGTTGGAAGTACCAGGACATATTGCATCCTCTTGCAGGGAGCGAAGAATGATTGTGCAGCATCTCCTTGTTGCTTGCAATAACAAATGAAGATTTAGTCAATGAGCTCTTGTGTGCGTTATCCCTCACAACTGTCTCAACTTCTCTCTCTGCAGTGTGTATGGCGAGCTTGCCCTCTGTACAGGGCTGGTGGCGGCAGGTATGGGTTGCCCCATGTCAAGCCCTACCCTGAATGCCTTCTTCGTGAGAATCCACACAGAGTACTTCACCAACTGCTCCTTGCCTAGCACCGGTGCCCCTGACCATCAGCCAGGCAGGGGCACAGTTGTAATGTTGATTTTCTTGCCTGTTTGCCTGGTGCCCATTTCTGTTGTGTTTATCCTTCGCAAAGTCTGAAGTTCTGGAACTGTATGGCAGATGGCCTTGACAGTCAGAGAAGGAACTGGGAGATAGTATGCCTTGTGTAGAATCTTTCTGGGGTAAATCATAGAATGTAGCCAATGCTCCTCTGCTTCCTTGCACACCGCTGCGATAGAGCTGAGTAGTCACTCATCCTTGGAATAAAATTACAAGTTTGGCTCCTAAAGAGCTTAGACATTTTACCTTTTTTTTAAAAAAATGACAACTCTTGCTTCCAGCATTGTCCAGGCAATACAGTCAGTGGCCATGTTGGTGGGGGATTCTGGGCGTTGTTAAAAACAAATAGGAACTTTTCCAAGTTTTGCTCTGAAGTGCAGTCAGCATCATGCATTAAAGAGAGCAGTTTTCAATTCAATGGGTAGGAAGCACTGAGGTGTTCATATACTGATTTGTGGTATGGTGCATTTTAGTAAGTGAAATGTTTTCCTTTCAAAAAGATAGGAAGGGAGAGAAGGAATATGTAACTCTTTTGTCAGCTGAACACATTCTGTCTTCCAGATGTACTATCCTTCTGTTAAATATATCATTATTCTTTTTAAAAAGTGGTGTACATTTGTTTCAACTAAATAAAATCATAAGTAGATTCTTGGCCTTTTTTGTCTAGGAGTTTTGCAGAGGGGTGGGGAATCCATCAATGAGCTCATGTATGGCCAGTGCCTAAGCATTACTACTCAGAGATGAATGAAGTAGTAGAGAAATGTGGTAGATGAATATAGCCAGCCATATCAATAGAACAATCCATGTAGTCTTCAGGAACACTGTTCTAAAGTTATACACTTGCAATATTCTAGCACAATCTTGTTTGGGAAGGTGTCTCTTTAACACAGGGTACATAAATAATTGAGGTGCTAATATAGTTCATACACATCCCTTTAAAAATAATTAAATATTTAGTTTCACTCCTTAGCACTCTCCATGCTGATAATTTTTTTTGCAAAAACTCATGTTGGAAAAAATATTCTCTTACACACACCCAGCAATTGTTAAACTTATTTGCATTTCTCATAGCTTCTTTTTAAATTTTACATTGCTGTCCCTAAAACATCGAATTCTGACCAACGAGGGAAGTTTTTATTGGGAAAACTGGCAATGTTCAAAGGCATGTGGTATCCAAGCCAGCCATGGATGATGTGGAAAAGATCAGGAGTTCCACATGTGATCGCTCCAATCCCCCCCAGATGTTCTGAATATAGTCTCTTTTTCATTCAATAACAAGAAATAAGAAACAATTTTTAGAAATACTGTACAAAAATTTGGCAGTGTTTTTCTAAATCAAATTTAATAATTCTGGCGAGCCTCATGGTTCACTCCAAGATATCTTTGGACAAACTCATATGTGTGCTTGGCGGATTATGGGCGTTTATACATGACCCCTAAGCTCCGCTGCAAATGGCTGCAAGCTCCGGAGCTTAAAAATGTTTCCCCACCAGCTCCGGAGTTTGCAGACAATTAAGTGCGATCCCGCCCACTTTAGCGTGACCCAGTGTACTTTTCTTGTACCTTCTCTTTGGAGGTGAAAAATCTTTGATGCGGTGCAACGATAGTGAGTGCGGGGCTCTCCTCGCTTCTGTTTGCTGCTTTTTGGCTCCCGCCCCTTTAAGAGCTACTTTTACAGAGACGAGAGGCAGAACGAGGTGAGCGGCATGCTTTTCTTTCTCTTTTTCTCCCTCCCCTCACGCAGCCAGCAACCAAGAAGTGCGGAGGGGGTGGGGACAGAGGAAGAGCGACGAACCCCTAAGATCTCTGGTCCGAATTTAAGTGGCCAGCGGATCTTAGGGGTCGTGTAAAAAGGCTTCGTTCGGTTTACATCTGCAACAAAAGGTCATCAAACCTCAAATTTTTTTTGTTGGAGAATGGCATATTCCCTGATACCTTTATCTGCTGGTCCTCTCCCCCCCCCCCCGCTGCCCCAGTGGGGCCATGTTTTATAACCTATTCCACCAACACTTGGTAGTGATCAAGCAGTTAGTGGGTCAAACTGTTAGTCCTGTCTGATGAATCCATCACCTTCACAAGAGAGAAGAGTTGGCAGAGGCATGCTTGTCAGCAGCCTGTTCATCAAAGGTCTCATAAATCTTGTCAGTAGTGTGGATAGCAGGTGAGCGATGAATTTGCCTTATTTCCCACAGAACTTTGGTGTCAACATGCACAGGATTTAGAGGGCCTCCGCTAGCTCTTCCTGAGGCCCAGCTGTTTCTAATTAGCAACCTGGGAGCCTCCAGACGCTGGGCCTCTTTCTGAGTTAATTTCTTCATCCTTCACATCTCTCTTGGACTAATGGCCATCATAACATGTCATACCCCCAGAGGCTTGTCAGCTGTTCTGCTTCCCAAAGCTTCTGGGGGAACACTGACAGCTGGAGCATGGAATGCCCCTCACAAACCAGTCTTTTCTAGCTGTGTGGCATCTTCTGTTCCTATTAAGATGACTCAGTAAGGTGAACCATGGTGACATGTAGTGCCAATGGAGGTATTGAATGTAAACACACTGGTTTATAATATGGTATTTTAATGCCTTGTTGCTTACATGTTTCATAGCAATTATATTCAGGATTTGATATAAAATGTGAGCTCCTTGGCCCTTTGTGGCAATGTCACTGAGAAGTATGGAAAGAATATATCCGTTCCTTTAATGGAGACCCAGATTTTGAGGAAGGCCAATGTATCCAAAGCATAAAAACATAGGCTATGTTTTGGACTGATTAAATGAGCCTGAGAAAGTAACTGACCCTCACTTTGGATCTATGACATTGGGGTGATGCTGCCTGGTTCCAGCTTGACTGTAATATCTGGTCACATCCTGATTCTTAAGCTACACGGCTTATCCCTTGATCCCAACCAGGATTCTCTCCTTGCCACCTGGCTAGCAGACGACATTGTGCTTTCTAAGTGCCCAAGAAATTGGTCCAAAATGCCATCAACAATATTCTGAGCGGTCCAGATCCCAAAATTCCTCTGTCCATTTACTGCAAAAGTATTTGTTTGTCTGGCAAATTCTGATTCTATCAGCAATTAAGCAACAAATATAATATTTACTGGTGCTTGACACAGAGCAGTGCAGCAGTAGCATGCAGATAAAATGTCAGTATTGATATAAAGTATTGCAGAGTTAGGTTATGAAGAGACAATGACAATGGGTAGAGTAAAAACTCATATATTCATATATACATCAGAAAAATATATACAGCATAACAACCAAGCAATATTTACAACAGACAAACAGAGTGTGGGGTTCTGTTCTCACCATAACAGACCCACCTAACAAATGGAAGCTAGTGCTTTTTATACAGTTCAGTACCCATCAGATGTGAGTAATCACTAATTACAATCTGATGCAATCTGATACAATCATGATGCTATAAATTCTTTCACCTGTGCTTCATCACTTAACATGCCTGTGATTACTTATCTCTTACACTTGTGAATTAACATCATGAGTCTGCAGAATCTAACTGCCTCCATTTTACAATTCTCTTTCCACTAGCTGTTAAATATACATAACATGTATTTTATCAACTTTTACATATCTTGACAGATTCCTCCCCCTCAGAGGGTTCTTTCAAAAACACTGGGAATTTTCCTGAACATCAGCTAGAGCTGTCCGAGCTGGATAGGCCATCATTAGTTGTTTCTATGGACTATTATCGGTGTCAATATTACAACTCTTAGGTCTCATTGCTCCAAAGTGCACTAGGATCTGTGTCATGGTAAGACAGCTTATATACCAAGATCCATTCCATTCCTTTTACACTTCCCTCCCTAGCACAGGAGTCTTGGCCTGACTTGCAGTGGCTCCCACGGTCCTAATCTGAATTCTACCTGATCCCTGAACCTTTTATCAAAACTGGTAAATGAAGAAGAAAGAAGCCTCAAAAATGTTTCCCTTCCCTTCCCATTAACAGATACTGTACTGATTACAAGGATAGTCAATTTGTATTCTGACTAGACGTTGGGTGGGAACAATGTGTGCTGTCAAGTCAGTTCTGAGTGATAGTGGCCCCTTTCCATGTTTTCTAGGTGCAGAATACTCAGTATTCCCTTCTCCTGGGGCCATTCTGGGAGTGTGCAGCTTGCTTAAGGGCTCACAGACTGGCTCTTCTCCCTGGAGGGGAAATGAACAGTGGTTTGATCGAAGGAAAGTTTCCTGCATTGTTCAGGCCTAAAGGGGAATACTTCAACCTCTTCCTGTACTCTTCTCTCCCTGCAGGGTTAGGCATCCTCAGTCTACGTTTCCTCCAACTAAGAGGTTGACTACATGGTGGTGGGGGGGGGAATGTAGGAAGTACTGCAGGTTTGGGGCAGCCTGGTTGGTATTTTTCCCACTGATCAAATCAACAACACTGTGTCTTGTTTCCTCTATGGCCACTTAAATTGAACATCTCTATGTAGCCATGCTTCAGAATAATCATGGCCCAATTAGAGCAAAATGTCCATTTGAATACACAAAGCATTTCTAAGCTTTTTAGTCTTCATATAAAGAAGCAACATGGAGATGGTTGTCATTTCCTGTTCTGTCTTCTTTTGCTGCAGTCATCTTATTTTCCCCGATACATGCATCTGCTTGCAGGGCATCAGCCTAGTGATAGAGGAATTAAGAGAATGCTCCAAGGTTGTCCAGTGAGCAACAGCGCTCCATGGCACTTGAATCTAGATCTCCTGAAATAGTTCAGCTCTGCTGCTTCTGGGCAACCTGACTGTGCATTAAACCAAACAGAGGGCCTTTTCACATGACCCCTAAGATCCGCTGGCCACTTAAATTCGGACCAGGGATCTTGGGGGTTCGTTGCTCTTCCTGCGTCCCCACCCCTCCGCACTTCCTTGATCCTGTCTGCGTGAGGGGAGGGAGGAAGAAAGAGAGGAAAAAATGCATGCTCACCTCTGAAGCTCGTCGAAGCCCGGTCGTCCTGATTCCTTCTCTTCTTCTTCTTTTTTTTTTTTTGCCTCCCGCCCCTTCTCTTAAAGGGGCGGAAGGCAAAAAAACAAACAAAAAACAGACGCGAGAAGAGCTCCACACTCACCAGATTAAATCTGGACCTGGGGATTTTCACCCTTCTAGAGGAGGTACAAGAAAAGTGCGCTGGGACGCGCTTAGGTGGGCGTGGTCGCACTTAATTTCCTGCCAACTCCGGAGCTGGTGGGGAAACAATTGTAAGCTCCGGAGCTGGCAGCCATTTGCTGCAGAGTTTAGGGGTCGTGTACAAAGGGCCAGAGTGTTAAAAACTCTATTAGATGGGATTTATTTATAATATTTGATTTAAATATGCTGATAAAAATTAAAATGACCCTTTCTATTAGCAACTTACCAGCTCTATAACAGCATTGATTTTAGTTCTTGCTGTTCAGTCCTTAATGTGATTTCTCCTAGTCATGTTAGGTGCTGTTCTGTAACATGTCCTGTGGTAATTATACTACTGTAATAGTAAAGACGCCACTAGATAGCAAATGCCTCCTCTGGCATAGCTGTCCTCCCTATCCATAGAGGAGACGCAGCCATTAGAAATCCTTTGTAGCCTCAGCAAATGGTTCCTTGTTAATCATCCCTATTTCTTGATTTTGTGGGGGAAATGGAATCAGCACTTGAAAAGGAACACTAATGAAGAAAGGGTTGTATATTCTTCTTTTTTTTAATTGTTTGTTCATTGTAGTTACCTAGTTATTTGTGTGTTTGTTGAGCTGGCTGAATTATTGATTCAGTTTCTTGTGAACCGCCCGGAGTTCCTTCGAGAAGACGGGCGGTATACAAGCCTCATAATAAATAAATAAAATAAATAAAATTTGGTGTCTATATCATCTTACAGAAAATCCTCCATCTAGCCCAGACCCTGAAGGAGAGCAGTGCATCCTACCAAACTAATATGCTTAATAGTTCTTCTCTGAGGCAGCTGACTAATGCTACAACCTCATCTAATGAGCTGTTGAAAACCCTTCACAACACATTTCATTTCTCTGATTTCTTTCTTGGCCTTCTGCTGACGCCCCCTCCCCCCAACATACACACCCGTGAACTGGTATGATGATTGGATTCTTCTCATAATTGCTCATAATTGAGGATTCCTTTGAGTTCTTATTTAGCTAGAACACTCTGTTTTTGGACGTACTTCAAATACACTGGAGTAGCACTGGGATTTGTACTGCTATTCATCTTAAATTCTGTCTGGAGTCCTTTCACTGTCATTTCTGCTGTCTGATAATTGCAGGTTCAGAGGCAGTTGCTTGCGTAATGAAGCCATTACTGTAATTGTTTTAGCATTTTTGATCTGCTTATTCATTGTGTTACTTATGCTTGCTATGTGATTTTTAGGGTACAGTGGTCCCCCGCCCTTTCGCGGTTCATATACTGCGGTCCTGCTATATTGTGGGACCACATTATATGAAAAAAAAGGCCCCCTGGGTTAAGGGGGGAAAGGCCTGTTTCAGGCCTCCCATACTTACCCCCAACCTGGCGCTGTCCCGAATGGGCCTGTGAGGGCCTTCCCAGGCCTTCTGGAGGCCCCAAAAGGGCCTTCCTGTAAACCAGAAGTGACTTCTGGATCACTGAAAATCATTTCTGGTGCCTCCGGTAAGTACAAGAGCCCCCAACTAGGCACCCCAGGGCTGACCTGACCTGCCTCTGCATATCGCGGATATTTAATGATTGCGGGTTGGGTTGGGTCCCTAACCCCTGCAATAAGCGGGGGGGGGGGGTCACTGTATGATGATGTTGATGCACTTCTGCTACATACTTATGAAACTTTTGATCTTTCTTCAGGGGAATTGACTTGTTATTTTACTGACTTATGACTCTGTGCTCTATCCCACGGCCAGAAGAATCAGCTCCTAAGAAAAGGCGGATTCGCGAGACAACGGTCACGTTATTTGGAAGAGGCGTCTCTGTGTCCTCATGGACGTTGCTGTATTAACTGCCTATTTTTTGTCCCCACCACCGTGAGGTGCATCAAAACACCAGTTTCTGTGATGTTTCCTTGCTCTTCCAGTGCACAAATCAACAAGTCAAAAGAGACAAGTCTCAGGATGCTAAGCAAAAAGGTGCTTTATTGAAACAAAAGCCTTTTGTTTCTTTTTTTTTTTTTTGAAAATTTTTATTGAGAAAATTTTAGTATACATAAAAAAAAAGACAAATTCAAAACATTGACTATATAATCACTCTATCTCTAAGATTTGGCTTCCCTCTGTTCTTTGCGTGGTTTTAACGTTATTCATTTTCCAGCCTTCCATTCTAACAAACCCCTTTTGTATACTCATAAAAAAAAGAAGAAAAAATTCTAGAAATAGATAGTAGTCCTTCGAGTTCTACCCTAATCCAGTAAGAGTCTTTAACTTCTTGCAACTAGTCTCCATATATTTCTTAAATTTTTGCCAGTCTTTTTGGAACCTCTGGTTGTCTTGATCCCTCGGTCTGCATGTCAGTCTGGCCATCTCTGCAAAGTCCAATAATTTCGTCCTCCATTCATCCAACGACGATATATACGTTGTCTTCCGACAATAACGTCCCCTGGTGTCTTCTTCACTCTCAATTTCTTTGATCTAACGACTATCCTAAACACTTGGAAGATTGCACCAACCACTTCCCCTTCCTGCCACCCAAACCACTTCGCAAGTCCAGTTACCACTCTGGCCCCAGCATCTTCTCCTTCCTCCCATGACACCAGATGGAAACGAAGACTCTGTTGCCGCAACCTCATTTCAAGAAAGGCAAGCTCCTCAACCATTTTCACCTGTGCAGTCTTCACTTCTGTCACTCCTACTCCACTCCTCTCCGTTTCTTCTCTGCACTGTTCGGCCTCGGTCTGCACTTCCTTCACTTTGGCTTCTATATTCTTTGCTTTCACCGTTAAATCCTTCACCTGAGTAGACAGCCCTCCAATTGCCTCTCTAATTTGCTTCTGCATGTCTTCCTTTAATTCTGATAACTTCTTGTCCATACTTTCTTCGCTTTTGTCAAATTCTCTCCTTATATGTATCATTAACCCTTCCCATTCTCCACCCTCCTCTCTGAAATCTCCTTTCTGTGTCAAAGGCGTCATCTTCTTTTTCTCTGTCATCTCGGTTTTAGTTCACTTCTATTCCAATGGAACACAATTTTCACAAATTTAATCACAAATTGAGATTGATTCAAATTAATTCAATCATTAAGTAATAATAAGCTTCAACCAATCAAATTAACCAATTAATACTCTAATAATTAAAAATCACCTATTTACCATCAATAAGTTTCAATTTACTTATCTCCCACCCCAAACAGCGTTCAGATTGAATTTTACATACAATAATTTTCAAAATCCACAAAATAGCACTCCAGCATAAAAAATGGATTTCTTAACCAATATCAAACACATTAGTTTTTAAAATCCACCAGATGGCGCTCCAACCTAAGAAGTGTACTTTCCGGTCGCCTTCACAGCTGCAACATGATCTTGTTTTGGCTACAGCCACAAAGAACCTCAAAAAAACAGCAGATAATAACTTGGTTTCGATTCCGTTGTAGCCAAAAGCACAAGGAAGGACCCAAACAACCCCTTAATAATTAAAAATAAAAGAAAAGAAATAAATGAGAGAAAAAAGAATCTTCGGCCTGTTCTAAAAGCCTACTCCACGTAAAGTTCCTGAAGGGAAAGTTCTTTCAAATTCAAAAACCAAATAACAATAGTTCCAAAAAAAGCATTGAGAAATCCAAAGTAACGAAGGTAGCTCCCCTCCAAGCGTCAGCTCTAATAAGGTCCCTTGAAATGCAAAACCAGGTAGATTCCCTGTCTGTCCCCCAGCCTCTTCTCGAGTATTCAATCCTTTCACAAAAGGAAAAAAGAGGGGGGGAGGAGTTACTTCAGAAGACAGTTCTCCGAAAACTTTGGAGGTGTAAAATCAAATAATACAAGCTCTCTTTCTTAGAGGGGAAATAGCTCCAAGTACCGCTGTCCTTTGAGATGTAATCGAGAAGAGGAGCTGTGCCCCTCCACCCCCCCCCCCCCGTATTCTTCTTTATTCACTCGGTCTTTTCACAAGAAAAAAAGGAGGGAGGATGGCTCCAAACGCCAGCTCTGAATTGCAGACTTCGGTCAAGACTCCCAAGTCCCATATTTCTCACCACTTCAATGTAAATAATAGTAGTTCAAGCTCCGCAAATGAAGTGGTATCTCTCCACCCCCACCGCACGGCTCCACTTTGTATCACGAAGGAGAGTTACGGCTTTGTTTCCACCACGTTCCAAACAGATTCCGACGTAAGTAAAGCAACTCACGTTTCTTCGGGTATAATCCTTATCTTCAAATTATCAGCCTCTGCTGATTTCTCCTCCGATAGAAACAGTTTTTAAGAGTTCTTGGAGGCTAATGGCTTCCTGCTAAGACAACGAGACTTCGCAACACAGGGGTAGCGATCGCAAGAGCGCCCGCGGCTCAATCCTTCTCCCCAAGCCCTCCGGATCGGGGCGAGAGGAGAGCCGCAAAGGACGCAGCCGATACCCAATCCCTCAGGGCAACCCCCTGAGGTTATTAGAGTCCGCAGAGCCTTTGCGAGACTCTTTAAACCCCCTGTGTGCTCTGGGGATCCCACGGAGGGATTTCCCCTAGCGTCTTATGCAGTCGGCCATTAAACCGGAAGCCCAAAAGCCTTTTGTTTCAATAAAGCACCTTTTTGCTTAGCATCCTGAGACTTTGGGCGTTTATACACGACCCCTAAGCTCCGCCGCAAATGGCTGCAAGCTCTGGACCTTAAAAATGTTTACCCACCAGCTCCGGAGTTTGCAGACAATTAAGTGCGACCCTAACCCTAACCCTAACCCCACCCACGTTAGCGCGACCCAGCGCACTTTTCTTGTACCTGCTTTTTGATGGTCAAAAATATTTGATGCGGAGAGTGCCTGAGATCTCCTCGCTTCTTTCTGTTGTTTTTCTTTTGCCTCCGCCCCTTAAAGAGGAACCAGGAAGTAAACGGAGGTCGGAGCAACCTCCACCAGCACCGGAGGTAAGAATGCATTCTTTTGTCCCTGTCTAAGGCTTTTTTTTCTCCCTCCCCTCACGCAGACAGAACAAAGAAGTGCAGAGCGTGTGGGGACGGAGGAACAGCAACGAACCCTCAAGATCTCTGGTCCGAATTTAAGGGACCAGCGGATCTTAGGGGTCGTGTTAAAAGGCCCTTAGTCTCTTTTGACTCGTTGGTTCCTTTGGATGCTCCAGTACTTTTGGCTCTTTGCTCTTCTAGTGCACAATTTTTTTTGCAGTGTTTCTATGCCAACATATCACCTTCCTTGTGTCACTGCGAACTCTGTGGTAACATGTGCAATTATTATTCCATTCCATTGCATAAAACTTTAATGGCATTAAAACAAAGAAATCACACATATAAAGATCAAACAGTTACACAGAACATTATAAATTCTAAAATAAATCTCATCAATGGTCTCACTAAAGTTCACAGAGGGTTGCTCTTTTTTTTAATGCAGCTGTTAGAAATACAGCCACCCGAGCAGTGACTAGTTCAGAATTGTCCTGAAGGAGAAAGCTCGTATATCCTTCAGGAAGGCCTGGGAAATCAAGGAGAATTTGCTCCAAGAAGAGATTGCGTAGCTTGTTGTGTGCTGGACAATGAACAAGATGTGAGAGACTTGTCGGGTTCTAAGTGGCAAAAGTTACAAATCCTTTGAGCAAGAGGATATTGTGGTATCTTCCAGACAAAATTGAAGAAGGAAAGATGTTAAGTCTAGCTAACATGAAGTCTAGCTTATTTGGGTTTACTAACTCACTTATGTTCTTATGTTCTTATAACGTGCGGAGCAGACTGAATTAAGACTAGAGGTAAGTGACTGAGTTTCTACTTCCAGTAATCTTGTCTTTACGATCAGATGAGCTTGGGGGGGGGGGAGAGATGCCCTCTCTCCGAACCCCAACCTGTCAAAAAGCAAAAAGCCCCACCTGTTAGGCGGGGATCACAAGGAGGAAGAAAGGAAGCAGCGGTAAATTGAAGCTCTGTTTGAATTTACCTCTGCCTCCTTCCTTCTCCCGTGCTCCCCATCTGACCAGGGAGGTTTTCTGGACAGGGAGGGCTGTGGGCAGTGTCCAAAACAACCCCCTGGGAGGAAGGGGTGGCAAGGGAGAAAGGAGCAGTCAGGTACAGAATTTACTTGTGCCCGGCTGCTATTTCCTCCTACCGCCTGTCTCGTAGCTGGGATCAAGCTGTCAAAATCAGCTGGGAGGCGTTTGCAAGGAGGCTTTTGAATCCCCCAGGGCACCAGCTAGAGCGTTGGTGCCATGGGGGATTCATTTTGTTTTGTTTTGTTTTGTATGTAATGATATTTTTTTGAAAAATGTTGTTACACTGCAAAACGAAACGCAAGGGGGACACGAAAGGGAGTGGAACGAAACACAATTTTTCTGTTTCGTGCCCATCCCTAGTCCACACATTTCAGAAAATTGCTTCCTGAGGTCTCATTCCCAATACAGATACTGTATGACCCCTTTTGCTTACCATCTCTGTCCTTGCACCGAGACCTATTTTGCTCCCATAGGCCGAGGCAAGCAATTTAGAATCCAGTCAGGGAGGTTGCTTTCTCTCTTAAGCAAACAATCCCCAAAACAAAACAAAAATCCCCAAAAGGCAAGAATAGGTTCCATTAGGTTCTTAAAAATGATCCATGCAAGGCAAGATATATTTATATGGAGCTTTATTTCTAAACTAAGTTACAAAAACAAAAGTAATATTGGAAAAAGATTCAGAAAGGCTCAAGAAATGAACTTATTTTCCTAAAAAACAATAAAAGGACTAGGTCAGTGGTGGCGAACCTTTGGCACTCCAGATGTTTTGGATCACAACTCCCACAGTCCTTTGTCATTAGCAGTCTAGGCTCAGAATTCTGGGAGTTGTGGTCCAAAGCATTCAGAGTACCAAAGGTTTGCCACCACTGGACTAGGTTATTCTCTCTAACTGGCGGGGCCAGTGTGTCCATTAAGGCGAACTAGGCAGTTGCCTAGGGTGCCAAAATGGAAAGAGGGTGCTGGCTAGCCTGCTGCCCCCCCGACGCCCCCCACCGACGCTGGCCACCGCCGTCCATCCCCCCCACCACCCACCACCCACCCGTCGCTGTCTGCCCATCCCCCCCTGCGCCCGTCGCTGCCCCCGCCACCCCCCGCGCCCATCGCCGGTCACCCCCTTGCCTGTCGCCGCCCATCCCCCGCCGCCGCCTGCCCCACCCGCCGCCCACCCCACCCCCACCCCTCGCCTAGAGCGCAAGAAAATCTAGCGCCGGCCCTGCTAACTGGTTACACTTAGCCATTCTGCCTAAGCTAAATACTGTAGACCTAACACTAACTAAATGAGTCAGGCATCATCTTCCCAAAGCAGTGCAAAGCGAATATATTAATGGCTCCTCTTCTCTCTTCTTGTTGTTCCCAGAAGCTTTGAGATGGCACATGATGTGAACTGTCCAATGGTAGCTGAACCTCTCTGTGCTGAAAGAATTGTTATGGCTAACGTCTTACATTCCATAGATAAAGAATTCTAATGCATGACGATCTCCACAGTTAATATTACAGCTTGAGAAATCACTCTATATCCCATAATTACTAATTTCCTTGCAGTCATCTCCCTTTCTTTCTTAGAGGTCAATGAAGTTGTACAAGGCACTTAGGAAGATATTCAGGTGTCAGACACCCTGACCTGACATGGAAACACAGGACACTTGACCATAGCAGGGAAAGATGTTTAGTTTGCTATTATCTTCTTTTGGTTCTCCATCCTTAAACAGGATTCAGACTTAACAACCCTTCCAACAAAGGAGGGTCAGGAACCTCTCTACAATGGCTAAATACTATTGCGTCTCTTTCCATTCCATTCCACTCCATTTTGTTTTGCCCTGCTTTGGAAACTTAGCCCTTTATAAAAGGATAGCTTGGGATCTCCAATACCATTTCCAAATTGGATTTTGTTTCCCAGGCCACCAAGGCTCCCTCAAAATGAAATATATATTTTAAAAATACTTAATGACCCAAGAGGTGTAAAATGTACTGTATGTTCTTTGAAACACTGAGGAGGTATATATCATTGAAAATAGCTTCACTCAGGATACAATAACCCTAAGTTTTATAACCAAAGCCTTCAAGATGTATGATTCAGCTATCAGAATTAGACACACTCTGCTTGCCTTGTATGACTGAATCTCTGGTATGTGATGCCACCATACAACCAAGTTCATGAATTATGAATCAAAACAGTTCCACTGGGACCACTACATGTACTTATTGTTATGGTGTAGCTTTGCAGCCCCTTTGGAGATTAATTGACCTATTCATGCCCATGAAAACGATGGTAGCTTCACAGCACAGGGAAGAGGGCATGTCTATAACTACTATATCTTCCCACTTAAATCCGTATTGATGCCAAACCTATGCACAGGTTAGATAAGTATGCCACCTGCTGAAACAAGATGGTACTACAGATTTCAAATCACAAAGACTTCAAAGTGGTTCAAATTAATTAATGTATTTTTAAAAAGCAAATAAACCCCAGGCTCATACCTCTGTTTATCGCACATACCAAGCTTCAGGGTCTAGGTTTTATTATTTTGACTCAGACAAACTGACACATATTCTTTTTTATTACAGATTTTGGTTTTGTTTTGTTTCTCTAACCAGATGTCTGCTTGCTATGCTAGAATAACAGGGCTGTGGGAAGAGATAAGTCTTCGTTGTGACTGTTTGACTTAGAGAAACGCCTAGAAGCTGGAACTTTGGCCTGTAATCAAATGGAAAAATTATACCAGTGGGGAAGCCAGTGGTATTAGAGACTCTATTGTCTTAAAGGAAAGAGTCAAACAAGCTCAAGTGTTTGGCTGCAAGTTCTTCTTTTGTTTTATTCCTTTTCCTGGTAGCAAGGACAGAATGCCAAGCTTGTTTTAGCTGTGAGAACCAGGAACAAGGCGCATTAGGAAAATCAACTTCATTGCACAGATGGGGGACTTAAGGAGAAAGACTAGCTGTCAAGTCGGACTTAAGTCGCACCCGTGAGATGACCTGGACTCAACTTGTCTTTTTTCTTCTTCTATGATTTGGCTGATGACTCAGAACCCACCCACCCTCCCCTTTTTCTGGAGGAAAAAATGTATTTAATAGGAACGTGGACTTGGGCCTTGAGGCTTGGGATTTGATACCGAAGACTTTCTAACTCGGGACTTAGTATCAAAAACTCAGACTTGACTTTGGGACTCAGACCCAACGACACACCAACATCCCTACTTTGTTAGCCTTGAGCCACTTGAGCTTTCTGTCTGAATGAATGCCCCGTGTCTGGTAAAACTGTACATATAATTTATTTTATCACAATGACTCTTCACTAACTTTATTTGTTTGTGAGTTGATGCAATGTCAGTTGTGTACATGGCCCTGCTCTGAGGCCTGATGTTCCCTCAGCTTAAATCTCTCTCTCTCTCTCTCTCTCTCTCTCTCTCTCTGCTGTCTCTCTGTGTGTGTGTGTGTGTGTGTGTGTGTTGAGGGAAGGGGATATTTGTAATGTGTGTTCTTTGCTTTAGTTGATGATTCCATTTATTTCAAACATCTGTGCCAAGTCAAGCCTCAAGTTTTTCCCTTGTTTCTCTAAACGATTACTAAGAACAAGGCAAGTGTTGCAAGAGGGAGGTTAGATTCTGCTTGATCCAGCTGTGTCTGCCAGAAATTGCTAGTGAGGGCTAATGCGCCCTCTTAAAAGCTAGAGCCTTCACTGGGTGGGTTTGTTGCAAGTGAACACACACACACACAGGCTGCTTCCCAGAGGGTTTGGATCCTGCCGCCTGTGACCTCAGCAAGCGGCATCCAGGGTGGTGACAAGCCTGGCCTACATCCACCGCATGATCCCTTCCAGATGTGGCTTTGAGAGACGGGAGGGAGGAGAGAGGGAGAGGGTTGCCTGTGTGTGCAATCTAAGAAAAATCAGTTTCTGTCTGTAAAAGCAAAAGGGGGTGACAGGGGGTGAGAACAAACCATCCTGCTGGGTGGTTTCTGAGTGACTCATAAAGTGTGCGCGCGCGCACACGCACACGCACACGCACACACACACACACACACACACACACACACACACACACACACACACACACACACACACACACACGTGAAAGGGGTACAAGAAGTCCCCGACATCAAAAGCTGCTCTGCTTGGATGAAACGGCTTCCCTCTGGCTGTGAGAGACGTGGATCAAGTTCAGTTCTGCTTGATTCTTGCTTCCTTGTCCAAAAACTACACAGTATGACCCTGCCTCAACCTGCATGATTATTCCTAGCTTCAGGGAGGCCCAAACTGGGATACCAACAGGGCAGGCGTGGGGTTGGGGTTGGTTGGAAGCACTGGTCACTGTGATGCAGTGGGTTGAATTTCAGTGAGAGTAATGAGTCTTGGGTTCAAATTGTGCAGCAGATTTGCTATGCAGCAGATTTGCTCAGTTCTTCATCCATTAAATGAGTTATGTATGCAGATTTCATTGGGACTTAAGTGCTTTGCATTTTTAACAACTACTGTACAAGGAGTCTTGTGGTACCTTAAAGACTCCCCATTTTTATTGGTTATTAATCACCGCAGACGGCAGCTTATTTCATTGAAGGAGGGCTTCATTAGAAGCCATCGATTGCACACAGTGCATGTGATGAAACTGGCTACAGTCCAGCAAAGCTTATGCCAAAGGGCTTGATAGACCTTACAGTGCCATCGTGGGTGTTTTGGCTGCAACAGACCAAAACTTGCTCCTCTTTTAGAAATCAGAACATTTTATAAAGTAATATTCTTAAGCAACTGGCCAGTGTGGGCTAACTAAACACGCAAGGGGCTGGGCTACTCATATACTGTATTTCATTGGATTCTTAGTTCACTCTTTTCTCCAAAGGCTTAAAGCCAGTAGCAACATTAGAAACAACAAGTAATCAAAACGTCGGGCTCAAAACAAAACAAAGCTGCACAAAGCATTTGCCAGCAGAAGACTGCGACGTGCACCTCCCCTAATTATGGAATGCTCGACCAAATAAAACAGCTTTCCTCCAATTCTTCTCCTGCAGATATTCTGGATTAGGTTTCACTGGATTTTTGGAACAAGCAATGTGGGTGGGTGGGTAATGCTCCATGACCTTAGCTGCTTAGAACTGGTCTTGGCATATGGAAAACACTGTCTTGTATACCCAAAGGGGTGGCAGTAGAACGCTCCTGTATATAGCCTGTGTGAGACAAAAACCGATTTAGAGTGTTATCTTGTTGTTTGTTGGTTTTCACAGGCTGAGGAAGTCAGCACTGAAATGGTTTTGGACCATTTGGGATGTTACCGTGTTTTCCCGAAAATAAGAGTGTCTTATATTAATTTTTGCTCCCAAAGATGCGCTAGGTCTTATTTTCAGGGGATGTCTTATTTTTCCATGAAGAAAAATACGGTACACATTTATTATTATTATCTTATTATGGGGAGGCCTTATTTTGGGGGGATACCTTATATTTCAATGTGGGGCAAAACTGTAAGTAGGTCTTATTTTAAGGGGATGTCTTATTTTCGGGAAAACAGGGTATTTCAAGAGAACCATGCTGCTGAGCATGCACTTAGCTATTTCTCAGGCATCACATACAGTAATTGCTCCCTCATGGAAGTAGTGTTTGAAGAGGGCCCTTTTTATTTGAGGGTCTCCATCGTGTGTGGCTTACAGGCAGATCCATGAAAAGGGGTCTCTGGGTTTGTTTGATGCACACCATGTTCATCTGAATCGCTCTTAGCTTTATACACAATTAACCATGGGAGAAATAAGGGAAAACTTAAAGCGCTGATTTGAGTGTGTGTTGATTTATGATGAGCTTGCTTAGTTTAAGTGTGATCTTGGGCAATCTTGTATGTAATACATACCTGTACGGCTTTGAAAAGTTACTATTGTGGATTGTGGCTCCAAGAATCTCCCTGTAGCCATCCTGGCTGGGAGATTCTGAGATCTGCAGTTCCAGTGATCCATTTGGGTATGCTCTGAAGGCATATTTAGAACCATATTTGGTGAAAGGCATCGCAGCAGGGTACATCTGGAACTGCTTCCCACAATGAATTTTCTCCTCCACCTTTTAACCTTCCACAGCTCCGTGTAGGCAGTAGCAAGGGCAGGGCAGGACAGTATTACCTTCGGATCCCTCCCCGAGAGGTCTTTCCTCAGAGGGAGGCATCGGGCCTGCCTTGCATTCTGTGGGTGCCTGATGCACCGCACTTTAGATTTGAAATGCCTTTTCCTTAAAGACAAATCGTCTTAAAAATCACTGTCTGCTTTTCAAATAGCTTTTTCTGAAGAGCCCGCTTGGCCACGCCCATTTTTGACCGCTGTGCCAGTTTTTCTTGCGATGACCACTGGGGTTGGTGTTTTTTTAAATTGGTTCCCTCACCTGTTGTAGGTTTCAAGCGGGGAAGCGAACGGGGAAGCTGATTGCTAAGCAACCGCTGGAGTGCGGACGGCTGAAGTGCTCAGAGAAGAGCTGTAGCAACTTGGGGTGGCCAAGGGTAAATCGGTGTGCAGCACGAGACGGGGCTGGTGCAATCTCCTATGTTTCACAAATCTGCCCCCCCCCCCCCCAGCAGCTGTCTCTTGCTTCACCGGACAAGCAATCCTGAGAGTTAGCTAATGTGGTTGCATCAGGCATTTGGGCCATCCGAACACCCTCTCAAGGGTGGAGGGCCTACCAAAAGGGTGGGGGAATGTCTGCATTCCACTATACCACTACAAAGTGGTGTTTTAGAGTATTTGAATGTTATTTGGCACCCGCAGCCTCATTGGACCAAGGAGAGAACATTGTGTTTGAGTTGGAGTTGACTAGTCAATAACACGACTAAGGGCGTTTATACACGACCCCTAAGCTCCACCGCAAATGGCTGCAAGGTTCGGACCTTAAAAATGTTTACCCACCAGCTCCGGACTTTGCAGACAATTAAGTGCGACCCCGCCCACTTTAGCACGACCCAGAGCAGTTTTCTTGTACCTGCTTTTTGGATGTGACAAATATTTGATCCGGTGTAAGGATAGTGAGTGCGGGGCTCTCCTGGCTTCCATTTGTTCTTTTTTTTGCGCCCCGCCCCTTTAAGAGATCTGAATGCTGCCGGGAACAAAACGGAGGTAAACCGGCAGTCTTTTCTTTCTTTTTTCTCCCTCCCTCAGGCAGCCAGCAACCAGGAAGTGCGGAGGGGGGTGGGGACAGAGGAAGAGCGATGAACCCCTAAGATCTCTGGTCCGAATTTAAGTGGCCAGCGGATCTTAGGGGTCGTGTAAAAAGGCCCTAAATTAGACTATAAAAGTCACAGTTCTTGGTTTGAAGTCAGTTGAAAGCTAGAAGAGAGCTGGCATCCTATCCATTTGTTCCTGAAACAACCTTCAGTTTGCTGTGACTAATTTCCGATTAAGGGTTGACGACTGGTGAGAGACAAGGCATTCTTTATCTGTCTGATGATAAGTAGACAAGTCGGGCAGACATGATCAGAGATTGGCACTAATATGTTGTAATAATTAAGACTTTTTTTTCTAACATAACTTGGGCAATTTAATTAATGTTTAACAGTTGTATGGGTATTTCCAGCTACAGGGGTACCTCAACTTACAAATTTAATCCATTCCAAATGCATACCCTTAAGTTGAACTACTCTTAAGTCGGGGTACCTATCTAAAAAAAATTTAAAAATAAATGTTAAAAAATGAAAAAAATATTTTTAAGTTGAGCAGACCATATCTAAAATTTGTAAGGCGGCAGTTAAAACACCAACAGTTTTCCGCTCTTAAGTCGAATTGCTCTTAGGTCTTAAGTCGGGGTACTGCTGTATATTGCTCCTGTGAACTATGAGAAAGTGTAAGGAAAGAAACTTGTTCCAGGCACGTTTTGACTGAATATCAGGAAAAACTTCTTAACTCTTAGGGCAGTATAGCAATGGAACCAATGACCTCAGGATGTGCGAAATCTAGACAACCACTTCGCAGATATCCTTTGATTTGTATTCCTGCATGGAGCAGGGGGTTGGACTTGGTGGCCTTAAAGCCCCTTTCTAACTTCACTATTCTATGATTTTATGAACACGATCACCCATTAATTACAGTACATAATTAAAACCCTGTTTCTCCTTTCAAATATCTCTGTAATTAAAGTCTTAAAGGAAAGAAAGACCAAGAATAAGGGTAATGGAATTAATATTTTTAAGGGTGGAAGAAAGAAAGAGCAAATATTTTTTTAAGATGGCTAGGTAAGAAGTGGGGCTTTCAGAACTTCTTGCAATGACTTTCTTGTCTCCAAAGCAAAGGTAAAGGGAAGAAGAGTTAAAACGGGATTTAGATTGTTTATCTATCTTCATTCTGGCAAGAGTTTTAGTGTAGTAAGATCATGTAAATTTAAATGTCATTTGAAACCCCCCTCATTTCAGTATAAACATACTTTAATTAGATTTTGTGGCTTATTAATGATTAACTTAGCATGTGTCAATTTTTAAAAGACTTTCCAGTTAGGAATCATTATTCATGTGTTTTATTGTGTTTTATTTATGGTGTCTTCTTTGTGACTGTGTGAAACTTTGAACTTGCATACTTCAGCAAATTATACTGAGGTTTATTTAATCCAGGTTTATTCAGACAGATCAAAAGAAATCAAATACACCTGGCAGCTCCGCTGTTGTTGCTGTGATGTGCTGTCCAGTTCTCTCCCATGTACCGTGACTCTATGAATGAGAGAGCTCCAGAAAATCTTCTCCTCAACTGCCCTGCTCAACTCTTCTAAACTCAAGCCTGTGGGTCCCTTTAGGGAGTTAATCCATCTCATATTTGGTCTTCTTCTTTTCCTCCTGCATTCAACATTTCCCAGTATTGTGGTCTTTTCTAGGGAATAATGCCTTCTTATGATGTGCCCAAAGTAGAACAGCCTGAGTTTCAACCTTTCTTGCCTCCAGAGATATCCAGGCATGATTTGATCTAGGACCCACTTGTTTGTCTTTCTGGCAGTCCATGGTATTCATGAAGTTCTCCACCAGCACCACATTTCAAACATATCAGCTCTCCCTCCCCCTCCATCAGCTTTCTTTACTGTCTGGCTTCCACACTCACACATGGGGACTGGGAATTACAATAGTGTGGATGATCTTGGACCTAGTCTTGAGTGACACATGCTTACAATTGCTTTTCTTTCCTAATCCCTTCATTGCTTCCCTTCCAAGTCTCCTGATTTCTTGGCTGCAGATTCCATTTGGATTGCTACTTGAACCAAGCTATACAACATCATTCACTATTTCAGTTTCAGTCATTGTCAGCATTAAAGTTGTATAATTCCTCTGTAGTCGTGATTTCATCTTCCTAATGTTTACCAGTCCTGCTCTGACATAATCTTCTTTCACTAAAACTCATTTTAAGCCATTGCTGCTTTCTGCACTCTCTGCGTACCTTAAATTATCCACCAATTTTTACACCTCCTTCATTTGAATCTAATCTGACATTCCATATATGCTCTGCATACAGACTGAACAGATAAGAGGATGAAATACACCCTTGTCTGATACCTTTGCCTATAGGAAACATTTTCTCTCTCCATATTCTGACCTAAGGGTACCTTCTTATTCACTACATAGGTTACACATCCAGAAGATCAAGTGCTATGGCCAAGGTGAGGACAAGTTGTAAAGGTGTGCAGACTATGCAGCACTGTTACTTGACACCATTATTCTTGAAGGGAACATATTCTGTATGTGTAATACCTCAGTTTCAGTTTTTACTGTTGAATAAAGATAATTGGGTATCACATGTGGAAATGTTTTCTACTCAAGAGATCATGCAGTTGCTAATGCTTGAACCTGGCAGTGCTAGAGTAGATAAACTAGTGTCCAGACCTAGTTTCAGCTATGTCATGGGCAATTTAAAGACTGGGATGGAAGAGTCTGCTGCAGAGTTTTGAATTTTGCTTATATGCATTTAGGTCTGCAGTAGCTTCAGGTTCCCCAGCATAGTCCACCCCATTTTCTCATCAACTAGCACTTACAGTCTTAATAACTCACTCTGAGACATTAGTAGGAAAAAGAAGTTTAAAAGGTTTAATTACTTACAAATTGAACATGTCACACAGGGAACATACAAACAACTGCTTTCAGCAAACAGTCCTCAACAGAGTTGCTGTTTCTAACAGACTAAAGAGAGGGAAAGAGGCACAGAGGAACTATTGGTTAGTGCTGGGTAGATTTTTTGTTTGTTTGTTTTAGTTAGTGCTGGATAGAATGACAGTAAGCCCAGCCCAGGAAGGTCCCTCCTAGCCACATTTTTTCCATGCAGCATGCTAGGATGCAAGAACTACAACAGAGTCTCATCCCAAAATTTCAAGATGGCACCCTTCAGTCTCTGCCACAAACTGGCACTGAGCTATGATCCTATGTTGAAGTTGGCCTCCCCTTGCAAATAGCATTCTGTGGAAGCCTCCAAAGTCTGTGGTTCTCAGCCAGTGGTACATGTGCTACTGGGGAAACACATAAATGATATATAACACAGGAGTATCTTTTATTTCGTCTGGATTGTTACGACAGCGGATCATTATTTTGACTGAAAATTAGGCATTATGCTCTTCTGCTAGGGGGTTGTTTATTTTTACTCAGATATCAATTTTATTTACAGTATTTTGAACGGTTTGGCTTACATAAATGCCTCTGTCTACATTTTGTCTGTGGAGTTTTGCCATTCATGGCTGTGCCTTCCATGCTCCCCCACATTCCTCATCCCCTGTGTATGAGTGCAGGCATCTCCCTGTTCTACCTAATCATATATTTGGGCAATTTCAGCTCTGGCTGTTGGTTCCCTGCTCGCCCTCCTTCTTTGCTCCACTGGTTTCCCTCTCTCCGTGTGGGATCAGTATCAGTCCTAGCTAAGCCTCTCTCCCTCGCAAGCCTACTCAATAATTTCTCTGGTCAGTTTCAACTCCAGCTGTGTGTCTCCCTCTCCTTCTCCCCCACCCCTGTGTGTGTGTGTGTGTGTGTGTGTGTGTGTGTGTGTGTGTGTGTCTGTCTGTCTGTCTGTCTGTCTGTCTGTCTGTCTGTCTCCATGTGGAGAAATACATGTTTTGAGCTGCAAGGGAGCCTCTAATTTTTCTTTCTGTCATTCAATTCTAGCACTACATCAAATTGCAAGAAATAGAATTTTTAAACACTCCATAAAAATAACAAAGCAGCAGCTGCAATCAGTAGCTGTGAAAGGCACCCAGTGAAAGGGAGGCAGGGGAACAGGACGAAGCCTCAACTGCATTGATTCCAAAAGCCTGTGCATCCCTTTCAGCCAGTATATATCACATCTTAAAAATGGATTAAGAGTTATCCCAAGAGGATGCACACACTGACATAAAAACCATGTGACTACCGCATGACTTTAAAGACCTTATCCATCACTCAGTTTATTTCATTAGTGTAATCATGCCCGCTTTGTGGAAAAGAGAGTAGAGTAGATTGCAAAGCCATTGGGGGAAAGTATGCTTTAGCCTTGCCAAATGTTTAGTTTTCTTTTTTTTTAAAAAAAGGCCTGTGTTTCATTACAAACAGCTGTGTATGTGTGAGTGTGAGTGTGAGTGTGTATGTGAATGAGTGAGTGAGTGATTGTGACAAACCAGAAGGTTAGTCTCAAAACTAATCTTCAAAAGCATTCTCCTGCCTTTTTCCGCTGCATTTCCAATGGTTATCAGGGGATCCTGCTGTGGGCTGGCGATGTCTCTTCCCCAAACCACAACCCATATAGACAGATGTACACAGAGGGAAAAACACAGAAACGCACAAACACACCATGGCAGGAAGCTCCACAGATAATGTCGTCTTACTAGGAGGGAGGGGGACATCCAGAAATGGGAGAGGTCATCACACACACATAACCCCAGGCTCCTGAGGAATGACCTCTTGACCGGAGTCTTTAGGGACAGCAATAAACACATTTCTCCCCCTCCCTCCTTTACACCCCCCCACTGCCCTTACACCTACCTCCCCTGTTCTTTTACCGCCTCCTGTTTCTCTCTTTCTGCCTGGCTTATAGGGATTGCTCCCACACCACTGCAGTGAAGCTTTTTAGAGGGAGAGCTTCCATGGGCACCAAAGACTCCCCCTCATGCCTTAATGCCACATGTTTGGGGAGAAAGGGGGGTCTTGCAGGATGTGTTGGTAGGGGGGAGGTAGGGGGAGAGGCTTGACTGTTTCCTTCCTAGTATAAACTCTTGTCAGGGGCCAGTGGAAATTCAGGGCTTTGGGAAGTAAATGTCCTGGGGGAAACAGCCAGGGACTGTGGGTGAAGGCCCGGAAATGCCTCCCCACCCCCAATCCCTTGGTTGTTTATGCCATCTTTTGCTTTGATGCGGACACACGTTTTAATAAACCTTTTGCTCCCGTAGCCCTTTCTCCCTCTTCTTCTTCCGGCTTGAGTCAGATGAGCTGCCTGGGTGTCTGTGGTGCCCCGAGGCTGTCTTGCCTCATGTCTGATTTTTCACAGGAGGCAGCGGGAAGGAGAGCAATAATGTTTAATTCCACAGGCTTGATGGTGTGCCCACTCGTCTCTTCCATTTGACCCGAGTCCTCCCCAGGTCGAGTTGCTTCTTGGATTTCACAACCAAGCAGGCAAAAGCAAGCAAACAAACAAATAAATGATAATAAAAACCAGAAAAAGGCACATTGGGCCTTGTAAAACCGACTGAGCTGTGAACAGAGCTCTGGGGTGCCGTGCCAAGTGACCCGAGATGGCTGCCCTGGGGTTACAGAGGTGCTGGTGATTGGGTTGGGTGTGGGAGCAAGGGAGGAGGCTGGAGCCTCACTGAAGCCAAACCCCTGGGAGCAGGGCTTGCTCCCGAATCTCATTTTTCACATGTCTGCTGCTGCACTCTCTCGCTACCAGCTCTGTCAGAGGAAAGGAGGCGCTTCCTGTTATTCCGCCTCGGATCTCAAGCTGGACAGGAGGGAAGAGGCAGCCGCGCAGGGTGGCAGCAGGGTATACAAAAGATGGATGTCCGACGTCTGCCTTTCCAGCTCCTTCTGCTGATCTTTCCAGGTAAATTTCTTCCTGGCGGGAATGCAGTGGGCGGGAGGGAAGGAAAGCGAGGAAGAGAGAAGAGGAGTTTTGGAAAAGCCATCTCTGGATAACTGAGAGAGGCTTTGGACTCAGTGGAGACTGAGGGGGGACAATAGGTCACTGCCTCACTTCAGGCTGAGGTTCCTCATTAGACTCTTCCTGCCTCCCTTTTTGCCAGAGGCAAAGGTGTCAGGACCTTACCTATGTCCCTTGGTCTCTGGGTGAATGGTGATGTGAATGTGTGTGTGTGTGTGTGTGTGTGTGTGTGTGTGTGTGTGTGTGTGTGTGTGTGTGTGTGTGAATACATGTACCCTTTTTTGCTTCCCCGTCACCAACTATCATGGGCACCCACCACCACTGATCTTGGTTCTCCAGAAAGGGAAGGACATACATTCTTTTCCCTCTGGGCAGGTTGTCTGCTTTAGGAAAACTTTGCAGGGCAGCTAGCGGCCTTTGTCTGATGGTTAGCTATTTCCGTAACTGCTGCCTAGATGCCCTAAGCACATCTGATCTCGCATGATTTCAGAAGCTTAAACGGGGTCTTTTCCCTCTGGGCAGGTTTGTCTGCTTTAGGAAAACTTTGCAGGGCAGCTAGCGGCCTTTGTCTGATGGTTAGCTATTTCCGTAACTGCTGCCTAGATGCCCTAAGCACATCTGATCTCGCATGATTTCAGAAGCTTAAACGGGGTCTAGGCCCTGGTTAGTACTTGGATGGGAGACCACCAGGGAATACCAGGTGCTGTAGGCAGCCTGGAGTAGAAACTGGCAAGCCACTCCAGTATTCCTGCCAAGAAAACTCCATGGACATGGAGTCACGAAGAGTCAGTCATGACTGTAACACACAACACACACACACTTCTTAATTGTGATGGTGTTTCTTGCTCTGCTCTTGCCTCCCATGCTGCCTTCTATGCTCTGCATGTGTGTCAGTCTCTCATATGGACTCAGGTGTGATTTTTTCCAGCCTAACATCATTTGCAGTTTTACTGTTATTTCCTGTTCTCGGAGGTTCTAGTGGGCTGTTTAAAAAAGTATTATGTTATAGAGATCTAAATTGACCTCTTGCCTGGTCCAGTATTGTTGGGTGTCCCTCCATTTCAACAAGACCGTGTCTGTTCCCCTTGCTAAGCTCTCTTTTGCAAAGGAACATTCGGATATAAAGCTTCTGGGAAGATTTGCTGAGATCGCAGCACTTTGCGGCAAAGGGTAGTCCGTCTCACAGAACCAGGCCATGTTTGAGCTGCTAATTTCATCCCACCCCCAAAGCCCGAGGCTTGCAAAGACTTTTGGCGTGGGTATCACACCTCTTTCAATGGATGCACAAGGATATTTCTCTTGGGCATTTTGGCTGTGTGCTGGAAAGTGGTTTGACATGAGATGCGGAAGGAAGACCTTTAGAATCATGGAAATTCAAGAAGGGACCAAAACCCCTTTGTTGTCAGGCAGGACTTATCCACCTGTCTCACCGATCCCTCTTCATGGTAATCCATATGACCCATGATACCTGGTCAGGTACCTTTCAGCTGTGTTTCCAGCAACTGATCCAAGCTGCACAAGCTGGGAGGCCAAACAACAACAACAACAATTTATGGCTACTCTTTCCAGGGATTTCGAGGTAGAGAATACTCAGAAGTAGTCCACCTTTCCCTTCTTCTGGGCCCATCCTGGGACTGTGCCACTTGCCCATGGTTACACAGAGTGACTCTTCTCCCAGGTGGCACAGAGGGGAATTGAACTTTCAGCCTCTGGCTCCCCAGCCAGATACCTAATCCACTAAGCTATCTTGCCAGCACAAATAGTTATACTCCCAAACAAAGGTTGTATGTTTATTTACTTAGAATTGCCTGAAACTATAGATGCCCTAAGCACAACTGATCTTGCCTGATTTCGGAAGCTAAGCAAGATCGGCCCTGGTTAGTACAGGTACTTGGATGGGAGACCACCAGGGAATACCAGGTACTGTAGGCACCTGGAGTAGGAACTGGCAAACCACTCCAGTATTCCTGCCAAGAAAACTCCATGGACATGGGGTCACGAAGGGTTGGTCATGTCTGTAACGACACAACACACACACACACACACACACAGACTTGTATACATTGCTTTCTTTACTGAAAATATATTAGCAACCAACGAACCAACCAGATCAATAGTGACAAACTGCCACCTATTGAAGAAAGAGAGCTGATGGTCTTTTTGAATTGTAAAAGCTGAATGGAACAATTGATTAGGGCTGGACAGACAGACAATCGCCCCAGCCTAGGGAAGTCCTTCCCAAACACTCAAATCACAAACAGCATGTGAGGCTGCAAACAAAACTCCAACAGCAAATAAGAATCTGTGGAAGAAAAGTTCTTTTCAATCCCAAATTTGGCCACGTATGCCTCTGTGCCAGTCTTGATCACAATTTTCTACATACAGTGGTACCTTGTATAAAGGAATTAATTCGTTCCGGATAAAATTATGTTAAGCAAATTTTCCTTTATACAAATTTCCCATAGGAATGCTTTGAAAAAAGAGTAATCCATAATCACAATGGTTTTTATGTTGTACGGGTTTGCCCCATAGGCGATTCTGTTAAGCAAATTTCCCCTGTCTCCGGAATTTTTTATGTTGTACAGATTTTCTGTTATACAAACTGTTTGTTATATGAGGGTCCATTGTATTTGGCTGGTTGTAAGAAAGATATTAACCACCTCCTCCTGCTGTGCATTTTGGACTCAAAGCAATTTGTTCTCTGTGATGTATGGTTTTAGCTCATGCATTATAACCTATTAAGGCAGGAAGGGTTCCTCCCACACATATTTCCTTTACAAGAATTGCTATAGCCTGGCCAGGATGTTGCACGGCACATGAAGGTGAAAACCAGTAATAGGCCACAAGAAGGATCTGGACAAGAAAGTGTCTTCCCAGTTTCAAATCTGATAATTAAACATGGCCTTGAGTGAGCCATGTGCACAGACTAAGTAGTTTGAAGTGAAACGCACATTTCTGTGCCATGCAACATCCTGTCCCTAGCATGAGGAGTTCCTCAAGTTCCAGAGGAAGCAGGCTAGGGAGGGATCCTTCCTGCCCCTTTGTATAAAACCACACAGATTAAGTAACACATAAAAGCTGTGCTGGTCAATAGAAAAATTCCAAAGCACATGCAATCGGGCAGTTAGGACCAACCAAATAGTTACAAACTGTTGGGAGGCTTTTGAGATCTCCTGAGCAATTTAGCAGGCAAAAGGTTAAAAGTCTGGTTTTCTACTAGGGGAGTGTAAGAGCCTTTATACACGACCCCTAAGCTCCGCAGGAAATGGCTGCAAGGTCCGGACCTTACAAGTGTTTTCCCACCAGCTCTGGACTTTGCAGACAATTAAGTGCGACCCCGCCCACCTAAGCGCGACCCAGCTGCACTTTCTTGTACCTGCTTGAGGTGGGTGAAAATCCCCAGGTCCGGATTTAATCTGGTCAGTGTTGGGCTCTCCTGGCTTCTGCTTGTGTTTTTTTTGCCTCCTGCCCCTTTAAGAGAAGAGGTGGGAGGAAAAAAAGCAAGCAGAAGAGAAACGGAAGAGAAACGGAAGAGAAACGGAGCTCCAGGAGGCTCCTCCGGGTGAGCTGCATTTTCCCCCTCTTTCTCTGGTGGGGAGGAAGGAAGGGCAACGAACCCCTAAGATCTTTGATTTAAGAATTTAAGGGACCAGCGGATCTTAGGGGTCGTGTGAAAAGGCCCTAAGAGAGAAGAAGTGTGACTTGATGTTGAACTCATGAAGTTGTCTTAGCCCGAGTTCTAAGCGGAACTAAAGCAATGGTTCCCAAACTTCCCAGATGCTCTTTGGCTAAAAATCCCGAAGCCTTTGTCACTAGCTGTGCTGGTTAGGATTTCTGGGAGTCATAGTACAAAAACATCTGGGGACCCAGGGTTGGAAACAGTGCAAATCAAGGCAGCCGAAACGGACAAGAGCCAACTGAGATGACTCTATGCTAGCTAAAACAGTTACTTCACGTCCCTCTCATCGCAGTTCGCTGTCCCACTTGGGACCAGTATAAAAAAAAAATTACTCCACGTCCATTGCGTGACGGCGGAATCTCGTCCCGACCATGCCCCCCGAACTGGGAACAGAGCGTGATGAGCCATACCTCTCCCTGGCCTCGGGAATTCTTTTGTCTTGGTTCTTGTTTCGAGACAAGTGGCCGTGAAGTAAGGCTTGTCACGCAATGTACGCATTCTCCATCTAGTGGCAGGAGTGCGAAGTTGCATTCTCCAGTACAATCCCAATGCATCACAGAGAGGGAAGAAGGTATGAAACTGGGAGTTTTGCCGCTTAACACATGAAAGGCAAAGTTACGGAGAATCAAAATATTGAAAAATGAAAGGTAGGACCAAAAAAAGGGGGGGGCGAAGGCAGGGAAGTACTGAAAATGTCACGAAACAAGGATGTGAAGTAACAGTTGTCACAATACCATCAATCATGCCCATGGATAAACGGAAACAGGGACAGAACCGGGACAAGACCACGTGACCACGAACAACGTTATCACAAAATGAACGTAATCTCGGAATGAGGAAAGATGTGAAGTAAGCGCCTAAGGCATATTGAACCCCACCTATGGGTTCTCAGGACTACTTTCACCTTGGCCTAAATTTGTTCTAGCACCTTGGCTACAGGCCTAGCCATGAAGTTGTGCCCATTGTGACTGGCGGGCCAGAGGGCATTGTCTGGAAATGGTGCGTGGGGCCAGAGATAACAGGCAGCTGCTACTTCCTGGTTCCTACTTTTCCTTCCCTCCCTCCCAACCCTCACAGAATGAATCTGGTTCAACAGGAAAGCAATACAAGCAGCTCCTCTGTTTAGGAGGCAGGCAGGGGTCTCTGGCTAAGCAGTGGCTTATAAGTCCGAGTCAGGGAACCACCTGAGTACAGTAGGACCCCTGTATCTGCTGGGGATTAGTTCCAGGTCCTCCCGTGGATAATGAAAACTGTGGATAAGAGAGAATGCCTGTCCACCCACCTCCAAACTGCTGTTTCCTGACAATAGCTTGCTATATGACTGCTGTTTTGAGACAGTAGCTTGCTTTATGGCTGCTGTTTGTGACAGTAGCTTGCTTTACAGATGCTATTTGTGATAATAGCTTGCTTTACAGCTGCTTTTTGTGACAATAGCTTGCTTTGTGACTGCTGAATTATTTAATTTTTTTCCTCTGCCAACCGTGGATAACTGAATCAGTGGATATGGGGGTCCTAATGTAGTTCTAATGGACCAAGCCCTTGATCCCTGACCTAAAAGAGGTCAGATTGAACAGAATGCATCCCTTCCCTTCATATGCACATTTTCCACCCCCTTCCTGGCTCAGATCACAGCCAGCAGAACAGACCTCTGGGAGGCCTTTAGCATTACTAGTCAGAAAGCAATGTGCAGATATTTCCTCATTCCCTCCTGAAGAGATTTTGTCATTACAAAAAGGGAGGCAGCAATGATGAGAGAACGTGGGACAGCTCCAAACCAAACATGACGTTGTGTGACGTCTTGCAAAATTATGTGAAAGATGCCATGGCTTTCCAGAATGATAGCCTCTTCTGAAAGTTCCCCAACAGCCTTAGGTAGAACATGACACCTACTAGGAGAACATAGTCCATTTAAGTTGTGCTTGCTTCTGTGGAGTATTACCCTTGTCATCTAACAATAAATTACAGTGGTACCCGGCCTTAAGAGCAGCTCGACTTAAGAGCAATTCGACTTAAGAGCGAAAAACTGTTGCATTTTAACTGCCGCCTTACAAATTTTAGATATGGTCTGCTCGACTTACAAATATATATATATATATTTTAACTTATTTTTAAAAATTTTAGATAGGTACCCCGACTTAAGAGTAGTTTGACTTAAGAGTATGCATTTGGAACGGATTAAATTCGTAAGTCGAGGTACCACTGTAGTTGTTCAGCAAGCCCATTGAGCAGCATGCTGGAAATGATAATTAACAAAGGGCGTTTATACACGACCCCTAAGCTCTGCGGCAAAGGGCTGCAAGCTCCGGACCTTAAAAATGTTTTCCCACCAGGTCCGGAGTTTGCAGACGGATTAAATGCGACCCCGCCCACCTAAGCGCGACCCAGCTGCACTTTCTTGTACTTGTTCTTTTGGGAGGTGAAAAATATTTGATGCGGAGAGTGCCTGAAAGAGCAACCAGGAAGTAAAACCGGGGCTCGAGCAAGCTTCACGCACGGGAGGTAAGGGTTTCTTCTTTTGTCTCTTTTTCCCCCTCCCTCCCCTCACGCAGACAGAACAAGGAAGTGCGGAGGGGGTGGGGACGGAGGAACAGCAAGGAACCCTCAAGATCGCTGGTCCGAATTTAAGGGACCAGCGGATCTGAGGGGTCGTGTGAAAAGGCCCAAACTGAAAGCTTCATCCTGCTCTCTCACAGAGGGGTAAACAAGAGGGCACAGGCACCCTTTAAATCAGGCATGCCCAAACTTCGGCCCTGCAGATGTTTTGGACCACAACTCCCACAGTCCTTTGCCATTGGAAATAAAGGCTTGGAATTCTGGGAGTTGTGGTCCAAAACATCTGCAGGGCCGAAGTTTGGGTATGCCTGCTTTAAATACAGGAATGACTCCATGGGGTTACTTGAGATACTGTGTGGTTTTCTGCCCTGAAAGTGTTGGATCCTTGCATATGTATGCAAGAATTGCCAAATAATGTACTGCATCTCCAAGTAACCTGTTTACGGATGATCTAGCCCAGGACAATTTGTCATACTCTAAGTTATCTTCCCTGCTGCCCAACACTTCAACCACGACAACCACACCAGCTCCCCAAATCAAGCTACACAAAAGGAGAAACCAAAAGAAAGAAGCAGACCAAAGAGGACTAGCTGACTCTTTCTGGGCTCCCATTTGCTCTTCTCATCTGCTCGCTTTTCCTGGGGATTCATTTCTAACCCTGTTTTGAGAGGCCAAATTCTTATGGTCTTGAACTGAGACCAGTCTCTGCAGCCCCAAAACAGTTCTAGGCAATTTGTTCCAAAACTTTTATACTGTACCTTTAATACCGAGAAACCTTCAAGGCATTGTGCTCCAGTATTTCTCTTTCTGTCTTCCACAGTGGCTATTATGCTGGAGGCTTATTCCGCGACAACGGTGGTGCTCCACAATACCAGCAACTCTTCAGATGATATGGCTCTGAATTATACAATGGATATTGGTGAGTTCTCTTATTCATGATGAGGAGAAAGTGTATAGGAGTGAATACTTTTTCTCCCCCTTTCCTATTAGACCCTGAGATCCTCCACTGGTGCTGAACAAGGCAGAAACTAAAGTACTGCTTCCTACTGCACATTTTTAATTTATTGAAGTAATTACTAGAATATGTGGTGATCATGATAAAAAAAACTTAAAAACTGACATATTAATGGAGAAGAAAGTTACCTGTACCTTGTGGTCATGATGGTAATATAATACTGCCTGTGTCAAAAGCAATAGGACATCACATCTCTGCCCTTGCTCTTTTGCTGTATCCTGAGGTTGCTCAAGTGCATCTAGACAGGTCATTGATTGGTGTGATGTGGCAAGAGTCTTATGTATTGATGACAAGACAGCCTCCTAGTTGCTAGCTTGGGGAGTCTGGTGCCTCTGAACACGGATAGGGTGCATTTTTCTCTTTCTCATGGAAGAATCAGTGATGGCTCTACATATCATGGTCTGCCCATCACTACAGTAGCTGCCATTTTGGATCAGACCATTTGCTCAGCTAGCATCTCCGGACAGAAGTCTAACTGCTTATCCCAGTACAGCTGATAAGTAAAGCATGAGATAAAGTTGTCTATCTTTTGGCAGTCATATGTGTGTAATGGCTTAATTGTGAGACTGCTATTGGGGTGATCTTTACTCATGGCCATTAAGAACATATCCCAGAATATAGAGTGTCATTGTTTCTTACTTTCAGACACGAATTAATCCTGTTCCCTGAACTTGTTGGATACTAAATGAGCAGTGGGACAGGGGTGGGTGGGTGTGCAAAAAGCCCCTCAGGTCCCCACTCATCCAAAAAGTCATCCAGACCGTTACATGTTGAAGGCTATGCTCTGCAGAGGAGACTACTGTTTATGTGTACATTCGGCTCAGTATACTTACAGAGATGCTGGGACTGGGAACCCGGCTGAAAAGTCATAATTGTGTCCCGGTTAACAAAGGTTGTACACAGTCCTATTTGCAGAGTCTCCATGAAATCATTCTAAAGGCACATGCTTTAAAGCTTCAAATGCAGGGCTGCAGTTCAAAACTGGGACTTTTTGTCAAGAGTTAAGGGCATCCCACTGTAAATATTATACAGGCATACTCCATCTTTGAGTGAGACCAGTATCTTTGCTTTTGCCTGAAATCAAAATGCATTACACTGTGCTCCTTTTCTTTCTAGGCACTGCATATTTTTTAATTGCAAGAGGATGCTGGCTGAACTTTGTTCACAAGATGGCCAATATCAGTGAAGTGCAGTGGTGTGAATGGAGAGCCATTATCAGGTACCACTGGTTTATCTTGGGCATGGGCTGTGTTGGTTCGTGTTAAAGAAATGTTTAAATACTTGTGTTTGTTTGTTTGCTTTGCAATTAAATCATGTGTTTAAAAATTCAGATAAAAATCTGGAACTGGGTATCTGACTTTCAAATTATTATTATTATTATTATTATTATTATTATTATTATTATTATTATTATTATTATTATTATTATTATTATTATTATTATTATTATTATTATTAAACTAAACAACTCCTCCTGCCCTATTTCTGACACGGGGTACAATCAGATGACCCTTGATCTCATGCATTGAATTATCTGGGGATCAGCTCTTTCCCCCTTTTTTCCAGCAGCCACACAACTTTTGGACAATGGTGAAGCAGCCTGAAATTTATCCCTAGCAACATGCATGTTTTGGGGGGGTCTTTGGTAGGAGCTCCTGGTTAGGGGTTTGTTTGGTTTTATTTTAGGATGGGTAGGATTGCTCCATTTCTATTTGGCATGTTTGACCACACATATGGAACCCAAGCAGCACTGGTGGGTGTTTCCCCTGACAATGCAGTGCTGTGTCACTGGGTTGACAAGCCAATGAAGAGATGCTTCACTTAGGTGAATTTACACATAAGTGCTACAGAATTTTCAGTACTTTCTTTAATAAACATTTGCACTGCATGGTGTTTCCCATAGGGAAACTAATGTTGAATGCCACTTCAGCAGCTGACCACTAGGTGGACACTGGTTGTTGCGTGACAGTTGTTACCACACGGTCCCTTGTCTCGGAAGAGGAACTGGGAACAAACCGTGACAAGAGAATTCCCCAGCCCAGGGGCAGGTACTGCTTGTCACGCTCTGTTCCCAGTTCCGGGGGCGTGGTCGAGACAACTTTTTGCTGTCACGCTGTGGACATGAAGTAAATTTTTTTTGTACCGGTCCCAAGCGAGACAGCAAGGAGGGATGAACGGGACGTAAAGTAACTGCCTAAGTAATTACACCTGGCTTTGCCCTGCTCCTCACAGAGAGTGTGAGAGGTGAAGGTGATCTCTCTCAATCACTGTTTTCTTTCCTTTTTCTCTACAATCCAGTGCCGTTTTGCTTCAGTAACAAACAAATGAAGTGATATTGCACTTAACTATAACTTGGGGGGGGGGACCCCAGATGAAACAGGGTGCAGGGTCACAGAAATGAAGAGGGTGGCTAAAGAGCGCTTCTTTGAGGTGCAGTGTGGTTTCATGACCCCAAACCGCTTGATTCTTCTGTGTAGATGCAAGGTTCATTTGAAATCTCAGTCAGCATTTTAAGTACCCCTGTTTAGCCGAATTCAACCTAGATAAATTCACTGCCTGATTGCACCAATGCTAACAAAACATTCAAAGCAGGGATATATCAATATGCCAAAGTGAATATTTTCCTGTGTAAAGTAATTTTACACCCTGTTTATTTGAGCTTATTTAAAGAAAGGCATCTCTGTTAGAGATGGGCACAAGCTGCCAGCTCAGCAGTTCATGCTGGTTTGTCTGTCGGACCAACAGGTGTCCTGTGGTTCTGAGCCCATCCTCCTCTGGCAGGTGCCAACTCAGAGACAGTGCCCAGAGGAGCCAGGGCAAGGAAGCTGCCGTGCTGCCACTGGGTGGGGTAGGGCTCGCAACCGCAGAACACCTGTTCAACTAATGGACAAACTGGCAAACTTGGCGGTTCACACCCATCTTTAATTTCCGCATATGACTGCTTATGTGCCCTGGAGTGCTGAAAGTCTCTGTTTGAGCTAAAAGCATATTTAGTTTCAGGAAAATAATGCTGTGGTGGTTGGGTTTGCTGTGAAAAATGTTAACTCAAGGTGGGCCATTCATCTGAAGTGTGCAGGGCAAGGCTTCCTTTCCTAGAGGGCAAAGGGTTAACTTTCCATGTGTGGAAAGTTTTCATCTAATATTTCTATTCCTGACATTCTTCCTTTATTTCCTTGCCTCTTTGTCCAACTCTACAGGCCATACAATGATCTAAAAACATGCTTGGAGTATAGAGCTGACTTGTTGAACTACAGCTTCCCCAACACCTTATCCGAGAACTACTTCGTCTCCATCCATCGCACGTACTTCCTCAACTGCCCTCCGGAACACCCACTCCTCATGGACCCCCCTGAAAATGTTTTACTGCCCCTCATCATAACCCCCATCTGTCTCATCCCTTTCCTGGTCACTCTTGTTGTCCTGAAGAGCAAGGATAGTGAGATGAAAGTGTGAGTCCTGACTTTCATGGGGGCCATTTTGTACTGCCCTTGCTGTCTGCCATTTTGTGTAATTTTCTTACAATCTTCATCTCTTGGTCATCACGGGATTGGTATCCTTCCCATTACTTCACCACTGCAGCCGGGTGGCAGATACGGCACCGGAGACTTCATTTTTGAGACTTTGCATGCTGAAAATATTGGAGTGGACCTTACACTTGACTAACATGTGCTGGCTTGGTGGCTTGGAATGCTTAAAGCCAAACCTGTGCTGTAGAAAGAAGAAATGTGGGACTAATAATGTGACAATGAGGTAATTATCACAGCAAAATCTGAAGGCGCTGTAGGAACTGTAATGCTACAGGGCAGCCAGAAAGCCTTGTTCACAACTTCATGGACCTTTTGTAGAATGTGATGAAATAGTTAAAGGCTATATATATGATTAGGTCTTATCCTTTTAGACACAAGTATTGAGGGCTTATATAAACAGCAGTTCACTACTGTTTAATATCTTCTCCCTTCCACTTAAACTGTCCTAGTTCTTTATAGCTTGTGTTCCTGAGGTGCCTGTTGACTCCATACACCAAAAATGCTGAGTATTTTCAAACAAGCTCTAAGCTTATGTGGCTATTTCTTTCTCACTTGTTATTTGGACTCAGTTTTTTTATGTGGTTGCATGGCAGAGAAACTGAGAGTATCCCAAACAAACCTGGCTTTTCTTGTGAAAATACCATTAGGAAATAAATGGTATTCTCATTCCACCCTCAACTGCTCAGTAGAAACTTTGCTTGCCTTTTTGATACATAGGTTATATTAAAAACCTGCAAAACCATCAAGGATCAAAGTAGCAATGTGGAAATGTCTTGAGGGGACCAATGCAAAAAAGGCAGGAAAAGAAGTGTTCTAAGTTATTTCTGAAAGTGGGCCCAAGCTGCATTTTAGTCTTGTTTGATAATTCTATAGATATTATAGTGAAAATTCTTGTTTCCATATAGCTTTTGATCAGGGTTGCTCTCTTTTGTTCCTCCACTTTTTTCAAATGCACGAGAGACAAAGTCATTGACAGCTTGTCGCATTTCAGTATTTTAAAAGACATACTTTATGTACGTGTACAGTGGTACCTCTTAAGACAAATGCCCTATAAGATGGAAAAACTCATAAGAAAAATGAAATTTCCGGGGATAGGCATGCTTCACAAGATGAATTTTACCTATGGGATGCCTTGCAAAATGAATTAATCGGTTTTCAGTGCATTCTTATGAGAAACCGCATTAAACTGTGTTTCGTAGGACAAATTTTTCATAAAACGAATTGACCCGTACAATGAATTAAATTATTCTTACAAGGTACCACTGCATTTGCCTGTTCTTACTACTATTTGCAATGCAGTTAGAGTGTCAGCCTATCCAATATAGACTTGGAAAGTGCTATTTAGACTTTCTAGAGTTACCGTACCATTAGTTAGTAGCTTCCTCTATACAGCTTCCTGCTCCTTTATTGATTCTTCTGTGCCTTTTATTGTTTCCTGCTCAGCAAAAATGTGGAATTCCTGATTGAGATGCTCCTTGTTTCACCCTAATTTGTAAGTCCTGTTTCTTCAAAGTAAAGGAATCTCTAATTACAGACTTCTCATATTTTTCCACTTTATATAAAAAAGTGCTATTTCACTATTTTGTATAAAAATATGAGAAAATTAGTAATACTATTTGACATACCTTTGTGAGCAAGTATAAAGGCCCAGGCAAACTGAGAACCTCCCAGCTATATAGGCAGAAAAAAAGGGGTGGGGGGGGAAAGGTATAAGGAAGAAGCTGTTAAGGCAAACTTTGCTAAATTGGGTTTAAACAAAGGACCTAAGTTGCATGGGCATTAATTAGAGATGTATTGTTTAGATTGTGAAACTGCTTTCAATGGCAAGTTAGATAATACTTTCCATGTTATGATTTATATAGAAAGTGCCTAAATGTTTCTATACTGATCTTTTAATGCTCTCAAATGTCAATTTCGGATTTTACTGAATTTAGTGTTCTAGCTCCTGTTTTGTTAGTACAGTACGTGTGAGTTTTGTGTTTATTCTTATTTTTACTTAAATTCTACATATCATCTTGAGTGCCTGGTGGGCACTGGGCGGATCAGTTAAGCTGTCAGACAAATAAAATATGTAAAGTGCAATGTAGAACCATTGTTTATATTCCACTTCCAGTCAACTGCAGAAAAGAAAATCTTTATCAATTTAAATCTGACATTGGAGTGGATACACCTCATCTGAGGGGATATGGATCTTGTATCATTCATCCAATTGAAGGAGGCTCAGATTCAATGGCCAACTGAGATTTATGGAGGAGTTGACTTACTAAATCCTCACTGATTCAATGGGCTTCCTTTAGTTGCAACTTAGTGCTGGACCTGAGGCAGCCCTTTGCACAACAGGCATGACACTGTCAGCGTTAGCTATAGACTGCCACTAATTAAAGAGTTTATTTTTGATTTCTGGGTGTGTGCGTGCAACCTGTGTATAACAATACTAGGTCACACACAACCTGAAATTGAAGAGGGCATTCTTTAATTAGTCATAGTCAATGACTTCATTCCTGTGTCGCAGAGCTGTGCAACAGGATACAGGCAAAGATGTCTCAAAATTCAGATTAACCAGTCCTCTGTTTCCAATACATCTTTGTACACACCACAAGCCATTAAAAGTAAACATGATGTATGGGGTGGAGTGGGTGAAGAGGAACACTGTTTGAGCGACCTTGCTGTGCACCAGTGATTTAGATCTTTTAGATTTTAGTTTTACTTTTAATATCATTTCTAACTCAGATGCAAGTCAAATTAATGTTATTTCCCTCCCATCTGGCTCTCACTGTTTTCATGCCCCCTCTTCCCCACGACAACGAGGGTGGTGACGGGGAAAAACAGCAGGGTGGTGTCAACCAAACTACATTCAAGCAACTTGAAATTCCCTCACTGTCCTTGTTATCACTCCAGTGACACTGTCATGGCGGTGTGCGTTTCCCAGCTGTTGTACAGGATTTCCCCTCCTAAAAGTGCCTCTGTGTTCTCATGTTGCGAAATCGCTTTGATGGGATGAATAGACCTTCTGAAGCAAGCTCTCCTCCCTCCCAGATCCCTTTTTTGTCCTCTTTTTTCCTCCCACAGGATGGGTGTTTCCTTTCCTCTTTCCTTTCTGGGAGGTAGGGTGGCATTTGCTGAAATATTTCAGAGGAATACAGGAAACTGCCGACCCAATGGGTGGCACTTAAAGAAACATTGGGAATGAGGATCTAAGGAAGAGAGTCTTGCCTGACCTCTTGACAGAGCAAAATTATAAACTCAAAATAGTAGGCAAACAAGGAGACAAATTAAGCCTAATTCCCAACTGCACTCGCTAAGACGGTTACTTCACGTCCTTCCTTGTTCCGCAACTAATTTTGTACCGTGACAGCATTGGTCACGATCACGTGATTTTGTCCCTGCTTAGTCCCTGTTTCTGTTTTCTCATGGCCATGATAACTTGTCTCGTGACAACTGTTACTTCATGGTCTTGTTCCGTGATAAATTCGGAATTTGTTTTCCTTCCTTAACCCCTTTTTTAATATCATAAATATGCTCTTGATATTTCAATTTACTGGTCTTCCGGGATTTACATGTCAATGCTACAGAATTTTCAGTACTTTCTTTAATAAACATTTGCGCTGCATGGTGTTTCCCACAGGAAAACAAATGTCGAATGCTGCTTCAGCCACTGACCACTAGGTGGACACTGGTTGTTGCATGACAGTTCTTACCACACGGTTCCTTGTCTCGGACCAGGAACCGGGAATATACCATAACAAGAGAATACCCCAACCCAGTGCCAGGTACAGTATTGTCACGCTCTGATCCCACTCCGGGGGTGTGGTCGAGACAGATTTCAGCTGTTGGGCGACGGATGTGAAGTAAGTTTTTTTTTGTACCAGTCCGAAGCACAACACTTACAGAGACAAAACGGACGTGAAGTAACCGCCTAAGTGTTTAGCATGGGCTCACCGTGGTAAAGTCAAAGAGTTAGGTGGGGAGAGACTTACAGCTGGAATATCTTTGTCGTTTACCATGATTACTGTCTAACAGCTGTAATCCAACAGCCATATTAGCTCTGTGGTGGAGGTGAATGGGGCAGCAAAGGGCTTTGTGCAACCTTAAATACGTCAAGCTCACTTACAGTAAGTAAAATCCACAAAAACCTACACCAAAATACTCTTGAGACTATCACAAAATTCTTTGCTGCTTTATCTGTCAGGGGATGATGATGAGAGCCCCTTGACACCAGTATATAAAGAGCCTTCTGATTTTATTGCATAATAATAATGCCCACTGAATTTTATGCATGTTACAGATGTCACCATCTATTTTGTTACTGCTTCTCCAGTCTTTTCTCTCTCTTATCATATATATTCATGAAGCGGGGAAAGATGCAATGGCTATCAGAGCCAGCCTAAAATTTGTTTTGGCTGAAGCAGAGCAGCAAATGGTGCTCGCCTCAAGTCAACATGCGTTGCACCCAAATTAAATTAAATTATTTCAGTGTATAAAGCAGAAAATTCCACAAGCACTTCCTGCCATCTCTGACAGTAACAAGCCACTGAGCAAAATCCTTCTGGAGTAAATTTGTGCTGGCATAACCCTGATCAGACACTAGAAATACTTGGGGTAATTTAAATTAATGGAAAGTTTCCTATCCCTCCTTTACCTTCACCTTTTGCCCCAAGGAAGACTTAAGGAACCTCAGGACGTCAAAAACAGTCAATAATTGTTGATGGATCACCACCAGCAGTTCTGATTCTGGCGGTAGCAATTTTTGACTATTAAATGCTTCTGCTCGGTGACACAGGCTCACAAATAGAGATGGGCACGACTTAGCGGTATTCCCGTTTCCGTTTCCGTTACTCGTATCCGTTACTCTACGGAAACGGAAACGGGAATTACTCCACCAGAATTCGAGCTCGAACCGACGAACGAACAATTTGGTCTGATTTGTTGTGCTTGTTACTTGCATCGCGCAATGCCAAACGGCACAGAAAAAAAGTTTTTAAAAGTTAAAAAAAACCCCGATTCCCGGCCCTAAAAGTAGGCGAAAACTGTCTGAGGGCACCTACCAGGCCAGAAGGGTGTTTTATTTGGGGGGGGGGTTCCCCCGTCCCCCTCTCCTTGGCTATTGCTACTGCTGCGCTGCTGGTACCAGGCTGGGAGGGCGCATCCATTTGCCATGCAGTGCGGGGGATCCAAAATGGCGACCGCAATTTTTTTTTGAAATCGTTGCCCAAAACCCCACCAAAGCACCACAGAAACATGCGAAAATTAGCTATTTTAAATGCTTGAATTTTTACAGGAGCAGCAGTGGGTTTTTCTTGCAAAAAAAGTCTCCGTTGATTTTATTTTATTTTATTTTATTTTATTTTTTTACACCTGCGCATTCGCAATGATGGGCTCGCCCATGGGAGTGGACCATGCAAAGTTTTGGAGCCATTCCACCAATCGCATGGCCAGGTTTTGCTGACTGTACCAGGCTGGGAGGGCGCATCCATTTGCCATGCGGTGGGGGGGGATCCAAAATGTCGACCGCAATATTTTTTTTGAAATCGTTGCCCAAAACCCCACCAAAGCACCACAGAAAGATGCGAAAATTGGCTATTTTAAATGCTTGAATTTTTACAGTAGCAGCAGTGGGTTTTTCTTGCAAAAAAAAGTCTCCGTTGATTTTATTTTATTTTATTTTTTTTACACCTGCACATTTGCAATGATGGGCTCGCCCATGGGAGTAGACCATGCAAATTTTCCACCAATCGCATGGCCACTTGGCCAGGTTGACCACAGAGACTTCTGGGATGTGCCAATCGGTCATAAACAGCCCACTAATCGTAGCCCAAACCCGAACCCTAAGCCTAACCCATACGCCAGTACACTGTCCTTCTAAGTGGGTCAGAGAGGCACCCAGAGGTGCACCCCAATACTCACCCTAACCTCACCCGTAACTAGCCTAACCCTAGCCGTTCCGCTAACCCGTCTTAACCCTAAGCCAGATCTACTTGCATTGCACTACATGCAAGTACGTGAGACACAGCGGGTGCAAAGAGTCTGCCAGTCCGTCACTTGTGGCTCTGGCTGACTCCTGCAGCTCCCTCCAGGAGCCCGCTACCCCCTCCCCAAACCAGTACTAACAACAACGAAAAAATGAAAAAACAAACCGACTAATTTTTGCAAATTTTCGCGAAAAAAAACGGAAACGAGCCGAAACGGAACCAGCCCGACTAACGACAACTCGAAAAAAATTTTTTTCAAGTTGTGCCCATCTCTACTCACAAAGCTTCCCAGGGCAATGGGAGCTCTAAGGAGCCTGGGAACAAGAATTCCAGGCAGAAATCAAAACAAACAAACAAAACAACAAAAGACAAAAAACACGTGGCACCTTGGAGATTAACTTTTGGGGACACATCCACTTCTTTGGACATACAGCAGCAGAATGAGGTGTACAATATAATATACAATGGAATATAAGTTTAACACCAAATGTTCATTGGCTGTTGGATGTATGGTACATTTGCATGCATTGATTTTGGTTGGTGTTGTTTTAAGGCTCCAGCCCAACCTTGTCAAGAACACTGCACTCTCCAAAGCCCTTGGTGGGAGACCCATAATTGCCTACAGACAACCTCCGAACCTCAAGCAAATATTAACACACAAAGGATTACAAAACAGCAACACAGACAAGGGGTTTCCATAAACCCACATACCACCTCTGCACACGCATCTACTCTGGCAACGCAATCACAGGACCTAACAATACTATATGCAATATCAAGGGCAGCTTCACTTGCTTCTCAGCCAATGTGAGCTATGCCATCTTTTGCCAGCAATGCCTATCTGCGCAATACATAGGACAAACAGGACAATCTTTATAGAAATGGGTCACTGGTCACAATCTGACATCACAAACCACAATCCACAGAAACTTGCATCAAACCATTTCATTCTACAAGGACACTCTGTGGGAGATTTGAAGGTCACCATTTTGGAACAGAATCGTTACAACAAATCAAGAATACAAAGGGAAACAGCTGAGATAAAATTCATATGCATGATGGACATCCATAAAAGTGGTTTGAACATAAGTCAAGGTTTATTAAGTCATTACAAAATGTAATACTTCTGTACTGCACTGTTATTTTCGTTATCACTACCAAACCCATCTTTCACCAAAAGGCTCTAAGGTAAAACTTGTCTATAACTCCCATATTCCCTCCTGTCACCTCAACTCTCCAATTCTCTCTCACAACTCCACCCCCCTCATCCTCACCCAGATCTGGTGTCTGCTTTCTGTCTCTTGAGGAATTTTTACAACAGAGCCTTAAAACAACATCAGCCAAATCTATGCATGCAAATACAATACTGTTGAATGTATGTACCTTACATCCAACAGCGAATGAATATTTGGCATGAAACTTATATTCCACTGTATACCACATTGTTTCTAGAGTCATTACCAAATGTAAAACACTCTACTGCCACTGTTATTGTCTTCACTACTACGAAGCCCATCCATCACCACAAGGCTCTAAAATAAAAAAAAATCCTCCCTTCCCCCTCCTTTCACCTCCTCTGCTCATCCTCACCCAGATCTGTTTTCTGTCTTCTGTCTCTTGAGGAAAATTTACAGCAGAGCCTTAAAACAACACCAGCCAAATCAATGCATGCAAATGTACCATACATCCAGCAGCCAATGAATATTTGGTGTGAACCTTCTATTCCATTGTATATTATATTGTACACCTCATTCTGATGCCGTATGTCCAAAGAAGTGGACATGTCCACGAAAGCTTACATTAAAATACAATAGTTAGTCTTTAATGTGCCACATGTTTTTTCTTTTTTTCTTTTTGCCTGGAATTCTTGCTGACTAAAACCGCTACTGTGCTTCTGATTTAAAATGCCTTTTCCTTTAGAACAAGGCACCTTAATATTCACTGTCCGGTTTTCAAAACAATTTATCTCAAAAAAAACCCTCGGCCATGCCCATTTTTGGCCACTGTGGTGCTTATTCTTACATCTTACATGTTTTTTTACATCGCCTCCTGTGCTTCTTTTTCACGCTATTTGGTGTTATTTGCGGACATAGCAAGTTGCTTTTCCCCTCGTTGTCCCCAATTCTCAACTGTTTTCCTTTCATAAAACAGCGGTTTAATCAAGTGGGAACTGGAAAGCCGATTGCTAGGTACCCGCTTAAGTGCGAACTGCAGAATCGCTATTACAACCACGTGACCCAAAATAAAAAGCGGCTGCTCACAGAAGTACGGTAGTGGTCTAACATGGCTACCTCTTCCAAAACTTGGAACACGAAATACAGGGCGTTTATACACGACCCCTAAACTCCGGGGCAAATGGCTCCCAGCTCCGGAGCTTAAAAATGTTTCCCCACCAGCTCCGGAGTTTACAGGAAATTAAGTGCGACCACGCCCACTTTAGCGCATCCCAGCGCACCTTTCAAGTACCTGCTCTTTGGAGGTGAAAATTCCTTGATGCGGTGTAATGATAGTGAGTGCGGGGCTCTCCTCGCTTCTGTTTTTTTTTTTTTTTTTTTTGCTCCCGCCCCTTTAAGAGCTACTTGTTGCCGGCAAGAGCGAGAGGCAGAACGGAGGTGAGCGGCATGCTTTTCTTTCTCTTTTTCTCCCTCCCCTCACGCAGCCAGCAGCCAGGAAGTGCGGAGGGGTGGGGACACAGGAAGAGCGATGAACCCCTAAGATCTCTGGTCCGAATTTAAGTGGCCAGCGGATCTTAGGGGTTGTGTGAATAGGCCCACAGTGTAGGATCAGGAAGCTTCCCATCTGAGTGACACCTGCTTAAATATTGCCCATTATTTTATTGCTAGGTGCCATTACAAGGACCTTTCAGGGTTTCTAAACTATATGCCATCTATTTAAGGCTTTGCCAATGAGTTCTCATAGCGTGGGGATTTGAACCCAGTTTGTCTGAGAGGCTGATTACATTAGCATCTATCTCATGCTTTATCATGCTATTGGCTCAGTCAGGTGAGATCTATTTTGTGGCAACTTCTATGCAGGGCTTTGCAAGAGTAAGCCCAGACCATTTCCATGCCCATTCATGCCTCTTTGGTCCAGAAGCAGCACTATTCTTCTTTTGTAAAGCTAGGAGCCATGTGGACCAAATGAGCTTGTCCACACATATAGATATGGTCTATGAATCACTGAGGGCATGGTGTGGATTCCGGAGGGAAATAAAATGAGCATCCATTTTGATTGAGTTTTAGATTGAGTCATCCACCCCCTTTAAGAGATGTCACACTCCTTTTTGGCTGAGGAGAAGAGTCTTGCACTCTTTTTGGCTTGCTCTGTTTAGCCTGGAGAAAGCATCCTCCATATCATGGCTGCAGATTCTGAGTGAGAGTTGGGAGGAGAAGAAGGGAAGGGAAGCAGGGATGGGCGAAGGGAGAAAACAAAACAGTGGGAGAGAGGAGTCACAAGCCCTCCACGTATGATCAGGAAAAGCACTTATTTGAGGGTGGCTTTAACCTCAAGGGGTTTTTAGGGACAGGAGGGGGCACACCAGACAGTACATTGCCCCCTCCTCTTGTCCTCAAAAGTCCCCTTTAGCTTGATTCACCCCTCACCCAAAATGATCAGTGTAGTCAGATCCTATGTGTACACAGAAATATCACTTCAAAAGAGATCGTATCCAGAGAAATAACCCTTTCTGTGAGCATTTGACATCGCCCCTTCATAGCCACCTGTATACAGGTTCAATTACTGTATTGGCACTTTGCAAAAAAAAATTAGTGGGTTTTGAATTGCAGTTTGGGCACTCGGTCTCTAAAAGGTTTGCCATCACTGCCCTACAAAGTGACCCTTTTCTGGGGGACCAGATGATGCTTTTCATGGCATCTGATCACACCCTCAGATGTGCACTTGTCCGTTTCCCATTTTTACCATGACTAAAGACAGCAAAAATGGAGGGACTGACGAAGCCAATGGTCTTATCTGGTGCTTGGTAAACAAAACTGAATTCATGAAGTTCTCCTGTACTGAAATCTGAAAAAGTTACAGTTTTGGATATACAATCTACACCACCAGCATTTTCAGGGCAGGGCAGCTACCAGCCGGCACAGACTTTCTACTTGTAGTGTTATTCCACCGCTTAAACAATTGCTTCTGCTTTATACCACCCCCAAATTGCTTGGAAGACAGTTCAAGACTATTACACAGTCATGAAACCCAGAACACTTCTCTTTAAACCAGGCCACTTGAAGTGGGGTGTTTTTTGTTTTTTTGTATGGGTCTTGGCCTGTGTCTTCTGAGCTAGTGGGTAAATAATCCCTACACATGTGTTCAAGAATGACACCATGTTCAAGGGACCCTGAGGGAAAACATTTTTTTTTCTATGTCAGCTCTTCTGTTTGTGGGTTCTGTTGACCTTACCTGACTGGAATGGCAGCAGATTACTTAATCATGGAGTGGTGCTAGCCATGTTTTTCATTTCTCACAATGCTTCCAGGCAATGAAAAAGCAAGGCAAGGGCTAGTGTGTCTTAAGACATTTTTGCTGCCACAGGCAAGGGACAAGAGGGCAATGTTGCCATTTTGTAGAAGCTATGCAAAGAGCCATTTAATTCTGCTTCAACACTGCCAAGCAATAGGGCCATCCAACATGATCCAAGGCACTGGACCAGTTAGGTGTGCTACAAACAGCACTGTACTCGAGACAGACAAGGCTGGGGAATTTAGAAAGGTCTGTTGAGGTGAGTCACTCACTACTGCTGCTGTCCTCCCAGCTTCTCCCCACTTGAGGCAATTGCCTTGTTCTGCTGAACGCGTAGGGCATCTTTGGCAAGAAGTAGTGTAGGAAATGAAAAGGGCTCCTGTTTCTTTCTAGCCAGTATTGCAAGGGGCTGGTATGAACTCCCTAAGCACACCAAGGAATAGTCAGTCTGCACATGGATAGTTGAACCTTAAATCCTGTGCCAACCTTAGAACTGTTAACTTTTTTCTTCTTCTACAGCACCCAGAATTCACAGGCAACATGCTGGCTGGTCATGGGATTCAGGATAACATATCTAAGATCAGGACTGACTCGCAGACTCTCCTGTACCTTTGGATTGGCAGAACAGGAAGCCTTTGCCATGGCTGGAGTAGTAGAAAGGGAAGACCAGTGTGGACCTGTCCTCCCAAAGACTCCACAAAGTTCTAGCCAGAGGTTGAAGGATACAAATCAGATAACTATAAGGCTGTGTTATGGATATGAACATGACCCCAGTCATGAACTCCAAAATGAAACAATGGAACATCTTTATTATGGGATGCCTTTGATGCAGGTGTACTAGGAAAAGGGTAGGAAAGACACTGATGTCCTGCTATCAAACAGCAGCAATGGGTCTGTACTTAGCATTCCTACTAAAGCTGGAAAAGAATGATAGGAAAGTCTCTTTGAGTCTAAATGAACTACCGGTTTAATTCTATCGAGTCACTTTCACGTTTCATTAATTTACTTGACAACAGTTCCATGGGGGCAGATTTAAAAGGAGCAAGGTGGAAAATTTCAGTTTAGTTTGTGCTTTACCGATTCAAGAACCTGATTTTCAAAAGAAGGTCAGGAAATTGTAGTTATTTAGTCAGTCAGTTAGTTAGTTGTCATGGCAACTGGGTAGAACACCAATAATAATAATAATAATAATAATAATAATAATAATAATAATAATAATAATAATAATAATAATAATAATAATTTATTGTCATTGTGTGTGTATTCACAGTATACACATACAACGAAATTCAGACACCCAGAGACCAGATTAAACACACACACACACACACACACACACACACACACACACACACACACACACACACACACACACACACACACACACACACACACAAAATCCCCAAACACTCTCACACACATTAAAAAATCCCCAAACTCTCCCCCACCCCCCCACCCTTAAAAACACAAGCATCTACACAACAGGCTAGGTAATCCTGTCCAAGTGCTCACTGCTGGTGGTCCTTGAGTTCATTATTAAGTGCAATTATAGCTCTGGGATAAAAACTGTTCAAAAGACGTGTGGTCCGAGTTTCAATTGTTCTGTATCTTCTGCCGGCAACAGTTCAAAGATGGATGAGTAGAGGATGAATAGAGTCTCTCAGAATGTTGTGTGACTTCCTCAAACAGCGAGATGTGAAGATGTCATCCAGGGTTGGTAGCTGGAGCCCGGTAACATTCTGGGCAATTTTAATTATTCTCTGTAGAGCTTTTTTGTCCGCTACAGAGCTGCTCCCATACCATGATAGCATGCCATAAGTAAGGACACTCTCAAAGGTGCTGTGATAGTAGGACAGAAGTAGATGCTGAGATAATTTCATCTTCCCTGAGCATTCTCAGGAAATACAGCCTCTTCTGTGCCTTCTTCACAACCATATTGGTGTTTGCAGTCCATGAGAGGTCCTCTGAGATGTAAGTGCCCAGATATTTAAAGCTACCAACCCTCTCCACCTCCTTACCATTTATGTACAATGGTAGATGTACATCTTTCTTCCTCTTAAAATCAATTATAAGTTTTTTAGTTTTTTTAGTGTTAAGTATAAGATTATTTTCTTTACACCATTGAGTCAACCCGTATACTTCTTTCCTATAAGCAGACTCATCGTTCTTACTAATGAGCCCCACCACCGTTGTATCATCTGCAAATTTGATGATTGTGTTGGTGTTATACAGTGGGGTGCAGTCATGTGTGTACAAGGAGTAGAGGAAGGGGCTTAGCACACAACCCTGAGGAGTTCCTGTACTCAATACTAGAGTAGAAGAATTGTGGGATCCAATCCTTACTGACTGTGGCCTATCAAAATGTTCAAAATGCAAATACTGTATACATTTTGGTAACCTGAGGTATTATTTGCATTAGTAATTGTATGATCGACTTTGCAATTTGATTATATTTTATCAAAGTCTGTATTTCCAGTTAAAAGCACTCTATATCATCTTGGAATAAATAATTCAGTTTGCAAGATGAATTGCACTTTTATGTATTTCCAGTGTGGTCGAGTCTACCTCCTCCTATGTCTGCTTCTCCATTTAAAATTGGAGTATTTATGCAGCTAAAATAAGACATCTAATTGTTCGTCAGCCAGCTGACATTTGTTCTGTTTATCTGGAAGTTGAGCCATGGCAACTGGACTTCTTTTCTTGAGAGAGATCTCTAAAGAAAAGAAGTCCAGTTGCCATGACTCAACTTCCAGATAACCTCACCTGGATGTCTGAGAATCTTCACAGACACTTTGTTCTGTTTGATAAATCTTTAGGAAATATGCAGCTCAGAAGAGGAACGTTGAAAGTGTAAATATTTGCCTATTTAAATAGGGTAGAGGAGACAGATTTTCAACCACACCTGCAAGACCCATCCTTCTTCTGTCCTGCTTACATGCAGAGTTTTGGCCACCAGTGCCATGCTACCTCTTATGCTGACTGTGTCCTATGGCAGCATCTCCCTTCTTTACAGCTGCCAGTGTGTTTTCTTCTTCTTTTGACAGGCCCAACTCCCTCTGTGCTTTGGACAGATGCCTAAAAATGTGATGTTCAATATATTGTGAGATTCTTTAAATCATTTGTTTGTCTTTCTTTCTTTCTTTCTTTCTTTCTTTCTTTCTTTCTTTCTTTCTTTCTTTCTTTCTTTCTTTCTTTCTTTCTTTCTTTCTTTCTTTCTTTCTTTCTTTCTTTCTTTCTTTCTTTCTTTCTTTCTTTCTTTCTTTCTTTCTTTCTTTCTTTCTTTCTTTCTTTCTTTCTTTCTTTCTTTCTTTCTTTCTTTCTTTCTTGCCTCAGTCTGTATTACTTCATATCCAGAATTTCTGCCAGTCACACTCAACAGCCATGACCAGAGGTGGGCAGGGTTAGAAGTGACTTGAAAAAACCCTTTGTTGTACTCCAGGTTGCCACAGCAAAGGCCTCTATGTCCTGCCCATTAAAGGTGAAACTCATGTTGTTCCACCTATGATGGCAACCAGGCACTGAATGATCCCACATGTGTTGCAACCCAGAACTAAGAATAACATCTGACTGTAGATTAGGGTGCAAAGATCTCATTGCTATCACTGGAGATAAGCATGTCATCCAGTATCCGGGACCTCCTCTCCATAAGAACAATCTCTAGTTTCTCTACATCAGCTGAGTCTTCAGGTTGCAAGAGCACCGGTATTTCAATATTTACTCCTCAACGTTTTCATCACAAACACATAGGATTAGATATGGCAGATCCTTTATTTTGTCTTCTGTTATGAAATTTAATGGGGTCTCCCATAATCACTTTTTACCCACATAGTTCTGGGGAAGTGCCTTATGGGATGTAAGCTTTTTAGTTGTGGCATCCTGCTTTTTAAAGCTTGAAATTTCATGTTTTGCATTTGAAGTATGAATTGGCTTCAACAGAAGTGTTGTCTGGCTTGTTGGAAATGGAGAGCAAGAGAAGCAAAGAAAACAGTTCCTGCCCAATGTCACCAATTATGGTAGCCATCCATTTTCTTGTCCTTTCGATCACATGGTTTAAAAAATGACAAAGCAGAAGAGATCATGGCTTCCAAAGTAGATATTGACACACCTCACGTAGATCATGAACAAAGATCCAGAACATCATGCTACTGTTCAGCAGAAAGTGTGTGTTATGTGTGTGTGTGTGTGCGTACACACACACACACACACACACACACACACACACACACACACACACACACACACACACACACACACACACACACACACACACACACACACACCGTATATCTCAAATACCTATCCGGGATACCTCTAAAAAAACCTCTCCATATGTCTACTCAGAAGCACACCACATTAAAGCACAGCTCCAGTGATCTGATTGTGCCTTTAAACTCAATAAATCTGGCTGATCAGGATGTAAAAGATGGATAAAATTGTTTGTGTCTGTGTCTGTGCTTCACATCCTTGCATCACACATCCTTCCCCAATGAGTGGTCTGATCACACAAGACACATACACACCTCAATTACAGATACACACATGCATGCCAAACTAAGTATTATAGACAGCTCATCATCAGAAGAGGGAATTCCTTAATGGCTACAAATATCTGATTATCACAGTGGAAATCTTCTGGGACTGGACACTACCTTGTTAAAGGCCCACTTGGATATCCACAGACCTGAAGTGCTGTCTTCAGATGCCTGTCTTCTTTCTTCTTGGCTTCTGTGGAGGTGGGGATGCTCTCTGCTCTATGGTTTAGTCCTGATTACTCCTAATTTTTGTTGTAATGGGTGGTGGGAGTCAAACTCCAGGTACTGGTGAATGTGTTGGGGTGGTGAGAGTCAAATAGTTAGTACTGATCGGTGAGTGTGTCGGGGTGGGTGAGAGTCAAACAGGAAGTACCGATCAGTGTTTTTCTAAGGTATAGACTCGTCCACCCAAAAGACCCTACAGTAAAACACAAGAGGAGCAGTATAGTATATGCAGTAACGGGTATGCAGTGCTCTACATTGCAGAAACTAAACAGCCATTAAACAGGAGGATGGCCCAGCACAGGCGGGGCAACAGCTCAGGACCAGAATCAGCAGTGTAACTTCATTCTGACAACAAAGGTCACTCATCAAAAGATGAGGATCTAGACATATTAGACAGAGAAAATAGGTGGTTCAAGAGAGAATTCAGGGAAGCCATTCATGAGTATATTGAAAATCCCTCTCTCAGCAAGGGTGTGGGGCTCAGGCACAATCTGTCTGCAACTTATTATGCAGCCCTTTCATTGATCCCTGGACAAATCTCCACTTCACACCTCCACCAGCAAGGCCAGTGCTAGTGACCCATACTTAATGGGTGTTGGGAAGGGTTGCATAAGTGGGACTTTCAAACACCCCAGGCCATTGTCCATCTAATGAGCCTACTCAGAGCAAGGTGGGAGTGAAACCAAGGTGAACTATAAACTGGAAGCCTTCCACCAACTTTTTTCAGACTGTAGAAGCTACTTGAATGAGTAGTTAAATGTTTCATTCCCACAAGAAGTCCAGTTGCCATGACTCAACTCCCAGATAATCTCACCCGGATGACTGAGAATCTCCAGAGACATATTTCTTGCTATCATTTTTCTTGCCATCTACAGGGATATGGAATATTTGTTTCTTCCACTGTCAGAAAGAAAATTCAGCCCAAAGCCATCCCATTGGCCAACGTGGGTAGTATTTTTCTTTTCCTTGTTGGCTGGCAAATTTCCAGCCTGGTGCTATTTCCCTCAAGCCACACCTGTGTCAAAGGCTGGGGAAAATATTGTGGCTCTCAATTGCCACCTGATTATCTATTCTCTTCCTTCTTTCTGGAGTCCAAGGTCTCTTTGAAAACCATGTCTCCATGCATGACGCCGTTTAGTACGCCACTTAAGCGCAAATGACTTTGATCGTCCAAGAAACGTTTGAAGCAGAGCAATGGAGAAAGTCCTCATAACTCTTATTCTCTTCATCTTCCACGGTGTCATTTCCAGCTCTAGAACAGGTAAGAGGCTCTAAGAACCTATAAGCCCATTGTAGGAACCAGAGTGTTGTACTGTACAGTATATATTTGCTTCTGTCTCTTTTCTTAGAAATGCCCAGGTAGAATTTGATATTAGAAACACACTCCATAAAATTGTACAGGAAGCAAACAATAGTCTCTTCCATTCATACTCCAACCAGCTGTTGGGGGGTGGGAGGAGCGTTCAACAAAGCTTACTTCAGTTTGACTCGGAATACGTAAAATAGTCATGAAGACTTTGATCGTGTACAGCGTCTTTTTTCAGCACTGAGTGACCAGAAACACTCACCACATGTCTGTGAACAGGTGGCACAAGGGTATGGCTTCCAAAGTGAGGTGGTTAGCCATCAGAAATAAATATTTTTAATGCTGCCATCATAGCTACGGAAATCAGTGGAGAATATGGTGTAATTCCTTGTGCATCACATATGAATTTTTTTAGAAATGACTTCTTTTCATTCTAATTTCTGAGGCAGATAGGCTGGGCAAACATTTAATAATTTGGTTTATGTATTGGTTTTAGTATACACAGTGGCACCTCTACTTACGAGTTTAATCCATTCCAAATGCATGCTCTTAAATTGAACAACCCTTAAATAGAGCAGCCCTATTTAATTTTTAAAAAAAAATTAAAAATTGAATAAATAAATAAAAAAAATTGTAAGTAGAGCAGACCGCATCTAAAATTTGTAAGGCAGCAGCTAAAATCCAACGGTTTTTCACTCTTTAGTAGAATTGCTCTTAAGTTGAGCTGCTCGTAAGTAGAGGTACCACTGTACTTGGTGTAGCTTTGGAATAATTTGGAAAATGTATTAGATTCCCACTGTGGTATAGTGGATAGAGTGATGGACTAGGATTCCTGAGAACAGGGTTCAAATCCCCAATTGGGCATGAAAATTCACTGGGGGGGGTATGTGGTTCATCCCAATTCGTGGTTTGCAAGGGTGACGAACCGTGAACCATGAATTTTGCGCCCCCCCGCTTCGAACCACGAACCAGTTGGTCATCTCATTTTTTTAAAAAGCCCCCCCACCTCCTCAGCGTACCGCCTCACATGTGCCCATCTCCGCTCTTCTGTACCTACCTTGTCCACTATGACTTCCATGGCCACCACTGCCGTCACCACCACTACGTACCATCCATCACGTTAAACAAAACAAATGCCTTGCCAGCCATGGGGCCAACAGGGGATGTCTGCGCATGTCCCTGTCAAACAGATGTCTCTGTTGGCCCAGACTGGCAAAGGGAAAAAAACCACAAGCACTGGAGCCGTGGTACCAACAAGGTAGAGACAAATAAAACCTAGGAAATAGTCACCCCTTTGTATTCATTCTAGAGCCAGCGAATACAAAGGTATGAATATTTAATGAATTATGAATATTCATTGAACATCCGAATTCATTTTTTAATTAGTCCCCATCTCTAATTCATATAATAATATATCATGGTTATTTAACAAGGGACAATTTTGCACAAATTTGGTATGTAGCTCTGTTCTCTCATAGCACAAGGAAGTTCTGGTTAGATGTTTCCTAGACAACCTAGATCAGGAAATGGGCAGAAATTCAGGTACCTGTAACCTTATGCTGTTTTTGTTTGTTTGCTTGCAATCAATATTCTGGTTTACATTGTATTTTGTACACCCAAATTTCAATTTTTGCATATAAAACTTTTGTGAGGTAGTGCTTGCTTCAGAAGGTTATGTAAAACTTCATCCAGATAAGGTGTTTGATCCCCTTTGATTTGTACCAGTGGTGCCATTTTGTTAGACAGTGCCATCACTGTTAGAACTTGAGTGCTTCTTCTGTACTACCCACAGCTCTGTGGTTCTCAGCTAATCATAGAATCGGATTAATGGAATCATAGATTCATAGAGTTGGAATCAAGGGCTATCCAGTCCAACCCCCTGCCATGCAGGAACCCCCATCAAAGCACCCCCGACAGATGGCCATCCAGCCTCTGCTTAAAAACTTCCAAAGGTGGAGACTCCACCACCCTCCATGGCAGCATATTCCACTGCTGAACAGCTCTAACCACCAGGAAGTTCTTCCTAATATTCAGGAATGTGCAGGAACCTCTTTTCCAGTAGTTTGAAACCATTGTTCTGAGTTCTAGTCTCTAAAGCCACGGAAAACAAGCCAGCCCCCTTTTTGATATATCCTTTCAATTATTTAAACATGGCTATCATATCTCCTCTCACCCTTTTTGTAAGACTAAACATTCCCAGATTCCCCAAGCCGCTCCTCGTAAGTCCTATGTTCCAGACCTTTAACCATCCTGGTTGCCCTCTTCTGGACCCGTTCAAGGTTGTCAACATACTTTTTAAATTGAGGAGTGCAGAACTGTACGCAGTAGTCCAGGTTGGGTCTGATCAGAGCAGAATAGAGTGGTACTATCACCTCCCTTGCTCTAGAAACTGCACTTCTAATGATAGAACCAAGAATCACACTGGCTTTCTTGGCCGCTGTATCACACCGCTGACTCATGTTCAATTATGGCCCATCAATACTCCCAGATCCCTTTCACAGGTACTAGTCTCCCAACCTATATCTATGCAATTCATTTATTTTTTTGCCTAGATGCAGGAACCTACATTTCTCTCTGTTGGAACTCATTCCATTTGCTTTGGCCCAGCACTCTAATCTGTTAAGGACATTTTGGATTTTTTACCTATCCTCTAGGGCAGGGCTGTCCAACTTTGAACAGGCCGAGGTCTACTTTTTCCGGACAAAAGTGTATGAGGTCTACTACACTAAAACCTCTACTTACGAATTGTATCTGTTCCGAGCATATGCAATCCTTTCTGGAGGGATTCCTTCCTCTGTTCTGCACCAACAACTCAATTGGTCACAAGACAGTGGCACACCGATCATCTGGCTGGTAGGGAGAGCAGGGGACTGCGCCATGGCCCTTGAACTGCCCTGCTCGGCTGAGACAGTGGGCTGGCAGACCCAGAGATTTGCTGAGGCAGTGGTGGTCCTTGGGATGGGGGAGATAGAGGTGGAGAACTTATCCCCTCACATTTTTATTGATGGCTGGCGGGCTACTTTTGAACCCTTCACGGGCTACTGGTAGCCCCCGGTCTACCTGTTGGGCAGGCCTGCTCTAGGGAATTAGCCACCCCTCCCAATTTGTTATCATCTGCAAATGTAATCGTCAACTCTCTATTTCTTCATCTAAGTCATTAATAAAGATGTTAAATAGCACCAGACCCAGAACAGAACCCTGGGGCACCCCACTGGTCACCCCTCTCCATGCTGAGGAGAAGCCATTTATGATCACCCTTTCCATATGATCAGTCAACCAATTGAGAATCTACCTAACAGTAGCATTATCTACCCCACATTCTACTAACTTATTTGCAAGTATAGCATGGAGAACCTTATCAAAGACTTTACTGAAATCAAGATAAACAACATCCACAGCATTCCTCTCATCCACCAGGCCTGTAACTCTATCAAAGAAAGAGATCAAATTAATCTTGCATGAATGGTTCTTGAGAAACCTGTAATGACAGCATTGGTAATGGTAATGACAGCATTGCTTATTAAATAATTACAGTCTGCTAAATAATGTGTTCTAGAATCTTTCCAGGAATAGATGTCATGCTGACTGGGCTGTAATTATTTATGTCCCCCCCCCCTTTTTTTTTTGAAGATGGGGACAACATTTTGCCCTCCTCCAATCTATAGGGACTTCCCCTCTTCTCCAGGAATTCTCAAAGATTATTGCCAATGGTCCTGCCAGTTCTTTTAATATCCTTGGGTGTAATTCATCTGGCCCAGTAGACTTACATTCATTTAAGGTTTCCAGGTGTTCCTGTACTACCTTCCTACCTATTCTATGCTGCAATTTCCACCCTAGCTCATTTACTCTTCAACCCGACTGAACTCTTTTTTTTTTCTTTCTGGAGAAATTGGAGGCAAAGAAGGTGTTGAGTAGTTCTGCCTTTTCCCTGTCTCCTGTTAGCAAATGGCTATTGTCACCACACAGAGAGCCTATCATTTCCTTATTTTTCCTTTTGCTGCGGACATAACTAAAAAAAACCAAAAACCTGTTTACTATCTTTAATCTCTCTGGCAAGTCTAAGTTCATTCTGTGCTTTAGCTTTTCTTACCATGCCCCTGCAAATACTGGCTATTTGCTTATACTCCTCTTTGCTGCATTCCCCATTTTTCCATTTCCTGTACATGGTTTTTTAAAAATATATATTTAGCTGACTTAAAAGTTCTTTAGTCAACCATTTTGGTTTCCTTAGACATCTCTCATTTTTTCTTCTAGTTGGAACAAGTTTTAGATTTTGCCCTTAATATTTCACTTTTAAAGAATTCCCAACCATCCTGGACTCCCTTCTCTTTCAATGCCTTGGTCCTTAGAATTACAGCCAATAATTCCCTCAGTTTACAAAAATTGGCTTTCTTAAAGTCCAGGACATTTGTCTGACTACACTTAGCTTCCCCTTCCCACTGTATAACAAATTCCAAAACAGCATGGTCACTTCTACCTAAAGATCCTACCACGTCGACCCTACTTAGGAAGAGCCTCGTGGCACAGTGGTTAAATGCCTGTACTGCAAGTAAAACTGTGCTCACGACCTGGGTTCAATCCCCGGTAGCAGGCTCAAGGTTCACTCAGCCTTCCATCCTTCCGAGGTCGGTAAAATGAGTACCCAGCTTGCTGGGGGGGGGGGCAATGTGTAGCCTGCACACTGTAATTAAAATTGTAAACCGCCCAGAGACTACTTGTAGTAGTATGGGGCGGTATATAAGCAGAACACTTTGCTTTTTTTTGCTTTTACAAGGTCCTCACTACTGGTTAAGAACAGATCTAAAATAGCTGTTCCTCCAGTTGCCTCCTCCACCTTGTGGGCCATGAAACTGTGTGTAAGGCCATTAAGGAATTTATTGGACCTTGTGTTCTTAGCTGAGTCAGACTGCATATTCAGGATAGTTAAAACCTCCCATTAGTACTATATCCCTCCCTGTGTAGCCCTGTGTAGCCATCTGATCACAAAAGGCATCATCCAACAACTCCAGCTGGTGGGGGGGGGGTCTATAATATACCCCTACAGTGACATCCCTCCCATTATTCTCCCCCTCAATCAAGACCTGCACAGGGCTGAAAGAAGACTTAAAATTAAAAACAATGTTGTTCCCCATAGATTTTCAGTAATCTTTAAATTGTTTTTTGCCAGGCTCGTGTCATAAGATGGAGAAGAGTTTCATTTCAGTTGCCTTTGGGGGGAAATTCACAAATTTTAATAATTAATTATACAAATTTTAATTTGTTTAAGCAAGTGTGGGAGAAACTGAAATCAGCAGATTGCCCATCCAGGCTTATAGCTTTAAGTGCCTATCTATTAAGAGTTTAAATTTGAACTCCTGAGCATTTAAGTACTGTATATATATATTTTGCTTCTGTTTAATGGGGTTCAGTTGCCCACTGATGCAGATTTATTTGATATATCCACCTGACATTACTGCAAAATCAAATAAATGACTTCTGCATTTCTTCCGGTTCCAGGGGTTTGTTTGTTTGTTTTGTTTTGTTTGTTTGTTGCCTTACTTAGAAAATAGGTTTTTTTTAGCATCTCAGGGCCTTTTTACACGACCCCTAAGATCCGCTGGCCACTTAAATTCGGACCAGAGATCTTAGGGGTTCGTCGCTCTTCCTCTGTCTTCCTCTGTCCCCACCCCCCTCCACACTTCCTGGTTGCTGCCTGCCTGAGGGAGGGAGAAAAAGAGAAAGAAAAGAATGCTGTTTACCTCCGTTTTGTTCCCGGCAGCATTCAGATCTCTGAAAGGGGCGGGGCGCAAAAAAAAAAAAACGGAAGCCAGGAGAGCCCCGCACTCACTATCCTTACACCGGATCAAATATTTGTCACCTCCAAAAAGCAGGTACAAGAAAACTGCTGTTTGGTCTTGCTAAAGTGGGCGGGGTCGCACTTAATTGTCTGCAAGGTCCGGAGCTGGTGGGTAAACATTTTTAAGGTCCGGACCTTGCAGCCATTTGCGGTGGAGCTTAGGGGTCGTGTATAAACGCCCTCAGTTTAATTCATATATGTAAGCTACATTTGTTCCCATGTACAATTGTCTGTTCCTGTGCGCAGTTTGACTGTCCAGCCTACAATCAGAACACCCTGTGAGGCCATCTGTGGGAATGGTCTCTCCCAAGAGGAGCAAAGGAAAACGGATGAGAGATACTGCCAGCATGGCCCTTCTAGGCTTCTTTATTCCCAGTGTTCTCCTCCTTTTAATCATAGAGATAACAAGTCAGAAGGAACCAACTTTTAAACATTTCTCTCTATGTTCCTCTCTCTGGCCTAGGCCAGGCTGTCTGACTCTTTCTTGGTGTTTCAAATTACAAATCCCCTAGTCTGTGGTGTCTGGGGCAGATGGTCTTTGAAGTCCAAAATCTCTGGCGAACATCAGGTCAGCTTATCCGCACATTGAGTTCTACAGAGCAGGGTGAGCGCATACTGTGGACCTCCAGGTCATGATGCATTGCAATTCTTAACTCCAAAGTCAGCACAGTCAGTAGTGGTGTGGCATGAGAGTTGCAATCCAATGACACTGGGAGAACCAAAAGATGACTTTTATTCCCTAGCGTGTTGCACCTCTTAAAGGTGGCATGGGGAGGCCCAAAAGTTCCTTTAGATCAGGCATGTCCAAAATCAGGCCCAGGGGCCAAATGCGGCCCATTTTCAAATTCTGAGCGGCCCGCGGCTTCTTCTCCCCACCGGCTCAAGCTGTCACGCATACCAGCCAGCTGGCCCCTCCCCATACCGGATGAAGGCGTTAGCTTGCAGTTTTATGGTATGCCTGCCCTCCCTGCCTCTGTCCATCCCCCCAGCCACCTGCCCAGCCTACCCACCCCTAGCTCCGTTGCTGTAGCATCCTCCTCACCTCTTTGCATGTTGTAGAGCAGGCATGTCCAAACTTTGGCCCTCCTGATGTTTTGGACCACAATTCCCAGAATTCTAAGCTTAGATTGCCAATGGCAAAGGACAGTGGGATGTGCTGTACAAAACATCTGGAGGGCCGAAGTTTGGACATGGCTGTTATAGAGATTTGTCCAAAGTCCGGTCCAGGGGCCAGATGCAGCTGAATGGCCATCCCCCACATAATTTTCACCTCACCAAATCTGGCCCTCCTTTCAAAAAGTTTGGACACCCCTGCTTTAGATAATTGGTCTCTCAACAGACTCTCACTAGACTCCATGCAATCAGATATAAGGGTCCCCATTAAGAAATCCTCCAGGGCATCAGGGGAATCAGGGAGATGAAGAATTGCAGTCTTCTACTGTCTTTGTTGAACCCTGGTGCGGTGTTACAATACAGAGCCCCCAGTCATTTTGTAGACCATTGGCAGCCTTCTTTTTACTCTCACTGCCACCATCCAGAGTTACCCAGGTGAAATAACTGAGTCCCAGTCAAGTTGTAATGTTAATAAAGTAAAATAACATTAATTGAATACAACAAGCTGTTTCAGTTTCATGTTTTCTTGAGCGCCCTTAATTGAAAGTTCCTCTAAGCAGATACACCCAGATTTTGCCCTTTGACTATTCTCAAACCTCTCTCATCTGTCTCACATCTTACATTTGACTCTCTCTAATCTTTAACTCATCTGCCTTATCTCTACTCTTCCTTATCTAATCTTCACAACCATCAGCCTTTTAAACAGTTGAGCTCCACTCCATGCTCCCTCATTGGTCATCAATGCTGGTCATCAGCATTGACCCTTCACACCCTCCTGCACAAACACATTTAACAATAAAGAGGGTAAATGCCACACCTGGGTTGACTATATCAATACTTCTGTGGCAAATCTCATCTGGACATCAGGCCCTGGTTTTTATTAAAATCATTAATGCACTTCCCTCAGATGCCCTGGCAGAACTTAAAGAAAACAGGTCCAAAAACAGCCTTTGAACTTATGATATTCATTCATAAATACTTTATTCACAACATAATGCATTTTGACAGGTAACCTTACGGAGGAACAGACAGTCATTTTTTTGATCCATTCTCTGGAAAAGGGGGGCTCTGAAAAGGGGCAGGTGACAAGAGATGACTCACCACTTCTGAGAGCCGCTCCTTCCCACAGCCCACCTACGGAACTGAGCAGCCCAGAAACTCCTGCCGCGGGAACTACTGGGGAGGACAGCACTGCAACCGCTCCTTCCAACAGCCCACCTACCGAACTGAGCAGCCCAGAAACTCCTGCCGCGGGAACTACTGGGGAGGACAGCACTGCAACCGCTCCTTCCAACAGCCCACCTACCGAACTGAGCAGCCCAGAAACTCCTGCCGCGGGAACTACTGGGGAGGACAGCACTGCAGCCGCTCCTTCCAATAGCCCACCTACTGAACTGAGCAGCCCAGAAACTCCTGCCGCGGGAACTACTGGGGAGGACAGCACTGCAACCGCTCCTTCCAACAGCCCACCTACAGAACTGAGCAGCCCAGAAACTCCTGCCGCGGGAACTACTGGGGAGGACAGCACTGCAACCGCTCCTTCCAACAGCCCACCTACCGAACTGAGCAGCCCAGAAACTCCTGCCGCGGGAACTACTGGGGAGGACAGCACTGCAGCCGCTCCTTCCAATAGCCCACCTACTGAACTGAGCAGCCCAGAAACTCCTGCCGCGGGAACTACTGGGGAGGACAGAACTGCAACCGCTCCTTCCAACAGCCCACCTACAGAACTGAGCAGCCCAGAAATTCCTGCCGCGGGAACTACTGGGGAGGACAGCACTGCAACCGCTCCTTCCAATAGCCCACCTACTGAACTGAGCAGCCCAGAAACTCCTGCCGCGGGAACTACTGGGGAGGACAGCACTGCAACCGCTCCTTCCAACAGCCCACCTACCGAACTGAGCAGCCCAGAAACTCCTGCCTCGGGAACTACTGGGGAGGACAGCACTGCAGCCGCTCCTTCCAACAGCCCACCTACAGAACTGAGCAGCCCAGAAACTCCTGCCGCGGGAACTACTGGGGAGGACAGCACTGCAACCGCTCCTTCCAACAGCCCACCTACCGAACTGAGCAGCCCAGAAATTCCTGCCGCGGGAACTACTGGGGAGAACAACAATGCAACCGCTCCTTCCAACAGCCCACCTACAGAACTGAGCAGCCCAGAAACTCCTGCCGCGGGAACTACTGGGGAGGACAGCACTGCAACCGCTCCTTCCAACAGCCCACCTACCGAACTGAGCAGCCCAGAAACTCCTGCCGCGGGAACTACTGGGGAGGACAGCACTGCAGCCGCTCCTTCCAACAGCCCACCTACCGAACTGAGCAGCCCAGAAACTCCTGCCGCGGGAACTACTGGGGAGGACAACACTGCAACCGCTCCTTCCAACAGCCCACCTACCGAACTGAGCAGCCCAGAAACTCCTGCCGCGGGAACTACTGGGGAGGACAGCACTGCAACCGCTCCTTCCAACAGCCCACCTACAGAACTGAGCAGCCCAGAAACTCCTGCCGCGGGAACTACTGGGGAGGACAGCACTGCAGCCGCTCCTTCCAACAGCCCACCTACAGAACTGAGCAGCCCAGAAACTCCTGCCTCGGGAACTACTGGGGAGGACAGCACTGCAGCCGCTCCTTCCAACAGCCCACCTACAGAACTGAGCAGCCCAGAAACTCCTGCCGCGGGAACTACTGGGGAGGACAGCACTGCAACCGCTCCTTCCAACAGCCCACCTACCGAACTGAGCAGCCCAGAAACTCCTGCCGCGGGAACTACTGGGGAGGACAGCACTGCAGCCGCTCCTTCCAACAGCCCACCTACAGAACTGAGCAGCCCAGAAACTCCTGCCGCGGGAACTACTGGGGAGGACAGCACTGCAACCGCTCCTTCCAACAGCCCACCTACAGAACTGAGCAGCCCAGAAACTCCTGCCGCGGGAACTACTGGGGAGGACAGCACTGCAGCCGCTCCTTCCAACAGCCCACCTACCGAACTGAGCAGCCCAGAAACTCCTGCCGCGGGAACTACTGGGGAGGACAGCACTGCAACCGCTCCTTCCAACAGCCTACCTACAGAATTGAGCAGCCCAGAAACTCCTGCCGCGGGAACTACTGGGGAGGACAGCACTGCAACCGCTCCTTCCAATAGCCCACCTACCGAACTGAGCAGCCCAGAAACTCCTGCCGCGGGAACTACTGGGGAGGACAGCACTGCAACTGCTCCTTCCAACAGCCCACCTACCGAACTGAGCAGCCCAGAAACTCCTGCCGCGGGAACTACTGGGGAGGACAGCACTGCAACCGCTCCTTCCAACAGCCCACCTACCGAACTGAGCAGCCCAGAAACTCCTGCCGCGGGAACTACTGGGGAGGACAGCACGGCAGTCGCTCCTTCCAACAGCCCACCTACCGAACTGAGCAGCCCAGAAACTCCTGCCGCAGGAACTACTGGGGAGGACAGCACTGCAACCGCTCCTTCCAACAGCCCACCTACCGAACTGAGCAGCCCAGAAACTCCTGCCGCGGGAACTACTGGGGAGGACAGCACTGCAACTGCTCCTTCCAACAGCCCACCTACAGAACTGAGCAGCCCAGAAACTCCTGCCGCGGGAACTACTGGGGAGGACAGCACTGCAACTGCTCCTTCCAACAGCCCACCTACAGAACTGAGCAGCCCAGAAACTCCTGCCGCGGGAACTACTGGGGAGGACAGCACTGCAACCGCTCCTACCAACAGCCCACCTACCGAACTGAGCAGCCCAGAAACTCCTGCCACGGGAACTACTGGGGAGGACAGCACTGCAACCGCTCCTTCCAACAGCCCACCTACCGAACTGAGCAGCCCAGAAACTCCTGCCGCGGGAACTACTGGGGAGGACAGCACTGCAACCGCTCCTTCCAACAGCCCACCTACCGAACTGAGCAGCCCAGAAACTCCTGCCGCGGGAACTACTGGGGAGGACAGCACTGCAACTGCTCCTTCCAACAGCCTACCTACAGAACTGAGCAGCCCAGAAACTCCTGCCGCGGGAACTACTGTGGAGGACAGCACTGCAACCACTCCTTCCAACAGCCCACCTACAGAACTGAGCAGCCCAGAAACTCCTGCCGCGGGAACTACTGGGGAGGACAGCACTGCAACCACTCCTTCCAACAGCCCACCTACAGAACTGAGCAGCCCAGAAACTCCTGCCGCGGGAACTACTGGGGAGGACAGCACTGCAACCGCTCCTTCCAACAGCCCACCTACAGAACTGAGCAGCCCAGAAACTCCTGCCGCGGGAACTACTGGGAGGACAGCACTGCAACCACTCCTTCCAACAGCCCACCTACAGAACTGAGCAGCCCAGAAACTCCTGCCGCGGGAACTACTGGGGAGGACAGCACTGCAACCACTCCTTCCAACAGCCCACCTACAGAACTGAGCAGCCCAGAAACTCCTGCCGCAGGAACTACTGGGGAGGACAGCACTGCAGCCGCTCCTTCCAACAGCCCACCTACAGAACTGAGCAGCCCAGAAACTCCTGCTGCGGGAACTACTGGGGAGGACAGCACTGCAGCTGCTCCTTCCAACAGCCCACCTACAGAACTGAGCAGCCCAGAAACTCCTGCCGCGGGAACTACTGGGGAGGACAGCACTGCAGCTGCTCCTTCCAACAGCCCACCTACTGAACTGAGCAGCCCAGAAACTCCTGCCGCGGGAACTACTGGGGAGGACAGCACTGCAACCGCTCCTACCAACAGCCCACCTACCGAACTGAGCAGCCCAGAAACTCCTGCCACGGGAACTACTGGGGAGGACAGCACTGCAACCGCTCCTTCCAACAGCCCACCTACCGAACTGAGCAGCCCAGAAACTCCTGCCGCGGGAACTACTGGGGAGGACAGCACTGCAACCGCTCCTTCCAACAGCCCACCTACCGAACTGAGCAGCCCAGAAACTCCTGCCGCGGGAACTACTGGGGAGGACAGCACTGCAACCGCTCCTTCCAACAGCCCACCTACCGAACTGAGCAGCCCAGAAACTCCTGCCACGGGGACTACTGGGGAGGACAACACTGCAACCGCTCCTTCCAACAGCCCACCTACCGAACTGAGCAGCCCAGAAACTCCTGCCACGGGAACTACTGGGGAGGACAGCACTGCAACCACTCCTTCCAACAGCCCACCTACCGAACTGAGCAGCCCAGAAACTCCTGCCCCGGGAACTACTGGGGAGGACAGCACTGCAGCCGCTCCTTCCAACAGCCCACCTACCGAACTGAGCAGCCCATCAACTCCTGCCGCGGGAACTACTGGGGAGGACAGCACTGCAACCGCTCCTTCCAACAGCCCACCTACCGAACTGAGCAGGCCAGAAACTCCTGCCGCGGGAACTACTGGGGAGGACAACACTGCAACCGCTCCTTCCAACAGCCCACCTACCGAACTGAGCAGCCCAGAAACTCCTGCCGCGGGAACTACTGGGGAGGACAGAACTGCAACCGCTCCTTCCAACAGCCCACCTACAGAACTGAGCAGCCTAGAAACTCCCGCCGCGGGAACTACTGGGGAGGACAGCACTGCAACCGCTCCTTCCAATAGCCCACCTACTGAACTGAGCAGCCCAGAAACTCCTGCCGCAGGAACTACTGGGGAGGACAGCACTGCAGCCGCTCCTTCCAACAGCCCACCTACAGAACTGAGCAGCCCAGAAACTCCTGCTGCGGGAACTACTGGGGAGGACAGCACTGCAGCTGCTCCTTCCAACAGCCCACCTACAGAACTGAGCAGCCCAGAAACTCCTGCCGCGGGAACTACTGGGGAGGACAGCACTGCAACCGCTCCTACCAACAGCCCACCTACCGAACTGAGCAGCCCAGAAACTCCTGCCGCGGGAACTACTGGGGAGGACAGCACTGCAACCGCTCCTTCCAACAGCCCACCTACCGAACTGAGCAGCCCAGAAACTCCTGCCGCGGGAACTACTGGGGAGGACAACACTGCAACCGCTCCTTCCAACAGCCCACCTACCGAACTGAGCAGCCCAGAAACTCCTGCCCCGGGAACTACTGGGGAGGACAGCACTGCAACCACTCCTTCCAACAGCCCACCTACCGAACTGAGCAGCCCAGAAACTCCTGCCACGGGGACTACTGGGGAGGACAACACTGCAACCGCTCCTTCCAACAGCCCACCTACCGAACTGAGCAGCCCAGAAACTCCTGCCATGGGAACTACTGGGGAGGACAGCACTGCAACCACTCCTTCCAACAGCCCACCTACCGAACTGAGCAGCCCAGAAACGCCTGCCCCGGGAACTACTGGGGAGGACAGCACTGCAACCGCTCCTTCCAACAGCCCACCTACCGAACTGAGCAGCCCAGAAACTCCTGCCGCGGGAACTACTGGGGAGGACAGCACTGCAACCGCTCCTTCCAACAGCCCACCTACCGAACTGAGCAGCCCAGAAACTCCTGCCGCGGGAACTACTGGGGAGGACAGCACTGCAACCGCTCCTTCCAATAGCCCACCTACTGAACTGAGCAGCCCAGAAACTCCTGCCGCGGGAACTACTGGGGAGGACAGCACGGCAGCCACTCCTTCCAACAGCCCACCTACCGAACTGAGCAGCCCAGAAACTCCTAACACGGGAACTACTGGGGAGGACAGCACTGCAGCCGCTCCTTCCAACAGCCCACCTACCGAACTGAGCAGCCCAGAAACTCCTAACACGGGAACTACTGGGGAGGACAGCACTGCAGCTGCTCCTTCCAACAGCCCACCTACCGAACTGAGCAGCCCAGAATCTCCTGCCGCGGGAACTACTGGGGAGGACAGCACTGCAACCGCTCCTTCCAACAGCCCACCTACCGAACTGAGCAGCCCAGAAACTTCTGCCGCGGGAACTACTGGGGAGGACAGCACTACAACCGCTCCTTCCAACAGCCCACCTACCGAACTGAGCAGCCCAGAAACTCCTGCCACGGGAACTACTGGGGAGGACAGCACTGCAGCCGCTCCTTCCAACAGCCCACCTACCGAACTGAGCAGCCCAGAAACTCCTGCTGCGGGAACTACTGGGGAGGACAGCACGGCAGCTGCTCCTTCCAACAGCCCACCTACAGAACTGAGCAGCCCAGAAACTCCTGCTGCGGGAACTACTGGGGAGGACAGCACGGCAGCCGCTCCTTCCAACAGCCCACCTACAGAACTGAGCAGCCCAGAAACTCCTGCCGCGGGAACTACTGGGGAGGACAGCACTGCAGCCGCTCCTTCCAACAGCCCACCTACAGAACTGAGCAGCCCAGAAACTCCTGCCGCGGGAACTACTGGGGAAGACAGAACTGCAACCGCTCCTTCTACAAGCCCCTCTTCTGGAATCAAAAGCAGCACAACACCCACTATCTCTGGAGCCACTGTCGATGAGACCTCTGCAGCCACTCCTTCTACAAGTCCCCCTTTTGGAGTCGCTAGCACCCCAACAACTGTTGCCACTGGAACCACTAGAGAGGAGACCTCTGCGGCCACTCCTCCTACAAGCTCACCTGCAGAACTGAGCACCCCAGCGCTGTCTATCACAGGAACCACTGTGAAGGACCGCACTGCAACCACTCCTTCTACCAGCCCCTCTTCTGGAATCACAAGCACTCCAACATACCCTGCCACTGGGCCCATTGGAGGCAAAAGCACTCCTTCAAGCCATAGCACCCCATCATCCCCTACAACTGGAACTACTGGAGATGACATCACTGCTGTCTTTCCTTCTACGAGCCCCTTTTCAGAACTGAGCAGCACTGCACTCCCTACCACTAGCACCACTGCAGAGGAGACTTTCATGACCACTCCTTCTACTATCCCCTCTTCTGGAGTCATGAGCAATCCAACATCTCCTACCACTGGAAACACTGTAGAGCAGACCTCTGTGGCCACTCCTTCTACAAGCCCTTCTTCGGAACTGAGCACCACTACACTCCCATCCACTGGAACAACTGCAGAGGAGAGCACTGTGACCAGTCCTTCAACAAATCCCTCTTCTGGAGTCACCAGCACCCCAACACTAGCTACGAATGGAACCACTACGGAGGAGCGTACTGTGACCGCTCCTTCTACTAGCCCCTTTTCTGGAGCCATGAGCACCTCAACACCCCCTACCACTGGAACCACTGCAGAGGAGACTTCCATGACCACTCCTTCTACTATCCCCTCTTCTGGAATCATGAGCAATCCAACACTCCCTACCACAGGAACCACTGTAGAGGAGAGCACTGTGACCAGTCCTTCAACAAACCCTTCTTCTGGAGTCACCAGCACCCCAACACTAGCTACGACTGGAACCACTACCGAGGAGCGTACTGTGACTGCTCCTTCTACTAGCCCCTCTTCTGGAGCCATGAGTACCTCAACACCCCGTACCACTGGAACCACTGCAGGGGAGACTTCCATACTACTCCTTCTACTATCCCCTCTTCTGGAGTGATGAGCACCCCAACATCTCCTACCACTGGAACCACTGTAAAGGATACGTCTCTGGCCAGTCCTTCTACAAGCCCCTCTTCTGTCGTCACCAGTACCTCAACACCCTCTACCACTCGAACCACTAGAGAGCAGACCCCTGTGACCACTCCTAATTCAAGCCCTTCTGCTGGAGTTACAAGCACTCCAACACCTCCTACCCCTGGAAACAGTACATATCAGAGCCCTGCAGTGACATCTTTTGCAAGCTCCTCTTCTGGAGCCATGAGTACCACATCACTCCCTAACACTGGAAACACTACAAATGGAAATACTGTGGCCACTCCATTTACCACTCCTTCAGGAAACTTAACACATCCCTTCAGCACTACAACTACTAGCATAATAACCAGCCACTTTACTTCTCATCATTCTACGACGACGACTCCAATCCCAGTCACCCAGAGCACTTCTAAAACAACCACAGCCGGTAAGCCCTCTTTCTCTTTGGTGTCTCTCTTTTGAAGTCTTGTAGTCTACCACAGTTCACTGAACTGGAACCCAGCCTTTCGGTGATCCTCAGGGCTGCTTTACAAACTCCAAGGTAGATGCTCTCTACCTATCGAGATTCATGCATAGGAAATCTTTCAATTCCACATATAGAATAGATGCCATCCTGCCACCATCTTCTTTTAAATTATTGTTATATACTCCCCATCACACTTGAAGGAAAATGTTGCAGCCAGACCAAGTTTGCTCAGGCTTGCCTACCCGGGATTAGCGATAACTGGGTTTTTAGGCTGTTTTATAATTTTAGCTTTATATCAAAAGAGATGAATAATTGGAGGGAGGGAGGGAGGGAGGGAGGTCGATTGGTGTCATGGACCTTCTCATCAAACACATGTCCCATGGAGTAGATTTTTCAACATGAGAGCACTCGGTGTTCACATCCCTGATCGCCCAAGGAACACTCCCCCCACATCAATGGTGTGTGTCTAAAATATTCCCCCCCTGACAATACAGAGAATCTCTGTTCTTTACACATACAGAGGTCTTTTAAGGGCCTTCGTTGGGTGTCCCTCAATATGTAGAACCTGCCTCCTGTTTGCCCTTAAGACCCATATGGTCCAAAAGGGACGGCTGCTTATATTGGGCAGAATATTTTTCCTTCTTTATGATGGCTAGCATTTTTGCTGTGAAAGGACCGATATTGTCAGCCATCCCTAAGTTCTTCCATTCAAGACAGTGCAAAGACCCAATAGGAGATGTAAATTTTGAAGGCTAGGTTTTCATTGGCAAGACCCAGCTCAGCTTATCAGTTGACTTGACCCCATTTCTCATAACGTGACTGGGGATACATTTGCTTTCCTCGCCACGTCTTTTTAATTTGATCTTATCAAATGATGATGCTCTCTGAGAGATCCAAGGAGGTACGGAGCAGAGTTGGGCTTGGGGAGCTGGTGGAAGTATATGCGGTGAGTTCACTTTCATTTATTCAAATTGTCTATCACAAACATTATACTTGTGCACAAGATAATTCCTCTCTTTACCCTCTTTACCCTACCTCTTCCAGAACGTTGCTACAATGGTGGTACCTACGATGGAGTCAAATGCATATGTCTGGAAAACTTATTTTATGGCCCAAAGTGTGAGTTTTCTGTGGCGGAGATCTCTGTGGATAAGAGTAAGTGCAATCAGGAGCAGCCTTTCACTCCCACAGTCTAACTTTATTAGCCTGGTGCCATGCTGGTTATAGAGGAAAGGAGCTCCTGTCCAACATACATGGAATGTTACAGATGGAGGAAGGTTGGCTGGTTAGGATCTATTAGGGCCTTTTTACACGACCCCTAAGATCCGCTGGCCACTTAAATTCGGACCAGAGATCTTAGGGGTTCCTCGCTCTTCCTCTGTCCCCACCCCCCTCCGCACTTCCTGGTTGCTGCCTGCCTGAGGGGAGGGAGAAAAAAGAAAGAAAAGAATGCCTTCTTACCTCCGTTTTGTTCCGGGCAGCATTCAGATCTCTTAAAGGGGCAGGGCACAAAAAAAGAACAAACAGAAGCCAGGAGAACCCCGCACTCACTATCCTTACACCGGATCAAATATTTGTCACCATCAAAGACCAGGTACAAGAAAACTGCTGTTTGGTCGTGCTAAAGTGGGCGGGGTCGCACTTAATTGTCTGCAAAGTCCGGAGCTGGTGGGTAAACATTTTTAAGGTCCGGACCTTGCAGCCATTTGCGGCGGAGCTTAGGGGTCGTGTATAAACGCCCTTAGTGTCAAATGTAGAGTACGATACATCTAGGGATGCAGGCATTGCCCTTCTACCCCTACTTTGCATCATCCTGGGCATGGGTGGCTCACAGACACCTCAATCACTATCTATCACCACCACCCCCAAATCTGAGGCAGGGAGGGTCCCTTGGTGTTAATGTAGCCCTCAAAAGCAGCTGAGAGAAATGATTTCCACTCCATGTTATTAAACTGAGATGTAGTGATATTTCTTCAGCTAGAGATAGAAGGCTTAAATGATGGCAGTGGTAAAATGGAGAAGGCAGCCTCAAGCATGTCAAACCAATATTGGCAAATCAGAACCACCAAGGCCACTGGAAACCTTTACGCTATGCAGGCTTTTTCCGGCAGTGAAGGTGTTTGAAACAAGCCAAACAAGCACAAATTATTGTATGACATTTGTTTGTTTGTTTGTTTGTTTGTTTATGAATATGTTTACCCTGCCTTGCTCCTTGGAAAGGGACCCAAGGTGGCTTACAGTAAGGAGAGAATATACAGTCCATTTCAATTAAGACACAATCAGTTTGAAAAAGAGGGAATTGAGAGGCATCTTACAGCATTATAGGGCAAAATTAAAGCTGACAATTGATAACATAGTGTCAATGCAATCACACAGGGAGAGATAGAAACACAAAGTTATACAGTGGTACCTTGTATAAAGAAATGAATTCGTTCCCAATGAATTTCTGTTAAGCAAATTTTCCTTTATACAAATTTCCCATAGGAATGCATTGAAAACAGAGTAATCCCTAATCGCGACTATTTTTATGTTGTACGGATTTGCCCCATTGACAATTCTGTTAAGCAAATTTCACCTATCTCTGGAATTTTTTATGCTGTACAGATTTTATGTTATACACACTGTTTGTTATACGAGGGTCCATTGTAAGTGGTTATAACACAAAGTCTGTGTAGCCATGTATGGTAGATTCATAAAGCCTGCACGGTAGGTGGTCATCATTCAGGGAAAGCTTGTCTTTGCCTGTTCCTGGAAAGTCAGCAGAGATGCGGTAGTCCTGGCCTCCACTGGGAGGGAGTTCCAGAGTCTGGGTGCAGCAGGCCGAGAAGGCCCTTTCATGTGCCCCCACAAGGTGAGGGAGGTGGGATGAAGAGAAAGTCCTCTTCTGATGACCTTAACACCCAAGCCGGTTCATACTGTGATATTCGATCTTTGGGGTAACTAGGACCCAGGTAATAAAGTGCTTTGTAGGTTAAAGTCAGCACTTTGAATTGTGCCCGATATCTGATTGGCAGCCAGTGGAGCTGCTTTAATAGGGGTGCAATGTGGTCTCTGTAACCGGCCCTAGCCAGCAATCTGGTTGCTGCATTTTCGACCTGTTGAAGTTTCCTGAGGCTTTTCTACGGAGGTCCCATATAGAGTGCATTATAGTAGTCCAATTGGGACGTCACTAGGGCATGAGTTAGGGCCTTTATACACGACCCCTAAACTCCGCAGGAAATGGCTGCAAACTCCGGACCTTACAAGTGTTTTCCCACCAGCTCCGGAGTTTGCAGGAAATTAAGTGCGACCCCGCCCACCTAAGTGCGACCCAGCTGCACTTTCTTGTACCTGCTTGAGGTGGGTGTGGGTGAAAATCCCCAGGTCCGGATTTAATCTGGTCAGTGCGGGGCTCTCCTGGCTTCTGCTTGTGTTTTTTTTGCCTCCTGCCCCTTTAAGAGAAGAGGTGGGAGGAAAAAAGCAAGCAGAAGAGAAATGGAAGAGAAATGGAAGAGAAAAGGAGCTCCAGAAGCTCCTCCAGGTGAGCTGCATTTTCCCCCCTCTTTCTCTGGTGGGGAGGAAGGAAGAGCAACGAACCCCTAAGATCTTTGGTCCGAATTTAAGGGGCCAGCAGATCTTAGGGGTCGTGTGAAAAGGCCCTTACTGTGGCCAGAGCAGGTTTCTCCAGGAATGGGTGTAACTGACGTACTAGTTTTAATTGTACAAATGCACTCCTGGCCACAGCTGTGACTTAGGCATCCAGGCTCAAGGATGAATCCAGGACCATCCCCAAGATGAGTACCTCTTTTTTCATTTGGAGGGTGACCCCATCCAATGCAGGTTGCATCCCTAACCCTTGATCTCCCTTTCGACCAACCAGCAGCACCTCTGTCTTGTTTGGGTTTAATTTCAATTTGTTCTTCCTCATCCAGTTCATTATTGAAGCTAAACACTTGTGTACTTTGTCAGGGCAGTTCTTAGCTCGAGCTAATATGGGCTTCTTTCTTTCCCTGTGTTTTAGTACCTGTGAATGTAACAGTTCAAGTTGAAGTGAAGGTCACTAACAAGAACTACAATGATAAGCTGGAGGACAAAAATTCAAAAGAATATATAAATTTTGAAGCTGAGTTTAAGGAGAAGGTAACTACCCGTCATTAGATCACATATCTTTGGTTGCTGTCATTTAGGAACAAACTGTGTTTGAGATTCAATATATACCATGCAACTACTCTTTTTTTGTTTTAACTAATTAGACTTCCTTCCTTCCTTCCTTCCTTCCTTCCTTCCTTCCTTCCTTCCTGGGTAGTTTTGTCTGAAATGTTCTATATATTTTTTTACCTTGCAGATGAAGAACATTTATATGGGAGTTCCTGGATACCATGATGTGGAGATCCTTTCCCTGAGGTGATTGCCAAAGGCAGAAATCAAATTAAGATCCCACCAAAATCACCACTGGTTTATTACCAATTTACATCCATGTCAAGTCTTCCTTGACTAATTTCCCTTACTTGGAAAACCATAGCAAATAACAAAACCCTAACACAATGTTATCTGCCCTTACAGTGTGTTGAACACATGTGGCCAAGGAGCTAGGCTAGGGCCACAGACCCAAGTGTACTCCTCAATTCAGATTTACCTCTTAATTTGAAGCCTTGGGCTCATCCCATCTTTATGTAACACATCTCCAGTGGTGGACATACATTTTGGGACCTTGAAACTTGAACTCTTATGGGGGCCCTTCACAACCATCAATGAGGTCTGGATGAACACTATAATCTTCATCAATGAGGTTCCTCCAGGGCATATCACCACCATTTTTTAAAATGTGGACTAAAGTCACTTCTGTGCTCTGTCTGGGCAGTGGCGGTCAACCATAGCCCTCCAGATGTTTTGGACCACAACTCCCACAGTCCTTTTGTCACTGGCAATACAGGCTTGGAATTCTGGGAATTGTGGTCCAAAACCTCTGGAGTGTTGAAGGTTAGCCACTAGATGTGGGCATTTTGTTTCGGAAGTGGTCCGGTTCCGAAACGAAATGCAGGAGCCCAGCTAGCGTTCAGAACCAGACCAACCCTTCAGAACGAAATCAGCCAATCCCTTACCTTGCTCTGGGGTCAGGTGAGGCTAAACTCCAATGAGGAAGAAGCCTCCAACGTCATCTTTCTTTCTCCCTGGTGCTGATCAATCAGGAGCTGTGCAGGGAAATGCATCATCCTGCCTCCCTGTCTGATTGACCAGCGCCAGGGAGAAGGAAAGATGACATCAGAGGCTTCTTCCCCATTGGAGAAAACCCCAGAGCAAGATAAGGGATTGGCTGATTTCATTCCAGAGGGCTGGTCCGGTTTTGAACACCAGCTGGGCTCCTGCATTTCATTTTGGAATCGGACCACTTCCAAAACCAAACACCTGTCTCTATTCGCCACCACCGGATTAGGGGCTCTGAAGCCCAAACTTCATTAGATTTATATTAGATCTGCCCATTCATATTTCACAGGATTTTTCTGGAGACAATATGGAGACCATTCATGCAACCTTGAATCTGCTCTAATTCTTGTAGCAGAGTTTTTCTAATTTGGTTAAACTCCCCTAGAAGCACAGCAGAAGTGCAGGGATTTACAGAACAGAATTCACTTCAAGTCCTCTAGATTAGTTACTCCTTTTTCTCATTAACTGGCACTTACCATTTCAACAACTCACTCTGAAATAATTTGAAGTAGATAGAATAAAAAACATTTTCTTTACTTACAGTCCCGAACAGATCAAAAAGCAAACAAACAAAGCATTGCTGTGTGCAGCAATAGACCTCGATAGACTCACTGCTTCGAACAGACTAACTGATTCTAACAAAGGGGAGAAGCAGAACAGAGAGGCATAGCTCTCTTTGAATCAGCAACAGGGAAGGGACTATTGGTTAGTGCTGACAGTCATCCCAGCCTAGAAGGTCCCTCCCAGCCAAACGTACCACGGGCAGCGTGCAAGGTTGCAATAACTCCAACAATTCTTTCTATCCAACAATACAGTACTGTGTGTCAGCAACTGAGCTGAGTTCTATTTATTAATGTCTTAGGCAAGGAAGCATCATTGTGGAACATAAAGTCATCTTTGAAGACAGTGTAAAAAACAACATTAGTGCTATTGATACATCTCTTGGAGACCTGGGAGAAACCACAAAAAAAATGGTGCTGGAGAGATTAATTTATATGAACACAACTGAAAATGATTGTAAGAACGGTAAGGGCTGACTGGCAACCAAATTTCAACTGAGGGCTTGATTACAAGTGGAAAACAAACTGTTTTTGTATTGGGTTCAGCCTGTTTCAAACTGATGTTTTAAAAATTCCAACTATAGCATGTACAGGTGAGTATGGAATTTTTTGCCCAGCCAGTGTAGATTTTCTTTTTCATTAGAAAGTGATGTATTTACTTGGCTATGAGGGAATAGTTTATTTTAAATCACTTGTGAAATTGATTTACTGTATTTTGAACCATTTTGACACATGTGAATGCCTGGTGTAAACTGTGCCAGTTTGTCAAGTAATAGATGCCAGGATCACAGGTTTTGGGAAAACCTTGCGGTCCAATCTGAAAAGAGAGACAGTAGAAAGAGAAAAGTTGGGTGAGGGCAAGCACTTCCCTCCTTTGGAAGTCTAAAACTTGCTGACTTTGTACATTTCTCTGGACAGCTACTCTTTGACACTCATTGATATGTCTGTTGTTCCCCTCCTCCACCTGATGTGTGTATGGGTTTGTGTGAGAGTGTGTGTTTGTCTGTCTCTGTGACTGTGTGTCAGAGTGCAGGAAAAGTTTGCAATCCAGTCTGTTTTAATTTTTTGTCTCTGTCATACTAGCACTATGCCACATTGCAAGAAATTAAAAAGATACAGAAAATAATAGTACATTCGCTGCAGTTTGTGGCTTCAGTAGGTAGCCAGTGTGAAAGTGGGTGGACACAGAATAAAGCTTCAAATGCAATGATCCTAAAAGTCCATGTAGGCTCTTTGAAACATATACCACAAAACATTTTAAAACAGATTAAAACAGATTAAACATTTTCCCAAGAGAAAATATTGACTCCAAAACCATGTAACTATCCACATGGCTGTAAACTGGTTTCACAAATCTTGATCCCTCTTGCAGCTCACTTTCATAGCGTAACTGTGACCTGAATAAAATCTTTCATACCATTACTCTGCAATGATGGTTAAGTGGTGAAGGATTTCATTATATGCTAGTAACACGTTTAATTTCTCTCAGCCAAAAGAACCAGAGTTTGTCACGTTTTTCCCCTACTCTTATGCTTTCTTTACAAAGCAAACTTCTCTGTTTGTGCTTGCATTCTCTCTCTCTCTCAAAAAAAGAGACAGGAGAAAGGCAGAATATATTGGAGAGGGGGAGAGAGAGAGAGAGAGAGAGAATGCACTTGTACATCAGTACCAACCCAGGGTCCTTCAGATGTTTTAGGCTACAGCTCCCATAAAACCTAGCCAGAATGGCCAAGGGCCAAGAAATATGGAAGCTGTAATCAAAAAGAGCATATGGTGGGGACAATGTTGTCCATACCCTGAACATTTCCTAGAATACACCTGGTTCAACTAACATCAGTCTGTGTCTCTTATGAAATTGCTAGATATGGATCACATCTCTAGTGATGAGTTGCATAATTACAGAATTCTTTAGTCCTTCGGACATACAGAACAATACCGTATTCAAATTCCTCTCTCATGCCTTTAGTCATTTGTGGTTGAACTGGATTACATTTAGCAATTACAGTACTTAAAAAAGAATTCATTCTCTTCTAAAGAGCTGAGCTCAAGTGGCAAAGAAAAAAAACGTGTTCTGCTTATATACTGCCCCAAAGTACATAAAATACTATCTTGGCAATTTACAAATTAAGTATGCAGGCTACAGACTGCCCCCCTTCAGTGACCATTTTATCAACCTCAAATGATAGAAGGCTGAGTCAACTACCTAAGATTGAACCTCAGGTCATGAGCACAGTTTCCCTTTTCCTACACAGCAGGAGCGGAAGTACAGAGATTCACATGGTAGAATAGCTATACACTCTCCAGAGTACATCTGTTTCTCATTAACTGGCACTTTAGGTCCCAAGGACTCACTCTGAGACATCTGTAGTAAAAAGAATACAAAATGTTTCTTGACTTCCAGTTCCTTAAAATTACTGACTTGTGTATACTGCTTTCTTTACTGCATTCATACTAACAACCAACTAAACATATCCACAACAAACATGCAGTTGCATCCAACAGATGAGAGAGATGGAAAAGAACACTCAGCAGAGACACAGGCTCTTCTTTGAAATAAAAGGCTGGAGGAATGATTGGTTAATACGGGATGGACATAAAAGTCCTTTACGGTCATGCAAACTACAAACAGCATGCAAGGTTGCAAAGAAAACTCCAACCATTTGTTTTGTTACATTGTGTGCCTTTCTTCAACTTGTGCCTTGTCTACTGTCTTTTGTGCTGTGATTTGTCATTGGAAGGCATGCACAGATATAATTTGCATGCCTGCTTGCTGTGGCACTTACCTATGAGAAGTCCTGCTGTTATAAAAGAGAACAGGCTAATGCCAGAAAATATGCATTCCTACTAAAGTTAAATTTGACCATCTTTCACAGTGATCAAGACAGCCAGACTCACACAACATCTTGACTGCACCTTTTCTGGGAGACAGATGGGAGGAATTATGTGTCTATTGTCAGGAGCAAGGAATCCGGTTTCCATTAATTTCTTTCTAACGCCAGCTCATGTCCAAAACCAAAGGAATTTGTACACTACTAGACCGATGGTTCAGTAATCTGGCTAATTATGACATTTTTCCTTTTCCATTCCCTGAGATCGCACGTTTAATCCTACTGTTAAATCTAGGTTTTGGCTTAGAAACTGGGATTTAAAATACACCGCATACTATTTGCAGTTTAGATATGCGTCACAAGGATCACCTTGCTTTGAGGAGGCAACAGTGCCTGTTTCAACACTAGCATTTTGAGATGTGTAGAAGAGAAGAGTTTTTGGAGGCAAATACAATACAAACACAACAACTGCCTTCTACTAGGTAACTATTGTCTTTTCCCCCTCAGATTTGTGCTTCTTTGTTCCAACTGAAGCAATTCAAAATGTGACCACTACAAATGCATCATCAGATGGTAAGCTCAAGACACGGGCATGGGTTGGAGAATGGACAGTCTTTGTCTGGTCCCCATATGCTAATTTTCAATTTTATCTTGTTGCTTGAGAACAAAATGGAGCAGCCATGTCCAAGTAGGTTATCTCAGAAAACACAAGGTGCCATTTCTCAACCCAGCAAAGTCTCTATCGACACTAAAAAGTTATTTTCAATATTATTTTAACCTATAGAATTCTTGGCTTTATAGCCTGGTGAAATGAAGCCCTTAGATCTTCTGCTGTGGTTTAGAGGAGGTCTCCAAAGCTCTCCAGCAGAGGTGTCTAAGCAGCATTAAGTGACATTACGCCGCTGTAACGATGCCATGTAGATACTCTAGAAAATCCACCAGAACTTTAGGACTACCTCACCAGGGAAGAAAACACCTCTAGCTCTTCATGGCATAGCTTCCTGGTTTTTGTAGCTTCTTGGCTATACAGCCAAAGCAAATGCAGTCTCTTTTACGGCTTGAGCCAACCAACTCCCAAAGAGAGGCACTGAGCAGATGATTCATACATAATCATGGAGCACTTGGTCTTATTAACTCATGGGGCAATTCTGTGGGTGTGGGTGCTCTGAGCTATCCATGACAGATCAGGAAAAAGATCTTGGTGTGGCAGCGGTGAACAAGGCCAATTCCATGCTAGGGATTATCAAAAAGGGGATTGAAAATAAAACAGCCAACATTATAATGCCATTATACAAAACAATAGTAAGGCTGCACCTGGAGTATTGTGTACAATTCTGATCACCGCATCCCAAAAAAGACATAGTGGAACTGGAAAAGATGCAGAAGAGAGCAACTAAAATGATTACTGGGCTGGGGACCTCCCTTATGAGGAAAGGCTAAAACATTTGGGTCTCTTTGGTCTGGAAAAAAGGCGCCTCAGGGGGGGATATGATTGAGACGTACAAAATAATGCAGGACATGAGTAAAGTGGATAGAGGGACGCTCTTCTCCCTCTCACAAAATACCAGAACTAGGGGACATGCACTCAAATTGAGGGCTGGGAGAGTAAGAACAGACAAAAGGAAATATTTTTTCATCCAGCATGTTGTTAGTCTGTGGAACTCCCTGCCTGGATGCCTTCAAAAGGGGATTGGACAGATTCCTGGAGGAGTCCATCACAGGTTACAAACCATGATGGAGATGTAACATCTCCAAGCTTAAAACCGGGGTCCTACAAGGACCAGATGCAGGGGAGTGGTATCAGGAGACAGATATCTAGTCTCATGCGCTCCCTGACACATCTGGTGGGGCCACTGTGAGATACAGGAAGCTGGACTAGATGGGCCTTTGGCCTGATCCAGCATGGCTCTTCTTATGTTCTTAAGAGAGGGCTGTATATTTCTTTCTGTTCCAGTTGGTTTGTTTTGTACTGTACTTAGTTTCACCTCCCCGAAGTCTGGCTTCCATTTTCCAGTAAGCTAGTTGATGGCATGGTCTTTTGGACTGTGTGAAGGCTGGGTTCCTTTTGGCCATAGTCTCCAGGATCTCTTACCAAATTATCCAGTTGTTAACACTAAGGGAGTGTCAACCATTTACACACCATTGTTACATCTTCATCCCTTAACGATTTAACCATAGCATTAAATGATAATTGCAAAACACATGGGTGGAGATTAGTGCAAAAATGGCATTAATCATAGGATAAAACAGGAAAGAATGTTTTTGCTGGAGAATTATGCTATACATATGAATGTATTTTTCCAAAATTATTTTGGATATTTTATCATCCTAGTACAGCACATCAGTTTGTTTATCATGAGTATCCAAAAGACCTTGCTCAGGGATGTAAAATTTCCATATTTTTGAAGCCATTGGGGGATTTGGAAAAAATGAAAAAAGAAAAAAAAAACACCAACCCCCTCTCCCAGTTTTCCCCCCATGTTTCCTGAAATTTAACATTTTTTACCCTAATCGTGACGACCAAATTTCTCTTGGTAGCATGAGATATCTATTGGTTGAGTGAAATTGGGATTAGTCTCTTAGGGCACATCTGAAGAAATTGTTTCTTCAGCATAAGTTTCCAGAAGCCACCTTCATTAAAATAAGATATTGGACATAGTTGTTCCATTATTGTGGCCTCTGGTTCAGGGCATGTAGAATAATTTACTAGGCAAAACTTCTGGTTGAAGTTTTGAAAGTGTATAAGTCATCTTGTCAAAATAATATTTTTGTTCCTTTCTCTCGATTTCTTTCCTTGGCACAGAACTGTCAATGTTGTGAGTGAATTATAAATCAATCAGTTTTAATCCAATTTCCTCTAAAAGTTGGACAGGGGGGACTACTCGTTCTCCAGTGCACTCTTTCAGAGAGGGAGATGTTTTCATTCAGTTGGTTCCAGATGGCCATTGTTTGTCCTGAGGGCTAATTTGCTTTTTTAAAATTCTTTCATCCTGTCTTTCTCCTTAAAAAGGACCCAAGGCAGCTTACATAATTAAAAAACAATATATACAAAGCTAAGAACAATGGGTATTAAAAAGGGAGCTGACATCACTAAAAGGCAATATTAAAGCTAAAAACAAGACGTCTACAAATATTAAAAAGCAACAAGCGAAAAGTCTACAGAAATGGTAAACCCAAGCAGTACTCAAAACATAGCCAAGGCATAACAATTTGTGTCTAAAACATCCCCCTCAGTTTAGGCAGTCACTCAGGGAAAGCTTGCCTGAAGAGAAAAGTTTTTGCCTGCTTGGGGAAGGACAGCCAAGATGAGGCCAGCCTAACCTCCTGTGTCTCCATCAAGCACACAAGAGTTTACATCTATCTTGAAGTTTAAAAACCCACCCATCTTCAAAAATACTTCTCTTCAGGGCATCTTTGAAAACCCTATTTGAAAACTTTTTGTTTTATGATTTTTTTTAAAAAAAATGCAATGGCTTACTCATTAAAATGTTCTAATCAGGAAGTTCTTCTGATGTGGAAATGTGCACAAAGTGCTAAAATCCACCCATCCACAAACTCTATCCCCGACCCCTGGGAATAAGCTCGAGAGAGAAAAAAAGAACACATGTGTCTTCAGGAGAACTGCTTACCTGAAGAGAATGATTTTCCAGCAGACAACATGGATCCAAGCCATGTAGGCCTTTATAGATCACAACAAGCACACTGAATTCAGTCCAGAAATAGACTAGTCGTCACTGCAACTCTTGCAGAATGGGCCTTGTGATCGCCCTGCCAACACCCCTCTGTTAATAGTCAGGTTGCAGTGCTTTGAATCAGCTTCCTAACACAACACCAAGTATCCTTCATGACTCCAATATAACGGAGGCATGCAGTAAAATTGTGGTACTCAATGGATCCGTTCTAAGCCACACCAGGCTCTCTCTAGTGGACAGTTCTGGTAAATACACCCTGGAAATGCATATACCGTACAAGGGCATGTACTGTTCAGGTCGGGGTGGTGGTGGTGATTTATTTAGTATTTTCAGGCAGTGGGAGTGAGGTTATCTGGGAGTTGAGTCATGGCAACTGGATTTCTTTTTTTGAAGTTGCTATGACTCAGCTCCTAGATAATTGCTTAAACACTTTCTTGACCACAACTGATATTTGGGCACCTAAGCTGGGAGCTAAATACAGAAGTACATCCAAACTGCAAATCTCTCTTTTAAAGGGGATCTGTGATACCATCCACCACAAGCTGAATTCCCATTCGTTATGTCCCCCTATTGGTACCAGGAGGACCTCTGCCTTGTGTGGATGTACAGGCAGCATGTCCAAACTTCAGCCTTTCTGATGTTTTGGACCACAACTCCCATAATTCTAAGCTTACATTGCCAATGGCAAAGGAATGCGGGAGTTGCTATCTAAAACATCTGGAGGGCCAAAGTTTGGACATGCTAAAACTTAAACTATCAAAAGAAGGGTTCCCATAAAATCTTCATCCAGACACTGGTCAAACTAGGCTACAAAGTTCCAGCAGTCTAAGGGCGCTTTTACACGACCCCTAAAATCCGCTGGTCACTTAAATTCGGACCAGAGATCTTAGGGGTTTGTCGCTCTTCGTGCGTCCCCACCCCTCCGCACTTCCTGGCTGCTGGCTGCGTGAGGGGAGGGAGAAAAAAAAAGGGACAAAAGAATGCAGGCTTACCTCCGGTGCCGGTGGACGCCGCCCCGTCGTTGTGATTCCTTCTCTTAAAGGGGCGGGAGGCAAAAAACAACAGCAAAAAGAAGCAAGGAGAACCCGGCACATCCGCATCAAGATTTTTCACCCTTGGAGAGCAGGTACCTGAAAAGTGCGCTGGGACGCACTTAGGTGTGCGTGGTCACACTTAATTTTCAGTAAACTTCGGAGCTGGTGGGTAAACAATTTTAAGCTCCGGAGCTGGAAGCCATTTGCAGCGGAGTTTAGGGGTCGTGTAAAAAGGCCCTTAGGGTATTTGTACACGACCCCTAAACTCCGCAGCAAATGGCTGCCAACTCCGGAGCTTACAATTGTTTCCCCACCAGCTCCGGAGTTTGCAGGAAATTAAGTGCGACCACGCCCACCTAAGCGCGTCCCAGCACACTTTTCTTGTACCTGCTCTAGGGGCCTTTTCACACGACCCCTAAGATCTGCTGGCCACTTAAATTCGGACCAGAGATCTTAGGGGTTTGCCGCTGTTCCTGCATTCCCACCCCCTCCGCACTCCTGGCTGCTGGCTGCGTGAGGGGAGGGAGAAAAAACAGGAAGAAAAGAGACGTGGCTCACCTCCGTTCTGCCTCTCGCTCTTGCCACGGCAACATTCCAGTCTCTTAAGTAGCTCTTAAGTAGCTCTTAAGTAGCTCTTAAGGAGTAGCTCTTAAGGAGCCAAAAAACAACAAACAGAAGCGAGGAGAGCCCCGCACTCACTATCGTTACACTGCATCAAAGAATTTTCACCTCCAGAGAGCTGGTACTTGAAAGGTGCGCTGGGACGTGCTAAAGTGGGTGTGGTCACACTTAATTTCCTGTAAACTCTGGAGCTGGTGGGGAAACATTTTTAAGCTCCGGAGCTGGGAGCCATTTGCCCCGGAGTTTAGGGGTCGTGTATAAACGCCCTAAGAGGGTGAAAATCCCCAGGTCCGGATTTAATCTGGTGAGTGCGGGGCTCTCCTCGCTTCTGTTTTTTTTTTGCCTCCCGCCCCTTTAAGAGAAGAGGCGGAAGGCAAAAAAAAAAAAAGAAGAGAAGGAATCAGGACAACGACGGGGTATCCGGGCAGCTTCGGAGGTGAGCCTGCATTTTTTCCTCTCTTTTTTCCTCCCTCCCCTCACGCAGACAGGAGCAAGGAAGTGCGGAGGGGTGGGGATGCAGGAAGAGCAACGATTCCCCAAGATCTCTGGTCCGAATTTAAGTGGCCAGCAAATCTTAGGGGGTCGTGTGAAAAGGCCAAAACTATACTCTGGTTTCAGACTACATTGATGACCACTAATGTTTCTTTTTTTTCCCCTCCAGGATACTGCAAAACTATCATTGATAATGAATATTCCGATTTCTATTATGCTAATACATCAACGGGCACCTTACGCTGTCTATCCAATTGTTCCCGTAACAACCCCTATGTCATAGTTTGCAGACATGGGACTTGTGAGGTATCCAAAACCGGAGCCCAGTGCAGGTAAGTGGACAGAAGGGAGGGGAGAACCAAAGAATCCCCAGACCTAAACTTTTCAACCCATGGCGCTAAGCCCTACTGCAATTTAAAATGGTGCCCAACCTGGCTTGTTTGTTTGTTTTTGTTTTTAATCTCAATTTTGATGGGTACTCTGGAGTTTGGGGTGGAACAGGACTTCCCCCCTCCTCGTTTTTTTTCCCTGCTCTCATCTGTCTATCCCTCCTCCATTCGCTCCCCGCCCAGCCCGGTTCACATCTGCTTTAAGGGCTATTTTTAACTTTTAACTTCATAAGGGCAGTTGTTCAAGAGGAAACAGAAGGAAACTTTTGCTGTTCAGGAGGCACCTGGGAGATTCCTCTCTGCCTGGCCCTTCACCAACCAACCTTCAATCGCCCTTGACTGTTGTTGTACCTTCATCATTTCCTTTGCACTTCAGGTTGCATCTCTCGATATGTGGTTCCTTTTAAAAACAACAACCTGTAATTAATTAGCACATCCACATCTGTGTAAAAATACTGTTCTTAAAAATAAATAAGAGGGTCAGATGTGGGACATAATGGTTCCATCATGAGACATTGCCCCCAGCGTCCAACATGCCCTCTGCAGCAGTGGGCACACCTGCCCATCCACAACAGGTTAAAACAGACACAACATGAATGAATCTTGGTTCATGTTGCAACCAGTCTCGTTCGTGTTTGCTGCTAACCCACTGTAACAACCTTTCTTCCAGATTACTGAAAATATAGAATTCTGAGCTGGCGGTGAACCTCTAAAAGGAATGGCAACAGCAGTGTTTTGCCTCAGATTGTTTCTGTATCCACAGTTCAAACCCCCCACACACACACACACACTTCTATGCAAATGTTCTTACCAAGCTCTTACTAAAATGCCAAATAACCATAGCAGAGTCAAGGCAAAACTCAATCTGAATAAGAATACGCAAGTCAGTGGAATTTATTCTTGATGTTCCATTTTGCAAAAAGGATAAAAGGATGATATTAATATCACACATCCTTTTGGGTAGATGGACTTTGTCTGCTTTACTATCTCTGTCTCTCACTGTTGTCAACTCTTCAGAGGCAGCAGAGGATTAGAAGTGAGAGGTTGTGCTACTGCAGGTAAAGAGTGAGAAATGAATCCTCTCTAGGGATTAGGAAGCAGGTACAAAATATTTAATTCATTTTGTTAACAGTTAGAAAGTTTGAAAAAATAATGTGTTTATATTAAAGTGTTCTGCTTATATACCGCCCCATACCACTTCAAGTAGTCTCTGGGCGGTTTACAGTTTTTTTTAATAACAGTATGCAGGCTACACATTGCCGCCGCCCCCCCCTGCAAGCTGGGAACTCATTTTACCAACCTCGGAAGGATGGAAGGCTGCGTCAACCATGAACCGGCTACCTGGAATTGAACCCCAGGTCGTGAGCACAGTTTTACCTGCAGTACAGGCATTTAGCCACTGCAACATGAGGAATGAGAAAGTCTTTTAGCATATTATCTGAAACTGACTAGTAAGTCAACACACTAGTAGGACTACTGAACAGCTAGGAATTTGGTGAGTCAACTCTTCTGTAAGTTTCATTGCTTCAGGTAGGGCAATTCTGGTTGCAATTTGTTGTTGTATCATTACAGTCATGACCAACTCTCTGTGACCCCATGTCCATGGAGTTTTCTTGGCAGGAACATTGGAGTGGCTTGCCAGTTCCTACTCTAGGTGCCTACAGCACCTGGCATTCCCTGGTGATGGCCCATCAAGTACTAGCCAGGCCCGACCCTGCTTAGCTTCCCAGATCAGGCGAGATCAGATGTTCTCAGGTCTAAAATACATTTCAGGCCTATTTGATTCAGTGCAATCTACAGAGGCATTGACTTACCAAATCACCACTAATTCAATGGGCCTATTCTAGTTCTGACAATATTTCAGACAATATGCTAAAAAAAAAATCCATCCTCCCATGACAGAGTAGACTCAGGGTGTTTATACACGACCCCTAAACTCCGCAGCAAAGGGCTGCAAGCTCCGGACCTTAAAAATGTTTTCCCACCAGGTCCGGAGTTTGCAGACAATTAAGTGCGACCCCGCCCACCTAAGCGCGACCCAGCTGCACTTTCTTGTACTTGCTTTTGGGAGGTGAAAAATATTTGATGCGGAGTGCCTGAGCTCTCCTTGCTTCTTTTTGTTGTTTTTCTTTCACCTCCGCCCCTTTAAGAGCAACCAGGAAGTAAAACCGGGGCTCGGAGCAAGCTTCCACGCACGGGAGGTAAGGGTTTCTTCTTTTGTCTAAGGCTTTTCCCCCCTCCCTCCCCTCCCGCAGACAGAACAAGGAAGTGCGGAGGGGGTGGGGACGGAGGAACAGCAAGGAACCCTCAAGATCGCTGGTCCGAATTTAAGGGACCAGCGGATCTGAGGGGTCGTGTGAAAAGGCCCTCAGTGTTCAATGGTCATATCCTGGTTGTGACTTACAGCATTATGCTAAACAACACAGTTTCATCTGCTAATAAGGGAGCAATCAGATGAACGTACAGCTTACTGTTTGGTTTGCTTTTGGCATGGTTGGGATCCAGCGACCACATGCCGTTTAGGAAAGAGAAATCCCTTCTGCCTTGTTTGTGAGCTGTTCTGCTTCTTTCTGACACAGTGCTAGGGCGGCAGTGTTTCCGGGGCAATTGGGAGTGCTCCTATCTCATTCTTCAGTTAGTGTGGTTGCTTAATTTGCTCCCAAACAGAGCCGTGGGTAATGCAAACCCCATACATGTGTAGTGGGCGGCAAACAAAGGATGGCAGAGGAATCCTCTCCTCTGTTTTTCCTCTTCTCACAATTAAAAGAAAATTCTCCTACGTGAAGCCACGCGATTCCAGATACGTATAAGGGAGCATATTAGGCTGATGTTCTCCTATAGCTCGATGCCACTTACTACATTAAATTTAAAAGGTGGAAGTTGCCACCGTCTGCAGAATGGTAGCTGTGACCACAGGTGGAGAAAGGAGGTGGGGAGGGGACATTGGGCGTTTATACACGATCCCTAAACTGCGCTGCAAATGGCTCCCAGCTCCGGAGCTTAGAAATGTTTTCCCACCAGCTCCGGAGTTTGGAGACAATTAAGTGCGACCCCACCCACTTTAGCGCGACCCAGCGCACTTTTCTTGTACCTTCTCTTTGGAGGTGAAAAAAATTTGATGCGGATAAGAGTGCCGGGCTCTCCTGGCCGGTCTGTTGTTTTTTTTGCCTCCCGCCCCTTTAAGAGCTCCTTGAGACGGAACCAGGAAGTAATGGGGCTCGTGGCAAGTTCGACCACACCGGCAGGTTAGTAAAGGCTTCTTTTGTCCTTTTTTCCCTCCCCCCCTCACGCCGACAGGAGCAGGAAGTGCTGAGGGGTGGGGACACAGGAACAGAAACGAACCCCCAAGATCTCTGGTCCGAATTTAAGGGACCAGCGGATCTTAGGGGTCGTGTGAAAAGGCCCATTGATAATCCAAGGGGGAGAAATTGGTGTGATCTGAAATGCTACCTAGATCTTTCTCATGGGAGAAGTAAAGACTCCCCTGTGAATGGAAGGATTGCTCCAGTGCCTGATAAAACAGATTGTGCCAAATATAAAGAGCCTTTTGAATATGGCCCAGATGGCTCCAAATTCCCCTAAGTGGCTTTTAAGCAGTCATTAGAAACTGGACGCGTGACAAAGAAAATGACATATAATATATTGGTTGATAAAAGCATATTTTGCTGGCGAGGTCTTACAAAGAACTTTCTTGGGAACTTAAATTGTACTCATTTATTTATTTATTTATTTATTTATTTATTTATTTATTTATTTATTTATACAACTTATATGCCACCCACTACCCAAAGGTCTTTTAGGACGTGTATGGATCACACAATCTAATTGCTGACTCTGAATATTAGGACTTGTGGTCCAACACAGAAGAGAAAAGTCGAGGGCTATTCTAAACCATAGTATCCAACAATCTGGGCAAGTGAATTTTGCCATAGGTCTGTGTCTCTCCTCTGATCTCTATCCTCAAGGAACTGTCACAACATGAGTGCCATTCACTAAACCTTCAAAGGGAAATGGCATGAAACTTGAAACATTACCGTATTTTTTAAAATGTTATCCTTAAAATAACTCATAATACTAACTCGACTATCTTTTTTGGGAAGGAGTACTCTTTCAATTGGTAACTTTACTGCACTTTGGAACTGGAATTGCATCATGGACACATTAATTTCCCCTTGCATGCAACTTGTTTGTGTTACATAGCTGGTTTCTGGTGTTCTTTGATTTACTTCCACATTAAGAAACTCTCTGTATATCGAAAACGAACACGTCAGGGTAATGACTTCAGGGACCTGAAATGCACCACCCATAGAGATGGAATTTGAACCCAGATTCTTCACCTACCTTTGCAATCTGTCGATCATCAAAGGCTTATATCCATTATCCTCTGTCAAGCTTGCCTGGAAGATAAATTATATTGATTGATTGCCTCCATCTTTGCAGTGCCTGTTAAAATGATATCAGATCCTACAAAAAAGCAGTAACAAACAGAAGGGTTCACATGGGTACCCAAAGATGTTTTTAACAGGGTCACACCTTCAGTCAGTTTGGCTCTATGTTGGTTCCATAGGTGGCCTGGCAGCAGTTATGCAATATCTGCAGGATCTTCCTTGGTGTCTGTTAATTCAGTGGCTCCCAAACTTGGGTCCTCAGATGTTCTTGGACTACAACTCCCAGAAATCATGGCCACTGCTCAATTGGGAGTTTTAGTCCAACATCTGCATACAAAGCTATACCTCCTACCTTCCTGCTTCATTTCATTGCTGTAGTTTTGGACCACAGTATTTGTGGGAAAGGTAAGCACAGCGTGTGAAATTATAAAAGCTCTCTGCAATGCAGCCTTGTGCTATTAAGAGTTCTGTAGAAATGAAATATCAGTCAAAGGAATTAACTGCATTTTTGTGGTGATAACGTCTAAAGGTTGGGAAAGTTTTGAAACTCTAGCATTAAATTCTGTTAGAAGTTTTGGTAGCAACCAGCCATGCCTGAAAAACCGAGGCATCAATTTACAGGATGGATAAGCTAAAATATGCCTATATTTTACACAATGTAGTTTGGTTCTGTATCTCATAGACAAATCAGGACATATCCAGGGACAGCCTTTCCTTCAGGTTCAGAACAGATGATATCAACAAGTATTAATACAGAAAGTCTCTACATCTTGCCCATAAAATAAATAAATCAAAAGATTGAAGAAACACCCCTGTTCTTTCAATAGCCATGCTATACAGTTCTCTTTCTTATTTATTTCTATAGCAGCACAATCCAAGTATGCATGTGAGGGTAGAGCGAATGCTGGGGAGAAGAGAGGAAGAGAGAGCCTTCCTAACGCACTTGTCTCTGTGTGTGTCTATATCCCCTCAATAGCTGTAATGACTTGAATTCGTTTTGGTACTTGGATGCCTACTGCAACACGCGTTTCCAGAAGAGCGAAGTGGGCCTAGGGCTTGGGCTGGCCATCCTCTTTGTGACAAGTGCCATCTTGGCTTTCTTCCTCTTCAGAGCCAAACAGAGGAAGTCTACATCCAGTTAGGAGCCACAGCAAGTCCAGAGCTATGATCGCCTAAAGGGAGGACATCTGTCCTCTAACGTCCTGTGTGTGGAAGACAACCTGCTGTGTTAGGGCCTTTATACACGACCCCTAAACTCCGCAGGAAATGGCTGCAGACTCCGGACCTTACAAGTGTTTTCCCACCAGCTCCGGAGTTTGCAGGAAATTAAGTGCGACCCCGCCCACCTAAGCGCGACCCAGCTGCACTTTCTTGTACCTGCTCCCCAGGTCCGGATTTAATCTGGTCAGTGCGGGGCTCTCCTGGCTTCTGCTTGTGTTTTTTTTGCCTCCCGCCCCTTTAAGAGAAGAGGTGGGAGGAAAAAAAAGCAAGCAGAAGAGAAAAGGAAGAGAACGGAAGAGAAATGGAGCTCCTCTCCTCCAGGTGAGCTTTTTTTCCTCTCTTTCTCTGGTGGGGAGGAAGGAAGAGCAACAAACCCCTAAGATCTTTGGTCCGAATTTAAGGGGCCAGCGGATCTTAGGGGTCGTGTGAAAAGGCCCTTAGAGTATGTCCACAAACCATGAAATGTGCGAGAAGAAGGTCTGGAGGCCATGTTGAACATTTGGGTCACCTGGAAGTCAGAAAACTGGCATTACTATCAACTGAAATAATTGGTCTTGTCCTGTGCGTTACCAAGTGTGGGAAAGTAAAATCCTGTACTCAGGGGTGTGGGAGTCATTCTCTTTCCTATGTTTGGGGACTTGGTACTGACCTGAGGGGTTGGAATGTACCAAGGGGTGATGGTGGGGAAGAGTTAGATTTCTAGATTTCATTGAAAGAGAGGAAAGAGAAACTGTCATTCGTACAACCTTCAGCTTCTGGTTGTGACCCGTGTTTGTCATTTTTGTAGCTTCACCGATGACGTTGAACTCTGGTATGGAGAGGATGTGGAGGAAGAGTGGAGGCCATCGGAAGGTCTCGGCATTGTCAATGAATCATCATTTTATCATGGTGGTAAGGACTCATTCAGTCACAATTGAATGTGGGAGAAGCCAGAGAGGCTCTCCTTCAAACTCTGATGGGGTGATGGGACTGCTGGTAAGCATGGAAGAATGGAAGGGGACCTGTGAGTGGCCAAGAAAGGCCATGCAATGGGGTGAAGAAGGCTTCCTGGCTTAAGGCTCAAAATTATGTCCCTTTTTCTTCTTAGAACATGAAGAGAGAAGCAAAGGATTTGAGCCGTATCTTTCTACAGTTGATACCTCATTAAAGGTCCGTATGGCTGGTTTCTTATTTCTGGTGGATCTCACTCATCCACCACCTCTAGAGTTAAGCAATTGATCCAAGCTGTGTAACATGGAGAAAGGGTCACTGAGTGCTGTGTGGAAATTGGTAATACTGGGTCACAAAACTGACATTATTCACTAAAGAGTTGCATTTATTTAATTGAAACAACAGGTGTTTCATGGGCAATGTGTTCATACTAATAGAAGGATTTTAGCAAAGAAACACATCTTTTACAGTATTTTTCATTGTATAAGACTATATTTCTAAAATTCATAGACTAAAACGTGACAGAAGTAAGCCAAGGAGAGAACGGAGTGGTTGGAAAACTGTAATTTTGAATTGGAAAGTTGGGATTGTCATATACACGGGGGGGTCTTATAGATGGGATAATATGGGTATATAGCTTCAAATTACAAGTTTTATCAAGACACTGTAGAATCCTTCCCTTGAAGATAATGCAAGGAAGGCAATTCCACTTTTGGACATTTTAGTGATTTCACTGACACCGTATCAGCCTAAGACTGTTTTAAAAACTATTTTAGACATTTTCAAAGAGCCTAGCAAATCACTAGCTTACCTGTTGAAAGCAACATAACAAGTGAATATAAAAGAAGTTACAATAAGACTATTTTAGTACTATGGCATTTTGTTTAATGTTTTCAGCTGACATAAAGGTTTCAGGCATGAAATTGAATACAAGAGTTGCTTAAAAGATAGGGAAGTATCATATATGTAATATTCCCTTTTTCTCTCTCATTCCAGCTGTTCCATTCAATGATAAATGAGTCCACCTTTTTTGAATCAGAAAATTCCAGAATTGTTGGGCACAATATTTTATAAGCATCTAGGGGAGACATGTCTATGTTCAGAGCTGTGTCAAAAGTCCGCAGAGCAGAAAGTGTGGGTTTGGGAGATGATGGGAGGAGGGGCAAGGGCTGGTGGGATGAGTCAACTTCACCTGTTTGACTGCTTTCGCCTTTTAGCTGCTACCACCTGTTATGCTGATGCGGTGGTAATGGACCTACTGGCAGCATAATGGTCTCTGACCACCATTCCCCCTCACAGTACCCATGAAAGGAACTCCCCATCATTTCCTAGATCATTGTGGTGGTGAAGGGAATGGCAGTGACCATTAAAAACACTGCTACTATTGGTAATCTTGCTCAACTGCACACAGCAATCACATCCTCATTTTCCTTGCTGGGGTGGTAAAAATCCCGCCTTTTCAAGCACCTCATGATTTACTTTATCTTTCTTCTTGCAGCTGCAAATCCAGAGGCCAGCAGTGGTCCATCAGTTTCAATCTCAGCCGGGGATCCATCCTAGATAGCTCCCTTGAATGGTCAAGATGGATCCACAAACTATCACTCTCAGAAGGGTACTGAAAATCCATCAACAGGAAGGCGGGTCTAGTGGTGATGATGATCATTTTCCTAAAACTTGAAAGCCTCTTAAGGCGGTTACTTCACGCCTGTTTTGTACCGAAACTTAATTTTCTACTATGATAAAGTTTGTTGCAATCATGTGGTTTTGGCACGTTCCCGTTTCATGGTCGTGCTAAGTTGTTATGGTACAAATGTTACCTCACGGTCTAGTACCGGAATAATATGCAAACATATTTCATTTCTTTTCTTTTTTTTTTTTTTTAAAAAAAAAATAAAAACACGATAGATCATTAAATCGATTTGTGGGTTTTCAGACGCCATTTTTTGACTGACATTGGTAAGTGTGGTTTTCACCTATTTTGGTCTTGAATTGGATTTCACATGGCAAAATTTCTGCCTTCTCTTTGTACACTACGATGCCACGAGATGGCCACAAAACGTCTCCTATGTTTCCACGTGTTGCAATTCCTCCAAGGCACAGATTTCAGCGGAACTTATGGAACATCCCCCTAAGTTTTCCTCTTCCTGCATTTCCGGTTGCTTGATTTTCTGCCAGTTTTAAATCCTTCCTGATCCTTTTACACACCTTTCAACATCACTGCCATGCCACCTACTTATAGGAAATGCTGCCAGAGGACTCCTTGCAGATTGGAACTGCTGATGAAGCTCGTCCTACAGCTTTTCCAGTTCATTACAGTGTTTCCAATCTGTCAGAGGGTAAAGAGTTCACCGAGCAGCATTTCTCTGCTTTTTTGGAGATGCGTGACAGCATTTCAAGAGCAACTCTGTTGACAGTTGCAGAGTGTTGTTGTGGAACTTTATTAATTACAAATGTCCTGTCCCTACCTCTTTTTAAGTGTTATGTGTTTGAGGTATTTGAGGTATGCACTCTCATGTTTAAGTGTGCCACATTTGTCAATCTAGCATGATCAAGCTGGGAAATGGTGGCTGCTATGAGTAAGGATCTACCCAAGAGCTCCATTGTTTCTTGCTATTATTCTCTTATAGATTAGGGGTAAACTTGAAATCGAGTGGCTTGCCACAGGCTGCTTAATAAGTACAGTAATGCCTTGGATAATGAATGCCCCTGATAATGAATTTTTCAGATAATGAATTGCAATTTCCAGGTATAGGGCTGCCTCAGATAACGAATCCCAATTTCTAGGTATAGGTCTGCCTTGGATAACGAATTTTCTCTGTGGGCTGCCTCGGATAACGAATTTTCCCTATGGGCTGTCTCGGATAACGAATTTCCAGCATGCATCGGTAAAAAAGAGTTATCCTAGGCTGCATCGCATCTGTATCTTTAAAGTGCACTTTATAAAGAGTTTTGAGCAAAAAAACCAGGTGTCTGTGTCATTTTCCTAGGCTCTGGAACAGATTAATTGGTTTTCCATTCATTCCTATGGGAAACCGTATTTCAGATAACGAATTTTTTCGGATAACGAAATGCCTCAGAGAACGAATTAAATTTGTTATCCAAGGCACCACTGTATGTGGATCAGATGAGACTTGAACCGAGTATGTCCTTCTCCCCTGGTCTGCCTTTTAGCTACTGTGTGATATCACATGGACATTATGCCCATTTCTTTAGGAGAGCTTTTCCTTAAACTTCTTTTAGATGCCTGGCTGCAGTACTTTAAAAGAACCCAAGTATGCTTCTGCTACATATGGAGAAAGATGTAAGGAGGCACTGTCCATCAGCAAACAGTCCCTTGTGAAGTACTGCTGATCAGTAGGTCCCTTTTTCCTGGCAAGATATAAATGTGTATTTAATACTGTACTAGCAATTAATTCCCAAAGTCAACAGATCCCCTACTAAGATCTCAATACTTCAGACATTGTCCTCTGCGCATAGAAAAATATAAGTAATATTTACTCCGTCTCAGAGAACATATATTCAAATGTTTATAGCATTCCGAGGATTCCAGATTGCATTCATTCAGGGCTAGATATTTGCAGTAGATCCTATTCTTCTGCAATAAATGTTTATTAATGGGGTGCCATAATCGAACAGAAAAAGCAGCAATTGGGTGCTTGTCATGAAGACCATGGCACAAGTGTAAGCACCACTAAGCATAACAGGTGTTCAAGCAACAGGAAACAAAAGTTTTGCATGTATCCTATGTAATACATGAAGATCGAGGTTGTACCTTATATAGTAATGTATGAGTAACACTCGGGGTAAAGAAAGTAGGCATCTAGTTTTAATAGCAGAAAACAGTAGGGTTGATGGTACTCCAAAATCATTGACATTAATTCCTGGAATGAAAATATTTAGAACACATCAGCCCTGTTGATGAGGCTGAAACCAGCCTAAATAAACAGGTAAAGTAGGAACTATGATGCATAAGTTAAAAAGTGAAGGCATTGAATTTAAAGATGGTTTGTCAAGCTGATTAGACAGATCCTGGGGAAGTTAACAGCGTGTCCTTTGAGGCCTGTCATAATTCTTAGTATGTACATTGATTTACTGCTTCATAGCTGAAGACAAAAGAAGAGTAGAGGTCCAGTTTTGCATTGGGGGTGGGGAGGGCCAAAGGCCATACCTAGTTGTGGTGGTCCAGAAGCACTGCTAAGCATATACGTTGTACACTGTTATGGAGATGCACCGTACTTCAGCAGTGTAAGCCCCTGCAGTTTCAGCTACCTATATTCCTGCCTTGCACTGGTCGTACACAATGATGGGATCAGTAATTGTTGTGCTCTGGGTGGAAAAAAGATGGGTGGTATTTGATGAGCACATGTGAGATGGGACAAAAAAAATTGAGGTAGAGTTTTAGGGACAAAGAACTGGAACATGCAACGTGAACAGTAATAGCTTTGAATAGAATATGGTGGAATAAGCAATTGAAAGATTGTAATTCATGTGAACCCACAAGTATTGTCAGAAAAGCACTACAAATGTGGATTTCTGTCGCCTATATCCAAAAAAGGCAGGGGTCAAATGTTTAGAAAGTTCTCCGTGCAATCTCTGAGCATTTTCAGAGCCCCCCCCCCCAAAAAAAAAGACATGGAAAAGAAAATTGGTTCCTTTTTGTGCCAGTTAAAAAAATGACATTACACCTAGGTAAAGTTATCCCATAGGGAATCTACCCTGCCCCAAAGAGTTGGTCACAACTGTAATGAAACAACACACACACAGTCTGCATGATTACTTGTAAACTGCCCAGAGAGAGTTTTAAGCACTATGGGGTGGTATATAAATAGCACACTTTGCTTTGTTTTGGCTGAAGCAGAGCAGCAAGTGGTGTTCCCTGCAGGCCGAAGTGCACTGCCTGTAAAAGGCAGTGAAATTATTTCAGTGTTCAAAACAGAATATCCCCCAAACACTCCCACCCACCCCTTACCCCGACAGTGACAGGCCAATGGGTAAAATCCTTTTGCTATAAGTTTATGTTGGTATAATCCTGATCAAACACTAGAAATCCCTAATTCAAAGTAATGGAAATTGTCCTAACCCAACCTCTTCCCTCCCCCCCCCTTTGTCCTGGGGAAGCTTTTGCGAGCCCTGGGACATTAAAACAGTCAAAACCAGCTGCTGGATCACCAGCAGCAGTCATGATTCTGGCAGTAGCAAAGTTTTGACTATGAAAGGCTTTACCCAAAGGTGCAAGACTCCCTGAGCTTTCCCAAGTCAAAGGGAACTCCAGGGAGCTTTGGATCCTGAAAGATGGAAATAAGAAGTGTTCCATCTACTGTAAGCCCATTGCAGAGGGTTCCAGAGGATTATATTTGTGCAACAATATTTTGCCGTTTTAAAAAATTGTCTTGTGCCAGTGTAAAGGCTTTTAAAGTACATGATGTAAAGTATCTGACATATTTAATGTTTTACCAGTGAGTTCCCATAGCCAAATGGGGGATATGAACGCAGTTTGTCTGAGAGGTTGATCACCTTAGCATCTATCCCATGTTTTCTCATGCTATTGGCATGGTCAAGCAAGATCCATTTTGTGGCAAATGCACAATGCAAGGTTTTGCACAAATGAGCCCAGCCCTTTTCCATGCCTATCCATGCCTTTTTGGTGTGCCACTGTGAGAAGGACCAGGAGAAAGCAGAGGAAGCCGGTGGTGCGCCGTCTGAAGGAGCACCCATTAACGAGAAAGAGGAACATAAGGGAAAGTTAGAGACGAATAGAGAAGCCAAGAATGAAGAAGTGGGTGAAGGGAGTAGAGGAGAGAGGGAGGTATTGCAGGAAGTATTCTGGGTGAGTGATAGCGGGGATGAAGGGGAGATGTGCGCGTACGAGGAATGGCAGTTAGAGGAGGTAAAAAAGCCGTTGAGGAGGGACGTTGGTGTTCAGACTGAGGAGAGAGGTGGATGGAGAGGGAAGGATGAGTCAAGGTGTCTGGAACCTCTAACCTGGTCGGTGGAGGTCAGACCTGTCAGATGACCGGAAAACAGCGAGAGGATGAAGGAAAGATGGCGGCCACAAATGAGGGAGAACCCAGTGGCTCAGTGGGCGCTCCATCCCTGTTGTGGGAGCACCTGCCACGGGAGGGGATCTTACCCTCCGTTATAAGTTCTCCGGAGGCTAATATGCCTAATAGTTTGTTTGACAGTTCAGTTAAGAATCCATTTATCTTGGAAGAATACATTGATGTTAATGCACGGGAGGAAAATTTGGCACCAGTTGTAAGAAAGACATTTGTGAGTTGAAGAATAAATATTTATTAGAAAACCAAGCTGCAGGACTGGACAATCATTATTTCGCCTCGGATCCGATATACAGTGGAACCTTGACTTACGTCATTAATCCGTTCCAGTGGTCTAGACTTAAGTCAAACATGACTTAAGTCAAACGAACATTTCCCATAGAAAGTAATGGGAAAGCGGATTAATCCGTTCCAGATGATGAAAAAGACCCCCCAAAACAGCAATTTAACTCAAATTTGACTGGGATAGAAGATTCCTTCTGGGGATGTAAATGAAATGTCTCTTCAAAGAGAGGAGGAGACAGTGGAATTATAGTCCACAAATTATACGCCTCCACTTTTTAATGTTCATAGAAACAATGTCTAACATTTAAGTTTTACTGATTTTTAACCTGACGTTCCAAGTTCTGAACAACTCTATGCTTACCATTAGAGTCCCACAACTTTACAGCTCCCCCAACTAAAATGCTTCCATTGTGGACCAGACTTCTGCAGTCAGATTTTTTACAAGACTGAGCCGACTGTCTAACCAGCGAGGCCAGCCCTGAGCTCCCGGCCCTTCTTCTCCTCCGGCAGCAGCGGGGGCTTTGGTGAGGCTGAGGACCAGCTCCAGGTGCTCTGAGCTGGTCTCGCTGAAGCCGCCGCTGCCGGAGGAGGGGAAGAAGGCAGGAGCAGTTTGGAGGCGGCAGCCGCAATGCTGGGTTGTGGCTGCTGCCCAATTCCAGTGCCTTGCGCCGGGGCTCCGAGATGTAAGTCAAAGCCTGCGACTCAAGTCAAACAGGCCCCTTCTTGCTGCAAGTCAAATATGATGCAAGTCAAGCAGCATGTAAGTCAAGGTTCCACTGTATCGGACAAGTGAACCCTCACAGCCAGGAGTGCTATTCTTCTTCTGGGAATTTGGGAGCTGGGACAGAGACATACTCACCAAGATATTTGTACACAGAAAGATCACTTCAGAGATTGTACCCAGCTCAGTGACCTTTTACAACTCAATCCTGGGTTCCTGCCTAGTCAGATCTTGTATTGCAGTCCAGCACTCCATCCCCTGCACCGCATCAGCTGTCAACAACACATTCAGGAACTAACAATGGCACATGGCATCTAAAGTTAGCACTGGAGGTGGCTGATTCACGCAGCCTAATGAAAGCATCAACTCTGAGAGTGGGACAGGGTCTTTCAAATAGCAACGATAGGGGTTGCCAGTTCGAACCTTTGCTGTAGAAAAATGGGAATTTTCACCAGCAACAAGATATCAGGGTTTTAAAATTCATAAAAACTACGGCAGAAGAACAAGTGCGAGGAAAGACTTCTACATCCTGTACAAAGCAAGCTACAACTGCATATTTTTTTTCATTGGTGACAAAAATTGATCTAAAGGCACAATTGCATTTTTTTGGAAGGCACTTGGAGTGGTCCAGTATCCTTCCCCACAATGATCCCCTTCCTTCTGTGTTTAAAGAAAGGAAGAATGGAGGGCCTGATGAGCAAACAGTGCCCTCTGGTGCTTGGTAAACAAAACTGAATTCATGAAGTTCTCCTGTATTAAATCTGGGGGGGGGGGGAATTACAGTTTTGGATCTACAATCTACACCACCAGCATTTTCAGGGCAGGGTAGCTCCCAGCCGGCACAGACTTTCTACTTGTAGTGTTATTCCACCGCTTAAACAATTGCTTCTGCTTTATACCACCCCCAAATTGCTTGGAAGACAGTTCAAGACTATTACACAGCCATGAAACCCAGAACACTTCTCTTTAAACCAGGCCACTTGAGGCGGTTTTTTTTCTGGTATGTGTCTTGGCCTGTGTCTTCTCAGCTGGTGGGTAATTAATCCTTCCACATATACCCAGGAGTGACCACAGGTTGAAGGGGCCCTGAGGGAAAACATTTATTCTAGGATAACTTCTCAGTTTGTGCCATTCTACTGATGTTACCTGACTCGGCTGGCAATGGCCAAATTAATAATGGTGTGGTCCTAGCCATGTTTTTATGATTGATTTAATCTATGCTCTTACATACAATCTGATTGCTATAAAGCCATAAAATATTTGTATTCGTATTTGCCATGGCAAGTGGTGTGGCAAGTTACCTTCTTAGGAATGTATATATGTGTGTGTACTCTTTATTTTCTCAACATTTTGTGACTTTATAAAAATGTATCTAAATGTAAAAAGTTCTAATATAAGTACACAATTTTGTTACCTATTAAAATGTCTTTTTTTAAAAGAGGGAACCATGTTAGTCTGTGCTGGCATATCAGGCAAAAACAAAATAAAAATTAAAAAGACAAAAAAAGACAAAAACATTGTGGCACCTTAAAGACTAATCACTGTATTTTAATGTGAGTTTTTGTAGATGTGTCCACTTCCTCAGATGTAAGAGTGGGATCCCCTCTATTATTAATTGTATGATGGACATTGGAATATGGTTAAGAAATGTCTATATTTCCTTTAAAAATATTCTCTGTATATCCTAGAAATAAACAGACAACTGTGCAAGCAGAGTTGCACTTTTATCTAATTTCAACATGACATCTAGCTGCAAATCACCAAGTTCATCTCTATTCTGCTTGGTAAATCCTTAGATTATGGGCACCTTAGAAAAGGAATGCTGAAAAAGAAAATATTTGCTAGTTTCGCTTCTGTATTGCTGACATGCATGTTTTTGTCCATTGAGACACACCACCTCTTATGCTGACTGAGTCCTATTGCAGCATCTCCCTTCTTTACAACTGCTTCCGTTTCTTTTCTCCTTTTAACAGACCCATCTCCCTCCATGATTTGGATAGGTGTTGGGTAGAACCAGTTAAGCTGGTTCTTCAAGTGGACCTTTGTGAAGCCACACAGATGGGTTTCTCTAGTGCAGGGGCACTTGGGTAACCCATCTGTGTGACTTCACGAAGGCCCCGAAGGAGAATGTGAACTTCAATATATTGTGAGGATTTAAAATTATTTTTTTCGTTGTTTGGCATTTTGTTTTGGTGTGGTTTTTGGGTGGCTTTTTGGCCTCGGTCTATGCTACTTCATCTTCAGAAATTCTGGAGAAATAATCTCAACAGCCATGACCCTGGGGTGGGCAATGTTAGAAGTGACTTGAAGAACCTCTTGGCTGTGCTCCAGGTTGCCACAACAATGGCTTTTATGCACACCCCATCAGAGGTGAAACTCACATTGCTCCACCTATGGTGGGGACCAGACATTGAATGATGCCGCATGTGCTGTAAACCGGAAATAACATCTGACTGTAGATTAGGGTGAAAATATCACATTACTATCACTGGAGATATTCCTATGGCAAGATTTTATGCATACTCTAGTCAAAGTTCTTCCCATCCATTAGAACATTTATTTATTTATTTATTTATTTGTTTATTTATTTATTTATTTATTCATTTATTTATTGCATTTCTAGACCGCCCGATTTCCCAAATAGGGACTCTGGGTGATTTACAAGAAAGCAAATGAATCAGTAATTAAAAGCAAACAAAACAATAAGCAGCAAATACAAACTAAACATACAGTACTATGGAATTCAGAACCTGACAATAGGAAAATTAAGGGATGGCAAAAGAGAAGGAAAGGGGGGGGGGGAGGGGGGGAACAAGCATGACATCACCGATTGCCGAAAGCTTCCCTAAAGTCAGATCTTTAAAGCTTTTTTTAAAAGCTGTCAGGGACTCCATTTGGCGCATTTCGCATGGCAATTTGTTCCACATCGTGAGACCAGCCACTAAGAAGGCCCAATTACAGGTGACAACCTTACAGTCCTTCCAGGGGGTGGCCACGCAGAGCAAAAGTGCCAAGGTTGCTCTGGTGGAACAGGCCCACGCTGATCTTTGGGAGATCTGCTCTGCCAGATGCTCAGGCTCCAAGCTATGGAGGGTTTTGTAAACCAAAACCAATACCTTGAACTTTATCCGGGGGGGGGGGGCAACGGATAGCCAATGCAGGCAGGCCAGAATTGACGTGATGTGGTCAAAACGATCTGCACCAGCCACCAATCTGGCCACTGCATTCTGCACCAGCTGCAGTCGCCGGACAAGGGTCAGGGGAAGCCCCATGCAGAGAGTGTTGCAGTAATCAATCCTCGAGATGACCAGCGCCTGCGCAACTGTATGCAGGGAGTCATCATCAAGGTACGGGTGAATCTGGGCGATAAGCCTAAGCTGGTAATAGGCTTACTTGGATATGGCCAGGCCAATTATGAATGAATGGGCCACAGTAATAATTAATGTGTCTCTCCTTGAGGGCAGGGTTCCCCCCCGCCTTCAAGGAGGCTCTCATTAGGCCCATTCAGAAAAAAACCTAATGTGGCGGCAGACCAAATTGACAATTATAGGCCTGTCGCCAATATTTCGTATATGAGCAAGGTCTTGGAGAGGGTGGTGGCAGATCAGCTTCAGGGTCTTCTGGATGACACAAATGCCCTCGATCCTTTTCAGTCGGGCTTCAGGCCGCGCCATAGTACGGAAACGGCATTGGTCGCCCTGCATGATGACCTTTTGAGGGAATCTGACAGGGGCAAAACGTCCCTGTTGGTGCTCCTCGACCTCTCAGCGGCCTTTGATACCGTCGACCACAGTATCCTCCTGGGGAGGCTCTCCGAGTTGGGGATTGGAGGCACTGCTTTGCAGTGGTTCCGTTCCTTCTTGGAGGACCGCCCCCAGCGAGTGCAGCTGGGTGAGATGACATCCGCTCCTTGGTCCCTCAATTGTGGGGTGCCACGGGGGTTGGTCATCTCTCCCATGCTCTTCAACATTTATATGAGGCCGCTAGGAGGGGTCATAAGGGGGTATGGAGCTTCGTGTCACCAACATGCGGATGACACCCAGCTCTATATCTCCTTTCCATCTTCTGCAGTGGATGCCGTTCCGTCCTTTGAGCGCTGCCTGGTGGCCGTCGCGCATTGGATGGGGGCTAATAGGCTGAGGTTGAACCTGGGCAAGACGGAGATCCTGTGTGTGGGGCCCCCTGGTGTCTGTGGGTTGGGGAACTCCCTCACTTTTTGGGGGGGGTGACTCTCTCCGCGAAGGATGGGGTCCGCAGTTTGGGTGTCCTACCTACTGGACCCGGCACTCACCATGGAAACCCAGGTGGCGTCAGTGGTCCGTTCCGCTCATTGCCAACTGCGGAGGATTGCCCAGCTGCGGGCCCTCCTTGACATCAGGGCGTTAACTACGCTGGTTCATGCACTTGTAATCTCGAGAATAGACTACGGTAGTGCTCTCTATGTGGGGCTGCCCTTGAGGTTAATGTGGAGATTGCAGCTAGTGCAGAATACAGCTGCCAGACCTCTAACGGGGCAAAGAAGGCACCAACATATTACCCCCGTGCTGGCAGCTCTGCACTGGCTGCCGGTACGCTACCGCATTAACTTCAAGGTTTTGGTGTTAACATACAAAGCCCTAAACAGTTTGGTACCTCAGTATCTGACAAAGCGGCTCCTCCCAAGAAGAGCCGCCAGGATCACCCGTGCCAGCCAGGCAGGACACCTGGGAGTCCCAACCCCAAGGGAGGCCCGGAAAGCTGTAACAAGGAGTAGGGCCTTCTCGGTGGTTGCTCCCCAATTATGGAACCATCTACCCCCTGAAATTCGGCTGGCACCCTCGCTTCAAATTTTTAAAAAAACTATTGAAGACCTGGTTCTATAGAATGGCATTCCCTGATTCTTTAAACATTTAGTAAGGCACTATTTTTAAACCATTTTATCAAATCTCTTGCCATTTTTAGCTTCATTTTAGCTTCATTTTAGTTTTGTTGTTGATTTATGTATATTTTATTTTATTTTGTACCTTGTATTTTGGTTTTTAAAATGTATTCCTTTGTTTGTTGTTACATGTTGTAAACCAGCCAGAGTAGCCCTTGGTCTAGATGGGCGGTATAAAAGTCAAATAAAATAAAATAAATAAATAAATAAATAAATTCCTTGACCCCTCTCTCGAACCACCTACCTTCTCTAATACATCTTCATCTTTGAATGAGTGCCCTTTGTCCTTCCAATGAAGGTGTTCTACTTTAGGCACATAATGAAAGACAGTATTCTCTGCAGAAGACAATAATGCTAGGAAAAGTAGAAGGCAGCAGGAAAAGAAAAAGATGAAATATGATATGGATTAACTCCCTAAAGAAGCTGCAGGCTTGAGTTTGCAAGAGCTGAGCAGGGTTGTTGAGGATGGGACATTTTGGAAACTGCTCACTTGTGGGGTCGCCAGATGTTGGGGCAAACTGACGGCATATAAGTTTTAAAATTGCAAATTAAAGTTAGCAATAACCTAAATCTGCCCAACAATTTTATCTATTCATGTGCTCTGGTGAACCCCAGTTCCTCTGCTCCTGCCCCTGCTTTGCTTCTCACACGCTGGACCCTGTGTGTCAATCTCCTGCTCTATCTGAGTGGTCTGGTTCCAGTCCTGGTGTGTGCCCGCTTCAGTTCCTGTGTGCCTGTTTGGGTGGATTGGTCTGGGTGTAGGTTTGGACTGTTCACCTGTTCTGTTGGCTGGGTCCTGGTGCCTCTATTTAGTTATTAAAGGCTACTATGTACTGCCTGGACTCTGATAGTTGTCTTCAAGGGTAAGCCCACACTGAATTGCAGCAGTATTCTAACCAGCAGATTAGAATAACCAGTGGTTATTAACCACCATTACATTGCTGTGTACAAGCTCTGCAACCAATTTATGGAGTGGCATTTTCTTCTCACTCATAGGGAAGGGCTCAAATAGGTAACAACTTCATAGTGAAGTTATGGAAGAGGTAGCTAGCTATCTTATTTCTGTGCAAGTGTACCAGGCAAAATACAAAGCATATCGCATCTTAACGATGATTATATTTAATGTAAGGTTTCATGAATCCCGTCTACTTCATCAGACATAGAGCAACAAACTGAAAAGCAGAATGAAACATTGGTTTCATACCAAATATTAAAGAATTACCCACTATTTTAGACTTTAAGAATCCAAATAAAAAGATATACCTTGCAGAAAATTGGGAGTGGGGAAAAAGATATTGATAGAAGAGCTACTACTATACGCTCTTAAATACTCCTCTAAATACTCCTATACTCTCCTAAATACTCGCCAAATATAAATTTAGACTGGGGTGACAGAAACTATCCATACTTACTTGATGACTCCTGCTTTCGATGAGAGTCTTGAACGGGAAAACACTTCATGGCTCGATCTTCACCCTACAAAATTTTAAACAATTTTGCTGCCCCCTTCCTACTTCTGCGGATGCCTTTAAAAGGAAGAAACGACGTGGGACAAGAGTCAGTTCCACTTTCTGTGTCCCTGTACTCATCCCAAGGAGTCTAGGGTATTCTTGAACCTGCGTTTTGACGCCGTATTCATTTTATTTTATTATTATTATTGCTCCGTGGCTTCCTAAGCAGGCGCACTTTTGCCTGTCTATATAAAACAAAATTCCGGGAGAAAGCAAAGCAAAGCAAAGTGTTCTGCTTATATACCGCCCCATACTACTACAAGTAGTCTCTGGGCGGTTTACAATTTTAATTACAGAGTGCAGGCTACACATTGCCCCCCCCCCACCAGCAAGCTGGGTACTCGCCATGAAGCCCCTTAAGCAGGCGGGTCGGTGCATCTCTAAGAACTTATTAGATCTATAGTCCGACTCCGGCTTGGATTTATCTCGGAACTCTTCTCAATGGGGCTTCCGGGGAAGGAAGTGGAGGTTTTTTGTGAGACGGACTCGAAGTTGGTTTTGGAAGGCGGAAGTTCCGTTCTGCTCCAGAGGCGATGATGAGTTTCGAGTGGCCCTGGCAATACAGTTTCCCGCCCTTCTTCACGTGAGTCCCCGGTACCCTGTGCCAAAAAATCTCCTTCGGGTCTTGCTTTCCTAAGCGGCTCAACTCCTTCCTGCTGGCAAGTCCAAGTCCTTTTTGCCGTCCCCGCTGTCGGGTTTGCCCAGCCGCCTATTCCTTCTCGGCTAAAAGACAATCCCTTTGGAAGTGCAAGGCAGGAAGGGACCCTGTGGATCATGGAGCACCCTGGGGAATCGAACTTCTAAACTTCTGGCTCTTCAGCCGGAGACCTGAGACACGTTGGGTCTGACTCTTGGGTCCCCGGTTTGGTTATTGTGTGGGGGCAGCTGTATTCAAGGGCCAGATTATTGTCACTTACTCAATGGGCTGTCAAATGAAATAAAAAAGCCAGGATGATCCTAGCGTGAAACACTAGCTTCAGTGCAACAGCCCTGGACTCAACCCAGCCAAACAGTTGGCCCAGGGTATCCCAATGAGAAGGTTGGGAGAGAATCCAGGATTCTCTGCAACTTAGCAGGTTGCAGAGAATCCTGATCTGCACATTGGTGAAATGGGCTGTTTTTAAATGTAAGATGTGACGGATACAGAGCCTTGTCTTGTAGAGGCCATCACCTGAGGAAGGATGGAAGAAATCTGGTTTGTTTATTTTGATGAGCAGAAGACCAGAAGGTTTGACTGAACTTTTATAGACAGAGAAGATTAAGATTGAAGAGAATAGGGAATTCCTCCTGGCTGCAGTGGAAAGGCTGGGAGAAGCATGCCAGTGGAAACGATTTGAAGATATAGGAGTGCTATTTGAGAAGCTGGTGGAAGTCCTTTTATTTGATCACACCCTTAAGCAATCCATCTCATTAATCTACTAAACTATCTCTGTTCCTGTATTTAGGTTACAGCCCAATGTGGACACACGGCAAAAGCAGCTGACAGCTTGGTGTTCCTTAGTGCTTTCATACTGTCGTGTCAACAAGTTGTACACCATGACAGTTTCAGAGGCCCAGGAAAGCCCATTGTTCAACAACTGGAAACTACAGCGTATCCTCCTCCTTCTCCCTAATATTTGGAAATGCGTTCTTCTAATTCGGTAGCTTTGTCCACATCTGGAGCTATACCCAGCAAGTGTTTTGTTTGTTATCCTTTTTTTTTTAGTTCTGGTGAGCAGCAGTTGAGTTCCTGTTTTGCCAAACATGTTTTGAGCTTTTTTTGAAATGTAATTTCACTGCATTGTAGTCAATGTGTTTATGGAGAGGATGTTCTAGAAAGGCTTGCTGTTCTCTTGGACTTGTTTAAAACAGTCGGATTTATTTATTTGCATTTATTTAAAATATCTTTTACCCCATCGTTCTTAAAAGGTGGCTTACATCATTAAAAGGCAATACTTTAAAGCCAACAACAGTGAGGTGTTTTAAAAGAGTCAAATGCATACCATATTAAAAAGCATAAGGCAGCACTAAGCACATTCAAAGCAGTAAGGTACAACCATCCATTTAAAACCGCCACTTAGGCAGCCAGTTGCTGAGAGAAAGCACGCCTGGCCTGAAGACAGAACGACCATAACAATGGGGCCAACCTAGCCTCCTGTGGCGGGGAGTTCCAAGGTCTGGGTGCAGCAACAGAGAAGGCCTTCTCCCATATACCCACAGAATGCACCTTTGAAGGTGGCAGGATCAAGAGGAAGTCAAGTGGCACTTCCTTTTTGCAAGAATGTATCACTATTAAGTACAGAATAGGCTTCAGGTGCATATGATACTGCTTGTCTTGACCTTAGTATTTAAGACAAAAACCTTCCCATTCTTTCCACCGAAACACATAATTTTGTATTCCTTAATCATGCTCCTCCACACTTCTCATGTTTGCAAGTTAACAATATTCTTGTTATATTTCCTTGTATGAGAGTTTCTCCAGTAGCCAGTCATTTGGGTTGGACCTGCTGACTAATATGTTTACTGGAGGGAGTTGCAATTTCTGCTGCATTAGGAAGATGAAGAATTAAGTTCCATGATAATCTAGACTTCCGGCTTGAACTCTCTCAATTCCAACATACTAAAACTTTGAACTGTCTCTATTTGTCTTTAGTTTAGTGACCCATCCCTATTTCTGTTAATTTCTTTATGGTTTTTTTCTCCCCCTGTGTGTGGTGACTGTTTCCTTAATTAACAAACAGGAAAACTCCCATTGGAATCGATCCTTGTTGTGTTAGAGGAACTCAGGAAAAAAGGTAGGATGTAGTTTGTGCTGATATCAGGACACCTTTAGACTAAAATAGTAGGTGCAGTTCTTATTTTAAGATACCTGCCAGTCTTGACAGCCAGTCTTGCGAAGAAAATCACACGTTCTTTAGAAGCAGAGGCAAATAGGTAAATGATACTTCTACCCCCGAGTCTTTCCAAAATTCTAATTGGGGTTTTAAAAAATACAGCAAAAGGCAATAATGAACCGTAGAGATATTATGGTATCATTTAAAAATTACAGTACAGTATTTCCTTTTAAGTCCATTCCAATTTATTTGGACACCGTCGAGGGTTTTTAAGATAAAAATTACATAGAAGTCCTTGACCAGTCTTTCTTTCTTGTGATGCTCTTGGTCTCTACAGGGCTGTACAGGTACTGTAACAGAGCCTCTGGGTTCCACCCGGTAAGATTCCACTAAGATACTTCTCAATTAGTAATGCTTTCTTCCCAAGCCTGAATGTGTTCATTAGGTGACTTTGTTAACAAATAAGGTGGGCTGCTGGAATATAGGGTATGGAAGAACCAGCTCTTCACCCTGATGGGTTCAGTGTATGTTGCAAACGCAGCCCTCATGATACAGGCATTTTATGCTTCCTCCCAGGGAATCTTGAATGGCTTGACAAGAACAAATCTAGCTTCCTGGTCATGTGGCGATGTCCGGAGGAATGGGGCAAGCTCATCTACCAGTGGGTAAGAGTGAGGAAAATGCAAGGTGCCCTATGTAGTGTAAGAGGAGAGCAATGCTACATGCGTTGTAATAATGAACCATAATTAATTTTGGTTCTATAACCTATTGTCCACTCTCTTAGACATTTGTGGAGATATTTTGGATCAAAATATTGGTCCGAATTTGTTTCTGACTCCTGCTACATTTTTATTGCCATGTTTTAGTTCTGTGTGGCTTAAATATTTTTATTACAGTACTGTCTTATTTCTTCTTGCTACGTTATTGCAACTGCTGTCAAGGCTGAAGTACATTAATATGTCACTAAAAGGTTACGGTTCTCCTCATTTTCTCTTCCCCCTTCTTCAATTCCCAGGTATCAAAGAATGGGATGACCAACTCAGTTTTCACACTGTATGAGTTATCCAATGGGGAGGACACAGAGAGTGAAGGTAAGCCCTAGGTCTGGCAGATTTCATATTGTAGTGATCTGTTGACTCCCGTGCAGATATAAATGGTTTCTACTTCCCAAACTTTCTTCTGTGTTGGGGTAAGTTAAATTGCTAGCTTGCTTTTAATTCCCTCTTTCAATAAGTAACATAAAGGGAATTTTAGAACCCCCATTGCCTTGGTTATAAGAGAACACTATAACCAACAGCTAGCCAAGGAGTTCGCAAGATTCTTCCTTTAGAACTCTGCTAAGGTTGTCTGATACAGCTCTTCTACTATGTTTGGGAGACACTTCAAATACAATTTGTTTCCTGCTTTAAAACACAGTCTTTTAGTTTTCTTATTGTACTGACTTCGTAAACAGTTAAACTGGTGATTTTACGGCTGTTCGGGAACTGAATTTGTTGAACAAAGCAGTCTGCAATGCAGTTGTGCAACTATACATGTAAAATATGTGTATACTGTACCTCCTGTCCAACTCCACTCGCCTCTCCAAAAAGGATGCATAGATGGCCAATACATTCTATCAGATACCCTGCGTGGTGGAGTGGATGGACTGATAGAGGAGGATTTGAGAGGCCTGGACTGAAGTTCCCATTCAGCCATGGAAAATCTGTGGGAGGTAGCACTGATAAAACTGTTCCTTAAATATTTCACCTACTTTGGCAACCCTTTTAGGGTCTTCATAAAAGGGATGTGACTTGACAACCCCCCCTCAATCCCTCTCCCCCCACACCCCCATCCAAATACACACCTTTTATATTTATGAAAAAATGCTATTGTAAGATTCCTTTGACCAGTCATGGGAAGGAACAAAGCTACCTTTGCAAGATTTAGAAACCTCATTTGATTCCAGGAAATTCTTCTTCCCCGTCTCCGAAATTGCTTAGGTACTGCTACATTACTGATGTGAAGGGCCAATAACTAGCTTAAAAACAACAACAGAAATTAGATTCCCAGGATGGTAGATTTTGCACACCTGGTACTTTACTGAAGTTGATGCCTAAACAGAGATGTAAGAGCGGATGAGAGAGCATGCCTGGCATAAGGTCATTCAGTGTATTCCATGGCCATGTGGGGATTTGAACTTGTGTCCTCTGAGCCCTGGTTTAACCAGTACACCCCACACCAGTTCCATTATGGTATATCCTTCAACCAAGCCTATATTCATCTTCTCCTAGAGTTCCATGGTTTGGAAGAGACCATGCTACTTCGTGCTCTGCAAGCGTTACAACAGGATCACAAGGCTGAAATTATCACCCTGGATGATGGGCGAGGCGTCAAGTTCTTCTAATGATGACTCTGCTCTGGCTTTCTAATCTGACACCTTTTTTTTCGGGATTGAAAGGCTTCTCTGTGCTCTGGTTTCCGCACATCCAGAAGCCTCAAACAACAAAAACATTGCCTTGACAGCTCAGCATCTTGACTCCATGTTTCTCCTTTCTGCTGCTGCTGCTGCTGCTGCTTCTGTTCCTTTGAGGGTTTCTGGTGTTGGTGATGCTCTGAATAGATTCCTGGGGGAACCGGAGTGTACGTTGGACTTGGCTGACGTGAAACAAATGCTGGATGTTTGGTTTTGGCCTTCCAACTGCACGGGACACTGCCGACTCGGCTGTTTGCAACAAGGAGGCACCATTTTGGGATCAAAAATACAGTGCTCGTCCTCTAGTAGGGTTAGAGGGCATGCTGACTATGCTATCCACATCTGGATGAGGTATTTAGGACTTTGGCAAATTAAACCCTAATTATTTACTAGAATATTCTATTTCTGTGTGTGTTCTCTTCTTGGGGATATTTCAAGTTTTTATTTCCCCTGAAACCCCAGGTTACTACTAGCTCCGGAGCAGGTGGTATATTCCATATTTTGCTTTGTAGTTCAGCATTCAGTGGTTCCCCCACCCTTTTGCGGTTCATATACTGTGGTCCCGCTATATTGCGGGACCGCAGTATATGAAAAAAGGCCCCCTGGGGTAAGGGGGGAAAGTCCATCGGAGGCCTCAGAAATGATTTTTGGTGATCCAGAAGTCACTTCCAGTTTTCCGGAAGTCACTTCCGGTTCACAGGGAGGCCCAGGAAGGCACTCACAGGCCCATTCGGGGCAGCGCCAGGCAGGGGGTAAGTACAAGAGCCGCCAGCTAGAACCCCCAGGCGTGACCTGACCTGCATCCGCATATCACGGATTTTCAATTATCGCGGGTTGGCTCAAGTCCCTAACCCCAGCGGTCACTGTACTCCTTTCTCTGGTGGCAAAGAACACAGTCTACCCCATCCTTCTCCAGCTGTTGACCACAGGAAAGAACAGGGTGCCCTGCACAACCCAGGTGAAGGCTAGTTTTGGCTTTCAAAAAGGAGAACTGGTTTGTCTGTTTGCTTGCGTAGATTTTGAGCCAGGAATCTTTTACGGATTTGATGTCAGACCACAAAGGGGAGGCCTGCCTAATATTTGAGTCTTTACCATTGTGAAACTTTTTTTTTATCTCCATCATATTTGTACCGCCAAGCATGTGGAAAGATACTGAAAATTTGCTGGCACTTGCCTGCAAAAGCTTGGCTGAATATACATATGAATGAATGATGAAAATAATATGCCTTCACTAAGAAATTTGTTCTGGTGAGGAGCAAAGTAGATTGTACGCTTGTTAAACTCTATACTCTGGTTCTGTTCCTAGCTTTTTTTTTACTCCCAGATCTGGCAGGCATTTTCATATACAGACCAATTCAAAAACAAAACAAACGAAAAAGCAATGCATTGGGGGAGGGGCACTCAGTGAGATGTAGTGGAGAGAGCAGTAGTGGCGAACCTTTGGCACTCCTGATGTTTTGGACCACAACTCCCAGAATTCCAAGCCTGTATTGCCAATGGCAAAGGACTGTGGGACTTGTGGTCCAAAACATCTGGAGTGTGAAAGGTTCACCACCACTGCGCTAGAGAATGGACCAGGAGACCTGAATTTGAATCCCACTCAGCCATGGAAACTTAGGAGTTGGGTAAAACCACTCCTTCAAGTATCTTGCCTTAAAAACCTTATTAGGGTTGCTATATTTATTTATTTTATTTATTTATTTAACTTATATGCCGCCCACTACCCAAAGGTCTCTGGGCGGCTTACAATCCAAGGAATAAAACAATTTAGAATAGTTAAAGAGTAAAATATCACTAAATCATCAATAAAAACCTTACACTAAAATCATTATTCTAAAATTGTCATCAGCGGACCCACAATCTATATTATATCAATTAAAAACCTTCTGGAACAGGAAGGTTTTTACCTGGCGCCGGAATGTAATCAGTGTTGGCGCCAGGCGGATCTCGATCGGGAGGGCATTCCATAGCTTGGGAGCAGCTGCCGAGAAGGCCCTGTGTCTACAGGCCATCCCTCTCACCTCCTTGAGGGATGGCTCTTTCAAAAGGGCCCCCTGGCTAGATCTTAATTGCCGGGTAGGTTCGTATGGAAGGATCAATATATGTCAATTTCATCTTGATGGCAAAGAGCAACAGGCAAAACCTCCCTCTGCCTGAACAAAATTAGCAACCTTTTCTGGTGTCTCTGGCATCTGTTTTCCTGTAGAACTCAAAAGCCTTCTGTGGAGAAAGGAAAGAGACTGACCGTCAAATGCGAGCAGCATCACTTTATTGGTAGTTGGCAGAGGTCCCAGTGGTTCCCCAAAAGGCATCCTCTGATACTTCTTGTTTCCAATTCAGGCAACCATTTTCATATTCATCTTGTTTATTTATTTATTTGTTACACTTTTATACCGCACCATCTTCCATGAGGAACACTGGGCGGTTTACAGAGTTAAAAAAAATCAGATAAAACAGCATTAAGGAGAAACAACAAAATAAGCAAAAAGAGGGGAAAGCCTCAGCAAGATGCAGTGGGGACCAAAAAATAATAATAATAGTAGAAATAAGGTCACCATATGCCTCCTTAATAAACATAGTTTTAAAAGCCTTTTTGAAGGCGGGCAGGGACTGTGCAAGGCGCAACTCACTCGGTAGATGGTTCTATAATGAAGGGCCAACAACAGAGAAGGCGCGGCTACGCGTTGCAGACTTCCGCACCTCCCTGGGAGTGGCCACCCTGAGTGAGCGCGCCCACAACATTTGAGTGGGCCTAGCCTCGGTTGACTTCTGAGAGATATGCTCCGCCAGGTATTCAGGTCCCAAGCCGTGGAGGGTTTTGAAAACCAAAACCGAGACCTTGAACCTTATCCAGAGAGCCACGGGCAGCCAAGGCAGGCGTGCCAGAACTGGGGTGATGTGATCGTATTTGTGAGCACCCACCACCAGTCTGGCCGCCACATTCTGTACCCGTTGGAGTCTCCGGACAAGGGTCAAGGGCAACCCCACGTAGAGTGTGTTGAAATCTTGCTACATTTCCACGGAGAAGAAAATTATCAGGATGGTCCCTTGCTTTTCCACTGTTACGAGTACCACTGGGAGGCAAGGGTGTTGTGTCCTTTCGCTTGGTTAATTCTGGTTTGGCAGTTCCCATCCTTGGTAGTCTGTTATCCACAGATCCCAGTTTTTGCCATGGCAAAATTAGTTTTGATATGATCTTGAATGGAGCCCTTTGGGCCCATCCTAAGAGAACCTGTCATAGCAAGGATTTCATTCACCTCTGGTAGGCAACTTGGGCCGGTCCAGTTTTCTGGCCCTACAATCTTCCAAGGGCTACCCAGGCCACCCCAAAAATTATACAATGAAAATGGAAGTGGCCAGAAGTTGGTTTTTGGTTTTGATTTTATTTATCTATTTTTAGAGTTAACACTGAAGGGAAACCTGCATCTTATTTAAGAGAATTGTCTCCAGGAGTGGCAAATAAACTGCTACCCCAGGTAATATTGTTCTTTTGCCAAGGGATGGAAGATTTTGATGGCAAAAACAGTTTTTTGGGAATGTATGAGTTCCTAGGGATGGACGTGGCCCTTATTCTAAACTTATGCCTCCAACCTAACGCACGTTACTAATCCAAGGGCTCAAAAATCTGAAAGCAGGTATACCACGATCATTTAAGTCGGGTGGGGCAATCAGGGGCATTCAGAGGTGAGACCTTCTTGCACCAGTCATCCTCTGTGAGTGACTTCAAACAGATCTCTAGGTACTCTTTGTGGTCTTTAACATGATTGTCTGCCTCCTGTCTAGCTGCTACAGCCACCAACTCAGGGAAGAATCTGATCGGGTGCAGTTAGAAAAAGCAATATTCTTTGGAAAGGGATGTTGATTTTTTTTCTCATAAAAGAAACAAGGCTGTTGCAGCAAAATGGATGATAATGTACTGTATAATATTTCTCAGGAAACAGTCATTCTCAAGAGTTGGGCATGACATTTTGCCCAAGGGAGATCCAAAGCCCACCTGATTCCAAGAGTTGTTGACTTTGCTCAGGGTGATCCCAGAACTGAGATAATTACTTATTGGCTGGACACCTTATATAGCCTCAGGTAACCACATGCAATGGCTAGGTAGGCAATTACACAAGAACTAGCAGCCTGCTGAATCCCAAAATCTATTTTCTGCCTAAACTTTATAAGACTTTCCTCTAGTTTAAAGGTTTCCACAATTGGTAAAAGGCTCCTTGCCCAGAGGAAGGAATACTGAGAATATGAAAACTAACAAATCATAGAACATGCAAAAAAGTTTTCCTGTAAAAGCTTGATCGCTGCGAACCAGACTATGATATTATAGTCCTATATCTGCTTTCTTTTCTCCACAAAAGGGATAAGGTAAAGGTAAAAGTTCCCCCTGCACATGTGTGCTAGACATGTCCAACTCTAGGGGTGGTGCTCATCTCCGTATTCAAGCTGAAGAGCCAGTGTTGTGCAAGTCTGTGGCCATGTGGCCAGCATGACTACAAGGAAACACTGTTATACCGTCCCACTTTTTTATGGCAGTACCTATTTATCTACTTGCCTTTACATGCTTTTGCACTGCTAGGCTGGCGGAAGCTGGGTTTAACTGCGGGAGCTCACTGCTGCGTGGCATCCGGGATTCAAACTGCTGAGCTGCTAACCTTGCAGCCGACAATTGTCAGTGTTCTAGCCCGCTGAGCCACCATGCCCTTAATATCTTAATCTCTCTCTTAATCTTGTTCTGTGCATAATATCCAAATTTATTCTATGGTGTCAACGTTCTAGAACAGTACAGATATTCCAAGGGAGTTAGCTGCAAATGCAATTGTGCTATACTTTTCATTCTTTTCTTTTAAACATAAAAATAAAAACCCTATCACATTAGGGAGCATCCAGGAAGCACATTTAAAATTAAAACTGTAACACTATAGTGATGCATCTACCATTCAGGTAAAAAAAAATCTCTCCAGGAAGTGTTGATGTGATAATTAAATCAATACTTGGAAAACAAAAGTGGGATAATAAAATGGCACCCATTGCAAAGGTGTGCTGAGCTGACACTTACTGACTTTGCTGATCTAATAACAGCCTGTGTCAAACCTCCACCCATTTTTAGAAAGATGGATGAGTCATCCTAAAGATGGTTGCCTCTGTAGGAGATATGCTCCCCTTCTGTATTTGGGGGGGGGGAATCAGGGGATTGGGTTTTATTTTATTTTATTTTACTGCAGTCTGAAAAAAAACACAGAAGAACCAAATGAAAGACAGATGTTAAAACAATTGCATTTGGTGGAACCTTTGTGGAAAATGAGTAAATGAAACAGGACAATTTTTCATTGATAGCTCTATTGACATTCTCTAACCTATAGAGGGAGCTGGTGCATTGTTCATAGCAATGTCAGCTGATTCTATCTTAGAAGGACCTGTGTGTACATAAAAATTCCACCTAAATCCTAGTTCTGGTATTTTGTGTGAGAGAGAAGAGCGTCCCTCTATCCACTTTACTCATGCCCTGCATTTTTTTGTACGTCTCAATCATATCCCCCATCAGGCGGCTCTTTTCCAGACTAAAGAGCCCCAAATGTTTTAGCCTTTCCTCATAAGGGAGGTCCCCCAGCCCAGTAATCCTTTTAGTTGCTCTCTTCTGCACTTTTTCAGTTCCACTATGTATTTTTTCGAGATCTGGCGATCAGAATTGTACACAATACTCCAGGTGCAGCCTTACTATTGTTTTGTACAATGGCATTACAATGTTGGCTGTTTTATTTTCAACCCCCTTTTTGATCATTCCTAGGAGGGAATTAGCTGCCTAGATGCCCTAAGCACATCTGATATTGCCTGATTTTGGAAGCTAAACAGGGTCGGCCCTGGCTAGTACTTGGATGGGAGACCACCAGGGAATGCCAGGTGCCGCAGGCACCTAGAGTAGGGAACTGGCGAGCCACTCCAGTATTCCTGCCAAGAAAACTCCATGGACATGTGGTCACGAAGAGTTGATCATGACTGTCATGACACAACACACACAGCATGGAATGGGCCTTCTTTACCACTGCCACACACTGGGTAGACACCTTCATACCAACATCTTATGGTACATACACAATGGGAATAGGGGCCTCATCTTTAAATGCCTGTACTGCAGGTAAAACACTGGGTTCAGGTACAGGCTCAAGGTTCTCAGCCTTCCATCCTTCCGAGGTCGGTAAAATGAGTACCCAGCTTGCTGGGGGGGCATGTAGCCTGCACACACAAAAATTGTAAACTGCCCAGGTTACGTGCAGAAAAGCAGAACAGGGGCTTTGCTATTATTAAACCTTCAACCTGGAAATAGGCCTGGAGAAGGCACTAGATGAAGAAGGTGTCTTCTGCAGGGTTAGCATCATGTATGAATTAGGTATCTGGCTGAAGAACCCAAGACTATGAGTCTGCTTCTACACCAGTGGTTCCCAATATGGGGTCCACGTCCCACGGGGGGGGGGATGATTTTAAGGGGGGCAATTTAACTAGGTTTTTTTTTTAGAGATTTTTGTTGTTATTAACTGTGAATTTGAAAGCTTGCACATTGTTCTTAGATATTTGTGATGAAACAGCTGTGTTTCATTTACCTGTTGTTGCATTTGTTCAAGTGCATTTCCTAGGGCTGGTCTGAAAAGGAGTACAGTACTCTGCAAGAGCAGGAGTTCGCTTTTTGAATAATAGGAATTATATGTCACTGGGGGAGGGATCAGGAATTCAGAGATGCTTAAGTGGGTCAAGGCCAAAAAAAAAGTTGGGAACCACTGTGCCTCCCATCAGAAGTTGTGTAGCTTTTTGTCAAGCTGCACAGACCCAGAGCACTACCACCACCACCCCAAGAAGGGGATGGTAAGCCGCCTCTGAATACACCATACTTGGAAAATTCTGGTAAATGTCACAACAAGTGAGAATTGATTTGATGGCATGTAATAATTATCATTCAAAACTCCATTGCAGCCTTCCCCTCCAGATGAATCTGTTTATGCCCATCATAATCTGCAACCCTCATAAGGGAACAACTGGGGAAGACGTAACTAGTACAGTATTCTGAAAATCATCTGGAGACCACCTGGTTGGGAATTGTAATCCACAAAAATATCACATATTTTGGTTTGGGTTTGATTCTTAGAACATACTTTTGTTTCTCCTGGAGAGCACATGTCCAGATTGATGTCTTCTGGCTAGTAATCTGTGGATGACAGAGTTTGAATCAACCCACTCATCAAGCACAGATTGGTGCTTGATAAAACTGAAATCACTCAATCTTATCATAACCTTTACCATTCTGGAGGATGTACCGAGAATACTGAGTCACCAAGAATCCACACCTTCCCCTGACCACTGTACAGGATTTTCCTGCTGGCTCTCTGCCAATCATGAAAGCTATCCTTCAGATCTTGTTTTTAAAAGGCTTTGAGCTGCATTAATGTAGTTAAAGTAACCATTTAATTAACAGTCTTTCAAAAATCTAATGTACTTAACTGCATTTTCTAAGTGCTTGTAGTGAGCCTTCTTGCATTCTGCAAGGGAGAAGATGGGAAATAAAGTAAATAAACAAGCAAATATAAGGATCAGCTTCCAGAATAGAAAATATGGCCTGTGTCAAGCCTGGTGGTTCTTGCCTAGTTGATTTTTTATTGATTAATTATTATTATTATTATTTATTATTATCATTATTATATTATTATCATTATTATTATTATTATCATAATAACGAGATCATCCATCATCATCAACCATCGATAACTAAAATGGCGACGTCATTAGGAACAGCATATATTCTACGAAGATATCTCCAGTCATCTTAGGCTCTTGGAAAGAGCTTGATCATTGGAGAAGGCCAACTCCATCTTAACACCTGGCAGCTATGTTCACCAAGTAGTAGTAGTAGTAGTAGTAGTAGTAGTAGTAGTAGTAGTAGTAGTAGTAGTAGTAGTAGTAGTACCACCATCAAGTCAGTTCTAAATGATGGCAGCCCTTTCTTGGGTTTTCTACAGGTAGATTTTTCAGAAGTGATTTACTGTCTTCTACTGGGGGCACCCTGGGACACAGGCTAGTTCTCAGGAAAGTTGGCTTTATGAGAAACTAGTACAGTACTGAAGCCTTTGAGTAGATGGCTAGACAACTGGTGGAGCATTGCTTGTGGTTTTTGCCTTCACTCTCAGGGATTATATGCCTGAGAATATTATTCTTAAGGACCCGAGTCTAGGAGTAATGCAGTAGAAGCTGCTACTAGTGACTGGAGGGAGTGGTTGCCTTGCAAAGATGTTCTTTGCCCAGTGCAGCTACAAAGAAGGGTTCCAGCCCCTAGACGTGGCTGGTGGGAGTATGTCCCACAGGCCTCATCCACCCATTGCTTAATTTCATCCAGCTCACATCAAATGTTACCACGTGTATCGGGGTTGCTTCGAGGCAGCCCGATCTGTGCCTTCAAAGCTCTGTCTCCTGGCTAGGGAGACATAGGCAATAAAACTAAAGGGTCAGGTAGGCACGCTGTTGGCCAGACTGGTCACTGCAAAGGCATTTAGAAATATTTTAAATACATTAATTAAAACGATAAGATTGTGGTTTGGGGCAGCAGTCAACTGATCTGACTAGCAGTTTTAAACTTCTCATCAAGCAGAGGCCTTGTGGTTACAGGCAGCTCCCCATCTGAGGAGAAAAGCGTTTGAAACCCTGGATCAAGTTGGCTGTCAGCTGCCTCTTCCTCCTCACAGGTGGGAGAGGTAGTGTGAATTCAGGTGTGACCCTTGAGTTGTTTCTGTTGTGTATTGATCTGTATTCCTATTATCTGTAATTGCTTATGTTGAAGTAACTGCCTTCCTGTTCCAAAGGGAACAGGCCTATTGGTTATTTCTAGTTGCTGCATTTGGATCCTCAATCCTATTGGTTTCCGCCAAAAGGCAGCTTTGTGATTGCTTGTAATTGTTCCCTCCAAAATGTATCTTTTCCTAGCCTGTCCTCGTTCCTATAAATGTAGCTCCCTCTCCCCAGTCCCCAGTCTTGTTCCCTCCCTGAATAAAGAGTTGTTACAATAGAAGCTGTCTCCAGCCTACTATGTCACAGAGCTGAAATCACTTGCTGAAATCACTAAACCCCACGCTTTTACAGTTTGTTTATTTTTCAAGGGGAAAGTATCTCCATTCCGCTTCTTGATCTCTGTGTGGTTGATACACCAATTCTTCTAGTATTGTCTATACAGTCACTAGCCCTGATTTATGAGCATACTGTATCATAATCTACAGAGGAATCCACCAGCATACAGAACATCAAAAGGGAGTTTCCGGGTTGCTGGAGGGCTTATGATACTTGCCAGCATGCTTCAAGACTAAACTAGTGCTGCCAATTGTGCGTGATGTACTGCAACTGTTGCCTCTAACAATCAAATCAAAACTGAAGAAGGAGCTCTGGTGTGTGGTGTAATTAGCATAATTACTAACGCTCAAGAAACTCAGCACAGGGCAGAACAGCTGCAGACGACAGGGTAAGGAATTAGGATAGATTCCTTCGATACAGGAAGGTGTGCACATCTGTCCCAATCATGGATCCTCATTGATCCACATAATTTTAAAGCTGGATCTGCGTCAGACCACTATGAAATCATTAGTCCTATTTGTATGTGCAGACAGCACCACAGAAAGCATGGTGCATGGCCTGGCAGGGTGCAAGAACACTGTTCCCAAGCATGGATCCTAACATTCACATATTTATGTAGGATCATCCCCAGTCTGTTGACAGAGATGATGCTTACAATTGAGAGTGGTTTGGGGGCGATCCTACATTAAAATCATGTGGGTCCTGAGAATCTGTGCCTCAGATCCAATTTTTGCCCCACTGAAAAGACAGCTCATCCAACTCTTGCCTCCAACTCTACAACCCAGGCTTTCCCATTTGCCTCCTCACGGTTGGTTCCTCCCCTATAGACCCTTCAAGGAGCGGAGATGGGATGCAAAAACTATCATCTTCAATCTCAACATTAGCATCTGAGCGAACAACCACCTCTGAAGGGACAATCTGTCCATACAGATCGTCCAAAACAACAGAGTAGCTCCATTGGGAAACGTCCACATTCAAGGCTTCTGAGGACACAGGAGCTTCTGGAACCTCTTCCAGTCCTGGGACACCTGAGACTCAGTCCCCGCTGGCGCACAAAGGTCCGCAACAAGGGTGACAGGCCCACTCCACCACCCTCTCCATTTAATACGCTCGCCCATGGCCCTCGGAAGGGTCCCTCCTTCAAGGAGCCTTTGGGTTCCTGTAGACACATACCGTCCATTCCCCTGCCACCGCCTCTCTCTCCCTTTCTTCCTCTCAACCTCCCTTTATATATATCCTGCACTTTTTGGTTTTCCCTCATTAGGCTCCTCCTCTTCAGGTTCCTCTGATAATAGGAACCCTTCTATTATCACCCCCTGCTTAACCATACACCCCACGTGAGATTAATTCTGCTTCTGGTCCTATCCTCTGGGACCACTCCCATCTGTCTAACCCCTTGCACTAGGACATCCACCCCTCACTCTTCTCATACATGGGGGGGGGATGGACGGCACACTTCTCCATTGTTTTTCTTCGGATGCACACTTCTCACGGGGGGGAGGTACTGTGTATATCTGAAAAAAGAAAGGTGCTGTGAAACCTACTACTACTACTACTACTACTACTACTACTACTACTACTACTACTACTACTACTACTACTACTACTACTACTACTACTACTACAGTACTGTGTATTTCTTTAGATATTTCCAGTTGGAAATTTTGGGCTCAAACTGAGAAGTTGGACTAACTTAATACCCTCTTGTTTAAAGAGGTCAGTGCAGTTGTGCGTGATAACAGGCGATGCAAGCAGTAATTTAAGGCTGTTTATTATGTGGATTAAATTTTTAACTGAAGGAAAGACTGAAGTTATTTCCATTAATGATTTCTAGATAATGTGTTTGAAGGCCTTATTTTGCTTTATTGGATCTTTCCTATAGACAAATTTTGTCTACTACTTCTGACCTCTGCTTATTTTGTTTTTTCCTCTTTATTTATGAGACGGATTGTGGACTCATATGGTACAATTTCTGCATTACAAAAAAGTGTGTTGTCTTAAAGCTGCCACAAGAACATTCATGAACGACAATCTACCTCTTCAGAGGTTGTACTTCATGGCTGTCAGGGAATGGATTATAAACCATGAAAACATATGCTGAAATAAATCTTTCACAGCAGTATTCTGTAGTTATTTCCATGTATGAAATTCCACCTTGAGAGTCATTACAAAAATCTGATGAGGCACTGATCACATACCTGATAGCAGGGCCAGTGCTAGGTTTTTTTGTGTCCTAGGCGAGGGGTGGGGGGTGAGGCAGGCGGCGGGTGGGTGGGGCAGGGGGTGGGCAGGGGGGATGGGGTGGGCAGGGGGTGGGTGGGGGCAGGGTGGCAGGGGTGGGGTGGGGTGGTGGGGGGCAGGGGGCAGATGGTGGATGGCAGTGGCGGCAATGGGCACGGGGGCGGCGATGGGCGGTGGCGGTGGCAGGCAGCAATGGGTAGACGGCAACGGGCGGCTGGCGGGTGGTGGGGGCACGGACGGCGGTGGCCAGAAGCGGGGGGGCAGGGGGGGCGGCAGGCTGGCCAGCGCCCTCTCTCCATTTTGGTGCCCCTAGGGAACTGCCTAGTTCGCCTTAATGGAAGTGCCGGCCCTGCCTGATAGTGTTATATGGTCCCATGACCAAGCATGCAACCAATAGCTCATCAGATCACTCTCTCATCTTGTGCAACTGGAGCTCCTTGTGTGTAAACACTGTTCACTAACCACTGCACTAAAGCTGCCAGGAGATTCTGTATCTTTTTTAATTTTAATTTTAATGTTATTGCTTCTTAGCAGAAGAAAATGGTGATGGGAAGGGAATGGAAAGGGAAATAGAGACTAAAATCCCTGCCCTTTGAAAATTGGAGCAATTTCTAGTGCTTTTACTTAAATATTCGTTGTATTTGTTGAGTCTAAGACTTGATTACAGGTACGGTTTTCCTTCTTTCAAAAAACTTAGAAAACTAACATAACAAATTCTAAGTAAATCATCTGTTTTTAAAACAGATGTTTCCTTGTATTGGAGATGCCACATAACATATTGTAATTTATTTGAGATAAGAGGTAAAAAACTTATTTAAGGCTTGCTGTGACATGTGATCAATTATGTCTAGGGTTGTAATTTGTAAAATATCCTTTTAGGTTAGTGGGAAAATGCAATTAATACGTTTACAGAGTATTCTGTTAATAGAGGTTAGGTGTAAAGTTCAACCCAACCCTATTTAAATAGCTCTGAGGTAAATTATTATTAATTCTATTTTCTATAAAATGATATTGGAGAGGTGAGGTGAAATTGGATTGCTGTATTTGATTTTTTTAAAAATGTGATTTATTAAAATTATAGCAATGATTAAAGCATTTGAAATGTGATCTTCTTGAAAAATGCAGGTAAGATGAGCCACAGATTCATGAAAAGTTTAAAATGTTGAAAGCTAGAATACAGTACTTCAGTTACATGTCAAGAATGGCACAGTTCAGATTGCTACAGCTGATCATCATGGGGAAAATGAATTGCAAGACATTAAAGAGGAAGAACAACCTACTGGGCACAGATTATAGGAGACCAGTTTTGAGACAACACAGCACCAATACTTAGGGTTGGCACAATTCCATGGTGGGAAGGGAGCAGGAGTTAAAATAAATGGTAGTTTGCTGCAAATAAGTGCTTGTGAATAAGGCGTTCATCTATAGATAAATAGACAAGTATTTTAAGCTCCCCAGCTGTATTCATGGATGCTAAGAATACGAACACTGCTCAGTGTACTTTATCACACCATATTCTAATTTTTAAGTGCCGGGAAAGACCAGCTGTCAAAAGTACTAAAATTGAAACTGAATGCTTTTCTCATAAAATAGGAGAACATGGTGAAATGTAATTAAAAAGAGACATATCTGATCAATATAAACTGGTCAAATGCTTGGTAGGAAAAGGGAGAGCCTGTGTAGGAGACATTTTGATTAACACCTCAATCCATTATATTAAAAAGGGTTTTAGTCAGGCAGACTAAAGAGCTAGAGGCAATCCATAGAAACACGTTAGATGAGAATATAATTGGTTTCGAAAATTAGATCAGCAGAACTCTTACGAGGCTCAAAGACCTTGAGCCTTCAGATGGCACAATATTACAGCCACTCCTCACTTAACAACAGACCTGTTTAATGACAGCTCAAACTTATAACCTGCAGCGGTGGCCAATGCTGTCACTGCCACCTAATTGCTGTCTCAGGAAGAACCTGCTATTCCAGCTCACAGGGCCTGGGCCAAAGTAGCTAGACAACTTCTACTTGCCTGCACCTACCTTGCCAGCACCTCAGAGGGGAGGAAGCGGGCCTAGCGAGAGTGCTGTTCCATTCACTGCCGTAATGAGAAGGTGGCCTCTGCACAAAACAAATTTTTGAGGACTATCGGAATGAAAGAGCTGTCCTGACTGTAGGGAATTGTATGATATCTGAAGAGCAAAGATGCTGTCTCCAAAGACTTGGAACCCAGAGATGCTGAAGAGGATTTATACCGGGCACTCAGTTAGATTGCTCTCTGAATGCGGTGGCTAGCACAGGTGATTACTTCCATTGCTGTTTCAAGGTGATACAGCCATAAAACCCACTTGCAAGCCCGAGAGTCAATAACATCAAGGCCACACTGGCCCAGCACAGCACTTGTGATGGCTAATCTCAAATAATGGGTCTCAGTAGACATTGGCAGAATTCCAGTCATAAAAAAGAAAAAGACATCTGGGGAAAGGAAACTCGTCTCAGTTTAATATTAATCACTTAACCACCAGCCCACATTAAGTACAGGGCAAGAACCTGGCCTAAAGATATATGAACGTAAGGCAAACAAACTTGAACAAAGGCAGAAGCGGAGGTCCATTCATGTCGTTAATTCCAGATGCAGCCAGAAGTGCTTGTTTTCTTTCGAGTTCTTCCCTACAGAGTAGAGATGGGCACGAAATGAACAATTTTTCGTTTCCATTTTCGTTTTTTCGTTTCGTTGCGTAATGAAACAACAAACGAATTTTGTCTCTAAAATGAAACGAAACGAACAGAAACACCAGAAATTTTGTCGTCCGTTTCGTTTTTGTTACGGCAATACATTGAACTGCTTTAAATGCTAAAAAAAATCACAAAAATTGAAATAAATGGTAACAAAATGGTAACGAAACGAACGAAAATGAAAATGAATTTTTTGCAAAAAAAACGTGAAAAACGGAAACGAACCGAAATGGACCCCCTAAACGACAAACGACAAGCGAAACACCATTTTTTTTTATTCGTGGCCATCTCTAATACAGAACCTTAACTTTTCTTAAAGCACCTGGTCGTGCACTGATGTGACTGGTATTGTTCCTGGCAGCCATAGAATATTCCTCTTGTCTTGCTTAGGACAATGCTTTTTCCTTGTGACTTTCCATTCCTTTTCAAGTGCCTTGTTAAGTAGCGTTTATTTTTCACATGGCTTCCTGCCAGGCGGGCAGCTAAACACTATTGTGCTTTCCACTTGAAGGCGGTGTTCACCCTGAGTCTGCCCGCCGGCCAGAAGCTTCAATGAAGGCTCAAAACAAAACAACAACATAAACAAAGCTCCACCTGAGCAGCTCAGGAGGGACAGTGGATTTCTTAAACATTTCTTTGTGAAATTTCTTCTGAAAGAGTTGTTCGGAATCGGATACAAATCCGAGCAAACCCCAAGCTCTTTTGGTGCCAAGGAAAGGAAAGGAGTTGGAACATATGCTTCATTTAGGAGACCTCTTCAAGATATTTATTGACTTACTTGGTGTGTTTATTTTATTTGTGGACTTGGATGTTGCTTACCTTTCCAAATTTTCATGAGCAAAAACTCCAGGTATTTCAGAAATACTTGCATCTTCTGTGGCTAAAAGTCAAAATAATGGGTAGATGAGTCAGTTGTAAGTAGGACAGTGTCTTATTACGTCCCGGCTGCAATTGACATTCTTTGCAAAAAGGAAGGGCTATTAAGACACGTTCTGCTGCAGGATCAAGCAGGGATGAAGCCAGCAACATGCTACTCCTTCCCTATTTGAAAAGGAGTCATGTTGCAATCCCTCACAGACAATTAACCATGCACTGGTCTTGGATGTGTGCTGATGTTCCAGAGTCCTCCATCTCTACTAAGAATCTTTTCCATATGGCAGTTACTTCACGTCCTACCTTGTTCTGCGATTACGTTTGTACCGTGACAGCATTGTTTGCAGTCACGTGGTTTTGTCCCTGTTCAGTCCTTGTTTCCGTTTACTCACGGGCATGATTACTTGTCTCGTGACAACTGTTACTTCACAGTCTTTTTCCGTGACAAAATCTGAATTTGTCTTGCTTTCTTAACCCTTTTTTTAATATCGTAGATAAAACTTTTTCTATATTCTGATTTACTGGTCTTCCGGGATTTACACGTCAATGCTACAGAATTTTCAGTACTTTCTTTAATAAACATTTGCACTGCATGGTGTTTCCCATAGGGAAACCAATATTAAATGCCGCTTCAGCCGCTGACCACTAGGTGGACACTGGTTTTGTGACAGTTGTTACCACACAGTCCCTTGTCTCAGAACAGGAACCGGGAACTAACTGTGACAAGCAAATTCCCCAGCCCAGGGGCAGGTACGGCTTGTCACACTCTGTTCCCGGTTCCGGGGGCATGGTCAAGACAACTGTTTGCTGTCACGCTATGGATGTGAGGTAAGATTATTATTTTTGTACCGCTCCCAAGCGGGATTGCAAGGAGGAACGAACGGGATGTGAAGTAACCACATAGAAACAAAATTCAGGACTCTTTTATTGGATCACAAATGTGGCAATCTTTTGAGTTCTCCAGAATTCTTTTTGGGGCTTTTGATTGTTGTTATGTCCTATCAAGTTGTCTCCAATTTATAAATGAGCGATCTACAAAATGCCCTGTCCTGTCAATAACCCTGCTCAGCTCCTTAAACTCAAGCTTTGCTTCATTTTTGGACTCAATCCATCTCAGATTCTGGACTTCCTCTTTTCCTGCTGCCTTCAACTTTTCCTAGCATCACTGTCTTCTCCTTAGAGTCTTGCCTTTTTGCACTGTGCCAAAAGGATAATTGCCTCAGTTTCAGCATTTTTGCCTCCAGAGATAGTTCAGGCTTGATTTCCCCTAGCACCCACTTGTTTAGTCCAGGGTATCCACAAAACTCTCCTCTAGCACTATACATCAAGTTAATAATTTCCCCCTCTCATTCTTATTCACTGTCCAGCTTTCACATCAGCACACAGTGATCAGGAGTACAAGAGAATGGATCTCTTGATCCTGCTCTCCAGTGATATATCTTTCATGTAATTTCTTCATTGCTTTCCTTCTGAGTCTGAGTCTTCTGTTTTATTGGCTGCAGTCTCTATCTGGATTGATGATTGAATCAAGCTATCCAAAGCTTTTTATAAGTTCAGTTTCTTCATTGTCAGCCTTAATGTTGTTTAGTTATTATGTAGTCATGACTTTTGTCTTTCTAATGTTCAACTACAATCCTGCTTTGGCGCTTTCTTTTTTCACGTTCACTAAATGTTGTTTTAAGTCATTGCTGCTTTCTGCTAATAAGACAGTGTCATCTGTGTATCTTAAACTGTTGATATTTCTTCCACCAATTTTCACTCCTCTTTCATCTGAATCTTGTCCAGCTTTCTGTATGATATGATCTCTAGAACGACTGAACATATAAGGTGATTAAAAACACCCTTATCTGATACCTTTGCCTATAAGAAATCAATAATCATTCTTTCTCTTCATATTCTATCCTGACAGTAGACATCAGTCCACTATTCAGGTCATGCACCTGGACAATCAAGCACTGAGGCACACCTATTTCATTTAAAGTAACCCATAATTTCTCAGAATCTATGCAATCAGATTTTGCTATAATGTATAAAACATAGACTAATCTGAAATTCTTTGATGCACTCCAGTAGCCAGTGGATATTTGCACTATGATCTAGAGTACCTCTCCCTTTTTAAGATCCAGTTTGAACATCTGTTATTTTTTTGCTCCAAATAAGGTAAAAGCTTTACATGGGCTTAAAGATAGTATAGAATGTGGGGGAATTGGGCAAGAAGCCAAAAGTCTCAAAGTCTGGCCAAGTAATGAGTGCATCGTCCTTACAGGTAAAAGGTAATCAACCTTGGGATGGATGTCCAAAGGCCAATTTTCGCCCCCTCACCACACTTGAGGATCTGCAGCAGCCATCCGAAATGCCAAATAACTGAATCATGCATGGCCAAAAGTCCACCTCCCAGTTTTGAAAAATGGATATTTAGGGAGTTATTTCTGCAGAGGGGGTTGTGGTTTATTTAAAAGGTGAAGCACCCTTCCTGGAGGTTCCAAGAGGGGCAATTCATCATTTATTTTCTAGGAAAAGAAAGGGGAAAGAAAAGATGAGGGCTAGAGGGGAGAGACAGGAAGCAGCCTTGTGGCGTTCCATGCAGCCCCAGGGCTATACTTGGTTTGCTGTAGGCGTGTGTGTTGCATCGCTACCGTCCTGACCGACTCTTCGTGACCATGGAGTTTTCTTGGCAGGAATACTGGAGTGGTTTGCCAGTTCCTACTCCAGGTGCTACAGTGTTTCCTGGTGGTCCCCCATCCAAGTACTAACCAGGGCTGACCCTGCTTAAGCTTCTGAAATCAGACGAGATCAGATGTGCTTAGGGCATATAGGGAGTAGGCTTCCAAAATGGGAATGGCAGCTGAAAGAACTGAGGTGCCAGTTTATGTTGTCTCTGTCTTCCTCTAAGCCAAAATGCTAGCTATAACCCCAGTGATTGTTCTATTACCTTTTGCACTGCTGTCTTCTTGCCAGATGATCAGAACATTGCCTATTCATGTTTGTGTACAGAATCTAGGCTCCATAGAAATGCTGGTAGCACAGGCTGGTTTATAATCAACACAACAATAAACTATGGGTGTGCTCAGGCAGAGAATTGTCCCAGGTTGACACAAACGTTTCTGTATTGCACCCTGGCATTTAAATGTCCGTTGCCATTCATGCAGAACTTTTAAAATCATCCCAGGAAGGTGTGTTTCAACTGTCCACACATCACAGAGTTCCCCTTCCTTCTCATCTTTCCTTGTTATTATCACCACCTTCCTAACCACCCGTTTCAGCAGCATTCAAATCCCTTCCTTTTTTCATGTTTTGCAAGTAAAATAGCACAGAACTGACAAGACATGATGATCAACACTTGAATTAGTGCTGTATGAATTTAGTGCTAGAGTACTAAAACAAGAGGAAAAGGTAAATTTAAACAAACCATTTACAGGCGCAAGCAGAAGGCAAACACAAAGTGCTTCACCGCCACATCATGGCCCACTCTGGTGATCATCCATGATATCATCTGGACATGGCCAGCAACTGCTCAGAAGTACTGTTATAAACAATCACATAGACAGAAGTTATGACAAAATAACGCAACTGGAAATGCTACCAAAAATCCCATAAACTAAGTCAATCAACTGAAATATATCACATACTAATGCCAAAAGATTGGATCTGGACACAATGAGCATTGATGTCATATAGTTAGTTAAATAAATATGGAAAAGAACAGTAAGGAGCACAGCATAAACAATGGGACAAATACCTGTCTAGTCATTCCCTAATGCAGGGCTATTCAACTTTGAACAGGACAAGGTCTACTTTTTCTGGCCCAAAGTGCCTGAGGGCTACTACACTAAAACCTCTACTTACGATTTTTATCTGTTCTGAGCATGTGCTCATAACGAAAAACTTTTGTAAGTAGAGCAGTGGTTTCCCATAGGAATGCACTGAAAATCAATTAATCCATTCTGGAGGGAACAGATTTCAATGCGCCATGGCCCCTGAACTGCCCCGCTTGGCTGAGACAGTCGGCTGGCAGACCCAGAACTTTGCTGGGGCAGTGGTGGTCCTTCGGATGGGGGAGGGAGGGGTGGAGATCTTATCCCCTCACTTTTTTTATTGATGGCCGGTGGGCTACTTTTGAACCCTTCATGGGCTACCAGTAGCCCGCGGTCTACCTCTTGGGCAGGCCTGCCCTAATGTATGTTACCAACAGCTGTGTAGAGAGTGACTTCTGTAGCCTGTTGTCAACAACAACACATCACAGGGGCTGACGGGCCTTTGACTTGGACAACCAATGAGAGTTTAATTCTTCCCCGCAGTTGCATAAACCTGGGTTCCTGCTGCAACACCATCACAGACTAAAGGGCCAAGGAATAGCTGTGATCTGCAATGATTCTAGCTGCCTCTCATGGCTTCTTATCCAGGTGGATTCCAGGGTTGAGTATTCACAGAAGTGCTTCCATGGCTAGCTTCCTTTTTCAAAAAGCTAGATGCATTGGGATATTTAAGCATCCTCAGAGTTCAAAAATGTCACTTTGAATTTTCACTTTAGGTGTCTGTACTCTGTATCCACCTTCCCTGGTCTCCACTCCAACAATATATTCATTAATTACGTGCCGTCAAATTGTTTCTGATCTATGATGAAAGTGGTTTACTGGTAGACTTCTGGAACTGTATTGCTTGCCAAAGGCAAGCACAGATGGCAAGCTACATATAATTACATAATCCCAAAATACTTCAGGTGGTCTTAGCTGGCCTCTGTCCTAGGAGGCACTGTGCTGATTCAAACATCTGGGCAGGTGGTTCATCCCAGCCACATCCACGATGTATAATAATAATCCAGTCTGTTGGAAGAGGCTGCAGAGGTGTGACTTTCACACACACACACTGCCATTGCCCATCTAATGACACTATTCAGACCAGGGAGAAGTGAAACCAATGTGGAGGATAATATGGAAGTCTCCTACCAATCTTCCTTGGACTGAAGAATCTACTTGGATGAGCAGCAAAACATTACAACTTAACAAGAAAAAGAAGTCCAGTTGCCATGACTCATGTTCCAGATAACCTCACCTGGATGACATTATAATCCATATAAACTGACACACATACAGTATTTCACAGATTCTTGTGCACTTGTTTTCTTGTGTCTACCATGCCTTATATCCTGCATTGCCCTTCTACTTGCCAGTCATGGTACATTTCCTATAGAAACAGTGCTCTTCCGATGTGTGTGCTGCCCTGATAGCTGTTAAGTGATTCCTACAACTTGAAGGTCAGCTGAACTAAATGGTGGGTGGAACTGCTTATGCCTCTGCACTGCATTTCCCATTAGGTTTGCTGGTGTATTTCCATTCTCAGAGATTTTGGCACCAAAACCTGAGTTTAATGGGCAGACTTTTATGATATCCTAGGACAGTGATGGTGAACATTTTAGAGACTGAGTGCCCAAACTGCAATTAAAAACCCACTAATTTTTCGCAAAGTGCCAATACAGCAATTTAACCCGAATACATGTGGCTGTCAAGGGGCGATGTCGGGTGCCCACAAAAACGGCTCTGAGTGCCACCTTTGGCACTCGTGCCATAGGTTCGCCAACACTGTCCTAGGGAATGGTGTCCCTGTGAAGACACTGGAAGATAGCTCTGTGCAACTATTGCAAAATAATCTGTGTATGTGTGCAGGACAGAAAGGAAGAAGGAGAATCAGACCAGGCAGCTAATGTGGATTTCCTCCATTGCTGCCTAAACAAACATGATATGTACAGCAGACATATAAACACCTTCCTTTGGAGCCAGTGAGGCTAGGCAACAGTTGGGTGTGTGAGGGGTGGGGGAAGACGGGAGCCAAGCTTTTAAGGCTATCACACACATCTCATCCTCTAGCACTGCTTGTCCTGAGATTCCTCCCTCTGCCTGGAGCTTTGGACGAGCACCACAGTTTCCCAAGACATCAGTTGATGCAAGTGTAATTCCTATAATCCTTCACCACTGGCTAAGATTGCTAAGGCTTATGGGAATTGGGGTCACCACACAAGTTGCCTGGCCCTATCCTGCACTATTAGAGACACACCATAGTTTGCCAAGGCTTGCTTTCTTCCATGTCTGGTCTGTCAGTCTCTCTCACACTGCAGGCATTCACTTTCTCTCTGCCTCCTTCCTTCCTTTTCTTTTTCACACATGTTCTGTCTGATTTGCCTAAATGAACTGGAGGGCTGGCCTATCGGAAGGACCACTTTATGAGCATAATATCTATATGTTCATGTTGCCACTTGTGCACCTCTGAATACCTGCCATCTAAAATCAAGAGAATAAGCTCTGTGCTGGGGTGTTCCTTTTGTAGAGTAGTCTTCTCATGGTGGATTTGCCTGCCACCAAGTCTGGAGTCCTAACAATCCTAGCCAATATTGTTTTTGAAGGCTTTAAATGCTTATATATCTGGCCAACCATCCAAATTCAGTTGGAATTGTTTTAAATCCTGCCTTTATTTTCCCTGCTGTGTTTATTTTCATTGATGATTCCATTATTGGTTTTTAACTGAGATTTCCATGTACTGCCTTGGAAAAATGTTTTTACAAAAAGGAGCAGGGTTTAAATTCACCAAACAAGCAATTCACACACACACACACACACACACACACACACACACACACACACACACATGCATACACAGCAGATCTTAATATGTCTTTAAAAATGCTATTTGATTCTACATTCCAAGAGGCCAGTTGCAAAATATCCAGTTAAACCCTGAAGTTTTTTACTTCTGATCCATCAGAGGAAGGGTAGCTATATCATTGGTTTAAGCATACTATTTTTCCTAAGCAATTTGTACAGGCATTAAGCACATGAAATATGTGCACATAAGAACAATGCTTTCCAAGAAACTGCATAAAACAGTCTATTCCCTCCGTATTTTTCTTACCTGTTTTTGGTGTCGCTTGACTTTCTTCTCCAATCTGCAAATACACACACAGCTCCAGCAGTCTGTTCTTTAGTGTTAGCACTGGGCTTTGCCTCAGACTTCAAGTGATATGCTTTCCCTGACACAAGTAACTAGAGCCGTGGTTCCCAACCTTCCTATTGCCGTGACCCTTTAATACATAGTTCCTTATGTTGTGGTGACCCCTTGCCCTGCTTGGATGAGGCCACAAGCCCCCTTTGGCAGGCCACTGTTACAGGTGCCATAGAGAACGTCCCTCTACAGGCACCCTCAGCCAATTGCAGCCTCCAGTGCCATTGACTGACATCCCCTCGAACCTATCAAGCTGTAACTCACTCTTGCCCCCCTTCCTCCCCCCCCTCCTCCAGACCCAAACCTTTTGTGCCTTTTTCTTCACTGGTTCATGGTGACCCCGGTGAAATGGTTGTTCGACCCCCAAAGGGGTCCTGACCTCCAGGTTGGGAACCATTGAACTAGAGGCTCAGGAATGGGCATACTGCTAATGCATAGAGGCATTATTTATGATTGTACCTGTTTCCAAAGCTAGAGATTATCATTTGGAGGGGAAAGCAAAAGGATTCAACTGCATATGAAACAAAAACATGCATTCTACCCCTATATAACGACATATTCTTTAAACTCTTCACATTTCAGAGTTGAGGTCCAGCATTCAATGCAGTTTCCTATTGAAGCTCTTGAGCTTCTTGGCACCAGTTAAGTTCTCATTTCTCTGCAGGTGCTGTTTCATTCTGCCCTTTCTCCCCCAACACTCTGCAAATAGCACTGCCCAAGACATTCCTTGCTGGTGGGTCTTCGGAGCCCAGAAAAGATTAACAATGGCCTGAATAGGCTCATCAGGTAGACGACAGTCTCAATAGCCTAACAAGAGATCAAAGTGAAATATAAAATGGAGGACTCGCAACTAGCCTTCTTCAGACTGATGAAGCTGTTTTAATGAGCTGCGAAACGTTTCAATCTCTCAGCAATAATAAATCCAGTTGCCATGACTGAACTTCCAAATAAACTCATCTGAATGACTGAGAATCTTCACAGTCACTCCTTAAATATTTCACAGATTCTGAAAATGTCATTAAAGTTACAAGTTGGAAGAGACTTAGCATCTCAGAACACAAATATTTCCCCACAAAATATACCTTTTTGAATTCTGCCTTCTACCCAAACTGAGTTTCTTCCTGTTTCAGTCCTGGTGACCTTGAGCAGTAAATCTTTAACATGAGCTCAAGGTACTTGTGTGTCTTTCCAGCATACCTTGCCTCAGCCCTGCCTCTGGGCTTCACATTCCTGCCAAAATCACCTTCTCCATCTGCCCTTGCTCTCTCTGACTGAGTCTCTGGTTCTTAATTAAACAGCTTGCCTCCTGAGGAAATGGCTGATATGGGATAAGATAAGGAGCAGTCAACTATCCTTGTTTTCCACTTTGCCTCTGCCTCTCCTAATTCCAGTTAGGGCTGCCAGACTTCTGGACAGAAGCTGAAGACTTTGGAAGTCTGTCAAGAAGCCAGATCTTAAGGCAGTCCCTAGATATATAAGAAGCCAGGAACCCAGAAAAAGCAACATGTGACCTCCCAATGGCCCCCAAGGCCATGTGAGAAAGTCCCATTTAAGAAAAGATCAAGGTCAAAAAGGTGGTGGAGAGAGAATTTTGTTTTTATAAAACCCCATTTCTACTTCTGAAAGCCTCTATGAGTGATGACTGTGAACCTGCGGGAGGGCCTAAGACTTCTCGTGTACATTCCCCAAAAAGCAAAGTTAAAATGGCACGGCCAGTTTTGATTTATTTATTTTAATGGCCCAAACTGGAGCAGCCCACAAAATGGAGCAGTCTGGAAGCAAAACTTTTGACTTCCCGAGGACTCACGAGATCAAAGATGTCTGGGCACAGAAGCAACACCAGCATATTGCACACGCCAGTGAGAGAAGGGGATGGAAGATAAAGCTGCTGGTGTTGGGTACCTGCTGGGTTTATTGTTCCATTTATTTATTTATTTTATTTTATTTTTACAACTTCTATGCCGCCCACTACCCAAAGGTAGCCCCAGCACCAGGACTTATAAACCTTCTTGTTGCTCAAGCCATAGCAACAGTGGCACAGAGCCTGAAAGAAACATGTCTGACAGTGTCCTTTTCTTAAGCCCCAGAATAGGATCTGAGATATGGTAAAGCCACATGATATACAAACCTAGCAGGAATATTGGAAATAGGAGCAGCTGTTGGGTGTGTTTTGTCAGCTGCCCAGTTACCTGGATTTCCCTTTTCCTGTTTCCACAAGCCCCTCATTCAAAGCAGTTCTGTCTCAGTCCTGCTCTTTGCCTGCCTCATTTCTTTTATGCCAGAAAACCCGTCCCTTGATTTTAGGATTTTGGCCTTGAACTAGTTGGAACAGTATTACTGGTGGTCACACATTTTTTCTGACTTGTTAACTTAAGCACACACATTTGAAAGTCCTGATCCCAAAGGTTCCCTCAGCTCGAGAGTATCTCAAACTAATTATCAATTTAAAAAGGCATGGGGGGTACGTTTTACTCCAGGCATGTTGACAGATGGAGGGCAGATTACAAAGACCTTTTTTGTGTTCTTATAAAAATTCACATTATATAATCTGATAAATGACCCGAAGCGACATAAGTAGCTCAGATGATTTCATGAAGCCGGTCTTCATTATAAAGACATCTCAGCATTGAAAATATTTAATTAAGAGGGGTGTGAGGGTTCGAAGTGAGTGTACTCCGGTTCCGAGTGCAAATGATGACTGTCCAGTCCAATTGTGCATTTTTCCAATAAAGGTATATTCACTATTTTACAAGAGTCTTTCTTTCGCACAACAGGTGCAACATTCTCCACAGGTTCTATTACTTTTCTAACATTTTCTTCTAACAAGAAAGGAGTAATAACTGAATTATCAAAAATATCTGAGGGTGGATTCTACTCTGTGGAACTTAGTGAAAGTCCAGGGATCCCCAGCCGAAGCATTGGCTCCCACAGCATGGGTGCTTGGCCCATTGTGCCACTGGGTTCTCCCGGGGTGACTGCCTCCATCTTTCCCTCATCCGTTCCGAGTTCCCTGGCCATAACATGGGTTTTACATGAACTGACCACGAAATCTATTCTACTGGTCGCCACTCTCACCTTTCATAACAATCCCTCTCACGTCCCTCCACCGTTTATGTCCCAACTTCTTTTCCTAATTGCCTTTTCTTCTCTCTCAACCGACATTTCTCCCACACACGTGCCTCCTCCTCGTCCCCACTATTGGTTACCCAATATATCTCTTCTACATTTTCTACATCTACTATTTTACTTCCTTTAATTTCTATTTCTTCAAGCTTCTTTTCTATCAATTTATACTATGTCTCATGATCTTTTCCTTCTATATTTTCTTGTCCAGACGGCACACCGCTGGCTCCTCCTTCTTTCTCCTTGGCACTCTCAGAAGGGCTAATAGGCCAAAAAGTAAAAGATGGCAATGCCAAAGGTGGTGATGGCGGCGGCGGGGGGGGGGGGAGAGTCTTGTTCATACAACACAGTAGCTGATACTGGCCCCAGGGATCACAGCCAGGTGCTCCACTCCACTAAGCTCCAACCAGTTCTACTGATGTTAAAAGACAGGAAAAAATGGGCAGGCGAGGGTGAAAATCCTACAGAAAGGCAGGGTTATCTAATTACCACTGTGCCTTGTGGCGCAGTGGTTAAATGTCTGTACTGCAGCTAAAACTGTGCTCACAACCTGGGGTTCAATCCCAAACAGCCAGCTTGTGGTTGACTCAGGGCGTTTATACACGACCCCTAAGCTCCGCCGCAAATGGCTGCAAGCTCCGGACCTTAAAAATGTTTACCCACCAGCTCCGGAGTTTGCAGACACTTAAGTGCGACCCCGCCCACTTTAGCGCGACCCAGAGCACTTTTCTTGTACCTGGTCTTTGATGGTGAAAAATATTTGATGCGGAGAGTGCCTGAGCTCTCCTCGCTTCTTTCTGTTGTTTTTCTTTTGCCTCCACCCCTTAAAGAGGAACCAGGAAGTAAACGGAGGTCGGAGCAACTTCCCCCGGCACCGGAGGTAAGCCTTTTATTCTTTTGTCTCTGTCTAAGGCTTTTTTTCCCTCCCTCCCCTCACGCAGACAGAACAAAGAAGTGCGGAGCGGGTGGGGACGGAGGAACAGCAACGAACCCTCAAGATCTCTGGTCCGAATTTAAGGGACCAGCGGATCTTAGGGGTCGTGTAAAAAGGCCCTCAGCCTTCCATCCTTCCGAGGTCGGTAAAATTTGTACCCAGCTTGCTGGGGGGGGAGCAATGTGTAGCCTGCATAATGTAATTAAAAACTGTAAACTGCCCAGAGACTACTTGAAGTGGCATGGGGCGGTATATAAGCAGAACACTTTACTTCCTACTTGGAGAACCAGATGAGATAACTTTATAAAATAAATAAAACATATCACATTACACCAGTCCTCTGTTTCAATCAACTTATGAACTAGCCCTTGATATATATTTTTTCTTCATCTTTTGCGGTGCAGCTCACACTTGCTAAGTGTTAACTGGATTGCTAAGAGCAAACTTTCAGGTCCTATGTAAATATTCAGTAATATTTGCCGCATTATTTAAGGAGTGTGGAGAGTAATGTTTTGTTTTGAGCACTCCTTAAGTCTTTCCATATCTTTCCATATCCTGCGGCTCAGAATGTAATGCTACTGATCAATGCTCTATGGGCTTAAGGCAGCACAGAAAGGGATGGGTGATGCTTTATGACAGTGATGGCAAACCTTTTACAGCTCGGGTGGCCAAACTGTGATTCAACACCCCCTAATTTTTCTCAAAGTGCCAATACAGCAATTTAACCTGAATACAGATGGCTGTGAAGGGGCAATGTTGGATGCCCACAGAAAGTGCTCTGAGTGCCACCTGTGGCACCTGTGCCATAGGTTTGCCAACACTGCTTTATGAGATCCCTCTGACATAAATGACCCTGAAGATAATTAATCATTGGCTGAAATCCTGTTGCGTATGTTGTGGAAGTTTGCATCTCAAGAAAACCCGTTGAATCAAAGGAACATACAGAGGACTTGACTCACCAGATTCCTACTATTTTAACTGGGCTATTTGTGTTGTGACTTGCCACACTGTGTGTGTGTTCTGTGCCACCAAGTTGGAACCAACTTATAGCAACTCTACTAGGGCTTTCAAGGTACGTGAGATATCAAAGGAGTGGGGTTCTTTATTTATGAGTATTTTTACCCCACCTTTTTCATTGGAAAAGGACCCAAGGCAGCTTAAAGTAATAATGGACAATATACAGTCCAGTACAATTAAGACATATTCAAGATGAAGAACAGGAAATTGTGGGGTATCTTACACCATTAGAAGACAACATTAAAGCTAAAAGAGAATGTGAGCAATTAAGGAAAGAGTATAAATTCCATGTAACCATGTACGGTAGGCCATCTAGAAGTTATGAGGGATGGGAACTAACAATTGATAACACAGTGATGGTTACTTCATGTCCCGTTCATCCCCCCTTGCTGTCCCACTTGGGACCGGTACAAAAAAACAACAACCTTACTTCACGTCCATAGCATGACAGCAAAAAGTTGTCTCGACCATGTCTCCGGAACTGGGAACAGAGCATGACAAGCTGTACCTGCCCCTGGGCTGGGGAATTATTTTGTCTCTGTTTCTGTTCCAGGACAAGGTCCCATGAGGTAACAACTGTCACACAACGAAGGCAATCTTCTGCTCATGAACTTGCATCCATCCATTTCTCTCGTACTTTTGAGTGCCGTGGATCGACATTTCGAATAGACGAAGCACAGGTGCGCCCTTTATTTTTATGTGTTTTTTTTCCAAAAAAGCAGATTGTCACGAAACAAGGCCGTGAAGTAACACTTGTCACGAGACAAGTTATCACGACCATGAGTAAACGGAAACAGGGACTGAACAGGGACAAAAACGACGTGACCGTGAACAACGCTGTCATGGTACAAACGTAATCACGGAAGGTAGGACGTGAAGTAACCACCAGTGACAGTTTTACCTGTCCTAATCCACCAGTCAATTCCCATACCTGAGCAAGGATTCGAACCCTTTTCTACAGAGGACTAATCTGTGACTTTATCCACTGCACCACAGTGGAAGCAACACTAAGCAACAGGTTTCAGCCACTATGCAGGCTCTTGAGCCACAGGGGGAGAAGTGACTGGAAGATCACATCACCACACCACCTTCAAAACAACAACAACGAGCAGCCCATTGTGGCAAACCCACGAGAGTGCCCTTGCTTTCAAGGAGAACTGCACTTCCTGAAGCCTTCCGGGAGAGTAATTTTCCTTCAATGCATGAGCGCACAAGCATACATATTTGGTGTAAGCGGAAATGGGATCCCTTGCGGTCTCTGATGAGCCATCAGAAGTAGTGGCAGGACTCCCTGTCATGCCTAGAAAAGAGAGAATTGGCTTTGAACAGAGGACAGAACCCCAGTGGGCTGGAAAGTCCTCTCCTCTTATAAAATTTCCACTTGGCAGCTAGTAACAAGTCCCAAGAGGTTGGGACCGGGTCTGCAACATGCATTAAGAGGCAGATCCTTGTCCTCACTCATAACGGCCCTAATAATCACTGTCACGTGTTTGCTTCTTTGTTGTCTCCTCGAAAAATCATGCTAAATCAAATAATTTGCCTCTACAGCAATTTTTTTAAAGATGCAAAATCCAGTTGTTTACAATCAGGTCGAAGGAGTTTCATTGGCCTCTCTGTTCCCTGGATTAAGACACCTTAGTCTCTGCACACCTTTAACTTTATTGCTTTGCTAATTACAAGGCTGTCAGGTGCTTCCCTTTTTACTGCTCAGCTCACAGCACTTGCCAGGATCACTAGTTGGCCTTGAAATCTCAGGCAGTGGGATGCTTCTGACCTGACAACTCTAATTCCAAGCGTTCTTCAAGTTCTTCATAGATTCTCCCATCAGTCTATGCCGTTAATGGCCTCCACTTATAATCAGAAGATATTCTCTGTGGCAATTTTTATAAATACTCACCATCACCACACCTGCATCCAACAGTTTGGCTTGTTATTTCACTCAGTATGAAATCCAGTTATGCCACACCTGAGTTTTTGATCTTTCTACTCCATTGCTTTCCCTGACCCCAAAATACCCTACAGTCAGATAAATTCCAATACTGTATTCCCTTGAGTTCCTCCAGAACAACGGGACCGCACACATGCCAGCCTTCCTCCTAAAGTGCAATCTTAACAATATATCCTCTCTCTCAGGGTTTGTCTACACAGTTAGGAAGGAGCAGCTGGATTGGGCTAAATAGGGCCAGTGTAAGGTCCAGTATGCATGTCACATCCAATTTAGTCTGCAGCAGGCTTTCTCTAATTTGCTAATATCATGAAGTGGCTTAATAAGACAACCATTACAGAATATTGGCAAATTAATCCACATATGAAAGTGAAAAATTATTTTAAGGATGAATTGGGCAGTGAATATTCACTGTGTAACTTTTAAAAAAAAAGACAAAGGGAAGGTGTCATCCTAGAAGGTTTCATTTGATTCACTTTATTTATATACCAACCCATAAATGTAAGTACAGCTTTGGGTGGTTTATAGGTTAAAACATAAATCTGAAAAATCCCACATAACAAAACACATTCAACAATATGGTGTTCAAGAGTGTAGGTCCAAAATTCATGCCAAAGAGAGAGGAAAAAAAATTAGCATTCACATCATCCAGGAGAATCAGTTGTTGAAGGCAACTTTGGATAAATCTGTTTTTACTAATTTCCTAAACATAAAGAAGGGATCTATCTCAATTGGTACCTTGTTCCAAAGATTAGGGGCCACCACTGAAAAGACCTGATTGCTCCTCATTGCCTTTTGGTCTCCATTGGCGTGACCGCTTTTAGAAACAGGGACTGAGGAGAGTGGGTGAAATGAGTGGCTGATTTCTGAGAGAGACGATCCATCAAGTATTGAGGTCTATTAAGGCTTTTATAGGTCATAACCGGCACTTTGAATTGAACACAGAAACTAATAGAGAACCAATGAAGGTGTCCCAAGACTGGTCTATATTTACTAGTTCCAGAAATCAGTCTGGTTGCCACATTTTGGATTTGCTAAAGTGTTCATACTGTTTTCAAGGGCAGCCCTATCTAAACAGAATTACAGTACTGTAGTCTATTTGTGAAACTATCCATTTGTTACTAGGCATTTCTCTTCCAGGAGGGATGCAACTGGCAATCAATCAAAATTGATATAAGGCACTCTTGGCCACAGCTGATACTTGAGCCTCCATAGAGAGTGCCAGGCTCAGAAGTACCCTCAAGCTGTGGACTCAGACCTTTAGCGGGAGTGTAATTCCATCAAGACCAGACAAATTTCCCTCTGGCTGGTCCAAAAATCTTCTTAACAGAAGGATCTCTATTTATCTGGATTCTGTTTCAGTTCATTTGGCCCTCATTCAGTCCATTATTAATTTTAGGCAGCACTAGGTATTATTGATGCAAGGTAGTACTCAAAGACCTATATACAACAGTGTTATCTGCAGATTCAGCAAAGGAGAAATAGAGCTGCATGCCAGCAGCATATTGGTGAGGTGACAATGAACTCCAAATCTCAGTATGACTTGTCCAGACAGTTCCATGTAGAATGTAGATATTTAAAAAGCATTGGAGACATGGTGGATGCCTGTGGGAACCTGCAGCAGAGTTTTCAAAGGGTCGAGATAGCATCTCCAAACTTTTAAATGTCCAGTTGAAAGCCTTCTTGTTTGTTTGTGTGGTTAGGAGCAACAGGAAGGGGCAATCGGGGGGATTTATTTATTTATTTATTTATTTATTTATTTGCATTTCTTGCTTGACTCTTGACTGAACTTTTAAATGCCACAAGCTAAGAAAACTCTGCTGGCAATTATGGTCATATTACTCGGTATGGCACATAGAGTGCTTACAAAGATGTCTTAACTTGAGGCAGTTAGTCTCGGAACTGCACATAAGGTTTCAGCCACTGCATGGTAAAGCGTAGATAAATAGGTAATTCTCCTCCATTAACAGATACAGCAGAAACCTCCTAGAATAATGTAAATACATTCAAATAGCTCCTGGTCAGCTAATCCTTCCACCCTAAAAGCATCAGTGTAAGCTGCCTCTAAGCAAGGGACAGTTCGTTATTGTTAATGACAACTTTTTTAGTCTTTTTTTTTATATGCTTCTGACCATATGGTGTCCAATTTCAAATGCTAAGTAGAGTCACTCCTCCTAAGGCCACTAATATTAGAGGCTTCAGGATGGGCAACAGAAGAATCTTGCCCTCCCATGAAACCATGGAGAGCCTGAGAAATTATTAGAACACCAGGTAGATGTAGCTCTGGATTGACTCAGCATGCTTCCTGTGTTCCTTTTTATATTCGTACAATAGGCCTCTAATTATGTTGCTTACTTTTTAAAACCTCCTTCAGCGCTGCGTGACATAAACTGAGGTGTTTACATAGAGAAGCAGGTGCTTATTCCTGCTCCAAACCACATTTTCCCCTCCAGCCCTGCAAAAAACAACAACACGATTTTCATCAGGGTGGTGGTGCTTTGGCAAAGGGCTTGGCAGCCCTTGGGGGGGGGAGCCGTTATTTCTCATTAAAGTCTCTTTTGTTTTCTTCTCTGCACATCTTCCTTCCTGATACCTCTGAAGAAAAGCACCAGAGGGCCTACAAAAAAACGGACAGGCCTTATTTAGCCCAACTGGGTGCCTTCAGCTCTCTGAAGTCACTGCTACAGCTGTTTTTTGTTGATTAAGCAGTAAGAGGACCATCAAGGGGCCAGGTTGGAAGAGATAAATACTGTTATCAGGAGGACACACAGCCTGCATAGGGAGGAGACCAAGGACTTTGGGGACTCTTTAATTTCACTTGGCTATGGCTGAGTTTGAGAATTATGAGTGTGAATCTGACAGCCAAGAGAACTAATCTAGAGCTGGATTTGAGAAGGCTACACTGAATTATGATTTACCATTATGACATTTTAAAAGAGAAGTGACATTGCATTAAGAAGAGAAAGGGGGATCCTTAGAAGATTACTGGTGATTATAACTAGGGATGTGTCATTATTGGAGGGGGGGTCACTGAAACTCCCAGACTTCTCCAAGTCTTCACGCAGAGTCCATATCATTCATCTGGAACAAGGCTTTTCCCCCCAGGCTGTCTTGGGCCTACTTCCTGTACAAAAAGGAAACTACCCCAGTGCTTGCTACTAGGGTCTTTGCAGAAGGTATGTCTTGCATCCTACTGTATTAGGTTTAACTTAGGTCAGCCCCCAAAGGTACACCTCCAATAAAGGCTGAAGTCCCCCAAAAACCGTTGAGGCAGTTTCCTTTCTACAGAAGAAATAAACCTGAGAGAACTTGGAAGATAGGGCCTGTTTTCAGGTGAATGAAATGTAGCTGTGTGTGTCTTGGGCAAGAACTCCCAGAATTCTGCCTGAGGAATTATTAGAAAATTCCGCAAGCTATGGAAGGACATGCCCTTAACCATGACATGAGCAAAGATGATTCTCATCTAAACTCAACTAGTCTATGCTCATCTTTCCACAGTCATAGGCTGCCACAAAACTCAGAGCTTAACAGTTATGTGTGGCAAAACACATCTGCTCTGCTGGTCTCTTCCTTCAGGATGTTGGATGTGCTCGAACATTTGGTGGCCTTTTCAAAGTGCTGGGTTTTTAAGCACTTTGTGTTTTATTTAGGGACGTTTCATGTGACATAATTCTTTCACAGAAGTCCCTTACAGAGATCAGAACTAACACAAGACTTCTTTAGATATATTCTCAAGGGTTGGGGGCAATCATTTATGTGGCTTTTGGTTTTGCTGCTGTTTGGAAAGAAAGCATTTGTGATTGTTCTAGCAGTCGTTGTAAACCAACTAAAGGCTCCTCCAGACACAATGAGAATTCTACCCTCCTGGTTTCTCCTCGTTGACTGTGAAGGATCTATGTCAATGAGTTGAGATAGGTCCACAAAATGAAGATTAACCAAAACATTTACAGTGACATCTTGTATAAAGGAATTAATTTGTTCCAAATGAAATTCTGTTAAGCAAATATTCCTTTATACAAATTTCCCATAGGAATGCATTGAAAAGAGAGTAATTCCTAATCACGACCATTTTTATGTTGCACAGATTTGCCCCATATGCGATTCTGTTAAGCAATTTTCCCCTATCTCCAGAATTTTTATGTTGTACAGATTATATGTTATACAAACTGTTTGTTATACAAGGGTCCATTGTATTTATCTAAACATTTGACTCTGCTTCCCTTATTCAAATTTGGGGAGACAGACATTTGACAACAAGCTTCCAAACCTAAGAATTAAGCCTGACACCTTATAAACTATATAATTTTCTTAGCAGGTTCTCTTTTTCTTGTTTTCTGTTGAAGTAAAAAACAACAATAACTTACACACACCTATTGAAAAGACAGCTTTTCCTTCCAGTGTAGGCACACAAAGTACTTTGATGAGTAATAATAACATGACCTCTCCACCAAAAGCTGTATCGACATGGCAATTGAAATGAACAGTACTGCTCAGGGGAAAGCAATTTCATTATGCTTTCAAAACCTAGTTCCTCCCAACACTTGAACTTGTTTACTTTTTAAACAAACTTTTGCTTACATTAGTACATCACTGGAATAGAGAATATACTCAAATGTGTTATTGCTTACTGTTTTGACAGTGGTACAAACCAGTTAGTACTTGAGGTGCTGTGTTTTCATAAGTTTTCCTGTCACTAGGTCTGTCGGGTAAGAACGGTCAAGTCATCACTGTATGATATGTCAGGATGCTGAGTCATCAGGGGGCCGAGCATGAACGGAAGACCTCTTAAGCAATATTAGCAGGAATGAGGGGTGACTGACACAATTTTAGTCCATGCTTTCCTAAGTGTGCATGGGTTTCTTGATGCTTCTGGCATGATCCTATATCAGGAAATTATGGTTTCTTCTGAAAAGAGGCTAAATCCAATGCCTTCATCTGTCTTCTCACGCTAGGTTAGGAATTTGTAAAATACGTGCATGCCTTGTCACATTGCCACAGAGTTCACAGTGGATTGCAGTAGCATAGCTAATTTAAACAAAGAATCATCGTTAGCATTTATAATTATTTCAGCCTTGAGTCTCCAGATGTTCTTGAACTAAAACTGCCAGAAGCCTTCACTAGCAGTGCTAGCCAGGATTTCTGGGAGTTGTGGTCCAAGAACATCTGGGGTCCCAAGGATCGGAAGCACTGATTTATAACACTAAACATGAAAACAAGCAATTATTGAAAATATCTGAAAAACAGGGACATGAACCTAATTTCATCAGGAATATTGGTATTTTCTGCTCCATTTCCTACTGTTTACTCTGGATGCCATTATTTTTCCTCAAACAGTTGTCCAGCCCTTTTGTAATCCTGGGAAAGGGAGATTGTGGCCTCCCCTTGTTGTGCAAAGTCTTGCATAAAGAGATTAAGAACAACAAAAAGTCTGGAAGTTGAGTCATGGCAACTGGACTTCTTTTCCTGAGTGATCGAAACATTTCACTACTCATCCAAGCAGCTTCATCAGTCCAAGGAAAGTTAGTGGGGAGTCCTCCAATTTATAGTTCACCTTGATTTCACATCACCCTGGTCTGAATAGGCTTATAAGTTGGACAATGGCCTGAATAGGGTTGTTAGGTGGAAAATGGCCTGAATAGGTTCATAGGTGGACAATGGTCTGAATAGGCTTGTTAGGTGGACAATGGTCTAGGGTGCGTGAAAGACCCACCTATTAAGGCTATTGTCCACTCCAAAGCCTTCTCAGACCAGGGTGATGTGAAATGAAGGTGAACTACAAATTGGAGGACTCACCACTAACTTTTCTTGAAGGAAGTGACTTTTCTTTAGACTCTATATATCATGGATACATTGCAACAGTTACTTTAAAATATATTTTCTTTGCCTTCTCTTAAAGGGCTGGTCGAGAAACTGCCTGCAGCTGAGGCCACCACCATGGATTTGATATCAGGTGCTTTCTCAACTGGCCCTTTAAAATGAGCCCCCCCCCCAAAAAAAAAACTGATCAGCAACAATAGTCTATATACAACCCCTCCCAAAAGAAATTCAGTTCCTTTGCCCTCTGCTGAGGAGAGGATGTTATTAATTCGCTAATATCCTGAAGTGGTATGTTTGTTAAGCCACTTCACAATACTGGCAAGGTCAAAGTGGAAGGCTTGCTTGGATCAGTTGCAGCAAGCCCATGCACTGGAACTGATCCAGACAAACCAAAAGAGTAGAAGCCCCGAGAGGAGCCAGAAGGTGCAAGTAGGGACACTCTGCGGGTGGGCTGGTGCACTCCAGCAAGGACAAATTATCTCCATCTTTAAATGTGCACCACCCTGTCCCTGCAGTCCTCCAAACAGTGGCCTAAACACTTAGGTTGGTAGTCAGCCTCTCAGTCAACTCCCACCACTAAAGAGGCATTGTGATCAGATCTCCCATGACTCTCAATTTGACCAAATAGATGCAAGGAAGACAATTTAGATGAGGGTAGTTAGTGATGTTTCAGGAGAGAGCCCTTCACCATTTGGGGGTGATAATTCCACTCCTCTTGGCCATGTGCAATTGTCTCAATTCTTTTCTCTATAAATGAAAAAGATATTGTAGCAAGGTAGTTTTTCTTTGTAAAATACATGTTTCCAGGTACCAAATATTTATACAAAATATTTTGAAGCTCTCTTGGCAGCACTGACCCCAACTACTTCTGGGACCAAGGCTTCTGATTCTTATAGTGCCCTGCCTATACCAGAAGTTATCCCTCTCTGCTTTTATTGTAGAGGGAATGGGGCTAGTAGTTTTCAGGGGATGACATCACACAGAACAACCACCTCTGCCTCTCAAACTACATGTTCTAGTTTGGGGAAGGATTTTTAGTTTTAGAGATGGCCCTAGGCAGCAACTCACATAAGAACATAAGAGCAAGGGCCCATCTAGTCCAGCTTCTTGCATCTCACAATGGCCCCACCAGAGGCCTCTGGAAGCACATGAGACAATTATATATCTGTTTCCTGATACCACTCCCCCAACTCTGACAAAATAAATTAATTAAAAGCATCCAATATCTGTATAATGCTTATATAACATCATATGTATAATGTGCTCAATATTGTGCATATGCTTTGTTATTGTGTGTCTTCAAATCAGAACAGGGATTTCAAGGTGAGATACTGAAGGAGTAGTTTTAACAGTTCTACACCCCAGAAAGTTTTCATGGCAAAGCAGGAATTCAAACCCAGGACTAGAGATGGGCATGATGCCAAAATGGTGTTTCGTGTTCGTTATTCGGGCCCTGGGGCCCGCTTCGTTTCCGTTTCTTCATTTTTCGGGTGCGGCAAGCTGCGGCCGCAGGGAGCCCTCCCAGGGCCGGGCGCCACCGGAGCCGGAGGCATGCGGACCGGGAGAGCATTCCCGCGGCTGCGGGGAGCCCTCCCGGGGCCGGGGCAAGCCTCCTGGGAGAGCTGTCCTGCAGCCACGGGATGGCTTCAAGCCTGCCGCATTGCAACAGTCGTTATTCGTACCATTATGGAACGGAACGAATAATGGAGAACGGTAACGAAAAAATGGTCGTTTTGTGCCCATCTCTACCCAGGACTCTTGAAACCTAGTCTGACATTCTAGCCACTACACTACACTGGCATCTGAGATTGAGTCTATTATGAGTCTGAATTTAATCCATTCAGCATAGTTGAAGATTAAACAACAACAACAGTATGATACCATGATTCATTAGCTTGTATTTGTGTGACATATTGATAAGTCACATCCAACTTGGAGGTGGGGTATTACATCCCATTGTAATTTATTTATTTATTTATTTATTTATTTATTTAACTTATATGCCGCCCACCATCCAAAGGTCTCTGGGCGGCTTACAATCCAAAGAATAAAACAATTTAAAATAGTTAAAAGTAAAATATCAATAAATCATCAATAAAAACCTTACACTAAAATCATTATCCTAAAATTGTCATCAGCGGACCCACAGTCTATATTATATCAATTAAAAACCTTCTGGAACAGGAAGGTTTTTACCTGGCGCCGGAATGTAATCAGTGTTGGCACCAGGCCAAAGAAGCCATAATGTACTGTATACATTTAATCTAGAGAAATGGAAATATAGTGTTTTGTTTCGTTTGCCTTCAATTAGTTTTGTTTCGTTAATAACGAATTTTTTAAAATAATTTTTTTCATCGGGCTATAAATAATGGGCAGATTTTCTTTTTTTATTTAATAGGGAGCCCACTGCCCTAAATCAAAGACTCTCAAACCTTCCAATCAATTTGCTTTCAAGCAAAGAACTCTCTGTAAACAAGCTAGAAACCCAATAGCTGGCTGCTGCACTGAGAGATCGTAGAGATAAGCTGAACAGCTGATCAGCGCAGCGAGGGAAGGAAAGAAAATATTTTAAAAATTAGCCTCCACAGTCTGACTTAAAAAGGAAAGGAAAACAATCAGTTTATATCAACTTGCAGACATAGCCAGTGAAGGGAAGAGCTGAGCTCCTGGCTAGCTTCAGGCAGATCAAGATCAGAGATAAGCTATGTCAACAGCTGAGGAAGGAAGGAAAACAAATCAATCAGTTTTTTAAAAAAAACATCCTGTTTTCAAGACGGCTGGATCAAGAGGTTGGGATGAATCATTTCATTTCCTAAACAAAAAATGGTGTTTCATTTCATTTCTTGACAACATGCTGTTTGTTGTTTAGGTTCGTAAGCTTAGGAAACAATGAAATAGCACGTCGTTTTTTCATAAGATGCCCATCCCTATTTTAATCCATTGTCTATTGTCTTTTTTTAAAAAAATTCTAGAAGAATTGGGTCTTCTTGTTTTCTTTAATTAAAGTGATATCTGAGTGAATAGAGGTCAAATCCGTTGAACAAAATTAAATGGTTTAGTTTTCATAGAGGCAGGTGTTTACACGCTGAGGTGCCTGCCTAAAAACAACAAACAATCTGGTGGAAGTATCAAGACTAACACATTTATCATAACATACGATTGAATGGGTGAGAACTCACTTCTGATGCATGAAGTGCTATGGGGAGTTTAAAAATATAGGTACAAATTGTTGGCATGGGAATTGTAAATAGTGAGTTCAGAAGAAAAGGAAATGTAGAAAGCACAAGTTGACTCATAAAAATGGCCAATCACAAAAGAATTGTTGAGTGGTAAGACAGGAATCCTTGAGTCAAGATCTAATGGATAAATGTAATGTGATGCTTTTTCATTTTTTTAAAAAACACCTCCCTATTTAAAATCAGTAGGATAGAACTATTATGTTTTTCATGCATTATAGTTCAATTGTCTCATGTTGCAATACGCCCCTCAAGTTCCTTTGTTCAATAACCAATAATGGCAAATTTCCTACCTGCAATGTCACACTTACTAAAATAGGAAGTTAAATGTTCCCTGTCAGTACATTTCTATAGTCTTGTTCTGGCTTTATTGGAAGTGCAGAAGTTCACCGTCCAACCAGGGACAGTCTGGATTAAGTAGTGCCATCCCTCTGCTTGCAGGTTTCCACACTCAGAGATCCAACATTCACATGCATTCTTTTATTCCCAGAGGCTTCCGTGTAGTTCCGAATCACGTGGAAGAGTAAGGACAAACAGAGTAAGGACTCAACGTGCTTTCTTAACAACAGTAGTCATTAAAATCTGCAATTTTACTGGGACTTGGCAAAAGGATGATTGTTCATTTGCACCAGGAACAAGAAAATAACTGATTTTTCCATTCCTTTCTTTGAAGCCCCACCCTGAAATATGACAGCCCCACCTAGAAAGGCAGACAGACTAGGGTGTGAAGTTCTCTTTGCTGATTTCCCATTTTTGAAAGGCCCTTCCCTGCTAAGACTGCTAATTTATTGCAGAAAACTGCAGCTACAGATATGTAAGAGTAGAAGCAACTACAGTAATGGATTTTTTTTAAAAAAAATCAGGGAACATTATTCTAGTATTGAAGCATCTTCTCCCAGGTGTGCCAAAGAGAAAGCAATGTTGAGAGGGGACAACACATTGCAAGTCTAGACAGCCAACATTCAAAGGGGTGATACAACGATACATGGGTGGTGACACTGTGGCCTTATTGAAGACGATGGACTGTAATTTTTACTATCCCCAGTCTGTTTAGCTAAAAGCCTGGGATGTTGGGAGCTGTTCTACCACATCTGCAAGATCACAATTTTCCTATCCCTAAAGGAGGTCTTCACAAATTACACCCAACACACTGTAGAATTTATTCTAGATCATCCCTATTGCACATGCTGGTTGGGTATTATTGGAAGTATAGTCCAGCACTCTATGAAGGTGCCATGTTACATCAGCCTTGAATGCAAAATTGGCCAAGAATGAGAAATTGAGAGCACCGTTGACCTAGGACCAAGATTTTCATTCATGCATTTCTTGCTCATAGCATAGGAATGGAAGCCGTTTAAAAATAAAAGTGCAAACTCTGACTTAGGCATGGTTTGTCAAAGTGATTCCGATGAGGGTCAGGTCCCCATGAACAAGAAGTGAAGTTAGCAAAGAGGAAGTGATGGTGAGAAATAGGACACTATATAATGTGATGCTAGTTTTCTTTCAAAGGTACAACGTATCAATAATATAATTTACATATGTAAAATGAAACTAGGTTTAAAATAGTATTCTGAAACTTTCATGCTTAGTTTGATCTCTGTTTATATATTAAGCAATTTGTGAAATAATGTACCAGTTGAAATGGGAAGCATAAATCCAAAACAGAATGTTGTCTTAAAATGTTCATCAGGAAGTCTAACATTGTAGAATTTTAAATACAAAAACGCAGGTGGGCAATACCTTGGTTGGTAGTCAAATCAAATCAAATAAAGTTTATTGATTAGCCAAACAAGGCCATATCAGTACAAGATACAAGATACAAAGCACAATAAAAAGAAAAAAAACCCAATTCCATATCAATATTTTTCACTGAGTTGGGGCAATTCTATATAATGAGTAAAATCCGTGAATGTTAAAATTTATAGATCCGCATCAAACCTTACATGGAACTCCAATTTGATCAATATAAGCAGATCTCACCACTGTAGCCTTGTGTATAAATCTGGCCACTGCACGAACAACCTGCACGGTAGAACTAGTAAGCAGGAGAGAGAGTCTGTAATTCACATTCCAATGAAGGGTATTGGCCAATATGTTTGAGAGATAATTTTGTCTAAGCGCGGAGTATAACTCACAGTCAAATAGTAGTCATTTTTGATAATAATTGTATCACCCACCCTTGTTTTATGAGTTTGTGCAAGGCTTTTGCCTGCCAGTAGGATCTGATATAACTCCGAGCAAGTTTTAAAAATTTGCAAATTGACATTGAAAATATACAAAACTGCCAACATTGCAATTTTGAGTGAAATCCTGTAACTTCTGTGAAACAGAGAGGTCAGATTCAGCCACTTGCCTTCACACTGCTACCCAAGTGGAGGGGAAGATTAAAACAGAAAAGAATTCCAAATACCTCTCGGTTAGAACTGGAGGTGAAAGAGCGAGGACTACAGTGAGTTCTACAGCGTGCTATGACAGTCTGTGATGGAGCTTCAGGAGGTGGGGGGGGGAGAGAGGGGCGTTTATACACGACCCCTAAACTCCGGGGCAAATGGCTCCCAGCTCTGGAGCTTAAAAATGTTTACCCACCAGCTCCGGAGTTAACAGGAAATTAAGTACGACCCCGCCCACTTTATCGTGTCCCAGCGCACCTTTCAGGTACCTGCTCTTTGGAGGTGAAAATTATTTGATCCGGTGTAACGATAGTGAGTGCAGGGCTCTCCTTGCTTCTGTTTGTTGTTTTTTGGCTCCCGCCCCTTTAAGAGCTACTTTTACAGAGACGAGAGGCAGAAGGAGGTGAGGCAGAACGATGCTTTTCTTTCTCTTTTTCTCCCTCCCCTCACGCAGCCAGCAGCCAGGAAGTGCGGAGGGGGTGGGAACGCAGGAAGAGCGACGAACCCCTAAAATCTCTGGTCCGAATGTAAGTGGCCAGCAGATCTTAGAGGTCGTGTAAAAAGGCTTGCTTGGATCACAAGTCTTAGAATGCCAAGCCATTGGCTATGCTAACTGAGAAATTCTGGGAGCTATACACCAAAAATGTAAATCATTTCTGTGCTCTGGTCTTTGAAACTCAACTACTGCATGCTTTATAGTCTGTGTATTCTTGTTGATTGTGCAGAATCTTATCTTGGCTTAGCTGGGCACATTATTTGCGAACAGAGATGGAGGGGAACAGACTGTGAAGGAAAAAACTGATGGGGAAAAACAAGTGGAAATGAACACGTATGAAGTTACAGTGTAACATTTTACTGTCATGAATTGTGCAAGATCCCAGAGAAATATTGGCTGAATCCTCTTACACAACTAATACAAAAGGCTTTTTCTTTCTTTCTTTCTTTCTTTCTTTCTTTCTTTCTTTCTTTCTTTCTTTCTTTCTTTCTTTCTTTCTTTCTTTCTTTCTTTCTTTCTTTCTTTCTTTGCAGTGAATTCCCATAAATTATGAAATCTCCATAGGCAGTAGCTGTTAGATGGCAAGTCACCTGACTCAGTATGCAACCAGTAACGCCTAGGGAGATTTCTTAACCTATGGCAATTTGCCACTAAAATTTACACCTTTTGCATAATTACACAACAGGATTTTGGCCATAAAGTTCTCCTTATCTAGGCAATGCTTTTATTTGGCCCACCTGGTGCCAGGACTGGTGACACTTGGCCCTCATATGTGACCGAACTACAATTTCCATGATCCTTCCCCATTGGCTACATTGGAAATTGTACTTCAACGAGATCTGGAAGCACATAGTAGCCCACTTCCCATTTTGTGAAAATGCAGGATGTTCATTCTGAAAACCCAAGGGTTGCACCACCTTCATAACTCACACAGAACTTTTCCCCAAAAGTTCATTCTAGTGTTTTGCATGCTGAATGATTCAGTAAAAAAAGATTTTCCCTACTCACTTGTAAAATGAATGCAGTTACAACTGTAACTTCCCTCATTAAGTTTCAACTTATTTTAACAGAAGCCCTGTCGAACAAAGTCGAGAACAAACAGAAGTAGACAGGGCTTTGAACAACTAAGCTCGGCTGCATAAAAGGCTTCTGACAACAGTGACTTTCATGCATCTTTGAGTGCTGGTTTATCTTTCACCCACTTTGCTGTGCATGTATTTGCCTTCTGCAAATATGAAATGGACAGTAGTAGTTATTTCCCTGGCAGTACAAATCTGGTGAGTTGAGAGTCAAGAGCCCAGCATAAGACTCCTTCCCTCATTCGTCTTCCTGCCTCTTATTATGGAATAGAAACAATCTGACCTCGGGCGAAAGGAAATTAATCTCTCCGTTCAAGTTGCTGTGTATTTTGTATAAATAATTGCTTCAGGCAATTAAATAAACTGAAAAACTGTTACCGTCAAGACAAAATCTCTTGTTGTCTCTTCTCGTGCCAAAAGGCCCACTGTTCCCATTTAGAAATATTTTTAAGAGGGACACCATTCACTTTTTTTTTAGTTGGAAAAATGACCATAAGGCACAAAAAGAGCTAACACCTGCAGCTTTGACTTTCTCAGAAATGACCAGCACCTGCCAGTGCGTAAAAAAGTTACTTATCTGGAGTGCGATTCCCAGAAACTCCCAGCAAGCATAGCCAGATAACTGTTCCAAGTTCAAGAGCCTACTGCCCTAAAGTGCATTTGATTCTCATTAAGCTTTAATTAAGAATGGACCGGGCACTTCAGCATATAGTCATTTATGTACGCACCATTCCTTCCCATAGTTAGATGATTCCAATCTGTTTCAATAGCACTGGATGCCTGAAGATGATAGATTTTGGGTTGTTTTTCCTCAGTCATCCATAATATATACATGGTATGCGATGCGAATATCTCTAAACCTTACAGTTAAGTATTAACTGTAAGTATGGAGAGTAATGGGTTAGCAAACCATGACTGGTGTTAACCATCGTATAGTACTCTCTCTCTCTCTCTCTCTCTCTCTCTCTCTCTCTCTCTCTCTCTCTCTCTGTGTGTGTGTGTGTGTGTGTGTGTGTGTGTGTGTGTGTGTGTGTGTTGCATTGTTACAGTCATGACGAATCTTCATGACCCCATGTCCATGGAGTTTTCTCGGCAGGAATACTGGAGTGGTTTGCCAGTTCCTACTCCAGGCACCTACAGCACCTGGTATTCCCTGGTGGTCGCCCAGCCAAGTACTAACCAGGGCCGACCCTGCTTAGCTCCTGAAATCAGGCGAGATCAGATGTGCTTAGGGCAGGCATGTCCAAACTTTGGCCCTCCAGATGTTTTGGACAGCAATTCCCACAGTCCTTTGTCATTGGCAGTCTAAGCTTAGAATTCTGGGAGTTGTGGTCCAAAACATCAGGAGGGATGAAGTTTGGACATGCCTGGCTTAGGGCATCTAGGCAGACTGTATAGTACTATACCTGCACTGAAAAATGGAGCTGGAGGCCCATGGCTTGAGCAAGAGGTGGATGTTCCAGTACTGCAGGATAAACAACCACCATATCTGCCTGGCTGATGGACATGACAAAAGCATTTTCCCTGCTTTTCTAGCATCCCTGCTTGGAAAAGTGAGATGCAAGCCTTGCTAGCATCTTCCAATACGTGCCTTCCAGAGGGCAGACTTCAACTTAGTTTATCAAATTCCTCCTCATGATCCCAGGCATAAATAATGACACTGTGGACTGAGACGATAACCTGTGGTAAATGATAAGCATGTCTGCATCAGGTCTCTGACTAGCTGGCTTTTCCCCTCCGCCTCTTTTAAAAAAGGATTTCCCCTTTGCAAAGAGATATGAAGTCCTAACTAACCAAGGTGGCTGAGGGCTGGCTGAGCTTACACTAAGCCTGCTCTGAGGATGTACAGAATCCAAGCCTCTCCCGTCCTAGGCAAGTTGGAAGTTACTTAGTACTGTACTACAGTAAACCCCCACCTTTTACAGGGGTTAGGGACCCAACCTGACCCGCAATAAATGAAAATCCGCAATATGCGGATGCTGGGTCAGGTTGGGACTGGGCGGGCTCTCTGGGGGCTCTTGTACTTACCCCAGGCCTGGCGCTGCCCCAAACGGGCCTGCAAGGGGGCTTTCCAGTCCCCCAGAGGCCCCAAAAGTGCTTTCTAGTGATCTGGAGGTCACTTCTGGTTTACCAGAAGTTACTTCCGGTTTGCGGGGAAGCACTTTTGGGGCCTCCAACGGGCCTGGGAAGGCCTTTCCTCCTTACCCCAGTGGGCCTTTTTTCATATAACTGATAACTGGGGGAAAGCCGACAGGAGCTGTGTGGCATCCGGTTCGGAACACCTCATCCTCGGGGAATGAGGTTGGAGAGGGTAGAGAATCACATAGAGATGACATAGCAAGTATTAACACTGGCAGAATAGCGGAATGTGACAGTTCGTCTACTGAAAATAAAAGCTGTGGGGGGAGAAGAACAAGGCAGCAGCTGTTGCGGGACCCACTGTACAAGTGCTTCTACGCCAATGCTCGAAGCCTCCGAGCAAAGATGGGAGAACTTGAACATCTGGCAGCTAGGGATAACATTGATATAATAGCCATAACAGAAACCTGGTGGAATGTGGAGAACCAGTGGGACACAGCAATCCCAGGCTATAAACTCTATAGAAGGGATAGAGAGGGGCGGGTTGGAGGAGGAGTGGCCATCTATGTCAAAGAAGGCATAAAATCCAGCAGAATGGAGATTGACAGAGGGTCTGACTCCGCCATAGAATCACTGTGGGTTAAACTACCAGGTCCAAAGAGTGATGTGATAGTTGGAGTATTCTATCGTCCACCAGATGAAAAACTTGAGGGGGACCTTGAAATGAGGAGAGAAATCATGGAGGTGGCTAAGAGGGACAGGATAGTAATCATGGGGGACTTTAATTATCCCCACATTGACTGGGCCAATGCGAGCTCTGGGCAAGAAAGAGAAACTGGGTTTCTCGACTTGCTGAATGACTGTGCCTTAGAGCAACTTGTCATGGAGCCCACCCGAGAACAGGCAACTCTAGATCTAATATTGTGTGATACTCAGGACCTCATCAGGGATGTGAATGTCACTGAGCCTCTGGGGAACAGTGACCATGCTGCAATTACCTTTGCCATGCATGTCGGAGGAAGAGTGTCAACCAAATCAGACATAAAAACCCTTGATTTTCGAAGGGCAAACTTCCCTCAGATGAGGAAACTAGTTAGAGAGAAACTGAAGGGGAGGGTTAGAAGAATCCAATCTCTTCAGTGTGCATGGAGCCTGTTTAAAACAACAATAATAGAGGCCCAGCACAAGTGCATACCACAAAGAAAGAAGAGCTCATTTAAGTCCAAGAGGACACCGGCATGGTTAACGAGTGGAGTTAGAGAGGCTCTAAAGCACAAGGAGAGGTCCTTCTGTAAATGGAAATCCTCCCCAAAATGAGGAAAATAAAAAGGAACACAAACTCTGGCAAAAGAAATGTAAAAAGATGATAAGGGAGGCAAAGAAAGACTTTGAGGAACGCATGGCTAGCAATATAAAGGGTAATAATAAAAGCTTCTTTAAATATGTTAGAAGTAGAAAACCTGCCAGAGAACCAATTGGGCCTCTGGATGGTGAGGGAGGAAAAGGGGAGGTTAAGGAGGACTTGGACATTGCAGAGAAATTGAACGAGTTCTTTGCGTCTGTCTTCACGACAGAGGACCTTGAGCGGATTCCGCTGCCTGAGCCGCCCCTCTTGACTAAAGAATTAAATCAAATACAGGTTAAAAGAGAGGAGGTTTTAGGACTAATTGATAAATTGAGGATTAACAAGTCACCGGGCCCAGATGGCATCCACCCAAGGGTTATTAGGGAACTGAGAAATGAAATTGCAGATCTCTTAACGGTTATATGCAACTTGTCTCTTAAAACGGCCACAGTGCCGGAGGACTGGAGGATAGCAGATGTCACACCAATTTTTAAAAAAGGAAGGAGGGGGGACCCAGGAAACTACAGGCCGGTTAGCCTTACATCTGTCCCAGGGAAGATGGTGGAAGGCCTCATCCAAGAGAAAATCTTAAAACACATAAAAGAACAAACCTTGCTGAGAGAAAATCAGCATGGCTTCTGTAAGGGTAAATCTTGTCTTACAAACCTTTTAGAATTTTTTGAAAAGGTCAACAGGCACGTGGATTTGGGTGAACCGGTGGATATAGTCTATCTGGATTTTCAAAAGGCTTTTGACACAGTCCCTCACCAAAGGCTGCTGAGAAAATTGCATAGTCAGGGGATAAGAGGGCAGGTCCTCTTATGGATTGAGAACTGGTTGAGATCCCGGAAACAAAGAGTAGGTGTCAATGGGAAATTTTCACAATGGAGAGAAGTGAAAAGCGGTGTGCCCCAGGGCTCGGTCCTGGGACCGGTGCTTTTCAATCTGTTCATAAATGACCTGGAGACAGGGATAAACAGTGAGGTGGCCAAGTTTGCAGATGACACAAAACTTTTCCATGTGGTAAAAACCAGAGAAGATTGTGAAGAGCTCCAGAAGGATCTCTCCAAACTGGGGGAGTGGGCTGAGAAATGGCAAATGCGTTTTAATGTAACCAAATGTAAAGTAATGCATATTGGGGCAAAAAAAATCCAAACTTCATCTATCAACTCATGGGCTCTGAGTTATCCGTGACGGATCAGGAAAGAGATCTTGGTGTGTTGGTGGACAGCTCCATGAAGGTGTCTCCCCAATGTGTGGCAGCAGTGAAGAAGGCCAATTCCATGCTAGGGATTATCAAAAAGGGGATTGAAAATAAAACAGCCAACATTATAATGCCGTTATATAAAACAATAGTAAGGCCCCACCTGGAGTATTGTGTACAATTCTGGTCACCGCATCTCAAGAAAGACATAGTGGAACTGGAAAAGGTGCAGAAGAGAGCGACTAAAATGATTACTGGGCTGGGGCACCTCCCTTATGAAGAAAGGCTAAAACAGTTGGGCCTCTTTAGTCTGGAAAAAAGGCGCTTGAGGGGGGATATGATTGAGACATACAAAATAATGCAGGGTATGAGTAAAGTGGATAGAGGGAAGCTCTTCTCCCTCTCTCAAAATACCAGAACTAGGGGACATACACTCAAATTGAGTGCTGGGAGAGTAAGAACTGACAAAAGAAAATATTTTTTCACCCAGCGTGTTGTAAGTCTATGGAACTCCCTGCCACAGGATGTGGTGATGGCATCTGGCCTGGATGCCTTCAAAAGGGGATTGGACAGATTCCTAGAGGAAAAGTCCATCACGGGTTACAAACCATGATGGAGATGTGTAATCTCTAGGCTTTAAACCAGGGTACTTCAAGGGCCAGATGCAGGGGAGTGGTATCAGGAGACAGATATCTAGTCTCATGCGCTCCCAAACGCATCTGGTGGGGCCGCTGTGAGATACAGGAAGCTGGACTAGATGGGCCTTTGGCCTGATCCAGCATGGCTCTTCTTATGTTCTTATGTTCTTATGTATATACTGTAGACCGCAATATATGAACCGCAAAAGGGCGGGGGACAAGTGTACCTTGACCTTGGCCTACCTTTACGCTGGCACTGGAGCTGTGAGTCTGGGCTGAAAGGGCTTTGGATCCAAACTCAACTCCTCCCACACTCCTCTGCCCCCCTTTTGGTATTTCTGCTAGAAGATCTCAGTCATCACAGCATTTGTGCCAGTAGATGTGAGAGTGGCTGGCAGAAGGGGGCTGTGCTGGGACAAGGGCATTTCCACTGGCAAAAGAAGTTTCTGCCCATTCCAAACCTCCGACAGCTGATATGCTGCATCTATAAATTCAATTCTACGGTGTCACGGTCAGTGCTTGATTTTCCACAAGTGTTGACGATGAACGAACAATACATAGAAGAGACATCCCTACACCATTGAATGGCTCCTGTTCCAGGTAGTCTTGACCTGCTGATTTATTTCAAAACCTGGGGGAAAGCATTCTTTTCCCCACCGGTCAATATTGCTGCTTTACAGTTTGCTTGGGAACTTTATGTTTTTTTTATTATTATTAAGCATGAAGCTCAGCTGTTTCTAAGCTCCATATCCCCTGTGCTATTAGGGATCTTCTTCACCATCAGCACACCAGTTAATGCTGGAGCCCTGGCCCTTCTGCACCTCTTCGGACAGCTGACCGCTATGGTGAAAAGTGGAGAGAGATTCTCCCCATGCAGCCAATGAGGCGGGGAAGGTCCAGCCAGGCTCCAGCGCTGACTGGCGTGCCAATGATGAAGAAGAACCCCAATGAAACATGGAGCGTAGTAAGTGGACCAGGAGGATGTGGGAAGTGGATATGGGGCTTAGAAACAGCAGGGCAACAACAACTCATGCTTCCTACGAAGCACCCAGTGCCCATTTCAAGTCTTTATGATTAAGGAAAGAATAGCTAATAAGCAAGCAACTATGTCCCACAAAGGAAAAAAAAACATGGCATGGTATTGGCTTAGGGAATATCACTCAAGAAGGTGTTGGAAAAAAGGCTACAGCTCATGTGACAACATCTTTCTGGACCACCGTATGAATAGGGCTAGTTGTCCTTCCCTTTCCATATTTTGTGTATTTTAGTTTAGCCTAGGGGTTCCTGACTTTGAGTTCCCAGATGTTCTTGGACTACAACTCCCAGAAATCCTGGCCAGCACAGCTAGTGGTGAAGGCTTATGGAAGTTTTAGTCCAAGAACATCTGGGAACCCAAGGTCAGGAACCACTGGTTTAGCCACACTCCTGCTATACCTACACTTGCCCAGTCAGTGTCTATTAATATGGGTTCCCAAGGATGAAAACCTGGGAGTAGTGGTGGTGAGAAGAACAATGGACCACGAGACAAGGCTTCCCACAGTCCACCACAGAAACACAGAGGCAGCATCCATCAAATAGCAGATTCTAAGTTGGTTGGTGTTGGTTTGTTCTGACACTGTGAAGTTCCACGGGGGGGGGGGGACTAGTTTGATCTTTTTTTAAAAAAATGGTGTCTCTTGCATAACTAAAACTTACTGGTAAGTCGTTTTTGGACTGATGCTCTCACAATACCACAGACAACATAGCCAGTAGCTCTTGCTTTTCTCCTCTTCCTTCCTTCCTCCCTTTCTGTTTGCGAGAGGTACCCAGGCTTTCTCTTCTCTCTGTTGCCACTGTTTGAACCCTACCACGTATTTTGATGTTCTCTTGTCCAGCCAAATTCCTGTATTATTCTGACCGCCACCCCCATCTCTCCTCTGAAAAGCCTTAGTACAACTCTCCAGCTGAGGACTGGCTGGTTCCCAGAAAGAGGTGGACTGTAACACTCTCATGGCTTCTTATGCTCCATCGCTTTAGCAAGGTCATTTCTTGAGTCAAAAGCATAGCTGAGTTGGAAATGAGAGCCAACTATATAGATGTGACACCATTTTTGTTTATAACAATATGTGATCAAAAGCTTATTTTGTTTGTTTTTTAAAGTAAACAGCAGGTACAGGACCCTGCTTTGGAATGGGACTTTAGATCATGTGGCTTTAAACCTGCCACGTTTCCTTCTCAGTCCAGTTTTTCCACTGCCAAAAGTCTCTGTAGCTGCTATTTGGACAAGAAAGAAAATTAGATTTGCCTCTGTGGAATCTTCTCAGTCAGATAATGACCACAACCGAGGGTACAAAGAGTTGCCTCTGCCAGTATTCCAATTCCTTGTTCATTATTTGGGGAGGGGGTTAGAATTCACACAACTGCAAATTGGATGAGTAGCATCACACACAGCTTGTCTCCTTTCCTCTTTCCTTTTATTTCCTTCCTGCTAGTAATCAGCTTTTCTACTTCATGGGAACCCAAAGTTTGGAGTTTTAGATCATCTGGTTCATTTGAAGCTATGCTAGTCTTTCTCAGCACAGAAGGTTCTTCATTCTTCAGCCTTCCAACCCCAATTGGCAAAATGCAATCCAGGGTGCTGTGTGCTTTACAGAGAGTAAGGTGCACTGCAGATAAGCAGGCAAGAACAGGTTAGGGGAGATAATGTTCCCTAACAGGAAAAACAAAGGAAGACAGAGAAAGAACCCCCCCCCCCGAAGAATGATCAGGCTATTTTAATCAGAACTTGTAATTGTTGCCCCCCCCCCCGAAGAATGATCAGGCTATTTTAATCAGAGCTTGTAATTGTTGCTTTCTGGACTTTAAGTCCTAATGGCAAGCTCTGGAAGTTGTAATTCAAAAAGGATAACTATTTATGGCCCTGGTTTCAACGACGAGGCTTCTTCTCTGAATATCTTGGCAACCTGTGATTTTAATGGTGTGAGTAGCCCTTCCACAAATACACATGGCAACTATTTCATCCTTTTATGTGTGGACGTTTGAATTCATAGTTGCTTTGGGCAATTTGCCACTTGGCATTTTCATACTTATCTCAGCTGGTCCTCCAACAACAGACACTCAGGGCCCCAGTAGCTGGTACTCAAGGATTTATCAGCTTGTTAGAACATGCTGGAGCTTAAACTCCTACTCGCACAGCATTCAAGACTTACCCTAGGGTCATCTCCATGCCATAAAGAGGTGGAAAAACAGGACTTTATGTGAACCAAAATTTCTTCAGTGGCACTAAAATAAACACTGTGTGTTTTTAAAAGGTATATTAAAACAAAGGCTACGTGCTAATACCAACTATGAACACCTGGAAACATAAATGATATCACATTGTATAAACATCATGCATGATCAATGTACATTCATAATAATGGAATGAATAACATCCCCGTTTCTGTGGCCTGGAAGGATTAACAGTGATAAGCTATTTTTAAAATACATCACCTCAGTTATACAAGTGCTGATGGGAGAGGAAAATGTATAGGTTGCAACATACATGGTAATCTTTAAAATTTCAGTTTTTACTTTCTGAAACCAGTTTGAGACATGCCTCTTTCTTTGGACTACAGAAAAAATAGCCAATCCAAATGCTGCAAGATATGACAAAACAAACAAACAAACAAACAAAAAACCAACAGGTTTGCCACATTCATTCATTCATTTTTTTCTAATATTTTGCTTTTCTACTTTGGAGGATGTGAGACAGATTACAATAATAATTCATAAACTAAAATAAATTTTAAAGGCCACAATAAATTACAAAATTACGACACTGTTTAATCATCAGATCAAAAACATGATTTAAAAGCCATTTTAAAACACAACAGTTAAATATTTTCAGCAGTATAACATGAAAGGAAATTTCCTTTATTGACCCCAATTCTGGCCTTTCAAATATGGTTATCTTAAAAACAAAGTTTTAATATATTTACACTTGCAGCGTTTATGGCATTTTGCTTGTTGAGAATGTTCATAACTACAACTACAGTGAAAATGCTTCCATCAATGATTGGCCAAGGAGGAACATTTGTAAGACAATTGCAACTTGGCTTTTAAAACCTGCTTTCAACACTTGCCCCTGCCACAGCTTCCCTCCAAGGAGCCTGGGGTGATGTTGTGCAGCCCAGACTGTGCATATTTACTCAGCATTGCCCCACAAACGTTCCTGGGATTTACTTCTGGAGAGTCCCAACTAAGCATACAGAGAAATGCTTCCTGTGTCTTGAAATATAACACCGTCCTTCTGAGTCCTTGAGGAAAAATTACATCAGCACCCAAGAATATTAGTATCTCCACTTCCTGGCTGAAGATTCATGACATATTAGTTTGAAAAGCAGAAGAATGGAGTATTGATAGTGAGTGACTCCTAAAAAGAGGCACTTAGGAGCAAGCAGACTGGGATCCTTGTCCCATTGCCCTCTCTACAATGGATGGCAAGATCTGTGAATCAGGAGCACTCGGGTCTGCCCCATGGTTAGAAACTTTTCTTGCTACAGTGTGTCAGCTTTTGCTCTAAAGCAGGGGTCCTCAAAGTTTTCAAACAGCGGGCCGGTCCACCACCACCCAGACACCACTGGGGGCCGGATCACAGTCCAAAAGCAGCTGCGGAGGCTGGCTTGCTCAAAAAAAGGGGGTAGGTGGGGGGGTTGCAATTGGTCCCAGGGGCTGGATTCAGGACCTTGGGGGGCTGCATCCGGCCCCGGGGCCTTAGGTTGAGGACCCCTGCTCTAAAGGATGCTCAACTACAGTGGTGGCGAACCACTGTGTGCAATCAGGTTGTTTCCAATTTGGGTCAACCTTAATACGGTTTGCAAGGCATGTCAGACGTTGGTGGATTTGAACCCAAGTCTCCTAATCCAACATTCTTTCTGCTACACCACACTGGATCTCTCTGTATCCAAAGGAGACAGTGGCCAGTTTCCTACTGTTTTGTTCGCCCCGGGTTTCTACAGCTTGCGTTCTTGGGCTAACTAGCAAGATCCTGGGATGCATCTTGATCTCTCATGCTTCATCACACACCCTGCTGTGCCACTAAGACGAGTGGTGAAGTCGCTCCATGGTTTAGGCCTCTGCCTGAGGAGCCAGAGGTTGGGAGTTCGATTCCGCGCCGTACCTCCTTGACAGGAGCGGACTGGATGATCCAGAGCAGTATTTCTCAACCTAGGGGGTCCCCAGATGTTCCTGGACTGCAATTCCCAGAAATCCCATCCAGGATAGCAAGTGGTGGAGGCTTCTGGGAGTTGCATTTCAGGAACATCTGGGGGGCCACAGGTTGAGCACCACTGATCCAGAAGGTTCCTTCCAGCTCTGTAGTTCTCAGATGAGAATGAGCTCAGACACCACTGCAACAAGTTACACTCGATTCCTGCAACTAATAATGAATGACAAATAACTTGGATGGCTTTCCTCATACCCGTACATAACTGGCCACCTGAAGCAGCTGCCTCCCTGCCTCATGGCACTCACATCACAGGCAGGACACTGCCTGTTGATATTGGAGGTGGGGGAGGAAAACTACCCAGTCACGAAGTTCATAAGAAGTCCTCCCTGACCTTCTTTTACCTCAGGGCTTCACCCTAACTATAGGAGGAGCTTTATAGGGCCCACTGTAAAAAGCTCAAGGAAGAGGAAGAAAAGCCGAGGGAGACGACAGCCCAACTTGAAGCAGCGGTAATAATAAGAAGAAACCACGCCAATTGGAGATGTTTAATTTTCACAAGGCCTCCCCAGAGCTCGCCAAGCGCGGCACGGAATCCAAACAAGACCCCCCCGCCGCCGCCCCCCGCCCCCCCCCCGCCTTGGGCTTTGCCGAATTGCCGTCTCCTCAGTCAGGCTGTAAAACTAGACGGCTGTTATCGCGGTGGCCATCGTCAACACACACACACACACCGTTTGCCTCCATTGGCGTCACTCAAGCCATATAACACGCACGGGGGGGGATTAAAAACCTCACCACCACCACCACCCCCACACACACACTCAATTCCTTAGGAAGCTTCTTTGCTTTTCGTAATAAGGACAGCAAGGACGTTCGTTCCCTCCCTGAGAGGTACCCCGAGACACGCAACACCAAGGGTCCCAACACCTGACCCCCAAATTTTCTCTCTCTCTCTCTCTCACACACACACACACACACACACACAGAGAGAGAGAGAGAGAGAGAGAGAGAGAGAGAGAGAGAGAGAGAGAGAGAGAGAGAGAGAGGAAGCCCTAATTTTGCCGCCTCTGGAAAGCCAGGGGAGAAAAAGGCTGTGGGGGGGGGAGATAAGAGGGCCACCCTGGGGAGCAACTGGTGAGGCGCGTGCGTCTGGGACTTCTTCAGGCCGGCGGTGGGGCTCCAGGAGCTGCCGGGGCTGGGGGAGTGGGAGAGAGGGGGATTCTCTTGGGGCGACGGGAGAGGGAAGAGCCAGAAGGCGGGTTCGTCCTGCTGGCTTTGGAGAAGAAGAAGAAGAAGAGAGAGAGAGAGAGAGAGAGAGAGAGGCGGCGGCGGCGGCGGCGACAGGACCGTGTGTGCCTGGAGGGGGGCGGGGGCGGTGCCGGGGCCGCCGCCTCCTTCTCTCCCTCCTCTAGAGCGCGCGTAGCGGCTGTCCAGCGCACGGGCTGGCTGAGAAAGCTTGAGCCGCCCTCCGGTCTCGGACGTCTTGTTGGGTCTCCTGGCCGGGTCTCCCGATGCTCATGCTGCGAGCGCCCGACCGGGGCCACGGCGTCGGAAAGCTCATGGCGCAGCCCGAGGTGGCGGCGGCGGCAAGGACGGCGGGCGCGGATCCGACGGGCTGCGGCAGCCTGGACGAAGCCGGGTCTCTCCGGGCGCTCCGACCTCCGGGCCGCCGCGGGTCGACTTACAAGATCAGCCGGCGGAGCTCGTTCGATCCCGGCGCCCGCCCGATCGCCGCCGCCGCCGCCGCTTTGGAGACGGAGGCGTCGCCGCCGTCGGGGCCGCCCGGGGGCTCCATCCTGGCCAGAGGAGGATCCGGAGGCAGCAGCGAGAGCCCTCCCGAGCGGGTCCCCTCCTCGCCTCCCCCGCCGCCGCTCCTCTCGCCCTCGGAGACCCGCCAAGAACGCGACCACCGCGAGCGAGAGGAGAACGAGGAGGCCGAGACCCGAGCCGTGGCCACGTCCCCCGACGGGCGCTACCTCAAGTTCGACATCGAGATCGGCCGCGGCTCCTTCAAGACCGTCTACAAGGGGCTCGACACCGAGACGACCGTCGAAGTCGCCTGGTGCGAGCTGCAGGTGAGTCAAGCCCGGCACCGCCAGGTAACCAGCGCAGGTAGAGAGAGAGAGAGATCGGCCTCCGTGGATCCCCCCCCCCGTTTCAACGAGGACACCTTCACACATGGCGGGGGGGGGGGGGACGAGTTTATTTTAACCCTGCGAACTGAACCCCCCGAATAGGAGGAAGGCAAGTCGCTGTAAAGGAAAAAGCCCACGGGAGTTGATGCCTCCCTTATTAGCGGCGCATTTCTTGAAGGAGTAAAGTCCTGTACATAAAAGGCAGTGGTTGGAGAACTTACTTTTTTGGGGCTGCAGCTCCCAGGATTGTGGCACCCACGAGCTGCTGGCTCTGGGATTCTGGGAGTTGTAGTTTTAAAATCCAGAGCTTGTTGGGTTTTTTTTGTCACCCTCTGGGGGGGGGGGAGATGGTGTAGCAGAGCCCCCTTGGAATCCCCTAAGGAAGTCATTGTATCCCCTCCCCTCCCCCCATTTAAACTGCAGTTCACAACTTGGAGACCCTTAGCAGATCTGTAGCTAGGCGGGAAAGATTTAACAGGCACATCCATTTCATAGATTTGAGTTTTAATTCATGCTAATCACATTTATGTTGTTCTTGTCTTCCTGATACAACTCTGCACAGATCTGTTTATGACACTTTTGAGAGTCCTTTTCATCACTTCTCCTGAATTCAGTACTTCTGGTTCTTCAGTTTATATATTTTCCATTTATTCACATTACAAGGCAGAAGGCGGCTCCTTTCGGTTCTATTCTGTGTGTGTGTGTGTGTGTGTGTTTAAGTCTTTGTGTGTGGGGGGGTAGTGGACTGTAGTTATAGTTTTGAGAAGCAGACTGAGGTGAATTTCAACTTCATTTGTTCTAAAAATTGTAATAACAATGGGTTAAAATGTAGTTTTCTCCCAAATAGAAAAGTACAGTGCTAATCTGCCAGTATGATGCTTGGAATGCTGTCACAGAATTTGTACAGGTGTATATGCATGTGTCTGTAAAGATATCCTTGTGAAAGACAGCAGAGAGCTGTTTGTTTGATACAGAACTGAGACATTTTGACAATACAGCTTAAACAATAGCCAGAGTTGCTGCTGGAACTGAATGGGGATGTATGACCACAGTGGAGCATGGAAAGGTAAATTTTCCAAGCTCTGGGCCAAAGTACACTTTTGGAGAAACCGGCAAATAGCGGAAAATAGGGCTGGTTTAGGATTGAGAGCTTTAGTTTAAAAATGAACTTTTCTGAGCTGCAGTGAATGGATTTACTTGGTTTCCTCTGACATGCCCAGGGAGGAGACTTCTGAAAAGGCCATAGGTTTATTTTGTATTCTGCTCTTCCTTCAGGTGGGTTCAGAGTAGTATCAAATTTTCAAATTAGTTTTTATTATAGCCAATGGCCATTATATCTATATACAAATACAAATACAAATACAATAAAAGCCGTATGGCAATCAGTCATATCCAATATCTATATTCACGGGCAACGCATAATCATAGAGGATTAGAGTAGAAGTTGACTGTATTTATACCTTATTGTTTAATATAAGAGTTAAACTTCAAAGTTAAAAGTGTACACAAAAATGTTAAAAAAAATCTCTAAAATGGTATCACCATATACATAATTACAAATATAAATACAATAAAAGAAGTATGGCAAAGGGTCAGAGTAGTAGATACTGCTCTGTTTGTCCACTATTTATCCACAGGTTACTTCTGAGAAAGAGTGACTTTCCCTAAGGTCACCTGGGGAATTTCATGGCTCAGTGGGAAACTGAATCTGAAGTGTCCCCAAATCCTATTCCAGTAGTCTAAACACTGCCCCACATTCTTTTTAAATATTAAACATATTAAATCAATTGGTAAAGAACAATATTTGCCTTCTTCCCCCCCCCCCGAAACAACGGCAGGTGAACAGCATCGTCAACATCAAAGGGAGCCCCAAATCTGCTGCTCTTGGTTCACACCTGAAAACTTGCACCATTCTGCACATTTGAGTTTTGCATTCCTCTTGTGGGTTTAGTTCTTGACCTGGAAGTTTGTAACCGACTAGAAGCCACAACTTTGTTCTCCTCTCACAGGAGCACAGGGGCAAAGTGCAAAGACTTGCCTTCTGCTTGTGCACAGAAGCCCGCCTGCTTTATTGCATTTTTTTAAGGGGCAGAGTTCTAATCTGCAACACAGGTCCTAAATCTTAGTCCTGGCAGAAACAGAGCCCTCTTTGTGAGTGCCAAAGTTCTTGCTGTTCCATAGTCCTACATGATGAAATGAAGTAACAGTGTTAACAAGGACATCAACCCTTGCCCATGGACAGGCAGCATGAAGAGATTGCAGGCACCCACGCATGCTTTACCACTGTGTTGAAGTCTCTATAAAGTCTGGTGGTTGTGTGAAAGGAAAGGGAGGAGGCAGAACAGTATTAGCCCCCGCAGCTGCTTTTCCACAGGCTCTGTTTGCCTGATGGATTAAATTAGGTAGAGTTCAGTGTGACTTGCTTGGCACAGTGTGATCAGTCATGTGCCGTAAGCGTGCACTAAAGTAGATAGATTCCCATCATCTACCTCAGTGTTCAGGGAGATGCCTTGGTCTGCACAGGCATTTTTGTTGTGGAACAGGCGCAAAGAGTGGTAACTGATTTTCCGTCTTTTTCTTGCACCTTTCCTTGCTTTTCTAGTAAAGGTGAAAACTTTGGTTTAAAAAAAGAAGGAAGGAAAAGCTTGTCTGAACAAAAGAATAAATACTATATTTTGGAGGGAACTTAAACAGGTGGCAAAGTCCTGTCCCTGAATTTTAGTAGAGTGGTCAAACAATTGTGCTCTTTCAGGCATAGTGATGAGTCAGGACTCTGACTCACAATATTTTTCCATATATAAGACTATATTTTTGTATAAAAGTGTTAGGCTAACAATTGAGGACCACCTTATACATGTATGTAAGCAAAGGAGAGAACTATGTGGTTGCAAACCTGGAATTTGGGGTTGGAAAAGTGGGGGCCATCTTATACATAGGGGTGTCTTATAAATGGAACTATATAGTATTTTGGATAAGATAGCATATTGCTGCTGCTCTTTCCTGACATCTTACTCTTGCTGTAGGTGGACACCTCCAAAACAAAAAAGACTCCATCAATATTTCCTTTGTCATGACATTACAGTTATGGTCTGTGTTCCAATCAAAGAGAAGCAAACCAGGAACAAACCATAGCTTACTCTCGGGCTTGAGGCATACCACTCAACAAGCAATGGATGGGAGATCTGTAGTTCGTTTATCTGCTCCCAGTGTCAGTAGGAGTGGTCAGGCCACCTGCTCTGATCTGCCGTGACCCAGAATTCTCCAGATTTCAGGCTTGCTGGTGCATGAGCATATGCTCTTGTCTCTTTCGTTCACCAGGTTTTTCAAGAGCCTCACATTATTTGAGTCAAAGGTGCCACTCTCTTCAAGTGCTTTGCATTTAGATATTTAATCAACGAAAGACATGTGGCTGGTGAACATAGACCAGGGTGTCAAATTCAGTCTTTCCTCTTCGCACCTTTCTAATGTCTCCTCTGCTTTCTAGCAGATGTTGCTCTCCCCTCCATGCGCCGCCCAGTTTCTGCAAAGAGAGACCAGTCTTTAGTTTTGAGAAGAGGTTCTTCTCAAGGCATTTATACACGACCCCTAAGCTCCGCTGCAAATGGCTGCAAGGTCCGGACCTTAAAAATGTTTACCCACCAGCTCCGGACTTTGCAGACAATTAAGTGCGACCCCGCCCACTTAGTGCGATCAAACTGCACTTTTCTTGTACCTGCTTTTTGGATGAGACAAATATTTGATCCGGTGTAAGGATAGTGAGTGTGGGGCTCTCCTGGCTTCCGTTTGTTCTTTTTTTGTGCCCCGCCCCTTTAAGAGATCTGAATGCTGCCGGGAACAAAACGGAGGTAAACCGGCAGTCTTTTCTTTCTTTTTTCTCCCTCCCTCAGGCAGCCAGCAACCAGGAAGTGCGGAGGGGGGTGGGGACAGAGAAGAGCGAGGAACCCCTAAGATCTCTGGTCCGAATTTAAGTGGCCAGCGGATCTTAGGGGTCGTGTAAAAAGGCCCTCACTTGTAACCTTTCCCCGTAAAATGGTCCCTTCTTTCTTGAGTTCAGTGCTCCTTCTTCCCTCAGGTTCTTAACTCTTGGCTTCCATGGCCACTCTGGGCACTTTGCTCGCATTCTCTCTATCTTCTTTCCCACTCCACTGCTCTGTGTTCACTCCTTCTGTCCTCCTAGGAACCCTTCCATGCTCTTGTGTTGCAAAAGAACACAGCCTCTCCTGTCCCTGGGTGTTGTTTCAAGTTTGTTGCTACCGAACTGGCTTTTCCATTCCTTCACAGAAACACAGCTGTAGTTATTTGCCTCTACTTTTCCTGACATCATTCCCTGCAGTAGGAAGAGTGTTTGTGAACAGTCCTTTCTCTCAGTGGCCACTAGGGAGTAGTTGTTAAGCAAGTTTACAGGTCACAGGTAATACCCACTTTCTACTGTAAATAAACGCCAGTGTTAGAAGGTCTGATGAGTCTGTGACGTGTTTCTTTCATTTTGGATAAACTTTTGGTTTTTAAAGTTACCATGAAAGATCAAATTTGAATGTGCCATTTGTACACTGAATCTCAATGAAGAAGATAAAATTGGGAAAATACACTAATAACTGTGTATATTTTATTCTTCTAGATCCAAGGATACATAGGGTTGACACCAGTTTATTCGGCTCTGGCAGCTTTACTTTAACTTAGTAATATCAGGTTTGTTCAAGATTTAGTCATACATCAACTAGTCTTATAAAATCAATAGCATTTAGTTTTCTTTGCCACTCTAGGCATTTTATTTAATACTTAATAATAACTAAGTCCCTCTGATTGCAGTGGGTGTACCGCCAGCCTGGATAAAACCCATTAGATCACATTTATAGCATTTAATTATAGCACTCAATTTATGTTTCACAAGAATTTGTAGAATAGTATATGAGTGTTAGTTTATAAATGTTTATGTTTTGCAGCAGGAGGGAGAACAGAACTTCTATCTCCACTGTGACAAATCCTAGATGGATGACTTGTTGATCTGAATGGCATGAATCCATATTTGTCTTATGTCACTGTAGACTAACAGGTTTATCGTGACCCAAGCTTTAAAAACATCACACTTGATTGAGCCTTGGAGGAAAAGAATCAAAATTATCCAGTTTAGTAATCCTGTGCTGGTCTACATTTAAAGTTCTTTTGTTGAAGAATGATGACATCCAGGTCAACAACAGAGAACGATCAGAGACTGAAATGTACCCCTACTAACTTTGGAATGTTTCTGGTTGTATATTACATTTGTATCCATTTATTATTTTGCATGGGGACTGACTTGGCGTGTCCTGTGCAGGCAGCCAAAGAGTGGGTGATCACATTTGACTCGGTGAAGATAAGCAAATAAAAGAACCCATGATGTCCAGAATGAGAAAACATTTTCCTTCTAAAGTTTGTAGTTCTTTAGTCCACTCCCTTTTTTGTCCTACATGCTCTCTGTCCAGTGTAGATTTCTCTTGCCTGGCTCAAAAGAAAGGAAGACTGCACCCCAATTGGGGTGGGGGGTGGGGGGCAAACGTTCTTTGTTATTTGCCTTCTGTGCAATGCAAAGCTGAGAATTAAAATAGTTAAGGTATGTTTCCAGGAGGAAGGAACTTGCTCGCCCTCCAATATCTCATTATAAAGTTTCATTAACTTAGGAATTAACATTGATTTGAATACCTTGTAAAATTCTGGTCCCAATCCGTCATCTCCTGGAGTTTTGGCATTCTTTAGCCAAAAAAAAAAAAGAAAAAAAAAGAAAAAAAAAAGAAATGCAAAGCTGGCATTTTTAGCCAGGGACATTGAGATGGTGCTCGTTTGCTGCCGGATGGCAGCGAAACGTCTTCAACATCTTGAAGTTGGAAGTCATTGCTGTCCAATGTCCCCCTCGATCCTCTCAGGGTCTCACCAGGATCTGGACCTCATTTGCTAATATTCCTGAAGTGGCTGGCTTATTAAGCCTTTTCAGAGAAAGTGACAGTGGAAGGAGCCGGATTAAACAGTATTGCTTCAGTTCCAGACGCACATGGGTGCAAGGATCACACCGAATGGCATGATCACACCTTCACCCCAAGCTCAGGCGGCCCTATTTAGGGCCTTTTTACACGACCCTAAGATCCGCTGGCCACTTAAATTCGGACCAGAGATCTTAGGGGTTCGTCGCTCTTCCTGTGTCCCCACCCCCCTCCGCACTTCCTGGCTGCTGGCTGCGTGAGGGGAGGGAGAAAAAGAGAAAGAAAAGCATGCCGCTCACCTCGTTCTGCCTCTCGTCTCTGTAAAAGTAGCTCTTAAAGGGGCAGGAGCCAAAAAGCAGCAAACAGAAGCGAGGAGAGCCCCACAATCACTATCGTTGCACCGCATCAAAGATTTTTCACCTCCAAAGAGAAGGTACAAGAAAAGTGCGCTGGGTCGCGCTAAAGTGGGCGGGGTCGCACTTAATTGTCTGCAAACTCCAGAGCTGGTGGGGAAACATTTTTAACCTCCGGAGCTTGCAGCCATTTGCAGTGGAGCTTAGGGGTCGTGTATAAACGCCCTTAGACTGCACCAGTCTGCTCCAAAAGGACCAGAGTGGACATGCCCTAATGACTTTTGGGAATAGGAGAACACGGCTTTTTGCTGGTGCTTCTACATCATCCCACCCTTGCTTGAAGCCGGGAAATGATTATTTTGTAAGCTGGCACTTGCCATGATATTCTTTAAGTGATAGACCAAGGAGGCAATGCTTCCAAGTCTTTGCATGTGTCGGGGGACACAGAAGCAGAAATGCTGAGAAGCTCCTTGATGGAGAACATTCCTGAAATGAGGCTGGCTTCTCTTCTCTTCTCTGCCTCCTTTTCCTTCTGGATATGAAGGGGCTTTCAAAGGCCGTGAAGGAAAACAGGGCTAGCCTGACATTTGCTATGTGGAATGGAGCAGCAAATTCCCCCCCCCCAACACACACACACGCACACACACACACAGTGCATAGTATACTTAAAGCCAACCAAGTTATTTTGGCACCTAAGCAAAAATCCTGGAGGCAGAAAGGCCTCGCTCCCTATTCAGCAGTAAAAATCAGATAGATTTTGTGTTTATAACTACTTATAAACCTTTACAATGGGTTTACAATGACACTCTGTTTTCAATGTTAGTTTCCATCACTCATAACTTTTGCATGGAAATTTACTCTCCTTTTAACTGTTTGTGTTCTCTTGTAGCTTTAATGGAATGTTGCCTATTAATGTTGTCAGTAAGATGTCCTTCAATTCCTTGTTCTCAGTACTTGAACATGTCTTAATTATACTGGACCCTCATTCTGTAAGCTGCCTTGGGTCCTTTTTCCAAGGAGAAAGGCGGGATAAAATACTCTAAAATATTGTTGTTGCTGTTGTTGCTGTTGTTGTTGTTGTTGTTAATAATAATAATAATAATAATAATAATAATAATAATAATAATAATAATAATAATAATAATAATAATAATAATAAATACAAGAAATCATAGGGCACAAACTTGCTGCTTTTTGTGACACAAAGGGTCTGCTTCTTAAAGCAGCTACCTTGTTTTGCTTCAAGATAGGATCAGCCCTGGAAACCCTGCTGTTTCCTTGGAAAGGTGTCACTATGTGGGCTCAGTGACAGGCAGTGTTGTGAGAAGACAGGTGCTGGGGCTGAACCTTGCTTGAAGACGGCCGCACTCGGTGACCTTGAAATCCTTCCTCTTCCTCTGATGTAAGACATCAGGGTGTGATGAAAAATCTAGCTGGCAAATACAGTGGACCCTTGTATAACAAACAGTTTGTATAACATAAAATCTGTACAACATAAAAAAATTGGGAGATAGGGGAAATTTGCTTAACAGAATTGCCTATGGGGCAAATCCGTACAACATAACCATGGTCGCAATTAGGGATTGCTCTGTTTTCAATGCATTCCTATGGAAAATTTGTATAAAGGAAAATTTGCTGAAGATAATTTCATTTGGAATGAATTAATTCCTTTATACAAGGTACCACTGTACTGAGAAGTTACATGGAAAAGGCATTTTGGAATGGGTTATTGAAGTGATTTGCTCACAAGACAAAGCAAGGCACAATTCGATCTCCTGGTTCCCAGAAAGGTTGGGAGAACCTGCCACATATTATGCCCATCTGGGGAGTCTGGTGGCATCTCTTGGCTCTGTTGACCCTTCAAGGGTCAGAGGCTAACTAAAATTTCATCAGGCATGCCAGGGAATAAACTTGAGGCCTGATTGCAAAGCAAGATGCTCTGCCACTGAGTTACAGAATAGCGGGAGCTGCAAACATAGAGGCAAGTATCCAGAGACGCAGATGCAAATGTGAAGCAGTGGTAGGAGCTGATTTTGCTATGCAGTGGCATCCCTTTGCACCCAATGGGATCCTGCTTGAGAGGACCTTTGATTTCTCAAGGGGTTCCCATGGCACATGCAGCTCTGCCATCAAGATGATAGTCCTAAAGCTTCTATGAATGTTTTGGGATCTCAGGAAAGGGGAGGGAAAGTAGGAATAAGAAGAGTGGGGGGGGGGACAAGTTTTGCTTTATAGAGAATTGGAGACGGGTGAGATGTTTGGCCTTTGGACTACAACTTTCACAGTCCCTTACCTTTGTCTGTACTTGTCACCATTTCTTGGGAGAGAAGTCCAAAGAGCCAAAGATACTGTATCTTGGAATGAGAAAGACAGATTTGCTCAAAAACCATACTTTGTCCCAAATTATCTTGCTTAGTTGTACCTGCAGAAGGCAAATGGCTTGTTGGCTCCTCGCTGGCAATTGATAAGACGCCACTTGGGCTTTCAGGTATGTGCCAGTCTGGCAGGGTGGGGTGTGGCCCAACATCCAGAGATTCACTTTGCCGGCACAAAGCCACTGGGAGCTTCATCATTTGCCTTCTGCAGCTGTAACTATGCAACAGCCTTTTGGTTTTTATTTGTCTTACAAACAGAATAATTAATATCTAAGTTGCTGTTTAGTGCTGCTAGATTATCAGGGCACCCCAAGGAGCGGTCATATATAGTCATATGAAAAGAGTGATGTTTTATAGCTACTGTTCCCCTGTATCTTATATTTCCATGTGTTTCATCTTGCAGATGCTTTCTGGGAGATGAACTAAAAATAAGAATCATTTGCCAATTTGTCAAGATTTTTTTTAAAGCAGTACTTCAGCTAAGGATAAGCCTTTTGCACAGACATAGGTTTTTCTGTCATGTTCTCTTTATTAAAATAAAGTCTGCCCTGTCCTATTTTTTACTTGTAGCTTTTTCATTATGTTGCCTTTTAAAACATCTGTGGTTAGCAGAACACAAACCTGAGTTGTTGGTACCCATCCTTCCCATCCAAGAAATTCTGCCTGGGTCTATTTCTGGTTCCCAGTTGTCAGTTTCAAGCAACGTTTTATGGATGGCCTTCTTTTTTGGGGTGAGCAGAGAGGATGCAGGAAGTGAGTACAATCTGGAGCAAACAAATATTTACTGAAGATGACTATTCCAGGTATTGAAGGGCAAAGGAACCGGTGGAAGCTGGGTGCAGATTTTGGGGTCCCTAGAGAAAATGGAACAGAGTCAAAGCTCAGAATCGGGGGTCGGAGTCAACATAAGCCAGCAAATATTTGAAATCGGTAAATGCAGGCATTAATACTTTGGGCGCCACTCCCTTTGCCAGAAGAACAGGAAGTATTATTAGGTCCCAATGTAGACGTTCCAGGCAGTCAGATTTTCTTGTTCCTGGCTCTCAGGTTGTTGTGGTGAAGTGGCACGTTGGAAGAGTGTTGCTGCACTATCGCTTTTACATTTTAGTTTGGAGATCCTGACTTGCACTCTCAAAGGCTTGGATGAATAACGATGAAATAGTAAGATGCCAAAGACATACAGCAGTGCCTGTCCCCATAGTGAATGTACGCCTACTCACAAAATATGCGCTCAGGCAGATGGTCATACCCATGGAATTCCCAGGGCATGGAATAGGACTACTAGGGATCGCTCTCTGTTTCCTGGATATTGGGGGAAAGAAGGTGCAGACAATGGGACGTTTCCCACCATGTCCCCTCCACAGCCTGGAGGTGAAGTTCTTAAGTGTTTTGCCTGCAGCTCCTTTCTTGAGCTTAAACCACTTGGAGCAGCGAGCTTTGCTTCACTTTCTGCTCACTCAGCCTAGAAGCCCCGTTCCGTCTGCCACTGGCCATTCTGACTGCAGTTTATGGGAGCTTTAGTATCATCCCGGAGTGCAAGCAGTGGATTGGTTCTAACGAGAGTAGTTTTGGACCTCACGTTTGCTTCGAAATAGGATCATGTAATAAGGTACAATCCTCCGTTTCTCAAACTAGGCTTTTGTAGGAAAGGATGGCAACCGGGCACCAGTGTGGAGGCATTTTTGTGTCTTATTATTCTTCATGTGATTTACAGCCAAATCTTTGCATTCATGAGAGCTTTGGGCAAAAGCAGTGATGTACTGGGCTAAAAGATAACCCCTGAATAAAGCCCAGTTAATCCCACTTATCCTGCTTTAAGTGTTTTTCTGGGCCTTCTTACGGCAACTCTATCTAGGCTTGCTAAAACCCATTCCGGGTGGGTCACTGTGTGTTGTGCGTTGAGGGAGTCTTCCTTCATCTAGTCTAAGCCTGATTCTTCTTGCTCCTTCCCTCCTTCAAAGAGCTTGGTAGATATCACATTACCCAGGCTGCAAAGAAGGCCTTGGAACCATGTCAGCCAAGTGTCGGTTCTCCAAGCAGCTGTTGTTTGAACCCAGTGCCCTGGCTAAATTATGGACCCTGTTTTAAGGACTTGTGGGGACATGCTGCGGTTTTTAGCTCTCTACAGGAGAGGTAAGGTGCTTCCAGGAAAAAATGTCCATTATGCAGTCAAAGTGCCTCATTCTTGGGGCGGTGACGCACATAGTGTTCCATGCAAACTATTCCCATCTGTTCCCACAAAACCTCTTCTGTATTTGTCTTACCTGTTGAGGAAGAAAAGGCAGACTAGCTACAAGATGTCTTTTGATTGGTAAAGGGCAGGAGACACCCTTAGCATGTTTTCCTCTCCTTCTGTGCTGCAAGAAAAATAGTTTCAGAGGAAGACCTATGGGAGAAATCTGAATGCCCCAGTGATCTTGAAGGTACAGAACTGGACCTAGTTTGAATAACACTAGATCAGTGGTTCTCAACCTGTGGGTCCTCCGATGTTCCTGGACTGCAACTCCCAGAAGCCTCCACCACTTGCTGTGCTGGAACAGATTTCTGGGAGTTGCAGTCCAGGAACATCTGGGGACCCACAGGTTGAGAACCACTGCTCTAGATCATGGTCTCACCATACCAACTTTGTCAGTTATACGTTCAAAGAACTCAAGCAACCCTGTATGGGTAGTTATGCTGATATGGGTTGGATAGGGAGCAGATCCAAATCGCATAGGTTGGCAGCAGCTTCTTTAGGAGAACAAAGCCAAATAAGAGCCTTCAATATCTCTTTAATAATCTTTATCAGATCATTTCTGCCTTGTTTCTGTCGCTTTGTAAGATAAAAATAAGCCCTTTGATGTAGGTACGGTAAGGTACAAAGAATTCTGTCGAGGCGCACACTGTGTTTCAGAAGATCTTTCTACAAGTTCTGTTAAAAAATAGAAAGTAGTATTGCTTGTCTCCTGAGGTGGGGTGTAGGGCAACTGCTGTAGTTTCACCCTCATGGGCAGCCAATGACGATAGTTGTCAATTGCATTATAGCTTGAACCCACCCTGAAGGCTGTAATCCAAAAGAATAACTTTTTCCAAACTATGGGAGCCATTGTTGGGGGAGCAATTGGGGAGGGGTGTGTGTGCACTACACATTTTCCTTCCAGGAAACAAGCGTCACAGAGACAGGACTGTCTAGCCTTGTGGAGCCCAGGTCCAAACTATATGAATGGCTCTAGGAAACACTGATGTATTATCTTGTAAAAGAGAACAGAAACAGAAAGAAGAGTCTGTTTGCCTTTGGAGTCATGATTAATTTCTTTTTAAAAACATAAAACCTCACTCCCCAATACTTCCATGAGGGCGCCAAATTTCAGGTTGGAAAGTGTTGCTTTGAGACCATTTTGAATCCTGGCATTTTCTTTTGTAGCACTTACACAAAGGCAAAATGCCGAAATGGGAAGAATGCTTATTGCCAATTGATGGGCAGATTGTAGAATAAAGACCGCCCTTAATAGACTGTGGTTCGGTGGCACAACAGATAGATCAGGAGCCAATGTAGAAGTCATGTCTTCAGGGAATAAATCCTTGCGGTTTGTGGAAACCATGAATGGTTCAGCAAAATTTATCTTGCGTGTTTGCTACTCATAGTTCTACTCAACCTCATGCAACCTGCAGGGCCTTTTTTCCCTCTTGCTATAAATGTCAATTTTATATAGCTCTTCTGGCCGTCTATTTCTTCTTCTTCTTGGCGTTCCTCAGCTCTGTACAATGAAGCTTTCACTGTGGCTGACAGCACACAGCTGCATCTGTAGCAAAACTTCATAAACACTGCAAAGTGTAAAAATATGATCCACCTCCGGCCCCACCACAGAAAGCCTGGCCAATAGGGAGGCGAGGCGGTTCCCACAGACACATGGAGGCCGTGTGGCCTAGGAGGTGGGCACCGGGCCATGGCAGACGCCAGCTGCCTGGCAGGACTGCCCCCTTTTAACATGTTTAGTCTGTTTTTTCCTTGCTCATTTTTCTTCCAGCTGAACTCACTCGGGATGTGAAGAAAGGCAGACATGAGTTGCTTTCTATGATTTAATCTCTCTCTCTCTCTCTCTCTCTCTCTCTCTCTCTCTCTCTCTCTCTCTCTCTCTCTCTCTTGCACATACACACTGGAGTGTCTTTTTCACAGCCAACTCCTCTCATGGCCCCCCTCTCTTTTCCAGCAATGACCGGATAGCGCAGTGAACCTGATGGCGGCAGTGGTTTTGGCACCTGCCCATCTGGGGTCCAATTCTGGCTTGGCAAGAGAGCGAGAGCTGGATCCTTGCCATTCCCCTTCATTAATAGTTGCCGCTTGTCCTGACTGCCTTTTCTCCCGCTCTCCCCACAGTACTTCTTTTAGACGGAGAATAGACACCTCACATGAGGCAGCCATTTCCGAGCATGCTGCCTGAGCGAAGAGAGCGGTAGAAGCTGGCCAGGCCAAAGTTAGTCATGCTGGTGGATGCATTTTTGGGGGGAGGAATGGTAGTCTGCAAAAGTAACTTTGTGATGCTCTGAAAGAACCTATGACTTACCCACCCAACCTGTACTCTGAAATGATGCTCTGAAAGAACCTATGACTTACCCACCCAACCTGTGTTGTACTTGACAAAAGTTCTTGAGGTCACTCAATCTGAAACTTAAATGATCACAACATTGCTGATTTACTCACTTGGCCCTACCCCCCCCCCCCGCAAAAAAAAAGCCCCAACCCATTTCCCTGTACTTCTAAGAGAGGCATAGCCAGGTCTTCTGATTTTCCATAATTTTCCCCTGGTCTCCAATATACTTTCCTTGGGCTTGGTTCTCTCTGGTGGTCCAGGATGTAGAGTGGTCAACACAGCTTAGGTGAGCACCATACTGGCAGTCTGTATGTTTGTAGTGGTTTTGGAGGGACTTAGGAGGGACTTTTTAATGATGCTGTTTTGCTATCTATAACTGTGAAAAGCTGCATTCATCCTTTCTATGACTGACCTTTACGGAATTGGAATAAGACAACTGGGATCAAGTCCACCACCACCCCCTTGTTCCTCCCTGGCCCCACAATAGTGAGCTGGACTACTAACTGCAGCTGGTTTGTGTATGAGTACACACACATATGCATGCTAAAAAGCAATACATTGCCCTGTAATGGTGGGATCTGTGGAACAGCACATCCTTTCTGGAGTGTTATGCTGGCAATGAACAGCATCCCCCTCAGGGACCACGAGTGACATGGAACCAAGTCCGGTTGAAACTAGGCTATACCGGACTTCAGCGAGGCAGATCACAGTCCAGCCCAGCACGCTTTGTTGTAACATAAATGTAAAACAGCAGCATTCCTGCCTTTGATGCCTACAGAATAAAATGAAAACAACTCCCATCATCCAGCCATCTCAATGACAGGTAACAAAATCCTGTGTTTGGATGAATGGACAGTACCACTTTCCGTAGGGGGGGGATAAAATTGGCCCATGTAAAATGTTGTTGTTGTTGTTGTTGTTGTTGTTGTGTCATTACAGTCTTGACCGACTCTTCATGACCCCATGTCTATGGAGTTTTCTTGGCAGGAATACTGGAGTGGCAAGCCAGTTCCTACTCCAGGCACCTACAAGCACCTGGTATTCCCCAGTGGTCGCCCATCCAACTAGAAGCCAGGCCATGTAAAATAAGTCCCCACAAACACACAGTCAGCATACTGGGGTGAAAAGCTCTATTCAAAGTCTTTGCTTCCCACTCCTTTGTTGTTCAAAAGTACCAAATACAGTCAATCAAACTTATAAAACCATTGGGTGATATTAAATAACAGATACGAATTTTAAACTAAAACCTGAGTATCTGTTAAATATTAGTGCAGTATGTATGCTGTTCAAAATATTGTCATTTTTGTATTCTCGGAAGCTTTCATGGCCAGGATGTGATAGTTGTGAGTTTTTCGAGCTGTTTGGCCGTGTTCTGGGAATTTTTCTTCCTGATGTTTCACCAGACTCTGTGGCTGGCATCTTCAGAGGGCAAGGAGGTCAGGGAACTAGGAGTTCTCTCTGTAAAGAGTTATTGTCATTTTTGTACTTTTGATGATGTTATTTATTGGTGAAAATTCTTGAGTGTTCCCAAACCCCAATGATTACAGGGACCACTGAAGTGTGTTTCCTCTATACAAGTGAGATATTTCCGTTTCTGTGTATTTTGTTAGTTTTTCCAGTTCTTTATCTTCAATTCTGGCATCCCCTGTAATTACAATGTCAATGATCCAGACTTTTTTTTCTATTACTACTATGCCTGATGTGCTGTGTTCAAGGTGTCTATCGCTTTGGATCCAGAAATCACACAAGATCTTGACTTTGTCATTTTCTGACACCTTTCCTACCTGGTGTTCCCACAGGTTTTTGGAGTCTGGAAAGCTATATTTTTGCATGATTAGCAGTGCACTAATTTTGCTTCTTCTCTCTCCTTTTTCTTAGTCCAGTTTTGTTCAGTTTATTCTGCATGAATGAGAGGAAATGGTTGGTGTGGCTCATTGCTAAGCCTGGCTTTTCCCAGCTGGGAAGGTAGTGTTAGCTCTGTGGTCAGTGCCAAAACCAATTTTAGAAAAGCCATCCATTAACTTATCCTGACTTAAATTATCTGATACAAATAGGAATGCATAGTCTCCACTGATTTTGTAAAAGTAGTCTTCAATTTGTGAGGCGTTCAATTTAAAAGCTAGATTTTTGTTCACTATAAATCCTAGAGTATAAGTATAGAAAAGCATATACTGAGGCAGGCTTAGAGTGGGTCACATATTTGCATTCCCCCAGGGGCTCAAACTGCCCACATCCTCTTCTTAATTACCACCTACTGCCCACTCAGCTGGCGTGAATCTCCTTTAAATTGCCACACTGGTGTCTGCTAATGCCCAGAATTTCACTCACTTACCTTTGTGTTTTTGTTTTTATTGGGGCACAACACCCTCCTATTCTTCTGGAAGTTGAGCAATGGCAACTGGACTTTTTTTTCTTGAGAGATAGAAACATTTTCACTGCTCATCCAAACAGCTTCGTCATTCTGAAAAAAGCTAGTTGCGAGTCCTCCATCTTCTAGTCCGCTTTGACCTCTTGTCTCCCGGTCTGAAATAGGCTCATAAGATGAACATTGGCCTGAATAGGCTCAGTTAGGTAGACAATAGTCTCAATAGCCTTAAGGTGACCAATGGCCTAAGCTGCTGAAACTCATAAAGCAGGCATGTCCAAACTTCGGCCCTCCAGATGTTTTTGAGAGCAACTCCCACAGTCCTTTGCCATTAGCAATCTAAGCTTAGAATTCTGGGAGCTGTGGTCCAAAACATCAGGAGGGCTGAAGTTTGGACATGCCTGCCATAAAGTATGGGTTGCTAGCTGTGGCCTTGATGGTGAAGGCTTTTTTATTTGTCTGGGTATTTCAGACCAGGGTGACAAGAGGTCAAAGCAGACTATAAGATGGACGACTCTAGCTTTCTTCAGACTGATGAAGCTCTTTGGATGAGCAGCAAAACGTTTCTGTCTCTCATGAAGAACAAGTAGTCCAGTTGTCATGACTCAACTTCCAGATGAACTCACCTAGATGACTAAGAATCTTCACAGACCCTCCTATTCTTGTTGGCTGGAGCAGGGCTTGGGAGAAGTAAGTGAGGAATATAAAAATAAAGCCAGCTTGGGAGGGAGAAGCCAACACTAGTAGCCCAAGGTGGTGGCTCTCTCAGTTCAAGGACAAATCTCTCAGCCTCTCCATGAAATGTCAGTGCAACCCAGTGAAGCCAACTGGCTAGTTAAGTATCTGTGTGATCAAGTGCCCTATGCAGGAGAAACTAGGTGGAAATTAAGTAAGACAAGCTTCTGTGGTAGCCATGAGTCTACTTACCCAGGGCGTCTCAAATTAGAAAGCATCAAGGTAAATAGTTGAGAAGTTACTGTAGGTAAGTTGAGACCTGTACAAGCTCAGTACCAGAGTGGGGAGGCCGTACCATCTCAGTCAACTCTTTTGGATCTTACAGAATCCATTTTTCCAAACAAATGAGGCCGCTAAACTCAGATTAGTTGTTCATTGAATTGGAGAGGGTATCACAGGGATGACTGTTCACACGAAGGGTGGAAGTCATGAGATGTGTGCCTCTTGCCATATGCTGCTGGTTCTTAGCAAACATGTTTGTTCATTTAAACCTAAAACAGCTGAACTGGAAAAGCTGGGAGAGGCAGAGAAGTTGATGGATAAGGCGCTCAGGGATATAATAACAATATCCTCCTCTTGGGATGACAGCTGGTGGGTGTCATGGAAAAGTATAAGTCTCAGGAATGAAAGTGTTAGGGCAGAGACAAGTGACCCCTCTTAGAAAGGACCCATTTCTAGGTGCACAAGCAGGAAAAAATCCCCTGTCAAGCATAGGACAGGCAGTGGAAAGCCCCAGTAGTAGATAGGTTGGCTAAATATCCCAATCCGGCCTGAAGTCTCACAAATCAGCTGTGCTTTCTCAGGTCTCCAAAGAAGGATCAACTCTAAAGAAGAATACTTGTTTATTGTAAAAACCTGGCCAATTGCAGTGAGTCAGTGCTTCCCAACTCACCACAAAGGGTTTGTCTCTCTGCTATCTTTGCATGAGACTGGCATGCTGACTCTCTCACCACCACCACCACCACCACCAAAAAAGTAACCCTGAAGAACAAAGGAGAAGAATGCTGGGATAGGAGAACCCATGGGTGCATGTGCTGGGCCCGTCTTCCCAGTGAGAGCAATGAAAACTTCAGTGTTGCAGGCTGCCTTGTATAAACGATGGCAGTAGCAGCAGAGAGTATATGAGGGGAGGGGGGGGGACTTATGAATTGGTGCGAAGTCTTCCATGAGACCTGGAAGTCATGCTGGGCCTGGAAAATCTGGTGTGTTGTGTGGTTATGTAAAGCTATGAGACCTAGAAAGAATGGCTGTGGTAGCTATTGCTGTGGGGCACATTTTGTCTCCTATCTGACTGCCCAAAAAGTATGGGTGGGTTGGGGATGGTTTCTTTTTATTATACTGCATCAGGACATGCTGGGTTGTCAACAGAAGTGAGAATGAGGTCCCTTTTCAAAAACAAAATGATTATCTTAGCTATTTTTGACAGATTTATGGAGCCTGGTTCATTTAAGGCCAATGCTTTGCACTACAGTATTCTTAATTAGTGCACGACAGTAGATCAACTTTTTGTGTGTGTGAAAAAAACTGGATGTACCGTTTAAGAAATTAACATTGACCTTTAAAAATACAAGCAATAAATGTGTTCCATTTTCACATTAAAGGTGATAATTTTCAAAATGCAAAAAAAAGTATGTCCAAAATCTAAAAGCTCAATTCCATGTCAGATCTGCATTCCTGTGGCTACGAAGATGGCTACACAACACCTCATGCTTCTTTCTCCGTTCTTCCTCCTCCTCTTCAGACGCGGAAGCTGTCCAAGATGGAGCGGCAGCGCTTCAGCGAGGAGGTGGAGATGCTGAAGGGGCTCCAACACCCTAACATTGTCCGTTTCTATGACTCATGGAAGTCTTCTGTCAAAGGGCAGGTCTGCATTGTGCTCGTCACGGAACTTATGACCTCAGGCACCCTCAAAACGTGAGCACTGAATGAAGGGGGTGGCACTGGTGGGGAGGCTGTGGTGATGACTGAGGTGGCAGGGAAGTGGGGTGTTAGTGGCTGTTGTTGTCTTTGAAAGGGAAGATTATAGTATGACTGTGGTATCTGTGGGGGATCCATTTCAATCCCGACCCACCCTGGTTGCAGAAAAGCATGGGTATAAAAAAGCTGTAGAGTATAAATGAAACATAACCTCTGGTTCTCTCTAGTGGCCAGTTCTGGTAATACACCTTGGAAATGTATATTTCTGGGGGTGGGGTGATGTTTAATATTTTAAAGCAATGGGTAAGTCAGGCATGTCCAAACGTCAGCCCTCCAGATGTTTTGGACCACAACTCCCACAGTCCTTTGTCATTAGCAATCTGAGTTTAGAATTCTGGGAGTTGTGGTCCAAAACAACAGGAGGGATGACGTTTGGACATGCCTTGGGTAAGTGAAACCATTGTTAGTGATCCTGCAGATATCATAGTCCTACTATACTGCATTTAGTTCCTTCCATCATGCAGGGGAAAGCTGTGAATAGCAACGAGAACTGAACTATGTGTTACATTTTTAAGCACGCTTCTATTGAAAAAAGAAAAGAAAAGGGGTAATGTTCATTGTTGTATTTTGAAGAAAAAAGAAGCCATGGGTTCCTCGTTTGGTGCCATGATCTTATCTGTTTTGGGGCCCACATGAATTTCCAAGCGAGAAGGACCCCTCTATCTTTTATTCCCAAAGGTGCTGCTCTTATTAGATGAATATGACCTTCATGATCCAGGATATAATGGCCAAAATCCTGTTGCTTAGCATAGTACATTTATTGCACTAGAGTAAGTTAGTTGAATCAATGGGGATTTAGTGAATTAATTCCTCCATAGGTTCCATTGATTCGAATATGACTACTCTGATTTGACTTCCTTTAATGTAGTAAGCCACATCTAAAGTTGGCCCATTTGAATCAATGACATTCGCTGACTTACCAAATCCCCGTTGACTCAGGGCCTTTTCACACGACCCCTAAGATCCGCTGGTCCCTTAAATTCGGACCAAAGATCTTAGGGGTTCGTTGCCCTTCCTTCCTCCCCACCAGAGAAAGAGGGGGGGAAATGCAGCTCACCTGTAGGAGGCTCCCAGAGCTCCCTTTCTCTTCCATTTCTCTTCTGCTTGCTTTTTTCCCTCCCACCTCTTCTCTTAAAGGGGCAGGAGGCAAAAAAAACAACACAAGCAGAAGCCAGGAGACCAGATTAAATCCGGACCTGGGGATTTTCACCCACCTCAAGCAGGTACAAGAAAGTGCAGCTGGGTCGCGCTTAGGTGGGTGGGGTCGCACTTAATTGTCTGCAAAGTCCGGAGCTGGCGGGAAAACACTTGTAAGGTCCGGACCTTGCAGCCATTTCCTGCGGAGCTTAGGGGTCGTGTATAAAGGCCCTCAGTCGAGCTACTGTAGTTCAATTTACGATACTAAGCAACAAGATTTGGGCTGTTGTTGGACTGGGCTGCCATGGCAGCTTTTCTTTCCAATGTAAGAGGTCACCTGCCAAATGTAAAATGAAATCTGGCACTGTGTGCCTGTGTGTGTGTACCGTAATCTCATCATTCCTTGGCACAGCTCATGCCTTCTCTTGGCTGGTTCAAAAACAAGGGTGCACAGAAGCTGGTTTCCAAGATGAAGGGGTGGGGGGTTTATGGTCCCATCCATGTCTGCTATTAATGGGTTTGTCTTCCTTCATGACCTGGCCTGAAGAAGATGCTGAGTCTTTGGAAGACCTGGATTGTTTGTTTGTAATCTATGTCCCAGACGCACTCAGCTATCAGGCTGGCTGGGAGCTGTAGTGCTGAACGGTACTGCATCCAAGCTCAGGGACCTCAGGATGGGTCCAGCATTGGTGGAAGAATGTGACGTTCAGCCCTCCTGATGTTTTGGACCACAGCTCCCAGAATGCCAAGCCTGTGTTGCCAGTGACAAAGGACTGTGGGAGTTGTGGTCCAAAACATCTGGAGGGCCAAACTTTGGACATGTCTATGGGGTCCCTTAGGGTTCTCTTTTGTTCCCTATGCTATTTAACGTCTACATGAAATCGGTGGGAGATTGTTGAGAGTTTGGGGGTTTGGTGTCACAAGTACGTGGATGACGTCCAGCTCTATCTCTTATTTCCGTCTAAATCCAAAGAAGCTGTTTCAGCTCTGGATCAGTGTCCGATGTCAGGAATAGAGTGGATGAGGGTAAATAAACTGAAACTTAATCCACACAAGACAGAAGTACTCTTGGTCAGCTAAAAGGCAAATCAAAGGAATGGGTTGTAGCCCATGCTGGGTGGGGTTACACTCCCTCTGAAAACACAGACCCACCATTTAGGGCTGCTGCTGGATTCATCTCTGAATCTGGATGACCAGGTTTCAGCAGTGGCCAGGAGTGTACTTGCACAATTAAAACTTGAGTGCCAGCTGCACCCATTCCTGGAGAGATTTGATCTGGCCATGGCAATACATGCCTCAGTTAGGGCAATGATTAGAGGACTGGAAAACCTTCCTTACGATCTAAGGCTGCATTGGCTGGGCCTCTTCATTCTTGAATGATGGAGCCTAAGAGGTGACCTGATTGAAGTTTATTAAATCACACACATTATGGACAAAATGGATAAGGAAAAGCTGTTTTCCCTATCACACGGCACTAGAACTAGGGGGCACTCCATGAAACTTTTGGGCGCTAGATCTCAAACAAATAAGAGAAAGTACTTTTTCATCCAGAGGATCACTGGTCTATGGAACTCCCTGCCAGAAAAAATGGTGACAGCTGTCAGCCTTGACAGCTTTAAGAAAGGATTGGACAAGTTCATGGGGAACAAGGGTATCAATGGGTATCATTATGGATGCCTAAGGACAACCTCCGTGTTGGAGAGAGAGGCAGGATATCTCTCAGTGCCATTTGCAGGGAATCCTAACCAGGTGAAGACATCTGCTTGGGAATCCCCTGAAGCAAATGGTGAGCCACTGTGTGAGACAGAATTCTGGACTAGATGGGCTGTGGCCTGTTCCAGCAAGGCTGTTCTTATGTTCTTATATCCCAACTGGATTACTGTAACCACTCTCTAGGTAGCAGTGTCTGTGGAAAGTGTTCAGACCTTTCAGTGTTCCAAAGCACTCCAGCCAGATTGCTAACCTGGAGTTGGTTACAAGTTGAAGTGATACAGTATTTCCAAAAATGAATGGCATGGTCTGCTATTTCTGATTGTTTGAAAGGGGGATGCCTCTAAATAAATGTATAGGAGAGCTCAAGCTGTTGATGGACTTTTCTGCCATCCCTTTCATTTCCTCTCCCTCTCTTTTGCTCTGCGATGCTTTCTGTGCAAGCACTTGAGGATTTGTAGTCTTCTTTGGGAGAGTTTGCTTACTCCCCAGCAAATATTTTCAAAATCTGATGGTGTTCAGAATTCTTAGAACAGTTGTTTCTATGCAACATCCTGTCCTTTGCTGGCTGCCATCAGTCCTCAAATGACATTCTGGACATTTGTACTGCCTTTCACTGGGATTAAGAGCCATGAAGGGTCTTCTACTTTTGTTTGTAAATGAAGGCAATAATACGTCTCATGAATATCAAAACATCCTGCAAGGCAGCTAACCTCTTGAAATCACTGGGGTGTTAGAGGAGCCTTGTTCATATCTCATTGTGAAAAGCAAACAATTGTAGAACAATCCAATTTTGCTGGTCTAGCATTCCCATATGTATCCTGGAGAGAAGATCCTTGGGAAAATATACAATTGAGGCGGCAGAAGTACTTTGCAAAAGATTAGTACTCTCTTAGACAGAGCTTGGAGATGCTACTTCTTAATTTATTTTATCCTATCTTATGAAGTTGGTTCTGACATGGTAACCTATTGCAGAGTTTTCTGGACAGAGAATATGCAGAAGTGGTTTACCATTCCCTTCTTATGGGGAAGCCCTGGGACTGTGTATGTAGCTCGCCCAAGGCCACATAGGCTGGCTTTTCTCCCTGGAGGCACTGTGTGGAATCCAACGCCCAACATCTGGGTCCACAGCTAGAGATCACCACTGAGCTATACAGCCAGCTTGGAAACTAGAACTCCTGGAATACTTCAGACCAGCATGGCTAGATTGTGCAGAACATAGTCCTACAAGAAAGAAAGAAAGAAAGAAAGAAAGAAAGAAAGAAAGAAAGAAAGAAAGAAAGAAAGAAAGAAAGAAAGAAAGAAAGAAAGAAAGAAAGAAAGAAAGAAAGAAAGGAAAGGAAGAAAGAAGGAAGAAAAGAAAGGAAGGAAGAAAGAAAGGAAGGAAGGAAGAAAGAAAGAAGAAAGAAAGAAAAGAAAGAAAGAAAGAAAGAAAGAAAGAAAGAAAGGAAAGGAAAGGAAGGAAGGAAGGAAGGAAGGAAGGAAGGAAGGAAGGAAGAAGGAAGAAAAGGAAGGAAGAAAAGAAAGAAAGAAAGAAAGAAAAAGAAAGAAAGAAAGAAAGAAAGAAAGAAAGAAGGAAGAAAGAAAGAAAGAAGGAAGAAAAGAAAGAAAGAAAGAAAGAAAGAAAGAAAGAAAGAAAGAAAGAAAGAAAGAAAGAAAGAAAGAAAGAAAGAAAGAAAGAAAGAAAGAAAGAAAGAACCTTCACCAATCTCTTCTCATATATTCTGAAGAAAATTCTTCACATACTCTGAAACCTGAAACTTTACTCAAGCAGGCAAAATGTAGCTAAGGAATCAGAATGGTCTATTAAAGCGAATCCCCTCAACCCAATTGGTGAAATCCAACCAAATTAAAGCAAAGCAAAGCAAAGTGTTCTGCTTATATACCGCCCCATAGCACTTCAAGTAGTCTCTGGGCGGTTTACAGTTTAATTATGCAGGCTACACATTGCTCTCCTCCCACCCCAGCAAGCTGGATACTCTTTTTACCAACCTTGGAAGGATGGAGACAACCATGAGCCGGCTACCTGGGATTGAACCCCAGGTCTTGAGCACAATTTTAGTTGCAGTACAGCAGGCATGTCCAAATGTATCCCGTTTACAAATTTCGAGTGGCCCGCAGCCTCTTCTCCCCACTGGCTCAGCCTGTCATGCATCCCCGCCAGCTGGCCCTTCCCCATATCGGATGGAGACATCAGCTTGCAGTTTTATGTTTTGTCTGCCCTCCCTGCCTCTGTCCACCACCACCCAGCCACCTGCCCAGCCTACCCGCCCCCGGCTCCATTGCTGCAGCATCCTCCCTTCCTCCTTGCATGTTACAGAGACTTGTCCAAAGTCCAACCCGGGGGCCAAATGCGGCTGAATGGTTGCCCCCCCCCCACATTTTTACCTCGCCAAATCTGGCCCTCCTTGCAAAAAGTTTGGACACCCCTGCAGTACAGGGATTAGATAACCCTGCCTTTCTGTAGGATTCTCACCCCCTCCTGCCAATTTCTTTCTTGCCTTTAACATCAATAGACCTGGTTGGAGCTTAGTGGAATGGAGCACCTGGCTGTGATCCCTGGGGCCAGGATTTTGAATCTCCTACTATGCCTCTTGGGAGAGGGGCAGCTGAGATCAGCCAGAGCCTATGTGGCCAACAGCCTCCATTGCCCTGCCATTTGGGTGGACTGGAGCAAGCTGCACAGTGCCAAAGAGTTGCAAATTGGTGGGACTGATAAACTACTCTTGAATACTTCATACCTAGGAAACCTTGAGGAGGGGTGCATTGATGGCAATTTTAGTGTTGTGTTTTCAATGTATTCTATTTATTGTATTTACATGTTTTTATTGTTCTAATTTTATTGTAATGTTGATGTTTTAATTGTCTATTTTGATTGTGAGCCGCCCAGAGACCATTCGGTAGTGGGCGGCATACAAGCTAAACAAACAAACAAACAAACAAATAAATAAATAAATAAATAAATAAATTTATGTTAACATTATTTATTATTTATTTATTTGTTTTATTTTTATACCGCCCATCTCCCAAAATGGAACTCTGGGCGGTTTACAGTTAAAAAACATTACAATACAGAAAAAAGGGAAAACCCTAGCAAGATGGATCAGTGGGCGGGAGAAGAGGAAAAAATATATTTAAAAATTAAATAAATTAACGGTCGTCATATGCCTCCCTATTTATTATTATTTATTAGTCACTATTCCTGGCTTAGGCTTCATTGGATGGTTTTTTTTTGGGGGGGAGGGGGAGTCTGCCCCTTACACCATTAGATTTTGCCCATGGAGCATCCTGTTGTGCATATTTAAAATGAAATGTTCCCTCTTATGCATGGATGGTGCTCTTTTGGCAATGGTAGGGCTGATACTTGAGGAGCTGTGATGCTGGTGACAACTACTGTGGTACCAAAGGTATTGCTGCTCAGTAGAGATCCAAAGTTGAACGTCATTCTGTTCATAAAGAGGACCCAGAAGTGGCTTTTGTGATGGTGTAGTGGTTCTGAATCTAATGGCACCCTCCCCCCCCCTTTTTTATAGCTACCTGAAGCGCTTTAAGGAGATGAAGCTGAAGGTTCTCCAGCGCTGGAGTAGACAGATCCTGCGGGGTTTACATTTCCTCCACACCCGCTCCCCTCCAATCATCCACCGTGACCTGAAATGTGACAATATCTTCATCACTGGTCCCACTGGCTCGGTCAAAATCGGGGATCTTGGTCTGGCCACACTGAAGCGTGCATCATTTGCCAAGAGTGTTATAGGTATTTAATTGACGGAGAGATGGGGTGTGTGTGCAGAATGCAGTATAAGGATGGAGAAGGTGTGTGCCCCCCCCTCCAGGGTCTTTTCTATCTGTGTTGAGCATTTATATAGTAAAAACAACAAACAGCCTAGCTATTTGGCATAAGCATTTGCGGACAGCAGCCAAATTCAATAGCTGCTTGAAGTGTATCATAATCCAAATAACTCGGTCGCAGTGCACAAGTTTTCTTACCACTTAAAATGTGTTAGTCTTTGAGGTGCCACAGTCGTCTTAGTTGTTTTTGCTACATCTCTCCTTCCCCTTGAAATCTGTTGGAGTAAAGAAATTTAAACAGGAATGAAAAAAATTGTTGATAAATGTTGGAAACACGGAGGGCTGAAGTTTCTTTGCTCCATCACCCACCAACAAATGGACACAGACCTGATACTTTGTATTCAGAGGACTTTGAAAAGGCCCAATAATTTTTATTTAGTTATTTCTGAAAAGCTCAAATAAAAAATGTATACAAATGCACTTTAATCACTGGGTAGATTTGCACACTCACACTGCATTTAATTTGAAATATGTGTACAAAAAGTGCACTTTTTAAAAAAAAAGTTGATTTTTTTTAAAGTTGATTTTTCCATCAACACCTCCCAACAACCTCTCCTAGCAATGAAGACATGAATGGAACTAGTAGAAAGAATGTAGAGAGGGGAAAGGGGAAAAGTGTGTAGAAATGGATCGGTCAGAGATGCTGGATCATAATTAACATACCTGAGTAAGCTAAAGGCCAGTTAAAATTAAGAAGCTATTGCCTCACTTCTGAAAGATGCTTGGAATTGCTGTGGTTCCTTTAAGGTTGGGAGTTGTGTAAATAAAGAGTAGTGCCAAGAATGCCTTTCTGCCCACTGTTGCAACTTCCACTGGGTATACAGATGGCATTCTTGAGAATGGTCAGTTTGAACTGATAAATGGTTGTGGAAGAGGCAGAGGATATTTATTTGCAGCTCTGTTGATCCATCGTGTCCCTTAGTGTGTTTCCTGGAGACCCCGAGAAGCAGGCTCACATACTGTCATAGTGGGTTCTACACACTGGGTAGTGGGAAAGGGATATCCTACTGGACACAGGTGAGATGTATGGCGGTGGTGTGATGTGAAGGAATGTTGCCTTTAGGTCTGAGATGAAACTCTTTCCTCTCTCTCAGGAACTCCCGAATTTATGGCTCCAGAGATGTATGAGGAAAAGTATGACGAGGCCGTGGATGTTTATGCTTTCGGCATGTGCATGCTAGAGATGGCGACCTCGGAGTACCCCTATTCGGAATGCCAGAACGCAGCTCAGATCTATCGCAAGGTCACCTCGGTGGGTGAGAAAGAACACAGCCTCTGCCTTCTCAGAAGCTTGGGATGGCTCCTTGTTATGATCTTCAACCCCTTTCAGCATCCTTCTATGTCAAAAACAAAGAGTAGGGTTTGGTGTTGGGCTTCCAAAGGATCTAGAATTGATTGGGGTAACTTTGATTGTTGTAGGTGGACAGACCTGTAGAACTGGTGAAGAGTAGCCATGGGACTTAGGGTTAGGGTTAGGGCTGCTCTTCAGGGCAGCGAACCCATGCAGAATCAAAAGTTGGGCCCAACCCTATTCATCTCAGATTTGAATTTTCACTGCCACTGTTTATTGATGAAAAGCTAGATACTAGAGATGGGCATTTCGTTTCGGAAGGGGACTGGTTCTGAAAGGAAACACGCCAGCATAGCTAGCACTTGGAACCCAGTCTCACCCTCCAGAACAAAATCTACCGCTGTCTTACCTTGCTGTAGTTCGCACTGGGCAAAATTCCAACCAGGAAGCAGCCTCTGATGCGTCATCTTTCCCTCTCCCTGGTGCTGGCTAATCAGAAGCTGTGCAATGACATGCATCATCCTGCCTCCCTGTCTGATTGGCCAGCGTCAGGGAGACGGAAAGATGATGCATTGGTGGCTGCTTCCTGGTTGGAATTTCCCCCAGCGCGAGCTACATCAAGGTAAGACAGTGGTTGATTTTGTTCTGGAGGGTGGGACTGGGTTCCAAGTGCCAGCTGTGCTGTCATGTTTCATTTCGAAACCAGCCCCCTTCCAAAACGAAATGCCCACCTCTACACCTGTCCCATGCCATGCTGCCATTACTAAGATGTTAGAAAGTGCCAAATGTCAGGGTCACCTAAAATGGAATAAGCATTGTCATGTCACATTGTTGTTTTGGATATGTGTGATAGTTTTAATTTGTCAAAAGAGAGATGCTAGATGCAATCAAACCTCCCTGGAAACCATATTTGTTTCATTGGGCATAATCCTTTATGTCTAGATGAAAGGGTGATCTCAATAGTAGAAGTAAAGAGTAAAATGGAAGGGGGGGGGGCTTGTTTGGGATACATCTCTTAGAATCCCCCTTTCAGCGCGATCATGCTAACTTGAGACATGCTCCTGGTACTCTGAACAGCTCTAGGTCTGAGCTGGGTACAAATATAAGACTTGCTGGTGAACAGACAAGAGAGAATATAAAAACGATTAGTATTTTATTAAAAACTCGCAAGCTCTTCTTTTTTTGTAGGCTTTGTTTTGTGGGCAGAATATTATCCTATAGGACCGAGATCTTGAACTCTATGGGCTGCCTCCACCTTTACCTTCCACCTCACTTGCTCCTTCGTCTTTTCTGACTTGGCCCCTCTGTCACCTTTCACTCCCAGGGCCTGAAGCCCAACAGTTTTGCCAAAGTGAAGGTGCCAGAGCTGAAGGAGATCATTGAGGGTTGCATCCGGATGAACAAGAATGAGAGGTAAGGAACAGCACAGCCACTGACACGGCATCTGCGACACATTGAGCAAATATGAGCTTGGAAAAAAAATAACCTTTTTGGACTGCAACTCCCAGAATCCCCCAAACACTGTGGCTACTGGCTGCATTGGCTGCAGCGGTCTGAAATAATATGTTCCAAAAACGTTCATTTTTCAAACTCTGAAATAAACAAGTAGAGCTGTTAGCTTGATTGATAGTGATTTCTTCAGATTGCACTGTGCAGGCAATCCTTTTGTAAAATTCCAAAGGAGTTCAGCAAAGACCTCACCCAAAGGAGGGAGGGTCTGGATAAAAGGCAGAGAGCACTTAAGCAAATCACAGAAGGAAATATGAAAGCCTGAATCTGAGCTTTGGAAGTCTCATCCTTGAGATGTTCCTGCCTGGCTTCAGAAAATGTAACATACGTTTATGTATCTCTTGGTTTGTTTGTTTTTCTTAAATTTTACATTAGAAGGACCATGCTGAATTAGACTAATGGTCTGTTAGATTCACTAAACTGGCTAACATGGTGCTCAACCTGCAAACAGAACTTAACGGAAGTAAGACTTACCCCTGTCTTCTTTCCTTGCACTTGATGCTCAAAGGTTTACTACCTCTGACCCTCAGGATTGCATATAGGGATATGAAAAGCCGCCAGTCTCTTTTTCATTGTGTTGCTCAGTAAACCACTAGCTTTCTTTTTCCTTCTGGGTTCTGTACTGGGTTGCAGGCCCTTTGCTTGCTTACTTAAAATCCATGTGTATTTTTGTGAGCATCTTTTAAAGTGCATACTTTTTTTAGACATTTTTCCAACATAGGTATTTTCATAGGTATTGAAAACAAGCATTGTAAGTGAAGAGATACCAAGATGAATAAAAATATTTCAATGTGCACCTGAACTATAACATAGTCAGGGTATGTTATACCACTCAGTGAGGGGAGTGGGCACCGCCTTTAAAAAAAGCTCTTTTCCTATATGCTGGAATAGATGTGATGCAATGAGCAGGATCTAATGCTTGCAAATAGCCAGACAGATCTAGATAGGAGTAGCTGTTCTTGCAGGTATCCTGGCCCCATGTGTTTCAGATTCTTATAGATGACTACTAGTACTCTAAATGAGGTCTGGTAGCAAATTCTCAGCTCATGATGTCCTTTCAAGAGCGGAGCAGGATGGCAGCAGGTAAAGCCCATCATACCATAATCTTGCCACCACCTTCTGGATGAGACCAAAGACAGCCCAATATGTGATCCGTGCAGTGGCCCATTAGTTGCTTGTGGGGGGACCTACAAACAGAATGCAAAACACACTCCCATTCGTGCCCCAGAGAAGCCAGTCTGTGGGCCTTTTTACACGACCCCTAAGATCCGCTGGCCACTTAAATTCGGACCAGAGATCTTAGGGGTTCATCACTCTTCCTGTGTCCCCACCCCCCTCCGCACTTCATGGCTGCTGGCTGCGTGAGGGGAGGGAGAAAAAGAGAAAGAAAAGCATGCCACTCACCTCGTTCTGCCTCTGGTCTCTGTAAAAGTAGCTCTTAAAGGGGCAGGAGCCAAAAAACAACAAACAGAAGCAAGGAGAGCCCCGCACTCACTATCCTTACACCGGATCAAATATTTTTCACCTCCAAAGAGCAGGTACTTGAAAGGTGCGCTGGGACGCGCTAAAGTGGGAGTGGTCGCACTTAATTTCCTGTTAACTCCGGAGCTGGTGGGTAAACATTTTTAAGCTCCGGAGCTGGGAGCCATTTGCCCCGGAGTTTAGGGGTCGTGTATAAACGCCCTATGTGGTTATGAGCAAGCTGCACATTTTTGAGGATGCCCCCAGAAGAGGAGAATGGTAAACCACCTCTAAGTACTTTCTACCTAGAAAACCCTGAAAAGCTCCACCATATTGACTTGAATTGACTTGATGGAATTTTGTTGTTGTTGTTGTTGTTGTTGTTGTTGTTGTTGTTGTTGTTGTTTGTTAACTCATACCGATATAACACATAGCCATCATGACTAGTAACACTGGCGGCCTTCTTACTTGCTCTGCATGTGTTCAGTCCCCTTTTAAAACTACCCAATCTGGTAGCCTGCTCTGTGTCTTGTGGAAGCATGCCCCATGTGCATTTATACTTCAATAGATGTGCACTTGTAGTTTACTGAATTCCCTCATTGCAGGTACACCATCCAGGATCTTCTCAACCACTCCTTTTTCCAAGAGGACACAGGAGTCCATGTGGAGTTGGCCGAAGAGGATGATGGAGTGAAGACCAACCTGAAGCTTTGGCTACGAATGGACGACTCAAAAAAGCTGCATGGGAAATACAAGGACAACAATGCCCTGGAGTTCCATTTTGAGCTGTATAAGGACGTGGCTGAGGAAGTTGCTCAGGAAATGGTACATTTTCTTTTGCTTTGCTTTGCTCTGTGTGTGTGTGAGAGAGAGAAAGACAGAGACAGAGACAGACTGCGTGGATGTAGGTTGATTGTAGCTGCTGGGAATCTGGGAAAGAGCAAGAACTTTTGGGAGACGAAAGCCTTGGATGAGCAGCAAAAGGGAAGGTATGAGGGCAAAGCTTTGCCTGGTAGTGGCTAGAAGCCATCTTCTCTACATGTCTCTATATACATATAGCCATCTGCTGCTATATGTCTGAAGAAGTGGATGTGTCCACGAAACGTTACATTAAAATATGAAAGTTAGTCTCTAAGGTGCCACATGTTTTACCTGCACTTCTCAAACATGTTGAATAGGGCTGGGCAATTGTGGTTTTGCACACATTTTTGGACTGTACACCCACCATCCACTGGCTGCATTAGTTAAGGCTGATGGAAATTATAGGCTAAAACATCTAGAGGGCCACAGTTGTCTGCTGGTGATGTATGTGTCCTGAACATCCTTGTGTGTTATCTTAGATGCCCCACTAATATTAGCTCCAATACTGAACATGGGGTTCACCAGCTGATCCTTGGCCAGCAAGGAGGAATGGTGGAAGCTGCCATTGAGAAACCTCTGGAGGGCTTTACTGCCTCGTCTTCAATGCCAAAGACAGCCCATGGAATCCAGCGCAGGCCTTGCTTTGAAGGCTTTGGCAGCTCTGTGCCCCAAGACCCTGTTGTTGGAACAGCATTGTGATTGGCCAGGCAGTGTGCTCCAATTTGGCTAAAACTGTGTCTTTCCCTCTGCCATCCCTCACTCTTGCCTCACCCACCTCCTGCACAGGTCACATTAGGCTTTGTGTGTGAGGCAGACTACAAGTTGGTGGCCAAAGCCGTCCGTGAGCGTGTCCTCGCCATCAAGCGCCAGCGTGAGAAAGCCAAGCGGGCTCAGGAAGAGCAGAAGCGGCACAACCAGTCTCTGAACATGTCTCCCGATATCCTACATTTGCTGGATCTGGATTCCCCTCCACCTCTCAGTCCTGCCCAGCTCTCCACACCCAACACGCCAGGATCTGGGGATTCTGCTCTTGGCCCAACTTTCCCACCAGAGCCGGAGGAGCCGGAGGTAGACCAGCACCAACCCTTCCACTATCACCATGGCTGTTCTTCTGCTGCTACATGTAAGTAGTATCACCCTAGACATCTTCTGCCCCTTCGTCCTTTTATAGCTGCCATGGGCAAATACAGTAATACCTTATAAGACGAATGCCCCTTAAGAAGAAAAACTTGTAAGACGAATGTAATTTCCAGGGATAGGAAAAACTCGTAAGACACATTTTTCCTTCCTGTTTACATTCGTCTCATGAGGCACCATTGATCCTCACCCAGCCTGGGCTGTTTGTAAAGGAACAGCCCAGACTAAGTGAGAATCAATGGATCCCTGTTTTGCCCACCAAATTGGGGATCAAAACAGGGTCCCATTGATCTTTGCCCAGCCTGTCCAGCTTGGAAGTGAAGCGGGGGTGGCGATCCACCGCCACCACTTGCTTTGCAACCCTCCCGGGCTGGGAGAAGATCCTTGGCTCCATGCTCTGCTCGGATCCCTCTGATCCCGGGGATGTGTGCATGTTTGCGCACCTGTTCCCTCCTCCTCCTCTTCTCCAGAGTCTGGGCACCTGGGTGAAGAGGAGGAGGGCTGGATCCTGGATTCTTTTGAATTTCCCACCGCATGAGCACCCTCGCTGGTGCAGTGGGAAATTCAAAAGGATCCAGCCCTCCACCAATCTTCCTCTCAGCCAGGCAAGTGTTGGTGGTCGTCGGATGCTTGCCTGGCTGAGAAGGAGATCGGTGGAGGGCTGCCCCCCTCAATCAAGGGCAGCTGAAGTCTGCCCTCTGCAATCCTCCCCCAAAGCTGATTTTGACAGGTCTGAGCTGTCAGAGTCAGCTGTCTGGCGGGGCTGAAGAAAGCAGCCTTTTGCTGCCCTTGATTGAGGGGGAATGAGACAGCCTTTCCATAGGAATGAATTGAAAACCTATTAATCTGTTCTCTCCAGAATGGATTAATTGGTTTTCAATGCATCCCTATGGGAAACAGTGCTTTCATAAGACAAATTTTTCGTAAGATGAATTGACCTGTAGAATGAATTAATTTCATCTTATGAGGTACCACTGTATTGTGAAAGTACTCGTGCTGGGTGTATTGCCTACCCACAACCTGTTGGGATGTGCACCCTCCGCTTCCTGTTGTGCAAACAAACCTTAATACTGTGATGGCTGGGGCAGAGAAATTGGCAACATTTAGCCTTTAAATTGCATTTCCATTCAGTTTTAAACCTGAATTACAGTTTTTAAGAAACACCTCTCTGTACTATATGGTGGTAGAGATGACAGTGACATAAGCTGAGAACAGAGGGGAGGTACATGTAACCTGGAGCCTGCTTATTTGCCCACCTGTTTTATAAAGTGGCTATATTTTCCAGGCTCCATTCTGCTCCCTGCTTCTATAATTAGCAGAGCAAAACCAGGAGCTTCAGGTAGGCTATGACATCCAACCTCTGGTGAACCTCAGCCTGAAGGTTTCCAGTTTTTTCGTTGGAATGCTCAGGCAAAGTCACCAGCGATCAGGACAGCTTCTGAGGACATCAACCTTTCTCCTTCTCTTGCAGCTGACTGTGAGACAGACGGATATCAGAGCTCCTCTGGCTTTGTAGATTTGCACGACATGCTACAGAGTGCCTCCAGCTCAGCGTCTGCCCCAGAGCATTCCTTTGCTTCGGTGAGTGGTGGCCTGCCTTTTGCCTGGATAGTCATACTAGGAGAGGCTCAGTGGCCTCTTCAGAACTTCAAGAAGTCAATGGATGAGGCAGGACTTCCTGCATGGCAACGGGCAGCTGGACTTTTGTTGGGTAGTGTAACCCAAGACCTTGGAGAAGTTACCTTTTAAAATTAGTTCCCGGGGCCCCTACCTAGCTAGTAGCCATGTTGAATGGGGGATTCTGGGAGGTGCAGTCCAATAACAGTTACTCCAAGCTCTGGCATCACTGTGCTTGGAATTTGGTGGAATGGGAACCAGCACTATTAAGTCATCTGCTGTTCTTACTACCCGTAGACCATTGCTGTGAGTCTGAACCCAGTCCCACTCAGTGACTTCTCTTCCCCTGTGGACAGGTAAGGCAATTACTGGACAGCTGCCATGCCGTTTCCAGTGGGGTTTTTGGTGGACAACACGAAGAAGGGAATGTCCCAAGTCTTGTGGACAGGATATGCTCTTTGTCCCTAAAAAGAAGACCCACACTTTCATATCCTCTTTACTTTAGCTCAGTGGTCTCCATCTTTTTCTGCATTGTTGTGACCCCATTTTATAATAGCAGAGTAGCCTTCATAAGAAGGTATTTTCGATGGGAGTAAAATCATACCTTTCTCGGAAAGTACAAGAGATACTTCTCCCCACAGGACCTGTTTCTCAAACAGACACATACACACGAAATTTAACATCCTGCTTTGAAAGACAAAGGAAGACATCATTTAACAAGGGTTATGACACATATAAGGCAACCTGAGACCACCCAGAAAACACTTTGTCATCCCTTTGGGGGTCACTCTTCCCAAGTTGCTATACACTGCTATTGTTTCCATTCTCTCTCTCTCTCTCTCTCTCTCTCTCTCTCTCTCTCTCTCTCTCTCTCTCTCTCTCTCTCTCTCTCTCTCTCTCTCTCTCTCTCTCTCTCTCTCTCTGCTCTTTTAAATAAAGTCAATCTTTGTAGGCTGAGTTAAAAAAAACACAGCGACCAGAACAGGGGAGAAGCATGAAATTCATATGCGTTTTGTGGTGTGTTCTGGACTGATCATTTTTTCTGCTGTAGTCTCATTTGCTGCGTTGGTATCCCATGTACAGCTATCCATCTGATGTGGCATCTGGCATGAGCGATGGCAATGAAGGTCTCTCTGCAGGCGAGTGCCGAGGAAAGTCTCTGGCCAAGCGGGGATCTGGGAGACTCCTGCGCCGCCGGGCCCGATCTCGCCTGCGTATCTCAAATGTGAGCCCTGCTTGTACAGAAATAGCATTTTGCCCTGTGCCCTAAGACACAGGAGAGTAGAGCTTGGAAAAGCTATTGTTTTGTACGGCAAATACGCACAGCCTGGGAGTTGCCGTCTGAAAAGGCAACATTTCCAAACTCTGAGGGGGAGTTGTTTGGTGGGTAATTCTGATTTATCTTTTCTGTGCAGGTAGTTTCTTAATTTATAAATTTGGTTTGTTGATGAACTAATCAACCAATTATATTTTTGCTGTCTTGAGACAGATTCTGGAGAGCATCAGACTCTGTGTAGGCAGAGTTGCCGATTTCATATGGCCTGAAATCTTGTTAGTAAATTGTACTAGAGTTGTCTCACTGAATCATGTGGATTTCATGAGTCAGTTCCTCCATAAGTTTCATTAATTCTAATGAGTCTAGCTGTGATTTATTACATAAGTCACAATAGAGTAGACCAGTTTGAATCAACGGCTGTCACGGAGACGTTGATTCACCAAAGCCCCACTCATTCAGTGGGGTTAGTGTGACTTACTGTGCGACTCAACAGAATTTAAGACATTGTATTTTATTTAAATCTGATGTGCTACCTGTATGGAATGCTGTATATATTTCTTATTCCATATTGTAATGTAAATTGTTGATATACTATGATCAGTTGCTGGATCTAAGAAGAAGCAGCTGGTTAAAAAGTGTATTTTTGTCAGGGGAAAAACAGGGAGCAATCCCATCCCACCACACACACACCGTCCACACACACTCACACACCTGTTCCCAACCTTGGAAGAAAAAGAAAAAGGTTATAACTGCAAAATCCAGAGATCCAGTCAGGCATAGAATCAGAGTCTCCTGACTATTTCTGGGGTTAAGAATATAAGAACATAAGAAGAGCCATGCTGGATCAGGCCAAAGGCCCATCTAGTCCAGCTTCCTGTATCTCACAGTGGCCCCACCAGATGCGTTTGGGAGCACATGAGATTAGAGTAGGGTATCCCAAATAGTATTATTACTTTTTAACTTTTAAAAATTGAAATGTGCCCTGAAAGACTTAACCTTTGTGGGGCATCGATACATGCTAAATCATCGTGAAAATCTCTTTTCCATAAAATGGTAATCCTTTGTGTATTTGCATGGAAGGGAACACCACTGAACTCAGTTTCTGAGTAGACATGCATTGTCAATTGAGTCAACTGGCTTGAGGGGGAACTATTGTCTGCAATTTTTAAGCAAAGGATTCCAGTTTGCACATCTGTGTATTTTAAACATTTTTGGGACTGCATTCATAATAATGTTCCTTCTGTGCTTTTATAATGAAAATAACCATCTGGTGTACTTGCTAGATTTCATTCTTATTATAGGCAAGGTCTAAGTCCCATGCAACAACAACAAAAAATATGCCTCTTTATATTAAGCAGCCTGATAATATCCATGTTGTCTTTGCAAAGCATAGCTTTGGATGGGGAAATGTGTTGCTGGTGATTTAGGCTTAGATTAAAAGATCCAAAAAGGTTAATTATGGAACTTTTAGAAAAACAATTTATGGCACTGCAATTCACAATTCACAGGGACATCTTGAAAGTTTCCAAACCAAAAAAGTAGCTTCACCAAGCTTTCCAGGAGCCTCATGGTGCAGTGGTTAAACTGCAATACTATACCTCACCACCTGAGTTCTGTTCTAACAGTTTCATGCAGCTGGCTCAAGGTTGACTCAGTCTTCCATCCTTCTGAGCTTGGTTAGGGTTAGGGTAGTTGAAGTTCAAGCTTGTTTGAGGGGCAGGGGCAATGTGTAGCCTGCATAATTAAATTGTAAACCACCCAGAGACAGCTTTAAGCACTTAGAAGCAGTATATAAACACCACACTTGATTTTGTTTTGTTTGATTTTTTTCCCCAAACTAGTCTGCATTTAATATTTTAAAATCAGCTAACAATCCAGACAGCAATGATATTTCCTATAGAATTGGCAACCTAAAAGCCGCTTAGAGTACACAATGTAGATAAGCGGGGTATAAATGCAACAAATAAATAAATAAATAAATAATTTGTCGCAGAGTTTTGAACAGCTGGCAAAATTCTATTTTTGCTACACAATAAAAGTACGGAGACCCGCAGAGGAAAATAGCTTCAGGTTCCCCGGAATCCACCCCTTTCTCATTAACTGGCACTTAAAGTCTCAACAACTCACTCAGACATTTGCAAAAAAAGAAAAAAAAGAATAACAATATTTATTTACAGTTGCTTGAAATTACAGACTTGTGTATACAGTAATCATAAGAACATAAAAACATAAGAAAAGCCATGCTGGATCAGGCCAAAGGCCCACCTAGTCCAGCTTCCTGTATCTCACAGTGGCCCCACCAAATGCCTCTGGGAGCACATGAGACTAGATATCTGTCTCCTGCTACCAGTCCCCTGCATCATGGGGGTAAGGGATCTGACCCAACCTGTGATAAAGGAAAATCTGCAGTCTTCAGGTGCTGGGTCAGGTTAGGACTGGGAGTCCTGTCTGGAGCCTCCTACACTTACTTTAGGCCTCGTGCTGCCCCAAATGGGCCTCCAATAGGCTTCCTGGACCTGTTGGAGGCCCTAGAAGTGGTTTTGGGTGATCCAGAAGGCACTTCCATTTTTTTGGAAGCCACTTCTGGTTCACCGGAAACCACTTCTGGGGCTTCCAACAATCCCAGGAAGCCCATTGGAGGCCCACTCAGGGCAGTGCCAGGCCTTGGGTAAGTGCAGGAGACCTCAAACAGGCCCACCCAGCTTGCCCCAGGGGGCCTTGCCTTCATATACTCCGGTCATGCAATATACCGGGGCCGTAGTATATGAACTGCGAAATGGCGGGGGACCACTGTACTGCTTTTTTTTTTTTAACGGCACACGTACAGTACTAGTGAACAGCCAAACAGATCAACAGCAACCAAGTACTGCTACTAACCAACAGAATAGAGGAATAGAACCCTCAGCAGAGAGGTGGTCCCTGTCTTGAATTTCAAAAGTTGGAATAAGTTAGTGCTGGATAGACAACTGACCCCCCCCCCCCAAAAAAAATTCCTTCCAGTCACTCAAACTACAGACAGCATGCAAGGTTGTAAATAAAACTCCATCATAATTCACCCCCATATTAACCGTTCTACCCCTAGAGAAGCAGGCCATTTTCACATTTGTTCATCCAATGCTCTTTAGAAAGAGGGCACCATCTTAGCTCTGCAGCCTGCAACCTTCAGACCCTGTCAAGATTCCTGAATTCCATCCTTGGCTTCACAACTGAATTTTAATGTAGTTTATGCTTGAATACACATGTTAACTGGATTGCAACTCTAATGCTAACTCCTTGCGTGTGCAGATGCCGGATCGGAATGACCGGGTGGTGGAGTGTCAACTGCAAACATATAATAACAAAATGGTGACCTTTAAATTTGACCTGGATGGAGACAGCCCTGAGGAAATTGCAGCGGTCATGGTGAGCCTGTGACTTTGTTTTGATTTTCAACTTGGGGTTACCCGAGGCGGAGGGGTGTGTGTGGCAGAACATAACCTTTCTAACTCTGGCTCTGATCGCTTCAACTTTTTGTCTTTATGGCCGCTCCAGGTTTCCAAGGAGTTCATCCTAAAATCCGAACAAGATGGGTTCATCCGGCGAATCCGTGATATTATCCAGCGTGTGGAGACCCTCCTGCATAAAGACGGGTGGAACAAAGACCAAGGGACTCTGGGCAACCCCGAGGCCCAATGTCTGTCCCCAACATTGGCTGCTGATGGAGCCTCAGTAAGTACCACATCCACAAAAGGCCAAGGGAGCTAAATCGAGAACCAGCCAGAACACTTATTTCTCTGCATAGTTCTGTTTTAAGCCTCTGTAGTTACAGTGAACTTAGGCAGAGTCCCAGAAAGCTTTTAAGGCATACAGAAATGTGTTGTCATTTGTTGCTTTTCTAATGGATATAACATTTACATTCCTCTCCCACATCCCTGGCCACTGTTGAATACAATAACACACCCTCCCATGTCGTCCACCTTTCTTCAGCATGAAGCAGCCTTTGCTTTAAGTTATCCCAGTGGTGGTCAAACTTCGCCCCTCCTGATGTTTTGGACCACAATTCCCACAGTCCTTTGTCACTGGCAATACAGGCTTGGAATTCTGGGAATTGTGGTCCAAAACATCTGGAGGGCCGAAGTTTGGCCACCACTGAGTTATCCTGTCTCCTCCTCTCCTTGAAGCCCATAAATGCTGGGGCCATGTCCTTCATGGTGGCAGTCCTCTACAAAGTCTGATCCCATCCTATGTTGAAGCCAAATCCTGAGCAGGAATCATTTTCGGTTAATCAATTTTTGGGAAAAGAAAAGGCATTTTCCCACATAGTCAGAAGTATGCTTTATATTCTTCCCCACATTACAAGGTTACTCCCTGAATCAAAATACAGCGGTGCTTCAGTTTACGAATTTAATCTGTTCCAAATGCATGCTCTTAAGTCGAACTACTCTTAAATCGGGGTACCTATCTAAAAAATTGAAAAACTAAGTTACTAAATTAAAAAAAATGAAAACAAAATTGTACGTCGAGCAGACCATATCTAAAATGTGTAAGGCGGCAGTTAAAACACCAACATTTTTCTGCTCTTAAGTCGAATTGCTCTTAAGTCGGGGTACCACTGGATATGCCACTGATGGCATATATTCCCATGGATAGGTGTCTTTATCATGCCAATTCCCTTTAGATTTTTTTTTTGCCCCTGTGAAGTTTCAAGAAGGAGTGGAGTGGCCTTTCAATGAAAATGTATTTTTCCCCTCTCTCCCTTTAGGGTGAGCTACCACTACAAAGCCTCTCACGATCCATCTCTTCATCATCCTCTCTTAGTGGTAAGCAGTTCGACCCTGATACTGCCACAGATAAGCATTCTCTTAGAGAGAAATTCAAGGTGCAACCAAACTCAGTTCTGGTCACTGCATCTTTTTTTTTAATGACATTATGAAGCTGAACAGGAGAAAGAAAGGGGTCAAGTCAAATGATCATGCAGTTGGATGACTCTTTCATGAGGAAAATTTCTAACAGTTAGAAGGTTAACAATAGAAAAAATGTGAATAAATGGAGGCATGAGAAAGAGAGATACAAAATTTGCACATGATATGGAAAGGGAAATGTTTTACTCTCTCATAGTGCTAGAATCTGTTGAAACTGAATGATAGGAAATCTATGAGAGCAAAAAAGGAATTGTTTCTTTTCATAGTTCAGAGTTAAATAACAGAAATCACTACCATAGGATGCAGTAGTGAGGTCAATTGAATAGCATTGAAAGAGATTAGACAAATGTGCAGAGGATGAGGCTATCAATGCTATTCATGATATCTGGTTATTATCTCCAGTTTTCAAAGACATGCATACTTCTCTATACTAGTGGCTGAGAAGAACAAGCAGGAGGATTATAGCATATTTATGCCCTGCTTTGGAACTTTCCAAAGGCAAGAACAGAATGCTGTATGAGACAGTCTTTAGGTCTCATCCTGTACAACTGTTTTGATGTTTTGATGTCTTGACTCATAGCTATGTTCTAGAAAGTATCAGCATCACAGTCAGATGACTGAAACTCCTGGATAGAATAATGGAGAATGAGGAGGCTAGTCCACACACTAGTCTGGGAATATAATCCAAGAGAATGTTAGTCCTATTCATTCTTACACAGAGCTTGATGACAGAGCAAGTGTTTCCTGGGTTCTAATCCCCATTGCAACTAATTTACACTTTCACAAAATTAACAGTCCCTTCTAAAATTTTGGCACATGAACAGGTAGGCAATGAATTTTTGTGTGAAAGGAGACTTGAGTTCCATTTTTGGATTCCCAACTTGGAATTGTAATCCTTAAATCCCCATTGTTTGTCCTTTGCACTAGACTATATAGAATAGAGGAGCCTGTGGGGCCTGTGTGTGGGTATGTGTCTTAGTGAGGAAGAAGGTCTTACATCAATGAATGCTCTAAAGCAGTGGCTTCCAGCCTTCCGTGGTCCAGGTGTTCTTTGACTGCAACTCCCAGAAGCCCCAGTCACAACACAGCTGTTAGTGAAGATTTCTGGGAATTGCAGTCCAAGAACACCTGGGTTACCCAAGGTTGGGAACCATTGCTCTAAAGCAGGGGGGCCCAAACTTTTTGTAAGGAGGGCCAGATTTGGTGGCTGAGAATGTGTCAGGGGCCGGTTGCTCCCCGACCCTGCCACCCCATTGCAAGCCTCACCCACTGACCCCTTGCAACCCCACCCGCAGGAAGGAAGGCGGGGATCAAGGGAGGGAGGGAGGGAGGTGGATACCAAGAGAGGAAGGAAGGAAGGTGGGGAACAAGGAAGGGAGGTGGGGACCAAGGGAGGGAGGGAGGGAGGGACCAAAGGAAGCACAGGGAGCCGTGGCCACAGGTCGCCCCTTGGAAGAGGCAATCTGTGCGACCTTGCACCCCCCCCAAGCTCCCCAGCGGTGGCGATGGCTCGCCCGCCAGCCCACCCCAAAGCTCCTTGGCGGTGACAGAGACCCGCTGGCCTGCCCATCCCCACACATTCCCCTGCGGTGCCGGTGGCAGCAGACCGCCCGTCCGCCCATGTTTCCCAGCGGTGCCGGTGGTGCAGCCCGCCTGATCACTGCCCCGCGCATGCGCCCAACCTCACAATGTTCCTGGCTATGCCAGTGGTGGCGGCCCACCTGTGCGCCGCCCTGCATGCATGCACCGAGCTTCACAAGGTTCCCGGTGATGCCGGTGCCAGCGGCCCGCCCGCGCGCTCAGCTTCACATGGTTGCTGGCAGTGCCGGTGGCAGCAGCCCACGTGATGGCTGGCCGGCCTGCCCGCGCAGCCCCACAAGCTTCCCGGCGGCAGTGGTGGTGGCGGCCCGCCCCCTCGCCCGCCCCCCCAGCCCCACAAGCTTCTGCTCACTGACTGGCCGGCCGACCCAGCCCCTCAAGCTTCCCGGTGGTATTGTTGGCGGAAGAATTTTTTTTAAAAAAATACATGGGGTGAAGGAGGGGGAGTGGGCCACTCAGAATGGCCTGACGGGCCAGATTTGGCCCCCGGGCTGGACTTTGGGCAGGCCTGTTCTAAAGTCTAGCATATTAACAAAAAATGCTAGGCTACAGTGTTGAGGGAGGGCTCAGCTCATATGACGTAACATGTTAAGAGATGGCTAATCTGTAGTAAATGATCATAACTATGTGTGGCTCTGTAACCCAAGATGGAAATTTCACTTTGTTTCAGATTTTGGCTGCTCCAGCCCAGGACAGTCTGTCTTGTCACCTGTCCAGCCTTTGTCTGTGGATGCTGCCTCTGAGAATAATGAGTCTCCTCATCCTACAGTTCCCTCAGCAAGCACCCAGAATTATAGTCTGCCTCTGTTTCCAGTAGCATCCACAGGTAAATCTTGTTTTATTTGCAGCTCACTAACAGCACTGCCCAAATCTTAAATATGGGTGAAGCGACGTACAGTGGCTGCCAAGGAAATGAAATGGCGGGGTACAGAACTGATAGTATCAGGAAAGGATCTCCATGTATATGGATTGATCTGTTGAAATCATACAGGTGTAGTCTGGGGTTCGAATCAGAATATTGGTGCCTCTTGTAAAATATATTTCTAGCTTTTAGAAGTGTGAAGAAACATGTCGCCAGGAGGTGGTGAAAGTCCAATGGCACATCATCAGACTGAGGAGAGTGTAGTTATTGGTTCAGAGAGAATGAATTAAATAACCCCATGTTCCTGCTTGAAGTTTTACTTGACGTAGAATGTCAAACTGGGTGGGAAGGGACAGAACAGAAATGTCATAGCAGATCTTGGAAATGTTAAAAACAAAACAAAAAATCAATTCCTAAAATAATAGGCTGTCCAAGGATTTTGATATCAAACACAGGCAACTTTTCCAAGCTTTGTAGCAGGATGTTAAGATGGTGCTTGCTGGGGGGAAAAGAAGAACCCGAGTGGGCCCAGACCGTTTGTGTTGTGCTAACACTGACAGAGGGGTGTGGTTTCCCTCTTCTTCCTTTGCTGCTCCAGCTCATTTCCCATTTTGCCTTTCCTTTTGCAGCCGTCCCAGGTATGCCTGGACAGCCCTGGCCGACGTACCACATAGTGCCGATGACTCCTTCCACTCCTCCTTATCTTCTCACCATTCCTCAACCCATCCCCTCGCCAAGTCCCCTTTTCCCTCCCTTGCCTATTGCCTCGGCGGCTGCGCCACCCCCTGCCACGGCTGCACACACTCCGTCTGTCCCTCTCTGGACCCCCTCCACTGACCCCTTGTTCTCCCTGGCCAATGTCTTCTCACTGGCTGTGATGAGCGTAGCCCAGACCCTCCTTCCAGCCATGTCCATCGCTCCTGCCCAGACCGGGCCACTCTATACTTCACCCCTCCCACAGTCCCCAGTCCCCTGCTCTCCTAGCCCAACGCCTTCATGTTTCGTCTATCCTGATGTAGCAACCCCTACCACTACCCCTGTCCAGTTAGCCAATGGGCCGTTTGGGCCAACGGCCCCTCCAGATGGTCACCAGTCAGCAGTCACCTCAGTTGCTGGGAAGCCCATGGTAAGTCAGAGCGTGGCTTGAATGAACTTGTTCATGTAAAATCCCCCATCTCTCTCTCTCTCTCTCTCTCTCTCTCTCTCTCTCTCTCTCTCTCTCTCTCTCTCTCTCTCTCTGTGTGTGTGTGTGTGTGTGTGTGTGTGTGTGTGTTTAGGGGAAGGGGGAGGCGGAGAAGAAAGCAGTGCTGCCTTCTCTGTTTCCCAGTGTCAATGTATTGAAACGTACAGTAGCACCTCTGTATCAGCTGATTCACCGTCCACAGATCCAGCTTTCACCCCCAATACTCCACCAGCCCCACTCAGCAGTGCGGCAGACCGGGCAGCATTGCGGCAATGGGTTCTCCAGGCTGCCCAGCAGCAGGGAGTAGTGGTGTGTCTGGGGCGAAAGTACCTCAACACTGCTGTCACTACCATCACCCTCAGATAAGAGCGTTCACCGTTATCCGCGGGTTTCAGTATCCATGGGGTGGCTCGGAACCTATCCCCCTCGGATACAGGGGTCCCACTGTATACCATAAAGAGCAGAGTTTTAAATAGCAAGATTGTGAAGGAGGCCTATCTTGCTGCCAACAAGGATTGAGTGTTGAATTTGGATTGGATTCATGTCACTCTTTAGCAAAGAATTGACTGGATGTTCTCAGAAAACTAGCCTCAGAGCTCATATATGTACAAGTGGAATTGGAGTAGACAGAGCTTCTTACTAGCATCCAGAGAACAAGTGTATGTGGGGGGAGAAGAGGAAAACATCTAGAAATTTGTTTTTCTTTCTTTCTTTCTTTCTTTCTTTCTTTCTTTCTTTCTTTCTTTCTTTCTACTTTGCTTAGGGCATTGCTGAAAAAAATTGTCACCAGCTCTCCCTAGGGTTTTGTACACACACCATGCTTTTAACCTTGCTGGTTTGGTTATGAACATAAAATAAAATTATGGCAGAAGAGCATTTGGGCTGTTAAAAGTGCTTCCATACATCCTAAGGAGAGAACAGCGAACGATTCCACTCTGTTAGAAGCTGGGAGCAGCCGCCTCCTTTTATTTTATTTTATTTTATTTTATTTTATTTTATTTTATTTTATTTTATTTTTAAAAGAGCATTCCTTTGCATCTGTAGTCCAACTCCATAGGATGCCTGGCAGCCTCACTAGAATTCCTGGCTCCTGCAGCTTCCTTGTATTGATGCCAGCCCCATGACTTTGGTGTTGGAGAAGCTTTTTGCATGCAGTTTGTGCTAATCCCAGGGTCCAGCAAATTGGCCTTCCACTGCACAGCCATTGGCAGCCCAGGGTGCCTTAGAGGGCGCTGGGTGCAGGCACGCACAATGCCGGTGCCTTACATGAGACCTAGTAGATAGTGAACAGGAGTGGAAACCATTTGTAATGCAGCATATCTCCCCTATGCTTTCCACAGGTGTCTCCTGGCTCCTCCTGGTCAGGATCACAATTAACTGTGTCAGAGGCGCCAATTTCCAGCTATACTTCAGCTCAGCTTTCACCCATCCATGAAGGTGAGGAGTGTTCAAGAAAATTTGAGCCCAAGGGGTAGATCTGTGCTGCTGTGGCTATAGGACGCACAACAGTTATGGGGGCTTGAGCTAATCAGGGTTAGGCAAAGTTATTTTTAGACTACAGTTCTCAGGTTCCCCTAACGAGCAAGGCTCCAAATTAACCTTTCCAAGCTCTAGAAAACACCTGCATTCTACTATCGATTCCGGCTATGCGTGTCTCTTGACACAGGGTTTGTTGTAAAATAGGGTTCCCTTGATAATCCTTGTTTTCACAAACTGGCACCAGACATCATGTGTTTGGGAAAGGCCAGTAGGGAAATAGACTCTCTGGGTGAAGTCTTACGAGCTGCAGGCATTTTACAGTGAAGCTGAGATAGATGACTCTGGTTAGAATCCATCTGAATCGCATGCCAGAAAGTTGGAGGCTTGTTATCAATTTCTAAGGAAAATGCCATTGAACCACTGAGCACTCATTGTTCTCTGTTCACTCATTATTCACTGCGCCTCGTGGCGCATTGGTTAAATGCCTGTACTTCAGGTAAAACTGTGCTCACAACCTGGGTTCAATCCCCGGTAGCAGGCTCAAGGTTCACTCAGCCTTCCATCCTTCCGAGGTCGGTAAAATGAGTACCCAGCTCGCTGGGGGGGGGGGGCAAGGTGTAGCCTGCACACTGTAATCAAAATTGTAAACCGCCCAGAGACTACTTGTAGTGGTATGGGGCGGTATATAAGCAGAACACTTTGCTTTTTGCTTTTGCTTTGTTTGTGACCTCTCTCCCGCTGTTTGCAGGGGAGTCTCCTTCACGTTCACTATGCATCTGCTCTTTCATTTGTCTTTGCTCGCAGAGCCCAAGCCCCAGATCCTGGGGCGCTTCCAAGTGACGCCAATCCAGGACGGGCCTTCAGAGACGTCCCCGAAGGGAAATGGTCCCAGCAACCCAAGCACTTCAGACTCGGACAGTGATTCTCCAGGTGGGACTCCAGTCCAGGACGCAGAGGAAGGCACGACCCCGGTGGCGGAAGGAGAAGAAGGAGAGACCCACACACACCCCTCGGCGGTCTGGATGAGCTACCTACACAGCCCGTCCTACCCGAGCACGGACGACTCGGACAGCGCGGACGACGACGTCTGGGACGAGCTGCAAGCCTTGCGCCAGAAGTGAGCATCGCCCTGTGAACTGGAGGGTAAAGGGCACTGTTAAGGAACTGGGGAACGGAGGTGCTAAAACCCTCAGCCCTGTGAACACTCTCTGTTCTTTTCCCACCAGCCCGGGCTCAGAAAACCTGTTCACACCTTTCTGGGTTCTTTTAAAAATCTCTTTCCTTTGCTGCTCATTGTGACTCACCTTAATCAAAACCACAGAGGCAATCTTTTAAAAAATATATAATGATTATTAAAATACAAAAATACGGACAAGTAAGCAAAAATCTTAAAAATCTTAAAATAATTTCTAGAACTTAAATATACCAGGAAAAGTTATACAAGTGGACCCTTGTATAACAAATGGTTTGTATAACATAAAATCTGTACAACATAAAAAAATTCCGGAGATAGGGGAATGTACAACATAAAAATGGGATTACTCCGTCTTCAATGCATTCCTATGGGAAATTTGTATAAAGGAAGATTTGCTTAACATAATTTCATTTGGAACAAATTAATTCCTTTATACAAGGTACCACTGTATTAAAATAACAAAGATCTATTTCTCTGAGGGGACAGAGCTGAGAATAAATTCCTTTTTTTCAATTATAGCTACCAGAATGCCGTGGCCATTAGGACAGGCACTTGGCGGAAGGAACCTTTTCAGCCACAGCCCTCCCTGGTTAACACCCTGTCTTTCCTTTTCTCATCTCCTGTCAGGCATCTTGCTGAAGTCGAAATGCTCCAGGCCCGGCAAAAGCAAGAGATAGAGGAACTCTACGCCCGCCTGGGCAAAGTGCCCCCTGCTGGAATTGTGTCGCCAGGCCACCATGCTGTCCAGCCGCCAGCGCCGCCTGTCCAAGAGCGGTTTCAGCCCTTTGCGGCGCAGCAGCCTCCAGCGCCTAGACCCCGCCCAACCCCAAGGTAAGGCTGCATCTCAGCTTTGGCCCCCTGGCGGCATAAAGTGACCTGAGGCAGCAGTTCATTCCGTAGGTCAGGCATGTCCAAAGTCAGGCTCGGGGGCCAGATGTGGCCCGTTTTCAAATTCTGAGCGGCCCGCGGCTTCTTTTCCCCACCAGCTTAGCCTGTCACGCATCCCCGCCAGCTGGACCCTCCCCATACTGGATGGAGGCGTTAGCTTGCAGTTTTATAGTTTGCCTCTCCTCCGTGCCTCTGTCCATCTCCCCAGCCACCTGCCCAGCTTACCCACTCCCAGTTCCTTTGCTGCAGTGTCCTCCCCACCTCCTTGCATGTTATAGAAACATGTCCAAAGTCCGGCCCGGGGGCCAAATGCAGCTGAATGGTTGGCCCCCACACATTTTCACTTCACCAAATCTGGCCCTCCTTGCAAAAAGTTTGGACTCCCCTGCCGTAGGTCTTAGACTGTGGTTGGGGAGTCCTAAGGGGACCGAGGATGACGCTTCTCAAGGTTCATTTGAGTCAACTTCGTTTGTTGAAATTGCTAACAGCAAATTTAGAAAATCTAGTTAAAAGGGAGAAGAAGATCCAGCTTTATGGAACCCCAGAAAGCCACCTTGTTGAAGTGAATGAATATGGAAGTTGGGCAATGAAAATTCCCTTCTTCATGGAACAAGTGTTTGGCACAACTAGTATCACAGATCAGCCATCTGGTTCTGCTTGTGTTAACAAGCAGGTGTGTTTTTTAAGGCATGGCTGGAGAAAACGGGTTCTTCAAAATAATGATCCCATAGTCCTGTCAGCTTGTTATCTCACAAGTTACTTCTGCTTAAAAATCCTTTTAGACGTCCATTTGAATTTGGACAAAAGCCTATTTGGACATATTTGATAACAAACAACTATAAAGGATTTTTCCTCCTCCTTCTTGACTACATTATGAGCACTTTTTTAAAAAATCAAATATATTGTGCATTTGAAAGACACTGTCTCAAAGTGTTCTGCCTTTTCATATTACATACATGACAAAATAATTGATACTGGGCTTCTTGTGTCGGTTTTTGGTTTGCACACAGGAGTTCCCCCACAGCAAGCACATTATGAACTGCAATGAGCAATTTTTTTCCATGACAGAGTTGTTCAAATAATTTCATCATTACTCCTTGAGAGGACTGCTGTGAAAATGTGAGGTCCTCCCTTTTTGGAGCTGTATTTTAAATGGGTTTCCTCAGGTTACCAGAGAGGGCCCTTCCCCCAGTCGCATTGACCTTACAGGCACACTTCACAGGGATGGGAGCGAAAGATTCCTCTGTGGCTGCCCCCACCTTGTGGAATGCTATGCTCAGGGGCTTAGATGGGCCCCTCCTTTTTGCACTTTAGACGGCAGCTGAGTTTTAATAACTAAATACAGCAAGACTGCTTTCTGGATGCATATATTCTTTTCAAATATGGGTTTTAAAACTGTTTTTAAAATTACTGTTTGTTTTTTGCCCTTATGGTTTATTGTATTTTTAGTCCAACAAAAAGTGAGCTGCCTTCTGTCTCTTCACTAGGAGAAAGACAGCATAGGTATAACGCAAATAAAACAAAGTAAAATACAAACTTTGCAATCAACGTGCTCTCTAAATTTCATCTGCTCTGTATGGATCTCTTTTCCATGTGTGTGCACCCCCCCTTGGATTCCATTGCAACCAGATGAGAAATGGTTGCAACAGGCGTGAGGGGTTGGAAAACCCTTGTGTGGAGGACAGCAGGGGTATGCATGGCTGTACAACCATGCAGATTTGAGGGAATCTTGATTGCAATATTTTGCTTTTTCATTTTCATTTACAGTAGGACACCCCTATCTGTGGGGGATCAGTTCCAGGTCACCCCATGGATACTGAAATCCACATATAAGAGTGAATGCTCTTATCCAGGGGTGACAGCGGTGCTGGGTGCTGGGGCAAAAGCTTTTGCCCCCAACACCCCCCAAACACTGGGCAGTGTGAAGGACCACCTCCCTGCCCAGCAGTAGTGGTGGGATGCTGGGGTGGCTCTCGCCCCCAGCCCTAACCCACTCCCATTGGGCAGGTTGGCAGACTGGGCAGTGGGAGAGCATGCCTGCACCCCACCTAGTCTGCCAAGCTGCTGCACCTTCAGGCGCACTTGGCAGCGGGAGAGAACGCCTCTGTGCCACCCGGTCCACCCGAAGGTACAGCAGCACAGTGGACAGGGTGGAGTGAAGGCACGCTCTCCCACCGCCTGGTCTGCCACTCTGCCCAGCAGGGATGAGGGTGCTGGGGGGGGGGAAGTGCTACCCAGTCTGCCACCCAGGCAGGAGATCCCAGCTTTTGCCCATGACACTCCACCACCCCTACTGTCTGCTGATCACCAACCATGGATATCTGAATCCGCAGGTGGTGAATCAGCGGATACGGGGGTGGCACTGTATTGCACTTTCTGCTCAGGGAACTGAAACACCACTATTTGTTAATTCTCCCTTTCTTAAATACCTGTATATACTCGAGTATAAGTCGACCTGAGTATAAGTTGAGGCCCCTAATTTAACCCCCCAAAACTGAGGAAATGTATTGACTCGAGTATAAGTCTAGGGTGGGAAATGCAGCAGGGCCTGGCAGCTTCTCCTTTGTGAGCTGGAGGAGTGGTGTGTGATGTTTAAAATGACTTTTAGCCACCGATGCAAGTGCTTGGGTCAGTGGCTAAAGGCCATTTTAAACATCGCGCACCACTCCCTCGTGATGCAGAGGGCGGGGGGCATGAGAAGCAGCACGCAATGTTTAAAATGACTTTTAGCCACCGACCCAAGCACTTGCCTCAGTGGCTAAAAGTATTGACCCGCATATAAGTTGATGGCCCCTTTTTTCAGCCCAAAATTAGGGCTGAAAAACTAGGCTTATATTTGAGTATATACGGTAAGCCTCCTAGCCTTCTTACTGGGTTTTTTTCTGCTCTGAACTGTGACACCTGGGGAGCTTTAGATCATGCTGTCATTTCTACTGCAAATAAGTTGCAATGGACATAATTCAAATAATTCTATATTCTTTCATTGTTTCGCCTTCATCTTCCTCTTCTTCTTTAGTTGTTTTCATATGCCTGTATTTAAACTGAGAAATGTTCAAGTCTGGGAACCGAGTCAGACCTGTTCTTTATCATGCACCAGATACATAAATGCAGTAGCGCTGGAGAAATAAAATTAGTAAGAAATACAGAAGGCTAAAGGCACTGCAGTTACAAAAACAAAATCATGCTGTGCTTTGTCACTTTCCTTGTGTTGCATAATCAGAATTTTATTGTGATTTTGCCTCTTTATAATTATCTTTGCACTCATGTAATCATTGCCCTTTAGGGATCATGAGGAGGAATTCTGTCAGTGGCGGTAGCAGCAGCACCTCGCAGGAGCAGCGACAAAGCAAGGGTGTGACGTTTGCTGGTGAAGTCGGATGCATGGTAAGGCACAGCTAGCGGGGACAAGGAACAACTCCAGACCTTAATTTAGAAGCTAGCCTGCCCTATGCTTTGTGCCTCGACTGGGTGGATGGAGTATTTTTCTACATTCTCCTTCTTGTTCTTATTTGGTTTTATCACTATGTATTGCCTTTCTGCTGTTTGGTTTGCGTTACAGAGGAATGTTTTTGATTGCATTTATTTGTTGTGAGTCATCTGGAGGTGTCTGGAAGACTGGTGTGATATAAATGTTTTTAAATATAGAGTATAAGCAGAATCACAGAATTTGTCCACAATTCACATGTGTGCTAACAAGTAGCTATTCTGGAATAGTACCTGAGCTGCTATGAGCATTAGGCAAGTTTTACCCGGGTATCCCTTGGTGCGCGCTGTTCGGGCAAAGGTTTATATCCTGCGAAACCCAAACTACACTTCCCAATGCACTGAGGGGCTGGTGAACACAGTCCAGTTGTCCTCACTAGTACACATGCTATTACTCATCTAGAACTGCCCTCAGCCACAACAGAACATTTTATACAACACAAGAAAATGCAGCATTTTCAGAAACGTGTGTGTGTTGTGTCGTTACAGTCGTGACTGACTCTACGTGACTCCATGTCCGTGGAGTTTTCTTGGCAGGAGTACTGGAGTGGCTTGCCAGTTCCTACTCCAGGCGCCTACAGCACCTGGTATTCCCTGGTGGTCTCCCATCCAACTACTAACCAGGGCCGACCCTGCTTAGCTTCTAAAATCAGGCGAGATCGGATGTGCTTAGGGCATCTAGGCAGCTCTTTCAGAAACATACTTCCAAGAGAAAAGAGGATGAAGAGAAGGGTGTATAAAGGGCCAACAGGTAGTGAAGCATTTAAAAAGATTTAAGAAAATGAAGGGGAGGGGGAAACCCTCCAGGCATCTGTTTTAAGGTAAGGAGGGAAGAATAACATCCAGGGTAAGAAATCACACATCAAGTAGCCTTCTGTGGGGAAAAATGCACTAACCTCAAGTCGGCATTCCTAAAAGTGGTGCAGAAGCTGAACTCTGATTGAGGTTAGAGTTACTGATTCTTGCATGCATTTAAATTATGCATAATTCAGATGCAGTGGACCCTCGTATAACAAATGGTTTGTATAACATAAAATCTGTACAACATAAAAAATTCCAGAGATAGGGGAGATCTGCATAACAGAATCAGCTATGGGTCGAATCCGTACAACATAAAAATGATCGCGATTAAGGATTACTCTGTTTTCAATGCATTCCTATGTGAAATTTGTATAAAGGAAAATTTGCTTAACATAATTTCATTGGGATCGAAGTAATTTCTTTATACAAGGTACCACTGTATTCAGAAATTTTATTTATTTATTTACAGTTTTTGAAAGCTGCTCCACTACCAAATGGTCTCTCTGGGAGATATACAACAAACTTTAAGTGTAGTCATCAATGTATGGTTCCACTTGTTATGGAAGCTAAAACTTTGATGTCCATGCCTTTCTTTAGCTCCCAAATCATAAGATTAGAGTGATTTTTGTTAACAATACATGTGGTCCTAGCTCTGCAGTCGCACAGGTACACACCTGCCACTCTTTTAAGGTTGAGGTTTACAGGAATTTACATTCTGTTTGAAAATTCCATGCAGTGAACATGCAGATATACAAATCTACTCCATATTGTGACAGACCATTGGTCTAACTAGTGCAGAGCTTGGAAAAGTGACTTTTGTCAAACCCTGAGCTACCCTGATTGGCAATAGATCTCCAGTGATTTGGTGTCAGACTGAGGTCTTTCCCGGTTCTGCTGTTCAAGCTCTTTTTACTCCAGAGGCCAGAAAGGGATGTAAAAGCAAAAAAAAGTGTTCTGCTTATATACCGCCCCATGCCACTTCAAGTAGTCTCTGGGCAGTTTACAGTTTTTAAATTACAGTAATCAAGGCTACACATTGCCCCCCTCCCCCGCAAGCTGGGTACTCATTTTACCAACCTCTGAAGGATGGAATGCTGAGTCAACCATGAGCCGGCTACCTGGGATTGAACCCCAGGTCATGAGCACAGTTTTACCTGGAGTATAGGCATTTAACCACTGCGCCACAGGGCTCCTGCGTGTTAGGACCTCCTGTTTGCAGAGCAGGTACTTTACCAAACCCTTTGCTCTGGTTATAGTGGGACCTCATTTTCACTTTTTCTTTTCTTTTTTTTCTGCAGTAGCCAGACTACCTGTGGAGACTTTTATGGACTACCTCAGCCCATCATGCACTGTGAAAGGATGGGGGCAGGGTCCTACAGAGCATCTGCCTTATGCTCCAGCTGTAAGGTCACCTACGATCACCCCACACAGCCAAGTTTTCCTGCCAGAAGGAACAGAAGAACCATCTGTGAGAAATACGTCGGCACTCAATGAACAAGGATGAGAGCCGCCAATATTAACAGCCGACTTCTTTTTTTATCTACACAGTCTTTTGATCTGCTGATGGAAGCCATGTTTCTGCATGATTCTACACCGGCAGGGGCATGTGTTTTTGCTGCCGCTTGGTTTCTCATAGAAGTCATGTCACGTTGCCTCAGAAGCAGAACATCTGCTGTCCTATAAGATCTCTCCTCTTGTCTTTATGTTCCAAGCCAGAGTGATCCATCTGCCCGGGCAGGAAGGGTCCGTGTTAAACTCTAGCCTGAGCAGGTGTCGTTTGGCTCTCTGTGCCTTGCATGTCTTAATCCAAAATGCCAGCCCTAGGCCAAAGCGATCTGAAATCTTCCAGTAGCTGCCTTAAGGGAGCATTCCCAATTTGCCTCAGTATTTGGGAGTCCGGGGCCCTCTTTCTTTCTTTTGCCTTCTAGCTGCTGCTCCTGACAGCACTGGCACTACGCTAGGATGCCTCTTGCACTTTTTTGATACCTTGCCCTGATTGCTGTATGAACTGCTTCAGGTCCATCCCTTTACCTGCGTGGGAATCTACATTTTGAAATTATGCCTCAATGCTTCCACCATTGTGTATGATACTTTGTGTTTTATATCTGGGTAGGCTTTGGAAGGGAAACAGAGATATTTCGTAAAGATTATTTTATGGTTATGTTTTTATTTATTAATGTAAAATGCCCACAGTAAGAGATAGGTAGTTAGTTGTGGAGCATAGTGTTCCCTAAATCATGCCATGAAAAAAAAAACAGCTCAGATGACTCAATGAAATAAACAAAGGAACATTAAACCAAGGCTCTTCTACATAACCCTGTTGTTCATCCTATCCTCAATTTATATTCTGAGCATTCCACCGAGAGTGATTTCAGATGGAAGGCTCTTAGCTAGCCCAGCTCATACTACTGCGCAACAGATTCTTTGTGTTGGGGCAGTACAGGCGGGTGGTCAGTGCAAGAGTTACAAATGGAAGATAGCTTTACAATAAATCTAGTATCAGTATGCCTTTGAACCACAGTTGCCGGGAAACACAACACGAAGACTCCTATTGTATTTGACTTCTTTGCGATCTTCCTATGACATTTAGTAGGGTAGTGCAAACAGAATCCTAGACTGGATATGCATTTAGTTGGATCCAGCATGGCTCTTTATATATGTTCTTATGACTACTGGTCTACCTCAAAAAAAATGAAGGATAGAACATATCCACCTAAGAAATTTCAGCGTAACATTGAAATGCCCAAAGATGTCCTTGTAAGTGTAAAGAAATATAAGGGGTGCGGGCAGGGGGGGGGGGAGAAGTATTTCTTTGCTCACATTCATAGACAGCAATTTTCTGTACTATCCATATCCTCATATTACACTTTGTACATTATATTACAATGCCTTAACTTCAAATTTTCATACTGTTTGGTGTATGAGAGAATCTGTGGTTGCCTCTTCTTAAAAAAACAAACAAAAACAAAGAGTTTTTAAAAAGCTCTGCATGTATTTTTCTTTTAAAAATCATGGTAGTGAATTAACCTCTTTCTCCAAGAAGCAACAGGGAAGAGGGAGTGGGAAAGCTGAACTCCTTTGCCATGCTATCTGAATGTTACAGATGATTCAGCAACCAATAAACCCAAATGGTAGGGAGAGAAAAATGGATTGCATGGGTGATAAATGTCACAATGCTGGTGGTATAGCAAAGAGCTGGTACTTCTTAATTGTAATAGAAAAGAAACCAATTGTGGGGGTTTGTGTCAACCAGCTCAGCCATTACAGGCTCTTTGTGTTAACAAGGTAACAATACTCTGGCTTTCTCTACTCTACTTCTGAAATGCCTGTCACTTCCTTTGCACAAACCAGGTAAGGTCCTTTGTTTTATACTGCTAAAGCCTGAACTCCAGACAGATACAGTCTAGCTTTAACTAAATGGAAAATTCCTCTTTCCCTTAAGCCCCATAGAAAAGTGTGCATCCAACAGACGCCTGGTCTGGCTGCTGGCCAGCTACTGCTTTAATGATTTACTTGCCCCAAAGAGTGCTTATAAGAGACAATAACAGCAATACAGCTGTAAAAACATCGCATACAAAAGATGATGCCCTGAAACTGAACTGGCCAACAGTTTATAAGAGTTCTTCCCTTTGTTGATAGAACAAGTTCAGTTGATTACTCTGGTGAAGTCTCAGGATTCCTGCAGGAGAAGAGAGAGAAATCTTTCCCCGTGGATTTTTTTTTAAAAGTCAAAATGTTTCAAAGAAATATAAATATCTCAAAGGGATTAAGGTCATTTTTCTCACTTGATGGCACTTTCACCCCAGCCCACTGAACACTTGTCTTGAAGTTAGGCTTCTTATAATCATCTAAAACTGTTTAATCTATATTAAAAATGGTCTGATATACATGCTAGTGCATTCCTAAGCACCTGAAACACTAATGGAAACTCGTGTGTCATTGGTACACTACTGTCTTATGTCTGATGTCTGTAAGTATTTTTCAAAAGACCTTAAATTTAATCATCTGTTCTATGTAAGCATATCAGACAAAAGAAAAGAAAAACACGGAAACAAAGAAAGCAAAAAAAAAAAAAAGCACGAGGCAGAAACATTCTGGTGTCTTATAGACATATGGCTATTTTTTATTGTGAACTTTTGTGAATCAAGTCTTCCTCCATTCTATATAAGACATTTGTACAAAATGTATCTTTTTAAGTGATGCATTATTGCTTAATTTTTCTGGCTTCCCAAAAGTAGTCTATCTCCTGTAGGGCTCAAAGTAGGGCATTTACCTCCCCATGTCCATTCCTTTCCACCAGCCACTCCAGTAGGTCAAAGCATCCACCCTGAGGACCGTTCTTGCAAATTACCACAACATGAGGAAACTTGATTTGCCAGGAGAAAAAGACTAAACAGTATGACCAGAGAGTAAGAAAAGAATGGGAAAAATCCTGAAGAGATTCCAGAAATGACAAATGAGATTCAATCCAGGGAATTATAAAGTAATAAATATTTGGACAAGAAAAAAATAGATCATATTTATGTTGATGACACCTGGATTGCCAGTTACTGAACCATAAAAAGGCTGTGGTCAATATCTTAATCAGGTACTGACCTGGTGCGCAATGACTGCTGTTAAAAAAGGCACATTCCATACTGTGCATTATAAGAAACCAGAATTAAAACTGACCAATATTATGGCTTGACCATGCTTAGATTATTGCATCTAGTTCCGATTACTACATTTCAGAAAAGATATTTAGGACTAGGCCAGGTACAACTAAAGTGCAACCAAAAAGATCAATACATTTATACAAAATATCTTTTTAAGTGATGCATTATTGCTTTATTTTTCTGGCTTCCAAGTTTGCAAAGTACAATGTGTAATGAGGTCATGGCATAAGATCTTCCTCTTCACTTGTACATTGTATAGAGAAAGTGGATAGGGAAGGCGTGCTCTCCTGTTTTCACAATACTTGAATCCAGAATTACCTGCCAAAGCTGAATGATGAGAGGTTCAGGTAAAAAAAACTTCACTACCTCAAGATGTCACCACTATGAGTAGCTGTCCAAGGTCATTAGACAAATTCATAGATGATGGGGCTACCAGTGATTAGAGGTAGTGTGCCTCTCCAGGGCAACTGCTTGGAAATTTAAGCTGTGGGGTGGTAGGACATTCATGTCTTGATTGTGGGTCTATGGGAGGCATCTAGTTAGCCACTGAGTTTCTTCTGCTCTTCTGGTACAGCACAAAGCAGCCTCTGCAACAGGAGTGAGCAGCCTGTTCAAGACTTTGTCATCAGCTACATTTCCAGAGTAAACATGTGTTTTAAATTGTAATGGATTGTATTAGACCAACATTCTCCAGAAATGTGTGCCTATGTCTAGATCCTCCAGTGCTTATAAGGAAACGTACGGGGAGAACAACATTAACTTTTTAGTGCCAGATTCTACACATCTTAACCGAATAATCCATTTATAACTGGCTATCATGGTAGTGGCTAAAGATCTGGTAAGGAATGTGAAGAGTCCAAATGGGTGCAAACCCTCTCTGCCTTTCAGGAGCACATCCACCCACCACCCACATTTTCTTTTCAGATATATAATATTTTCCCAAAAGCGACAAAGGCTTCACCTTCACAAAGGCCTCTTAATAATACAGCGTTCACTCCCAAGCTGTGTTTTTTTTCCTGTGCTCCCAAAAATGATCATAAAAATTCTCATACATACAACCACAGTCCTGTAAGCTGGTTTATTGGTTCTTAACTTCAGATAGCTCGAGTGGTAAGCAGCCTTTACATGTTAGCCATGGCAAAGGGTTTGCCAACACACACAGTGACCACTACTTTTAAAGGAGGTACATGATGTATATAAGCAGCATCCTCAACTGGTGCCATAGACTGCGAGCAAAAAATAAAGAGTCCAGTCTTATCCCTGTGCATTTCCATCTGGTGCTCTGTCCGTTCCTGAAGTCTGTGCTGCTTTGGCCCGTAAAGCTGCAGCTTCCCCTTCTAACTCATCCAGGAAGGTCTCTTGAGAGATGGCACGAAAGGTGTAAGAATCTGTGCACGGGGAGCTTAAGGAAACAATTATGACTGCCACAGCCTGACCCACCCCTCCACCAAAGAACCTAGGTATACCTGAAAACTGCCGGATGCATCATTGCAGTGCTACCATATGCTTGGATACCAGCTCCCTTCAGCCCTTGTGTGTGTGTGTTGTGTCGTTACAGTCGTGACCGACTCTACGTGACCCCATGTCCATGGAGTTTTCTTGGCAGGAGTACTGGAGTGGCTTGCCAGTTCCTACTCCAGGCGCCTACAGCACCTGGTATTCCCTGGTGGTCTCCGATCCAAGTACTAACCAGGGCCGACTCTGCTTAGCTTCCGAAATCAAGCGAGATCGTATGTGCTTAGGGTATCTAGGCAGCTCTCCTTCGGCCCTTAACTGGGTGCAAAAGGTGAAGGGAGAAGGGAGAGGAAAGGTGCACAGCTTCACCTTCCCTTCCTCCATCTGAAAAATATGTGAGCCTCCACATCAAAAGTGGTAGTAGTAACAACAACAACAACAACAACAACAACAACAACAACAACAAATTTAGAACTGCAGAGTTGGAAGGGACCCTATGAATCCTTGAGTCTAGCCCCTGTCAAGAAGACAAACTCTCAACCTCTGGCTCCACAGCCAAATACCTAGATCAGTGAGCTATCAACAGTGCATTGACAGAAGACAACGTGGATCTCAAAGAGGAAAAATTGCTACCACACGGGTTGCATAGATTGGTGCCATAGTAAGGGACCATCCTCATCCTCCTGCCACCTCTGCAAAAGCTGGGCTCTGTCTGGGTTCTGCACACAAACTGTTTTCACCAGGATCTGATCCCAGTGATGCAATTTGTGCATGAAATGAGGGGACCCAAAAATCTTCAGCAGCCGCATAGCACAGTCTTAGTGTAGAAGTAGTGTTCTTTTCTAGCCTGCTGCTGCTGTATCAAACTAGATCACAGGAGGTGAAACAACCTGAAGCCCTTTCATTTTTACCTTTGGGAGAGTTCATCTCAGACAGCTGCCCAGCCATTTTTATGCACTGTCTGGGGGAACAAAACCTGTTATAAACAATAAGTATTGGCAAAGCTTCTGATACTGAAAGCAGCATTTAAAAAAAAACTTCTACATCTGACAATAATAGTATGCACCGTGTGCCTTTAGTAAAAATGTTTGTATTGTAACTTTTATAATGCATTTTGTAATTCATTTTAAACATCTAATTTAAATAACTCATTTTAAATAGTTATAAGAAGGTAATTCTTAAGCCACTGTTTCAGAACCAAGAGCTAAGAAGGTCAGCAGAGGGGACTGGTAAGAGGCAGATTTCCCCACACATGCGTGCTAGTCTTGTCCGACTCTAGGGGAGGTGCTCATCTCCATATTCAAGCCGAAGAGCCAGTGTTGTGCAAGTCCATAGCCATGTGGCCAGCATGGCTGCAAGGAAACACTATTTTACCTTCCCACTTTTTACGGCAGTACCTATTTATCTACTTGCATTAACATGCTTTCAGACTGGTAGGTTGGCAGGAGCTGGGGTGAACAGCGGGAGCTTGCTGTGCTGTGTGGTACCCTGGATTCAAACTGCTGCCCTGCCAACTTTGTAGCCGACAGTTTTCAGTGCTCCAGCCCGCTGAGCCATCACGCCCCGAACAGTAAGAGGCAATGTAGATGCTTTTGGCAAAGAAATTGTCCTCTTTTAAACTATGTATATGTTTGTTTGTTTAAAATATTTTTGCCCCACCTTTCTCCTAAAAAAGGATCCAAGGCAGCTTACAATACTTTTTAAAAGGCAATACAGTATTTGAAATCTAAGAACACCAAGTTAGTCAAACATTTCAGATAGAAGAACTAGATAAAGTTTATATTTAAAATGTTAGACAAAGGCATTACTGCAATGTATTTAAGAGCAGCTAAAATACAAACCATCCTGTTTTAAAACCTCTCTTAGACTGCCAGTTACTAAAAGACAGTCTAACTAAAAAGAAAGATCTTCACCAATGTTCCCTCTAATTTCTTCAGCTGCGCAGGAGCTTTTTCTGTCTGCAGGGAAGCACAGGGTTTCAGCCGAAACCCAGAAATAAATGGAGATTGATTCACCAATGAAGGTTTGGCGCACAGCTTAGACTAGGGAACATTGGTTTTCACCAATTTGCAGAAGGGCAGCAAAGATGAGGTCAGCCTGATTTACAGTGTTCCAAAGTCTGCAGGCAGCAACACAGAAGGCCCTCTCCCATGTCCCCACCAAATGCGCCTGTGAAAGTGATGGCATCAACAACCACCCACACCCTTTGATTATCTTGACAGCCAGGCAGGCTCATAAAGGGAGATGCAGTCCTTGGGATAGCATGGAACTACTTTAGGTCCAAAACCATGAACCTCTGAAATGTAAAGCCCTGCATGTATGCTAAGTGACACTAGAGTTGTGCACATCTGAGTTTTTTCCTTTGTTGCTTGTAAAGCTGTTTGTGACCCCATGTCCATGGAGTTTTCTTGGCAGGAATACTGGAGTGGTTTGCCAGTTCCTACTCCAGGCGCCTACAGCACCTGGTATTCCCTGGTGGTCTCCCATCCAAGTACTAACCAGAGCCGACCCAGCTTAGCTTCCGAAATCAGGTGAGATAGTAAATCTGGGCAGCTTGCTTGTAAAGCTAATTTAACTTTAAATCTCTCTGCAGTGTCACTATTCACCACTAGGTAGCAGACTTTCCTAACTAGTGGATGGGAATTTGCAGTGAAACACAAATTACTTCTCTATACATTCTCCGAGAAATTCGGAGTGGACTAAAGCACAGTAGAATAAACATGTGAAGAGCGACTACAGGCCACCCAAACACTTCAAAAAGGGGTTGGAAAGAATAGAGAAAGGGCATATGGGGGGCAGGGGTTGGAAGACTGCTGGCGCTTGCAGTGGTGGGGTTACCAAGAGCATCTAAATGTAGGGGAGAAAACAAAGGTAAGGCTGGGTATGTAGCAGATTTCTAATCCACACGAAGCTGGATAATTCTGCTATGTAGAAACAAGTAACATTCTCCTTTGATTTGTGTTAGAGAAAGCCACACTGAGTTCATTAATACAGTTCTGTAATCCTAAATGGAGAGCGGCCTAAATACCCTAAGCGTATCCGATCTTGCCTGATTTTGGAAGCTAAGCAGGGTCAGCCCTGGTTAGTACTTGGATGGGATTCCACCAGGGAATACCAGGTGCTGTAAGCGCCTGGAGTAAGGAACTGGCAAGCCACTCCAGTATTCCTGCCTTGAAAACTCCATGGACATGGAGTCACGAAGATGTAATGACACAACACACTCAATCCTAAATGCAGTACTCAGGAAAGAAGGCCACTTATGAGAAAGAATCACTGAATGTTACAGTACAGCTTAGACCTGCACAATTATGGGTTCCTAACAGAACCAGCCCAAGCCCAACCTTTTCCATGCTCGGCATACAAAGCAATATCCCTTGTAATCTGTGATGTTTGTCTATCATCCAGGTGAGGTTATCTGCAAACTGAGTCATGGCAACTAGGCTTCTTTTCTTGTGAGATCTGACTGGACCAGGGTGGCATGAAATTGGAAGCCTTGCACCAGCTTTCCTCAGACTGACGAAGCTACTTGAATGTGTACTGAAATGCTTCATTCTCTCACACACAAAAATAAGTCCAGTTGCCATGACTCAACTTCCAGATTACTGTAATCTAACAACTGCTTTTATGAGAATAAAGTGAAAGGGTGAAGTTCTTCCTGGTGGGGAGAGAAGACTGGGCCGCATTTGGCAAAAGTGACAATTACTTCAGGGTGGTGGATGTCCTGAAGGCGAATAACATTGTTAGCGTTTTATTTACCCTTACTGCATTTTTAGTGCCACAGAAGGAAAGCGTTTTGTGCGATTTTCCTCCTCAAGCACCAAAACAACCTGACGGGCTTAGATTGGGGTCTCCACACACTTGCTATTCTCCATCAGCAAGAGAAGCAAAATACCTCGGGCCAACACGCGCCCCCACGCCTACCCCCTTTCCTTCACTACAGCCCGGACGTCAGGTAAGCTTAGTTTTGGACTACAACACCCAGAATTCCTCTCGGGGCTAAGGGGCTCGCGGGAACCCTCGTTTCTAACCAGGAGGACCTAAGTCAGGCCTGCCCAAACTCAGGCCTTCCAGATGTTTTGGACTACAACTCCCACGGTCCTTTGCCATTGGCAGTCTAAGCTTAGAATTCTGGGAGCTGTAGTCCAAAACATCAGGAGGGCCGAAGTTTGGGCAGGCCTGACCTAAATCGAAGGAAAGAGGCTGGAAGGCAAGGGAGGTTGAGGTGGGGCACAAAAGGGAAAAAGCCTGAACCGTGCCTCAGAGGTGACAATTTAGGGGCGCGCGCAGCAGACATTTTTATTTTATTTTTTCCTCTGGAATAATCTCTGCCATGCCCCCCAAGTCCCACTGAAGGAGAAAACGCATTAAAGGAAAAGCTCAGCTAGAGTCTGAAGGGTTCGAGGAGGCCAAATGACCCCAAAGTGCCCTTCCCTGCTCGTCCTTTCCCGACTTCGTCTATATACCCGCCCCACGGGTTTCGAGTGGGTGAGGGGGAAGGACCCATCCCGCCCACTAGGCAGGGAAGCTTTCGTCTCTCTGGGGTTCGGGAGGGGAAGCTTTTGAGTCCGCCATCGGACACCCCCTTGCTTGGACGCTCAACAGGGGTTACTCCAGAGTAGAAATGGGCAAGACAAGACTGGAAGGCTCCCCCCTGGCTATTCCCGCCGCCCCCGCGCCCCGCCCAAAATAATAATAATAATAATAATAATAATAATAATAATAATAATAATAATAATAATAATAATACGTGTATTGCCAAAGTACAGCACGTGTACAATGACACTGGCTGAACCTCCCTCATCCCTCAAAGAATGCGACCCGCGGGTCACCATGGTCCACGTGAAACAAGTACAGCACCCCTGAGCATGTGCTGAGTTCTCTCCCGCCTCGTCTGAAGCACAGACATCGCGGGCGGCTCCAAGAAACCTTTTCTACCCTCCTGCTCACCGTAGGATAAAAGGATACACACTCCTATAATGAAGGCTCCAATTATCAAGCCCGTGGCGATGTTACGTGTTCTCAACCTCCGCATGGCTGCCTCCATTTCTTGCGGGGTCCGAGGCGGAACCATACGCGCGGCGCGATTCCCTTGCTGGGGACCGCTCGCAAACGGCTCCGGGGGAAGCTTTTCTCCCCCTACTCCTTGCGACGACATCTTTCTTAGCCGCCCAGCTCAAGTCAGGAAGTACAGGACTGCCTTTTAACAATGTGCTCGCCTCCAGGGCGTTGCTGAGGCGGATGTCGCCATTTTTAGTGAGGGCAAGGCGGAACACAAGGCAAGGCGGCGGCCATCTTGAAAGAAACGCAAGGCTAGGGACTAGGTCCATAGAGGTCAGGCTACTTTCGCCATCTTTGATGAGGGTGAATAAGGGGAGGGTGGATGCGTAAAACCGGGGTGGTTAATTAATACGTGGACTCAGATGCCATAAATAAGAGCGGCGTGTTGAGTGTCCCTTTTGTGTGTGTGTGTGTGTGTGTGTGTGTGTGTGTGTGCGTGTGTGCGCGTGCGCGCGCTTCTTCACAACTACAGGTCTGGGAACCATGGTTTTTGAGGAGAGAGGTGGGGGAATGGTGCGATGTCTCAAAATACTGGAAAAGCAAGACAAAGTAAAAAAACTAATATATAAATGGCGTCCCTGTTTTAAGGTCGACTCCGCTGATCGTATTCCTCCCTCCTCGAGGTGCTGCTGACAGAAGTCGTGCCATGGACTGTCCAGCACAGATGACAACCAGATATCAATCTTCAGAGCCAATGTTTGGAGCAGTGGCTCCTGGGGTTATCCAGGATGCCTTCTTTCACATGGCCAAAGAAAATGAGAGACGTTTGAGTGAGCTCTGCGAGGAGGCAGGCAGTTTTAAGGAGACTAAAATAGTGGGTGAGAACTGAACTTGGTAAAAAACTATTTACTGATAATTGAAGGGTACCTTCAGGGTTGATGATTTTTATAACTTCACATCTCTCTGTCTCTTGGTAGAGTTTGTGTTCCTTTTATCTGAGAAATGGAATTTGACTGAAGCTGCAAGATATGAAGCAATTGAAATATTTGAAAGGTATTGCTTTGTTCTCTTGTCTGCGAATGATGAGTTGAGAGCGGAGAAGTTTGAAATAGGCTGTCCTCACTTAAGAAAGCAATCATGTTTACTTAACTAGGATTAAGCCACATTGAATTAAACTAGACATGTTTCTAGGAAAACAAGTAAAATCTTGGACTGTTCATTACCTATAACATACAGTGTTGTCACCCATAAAATGTAACTCAGGCATCCAGGTCATGAGCTTTGACTAGATGCTGTGTTGACTATGGTGCTCGCACACTTCATTTCACTTCACATATACTGTATAAATATTTCATTGGTTAACATAGGAGGAATTCGGTAAAAGATTAAATTTAAAGAGCCTCATTATCAGTAGCAAGACCCCACAAAGACAAAATAGCTTGAGCTGAGAGGAGAGTTGAAGTTTATTTTATTGCTCTGCTACAGGTTCAGATTTCAGCAAGGTATAAAACCCATGATTTTTTAAAATATGTTAATAACTGAAACCTTGAAACAAAGTCAAAAGGAACATCAGATCAAAAGCATAGATATGAAAATGATTTTATCTTGTTTTATCAGAAGATTCACCAGAGTTCTTTCCACGAGTACATGGATATTAATTAGCTTTAGTTACTTGCACTAGTCAAGCACTACTTGACCTCATCACAAACAATACTACCCGATAGCAACTATGTGTGATATCAGTAACAGAGAAGATGAGAGAAACCTGGCTTCACTGGTATGGACATGTCCACAGAACAGCACCTTCCACTGTTGCCCAAACTGCTTACCACCTGAAAATCGATGGCCGGTGGTCTACATGCATGACCAAAGCAGAGATAGCAGGACACTGTCAATAAGGACACAATTCAAGGTGCTGACCTTAGCCTACAAAACACAAAATGGCCTGGGTCCAAGCTACCTTAAAGCTCGAATCTCACCGTATGAACAGGCTCGGGTGCTAAGGTCATCAGGAGAGGCTTTTCTCTCCATCCCACCACCTTCACAGGTGCATCTCAGAAGAACACATGAAAGGGCCTTCTCTGTTGCTGCTCCCAGACTTTGGAACTCACTCCCGCTGGAGGCCAGCACTGCCCTATCTCTGCTGTCTTTCCAGAAGCAGGCAAAGACCTTTCTCTTCAGGCAAGCTTTCCCTGAATGAGGGGCTACTTACTATGTGACTTTTATATGGATTACCATACATACATGATTGCATTGCTGGTTTCATAAAAACACCAGTGATTTCTATGTTATTTTCCACTCCTCATAACGAATTTTTTTTCTTTTTGAATGCTCTTCGTAGCTTTAATGTTACATTTTAATGTTCTAAGATGTGTCTCCTAGTTCCCTGTTCTTAACTTGAATATATCTTAAATGTTCTGGGCAGTATATTGTCCCTCATTATTGTAAGCCACCTTGGGTCTTTTTCCAAGGGGAAAGGTGGGGTAAAATATTCAAAATAAATAAAAAAATAAGGGCTTACAAATTGTCAGCCTGCACCCTGAAGATGTGGTCGATCGAGTAAAGTGGTGTTTCAAGATCTGAAAAGCAGGCCCTGCACCTGCAAGAAACTACTAGCAAGAAGACAACTAGTCAAGCACAAGCTTCAACTAGGATCAGCAAGATGCTTAAGCAAAAACAAAACAAAACAAAACAAAACAAAAACAAAAAACCCCAATACATTACAGCTTTGTTTCCTTTGTTTCTTAATCCACCATTTGTTGACTACTGTACTTATATCAAACAGTCCAAAATCCACTCACTCTGCTGCCTTTGTACAAAGTTTTTTTTCATGCTGATGTCAGCTGGCAAGAACCTGTGCTGGTTACCGTTTGTTGGCATGCATGGTCACTTGGAGATTGTGAGGCTTCAACCATATAGGACTGGTAAAAGTTGATGATAAAGAACCATATCCTTGTGGTTATTTCATACACAGGCTTCATCAAGTATCTTCACTGAGTACTGTAGATAATTGTACTTCTTTTCGGGGCTTCCTTTACTCCCTGAAACTGAGAGAGGCATGCTACTTTGATAGTAGCTACTGTGAGGAGCAATTGGGGAATGTATATAGATAGTTAAGACTCCATCTTCAAGAAATCTCCAGGAATTCCCCTGGCAGAATTCTGAGATAGACACGCAGAACAACAGCAGATGCCTACAGACCAGCTTCTCTTGTACTCATCGGTGCCTCCTTCTGCCTGGTTCTCCATTCGAAAACAAGGAAACTGTCCTGGGACTTCCTAGGAGGGATAGTATCTGGGGGGAAGCCTTCTACAGAGGCTAATAGGCAGCAAAACTGTTCATTCACAGAAACAAGTAGACTTCTTACATGAGAATGGACCACAGCTTGGGGTGGAGCACATATTGCATGCAGAAGGCTCCAGATTCAATCCAATAAAATCATCACCTAGGTCTAGGAGGGACGACTGCTTGAAATCCTGATGAGTTGCACCAGTCTATGTTGACAGAGCTGGGCTAGATGGTCTAAGAAGGAATCTAACATAGTTTCCTAAGTTGCTAATTAACCACTAGCCTTAATTTATTTTTTTCTCCTCAAGCTGTTTATTCTTATCTCATCTTAGATTCCTGCTCGCCTTTACTGATCAGTTCTCAAGATGCTCCAGAGCAAAAGGAGAAAACAGCAACTGGGATTCAGTGAAAGAGCAAATTGAAGGCATATATGTACTGCGTCTGGTCTCATGCATCCAGCTTGCCAGCAAGCTCTCCTTCCACTACAGCGTAAGGAGACTGAAGAGTTGCCTTGGGCCTGTTGTAAATAACATCTGTGCAAGCTTTGATTACTTTATCTACCAGGACATCTGCACCAGTTCTGCGGCCTGGCCACTGGCCTGTACAGCCCCTTTGGACTCTCTCTCTCTTATCACTTATGCTATTTAATATTGGCCTGAAACTGCCAGGAGTAGAGGTTTGGAATTTAGGGCCATCAATGTTCTAATGACACTCAACGCTATCTTTCCATTGGATTCCAAATGAGTGCCTCTTGTTAATAGTGGTCTGGATGAAGGAGAGCAAGTTCAAGCTCAATCCAGTCAAAAAGCAGGTGGGGGAATAGGGATTCAAGCTGAGCTGCATAGACTTACACTCTATCTGAAAATGCAGGTTTGTAGCTTGTGTGTAGCTCTTGGTTAATCTCTGGCCTGGATACCTGGTATTGGCAGCAACCAGGAGGGAACAGTATTTGCAAACTCAAACTGGTGTGCTAGTCACACCCATTCCTTGTGATATCAGGCTTGATTAGTTATATCCCAATTAGATTACTGTAACATGCCTGTGGAAACTGTTCAGAAGCCGCTCCAACACAGTACAGTCAGTGAGTTGACTATGGCAAGCCGTTCTGAACACATTGCCACAAAAGCTTCACTAGCTTCTGGACAGCTTCCAAGAACAATTTTAAAATGCTATGATTATAACCTATGAAGTCCTACAAACTTCAATTCAGGCTGTGTCAAAGACAGCATTTTTTCATACAAGCCTGCCAAGGCTTTCAAAATTTGCAGATCATTCCTATATGTGGGCTGGATAGACAACTGTTAGATGGATACACAGTTGGTTACAAGACTGTACTCAGAGAGTGCTTATCGTCTCCTTCTTAAAGTGGAAGGAGGTAACAAGTGGAGTACCCCAAGGCTCTGTTCTGGGCCTGGCACTCTTCAATATTTTTTATTAATGACTTGGATGAGAAAGTGCAGGGAATACTAATCAGTTCCCCAAACGACACAAAACCAGGTGGAATACCAGTCCTAGTCTGGCAAGGCCTCCTCCTACTGATTTCAGTAGCGAGAACTTTGCAGTCTTTTTTAGATCAAAAATAGAGGCCATCCAGGCCGGCTTCAAATCCGGTTGCACTAGCCCTCCCTCGCCATCCCCTGTTGCTGCACCCCCTCACTCTCCTCGATTGGTTGAGTTTGGGCCTGTCTCCTCTTCGGAGGCCTCCAGGGCAATTGCCCACTGCCGACCCGCGTCCACCCCCTTCGACCCTTGCCTATCATGGCTCATAAAAGCTGCCGGAGGGAGTATGCCCGAATGGGCTTCTGCCATTGCCACCGCCTCCTTCAGCGAGGGTTTTTTTCCCTCCCGCTTGAAGGAGGCGGTGGTAAAGCCCATTTTGGACAAAAAAAACGGGCTTCGGACCAATTGGCGAACTATCATCCGATTGCCAACGTCCCCTTCATGGGCAAGGTCATTGAGAGGGTGGCCGCGATTCAGATTCAGTCATTTCTGGAGAAACAGCGGTGCCTTGATCCATACCAGTCCGGGTTCAGGCCTGGCCGGGGGACCGAGACAGCTCTGGTCGTGCTGCAAGATGACCTAATCCAGGCGGCTGACACGAGGTGCTCTACCCTGTTGGTTCTCCTGGATTTGACAGCGGCCTTCAATACCGTCAACCACGGTATCCTACTGGACCGGCTTTCTGAGGTGGGTATCGGAGGCATTGTTCGCAGTTGGCTCCGGTCCTTCCTGGAGGGTCAGCTCCAGTATGTGCAGCATGGTGGAGAGTTGTCGGCCCCGTGGACACTCCCTTGTGGGGTTCCGCAGGGCTCGTGTCTCTCCCCCCATGCTGTTCAACATCTGTGTAAGACCGCTGGCTGGGGTCATTCGGAGATTGGAGCCTGCTGTCACCAGTACATTGATGACACACAGCTCTATCTCTCCTTTTCCACCGCTGCAGTGGAAGCTGTCCGGACTCTCGACCAGTGCCTGGAAGCGGTCATGGCTTGGACCAGGGCCAACAGGCTCAAGCTCAATCACGAGAAGACCGAGGTGATGTTCTTCGGGAGTTCTCCGTCTAGATACGGAGGCCCTCTCCCCAGCTTGGAGGGTGTTTCCCTCCAGCCGGCGGACAGGGTTCGGAATCTGGGCGTGGTTCTGGATCAGCCTCCCCAGTGAAGTGCGCTCTGCAGAGTCCCTGCTGGCCTTTCGCAGAGCATTGAAAACCATCTTGTTCTGTGAGGCCTTCGGAGACCAAGTTTAATTGCTTTTCTTTTCTTTTCTTTTTTTCCTGCCATCTGCTACTAGTTAGCTCAATCAATGTGATGTTCTTCACCTGAGCTACATATGTTTTTTGACAAGGGTGCCAATGTTTTTATCTTAATGTTGTTGTATTTGTTCATTTGTTCGTTTGTGTTTCGATATTTCGCTGATCTGATCAGCCTTTTGTAAGCCGCCCAGACTTCCCTAGGGAAGATGGGTGGGGTGTAAATCCAATAAATAAATAAATAAATAAATAAATAAATAAATAAATAAATAAATACACTGGAAGATAGAAACAACATTCAGAAAGATCTTGATAGGCTGGAGGACTGGGCTGAAAACAACAAAAAGACATTTAACAGGGATGAGTGAAAAGTTCTGCACCTGGGGGTGGGGGTGGGGGTACATATGCACAGTTACAAAATGAGAGATATACTTGACTCAGCAGAAAATGAGCTAGCAATGTGATGTAGCTTCAAAAAAGGTCAATCTATTTTGGGCTACATTAACAGAAGTATAGTAGCTCTCATGAGGTACTAGTATCTCTCTGTTCAGCACTGGTCAGGCCTCATATTGAGCACCGTGTCCTGTTCTGGGTACCACGCTTTAAGAAGGATGCCAACCAACAAACAAGTTCAGAGGAGAGCAATGAAGATGTTGAGAGGAATGGACACCAAGCCCTATCAGGACATACTGAAGGAACTGGGCATGTTTTGCCTAGAGAAAAGAGGTCTGGGAGGAGATATGATAGCACCGTTCAAATACTTATAAGACATCATACAGAGGAAGGGAGGGATTTGTCCTCAGTCATTCCAGAATGTGGGACACATAGTATAGGCTTCAGTTAAGGGAACTCTGATTTAGGCTGAATATCAGAAAACACTTCTTAACTGTTAAGAACAGTACAGCAATGAAATTAACTCCCTCAGGAGGTAGTTAGCACTCCAATGCTGGAGGCATTTAAGAGAAGTGGGACAACCATCTGTCAGATACTCTTTGATTTGGATTCCTTATAGGCCCCTTCCAACTCTATGGTTCTATGATTCCCACTAGCTTCCAAGATTCACTGGGTGAGAATGCAAAATTGGGCCTTCTCTGTGACCATTCACAGGCTCCAGTACTTTCTGAAGAGAGAGGCTAGGCTGGCCACCTGTAGCCCTTTGACCAGCAAGCAAAGACCTTTTTATGCTGGCAGTCTTTGGCTAGTGATGGTCGGCTGAAGACAACCTTTTAGTAGGATATGCGAGTGTTCTTTTATTTCTAGAATATTTAAGGTAGTATAATTTCAGTACTTTAATTAATATGCTTTCAACTGTTTTGACTGTAACAATATAGTGTGTTTAATTACATTTTAGTTTTTGTAGCTTAGTTTGTTTCAGCTGCCTAGGGACCTAGCATGGAAGAAAAGCAGCAAAAAGAAAGAAAGAAAAGAAATAAGAAATAAGAAATAAAAGAAAAATTTAATTAAATAAATGCCAGTGATATTCCCAATGGCCCAGGATGTTGAAATCAATTTATCTTGTGCATTTGGGAGGAATATAGTTACATCATACTGGGGACTCTGAGAAGGGAAAAAAGGAAACTTGAGTTATATAGTATAAAATAATAGTGTCTTTTACAAAGCTTTTTAATGGCTAGTACTTAATAGTAGAGATGGGCACGAAACGAGCAATTTTTCGTTTTCGTTTCGTTACGTAACGAAACGAGAAACGAATTTTGTCTCCAAAATGAAACAAAACGAACCAAAACAACAGAAATTTTGTCGTGCGTTTCGTTTTCGTTGTGGCAAATACATTGAACTGTAATGAATGCTAACGAAACAGCAATTTTTCGTTTTCGTTTTTTTCGTTTTGTTACGTAACGAAACGAAAATGAATTTGTTTGCAAAAAAATCACGAAAAACAAAAACGAACTGAAACGGACCCCCTAAATGACAAACGAAACACCATTTTTTTGAGTCGTGCCCATCTCTACTTAATAGCATTAGGAGATACAGATCTAGTTTTCCTATAACTGATGTGTAGCAAGAGAAAAAACATTGCTTTTCAGTGCAGGTTACACAAGATTGACTGAAGTCCTCTTGTGCAATTACACAAACATGACTTTAAGAGGTGAGCTAAATTAAGACTTCTTCAAGACATTATCTGTTGCATACCCAGTTGACTAACATGGGATTTCTGAACTTATGAAAATTCACTTCCAAATGTTATGTAATTTGCATAAGAGCACAACATGTTATTGTAACGAGAAAGTGGCTTTAATACCAGACGATGACAATGAGTAAAACAATTTAGCATTTTGAGAGTAACATTTACACTTCTGTTTACACAGATCGTTAATAACAACATGGTGTTGAAGTTTCTGACGTCGCTGGGTTTCTCCTATACAACAGAAGAATTGCTAGAATCAGAACTAGCTGTTTTGAAGGCTTTGCACTTTCAGATCAATGTCCCCACCCCTTTTGCTTATGTTGAGATGCTCCTGGAGGTTTTAGGTAAGGACCAGGAAGATTTACTGCCGGGTAAACTTGGGTATAAAAATAAAACATGGCAGCTCTGAGTGGAACAGCGGTTCTTACAATTGGGTAAGTCGGAGGAAGGGGAGGAAGAGAAAACAACATGCGGAAGGCATTTGAGATAACTCAGTTACAGGTATCTATTACAAATTGATTGATAAGCCAGAAACAAATAGCTTAAGTTACAGGGGGAGAGATTCTAACTTCAAAGAGAAGTATAGCTCGTCTGCCTGCAGCAGCTCCCGATGCTTTTTCTTTCTCATTCTTAGGATACAACGGCTACTTGCTTCCTACAAAAGAACTTCAGGACATGTGCAAACATTTGCTGAGCTTAACGTACCTCTTGCGGAGCAGTATTTACGAGACGTTACTGAAATCTTCCATTGAAAATTCATCTCCAAGTGAGCTGCAACTGTAAGTTCTTCAGAGTTACAAACTTGGAATAAATGTGTGCTGTAGAGGGGTAAAAATTTCAGAAGGGATAGGGCACCGTATGTTCTGTACCTAGACTTCAGTACTGTATGTCTATCTGAGCTCCACAAACTCAAAACCAAGAAAACCCAAGTCAGTTTTCTAGGCAACGCATCTTAACAGTGACTTGTTTGTAAGCAATGCACAAGAAAAAAAAACCAAAGTCTCGCTTTAGTAGAGGTGAGACTGTTCCATGGCACTGTCGTGTTGGCGACAGCAGTGAATGTGGAGTTCTCAAAGTAAGTCCTTGTTTAATTTGAACGAAATAGCTGATAGCAAGTTTGAGATCTGGTGGTTTCTAGTTTGGAAACTATTCTGGCTGTTAGTGTATCTAATTCTACTATTCCAAGTACTGTACAGTAATATGTAATTCTATGATCTGAATCATTGCAGCACCAAAGGTGTTGCTAGGAAGAGAATAGGTTGATGGTAGAGAACATGTTGGAGCTGTCTGTTCTTATATTGTGCTAGCAAAATCTTTTTGAAATTACCATGCACCCAAAGTGAAAAGCAATGTAGAATACTTTTTTTTTACATCAGTGGCTTCTTTATTTTAATTTTTTTCTTTGCCAACTATCAGTCAGTCAGGATGGCTCAAAAAGAGCATATACATGCGGTTCAGAGGTACTGTGAGAAAACAAATGGTAATTTTCCCCATCAATATACAAGTCCTTTAGAAGGGATAGAGAAGTGACTCCACGATTTTGCAAAATATATTTTGAATTCTTTTTGAATTAATTGACTAGTTTGAAAAATTTATAATGAGTGAGGCATAAAATGATCCTTTAAGGTGAAACTGTACAGATTACAATGAACTCCATATATTATATTAGTAAAGGCAAATGGTACTGCCTTCAGGTCCTTTCATTAAGCAAGGGTGTTGTATTTTTCAATACCACCACACTATACTAACAGCACAGTGAAAAGTCCATTTTCATCTCTTGCTATTAGCGCCGTTGAGATATACCCAAACAAGAGTCATGGGCATCTAGCCATTATTGCCAAAGACATTATGGATGGTGACTAGTCCCTTCCCCACATCACCATCATTTCTCAAACTTTTGGAAGCAGTTCATTTTCCAGCAGTTCAAATTCAGCACTTCCCTATTGGCCCCACTTCCAAGTTTTCAAGTGTGTAAACATAACAGATACCTATATTGATGGCCACAATTTCTCAGTGTATTTGTTTTTAAAAGGATATACAGTACACATTTTTTTCCTCTAGCACAGCAACACTCGCATCTGGTGATTCATTATCTGTGGCTGGTTTTCTGTGGCTAAAAACTCACCAGACAGGTTCACGTCTCTCCATTACATGGGACAAAATACAAAAGTGCTACTACTAGTACAGTCTAGCACCTCTTTTTGTGGATAACTGTTTCAGTTTAAAGTGGCAGTCAGTAGGGGAGAACATCGAAGGCCCCATGTTTATATACTTTTCAGGTTGCGGAAAAATGGACAAGTGAGAAATCCACTGCCCTAGCACAAGGATGAGCAACTATAGCCCTCCAAAGTTGCATTTTACTCAATGCTGTTCTAAAGACGTGGCCTTTTTGAAGCTTGATGTTCCAGGTTTGGATGGGCAACTATAGCCCTCTAGAGACTGTGGGACTGCCATTCACCCTCAGTCTTATACAGCATAGCCACCGGTGAGGGATCATGGAAGTTTCAGTCCCATGACACTGGGAAAGACATCCGCCTATTCCAATTTAGAATGTAAGATTTTTACAAGGCCAAGGCTGTAGGGTGACCAAAGTACAACAAAGTTGCTATTGGACAACAAATCCCAGCAAGGCTACCCAGCATTGCCAAGAGTACAACAGAATGGGCACCGCAGCCTCAGAACATCATTCTAGAGGACTGCATTTTAGCCATCTCTATTATAGAGGTTGTAGGAGAAGGGAGTCTGGAATATGGGAAATAAGACTGGTTGGAAATGAGTTTTCATTCATTAAAAGGGTCAGTTACATTGACCTTATTTCACAACACTTGGCGCATATTCATACAGAGGAATAACCCTCACTGTAATAACTGAAACTTACTTCTGAGCAGACATATACAGGATATTACATTATTTTAGCAATATCCCTTTGATGTTGCTACAGACATTCTGGCCATTGTGAAGAGATGCCTTTGAAGTACACATTTAGATACTAAACACAGCCCCAGGATATATAACATCAGCTCAATTCTACACCCATATGGGTTTACAATATGTGGTACTCTTATTAGCTGCAGGAACAGCCAGGCCTTTTCTTACCTTATTTCAATTTGACAGAGCCAAGTTTGTATCTGTAAAGGAAGATCTCATGCTACTGGCTGTTGGAGTCATCGGTGCCAGCTCTTTCTTGCTAAATGCTGAGGGCTGGATTCAGGTACGTACACTGTAGCTGAGCCCAGTGGCACGGAGGGGGAACAGGTTGTAGCCAATCATGAAGCTGAATCCAGTCTGTCCCTCCCTTTGCAGGGAATCCCTCCTTAAAGCATCACTGCTTAGCCTCACCCCATTTCTCTTGAAAGGTTGTGGAATACCTCAGTGACACCACAGGCATCAGTGTGCAGAGCATTGTGGAGGCCATCTATGCCATCCTGAAGCACATCATTGGCAGTGCAGGAGATGAATGCTAGATTTTCACCTCATTGCAGGTGAGGGACCTGCTCATTCAGCAGTATGCTGCCATATTTCATTATTAATTTGTGGGTGCAGGAAAAAACAAGATTCCCATTCATAGTTCAGAATGTTAAATGTCTGTTTCACGGGTTAATGTTTGCATGGGATAGGGGTGAAAATTTAAATAAAGGATTTCAACACTTTTCCACTACCAGCTATTAAAGACTTAGTTTTCTGCAAACAACACCGGTAAAGAGTCTGGCTGCTTGGACAAACATGGTTTTGTGTATTGCTTACACATAAGACTTATTTATTCTGAAAGTCTTGTTGGAGGTGGAAGTCTAAGTATGGATTAATGAATTTCTAAACAAGCAATATTAAGTGCCTCTAAGTCTGTCTCTTACGAATAAAGGTACTGTGTTTTTCTGAAACAAGCTGGTTTTATTTTTGTATTTCTGAAGGTAGTGTAGTGTCGTAACAAACAGAAAGCTCTAATCACCTCATGACTAAGTAGTGTAATTACTCTTACCATGTCTGAAAGCTGCCTGTCAGATCTCCCTTTTGCTGCCTGAAGTGAACTGATCCTTGCTGATAGTTAAGCCACTTCTTTCTCCACCAAGAGCCCCGTGCTTTGTCCACAGGTATTCAATCATGGTATGGAACATCCTGCTTGTTCTACTTGAAAATGAAATTAATATGAAATGTTTTGCCAACTGTAGGGGTGTGAGGTTATACTGCTCCCTTCAGCCAAGTCCTGCTTTCAGCATAGATGAAGCAATCTGCAGCAATGCTGCAGAGGAGATTCCTTCTTCGCCGCCATCATCATTTATTATAGAACTGGGAAGACACCCAGGCTAGACCCCACTTCAGGTTTGTCAGCATGAACTTGAGTGCTTTTGTCCACTGCTCCTCTGAGTTAAACTGAGTCTTAATGGAATAAGACCCACCACTTCCGCCTGTGTCTTCAATCTTGCCCTTTTCCACGTCCATTCTGCATTGGAGAAACGGAGATACAGTTAGGTTCTCAAGCAGAACTATTTGGGAATAATTTTGGAGCCTCCCCCTACTTTTTGGAACTACATAGCATTTCAGTGATGGAAGAAGCTGGGCCAACCAACATTTCCTATCCAGTGCCAGAAGCCAGCAGAGTAGGCTGTGGGGGGCGGGGGCATATACAGTAACTGAACCATAATTGTTGCTAGAAGGGTCATGAAAAACAGTAATTCCTTTCAGTGGAGAGAAGCTTTCTCTGTGCCACCAGATGGACTCAGTCACACTTGAAGATGTGTCAACTACTTCTAAAGAACCCTCGAGACCCCGCAACAGCTCAGAGGGCTTTTAAACATGAGTAAAAGGAGAGTATAGAAAAGCAAGAATGTTGTATATGGTGCATGCACAAAAGAGCATCTGTGCCCTTACTCCTCTGCAGGAAACACAGCACTGTTAAGCATTCTGTTGGAATCCATAATATAAAACCATCTATTCCACCAGCTGTTTCCCAAAGCAGTGAAGCAGCATAGCTGTAGGGCAGCCTCAAAGCTCTACCCTTTCTAAACATGGTTAAAAGCAGAGAGATGGGCACTAGTTGTCTTCCCTGTTTAACACCAAAGGGTAAAGGCTAAAAACAAACCACCCAGGTCTGTGAGATCTACCCCACATACATATTTTCATTTACCCAAAATCTCTCTGGAGTCAGTTTGAGTGGACAGTTGTTTTTGAGAGAAAGGAATACCACTTAATTGATTTCTACTTTCCAGTGCCAGCAATTTTACCTGTAAGGCAAACAAAAGCGTGTCTCGCCCTTTTCTACTTCCTCTTTGAATTGCTGCACACAGTCCAGGAATGCCACCATGGCATGGTCAAACTTGTTATCCCAAAAGAATCGCAAACCTCCTGAACAGTAGAGGGGCAGCTCCTTGAAGACACAAAGACACCAGAAATGAAGAACTGCGCCGCAACTCCCTAAGACATTTGAGAATGCTGCTTTATGTTTTCAGGGGATCAAATAACCAAACTCAGTTACGCCACATACATTCCAAGGGTTTATGTCAGCCTTATTCCCTCACAGAAAGAACAGTGAATTTAGGAAAACAGGACTTTGTAGTCATTCACATTTCTGTTCTGCTACTTTCATCCTAGACTTAAACAGCCTATATGGACACAAGTTTCAACAGCTGTACCAACATCATACTTCACTTTGGGGGACAATAAACAAGACCTGTATGTCTTCCCTGTTATCCCAAACTGCAACAAGCTGCATGAAAAACTAGAGGTACAGGCATGACATCAGAGGCTGAACCACTGAGAACAGTAGCCATAGTGCTTGTCTAAAAGACACTCCAGCCACTATGTCTGTGGTTTGGGTCTCCAAGTGTGTGTGCACACCTGTTGCCTCCAGCTCTCTTTTGATCTCCTTACCACTGCCTCCCTGCCATAAGGAAAGCAGGAGACATACAGAGAAACATTGAAATCCTGATCATAGTAGAGGTTGAAAGGGGACAGAGTAGCCATGGCCTGAAGAATAGGAGATGATATTGGAAAGGCTCTCTGCAGATGGGCTGCAGAGCAAACATATATGTGGAAGGATGGAGATGGGGAAAATGATGACCTTAAGATCATCACCAGTCTGTACTCAGCATTAAGAGAGATTTTTTTGTCTATATTTATACAGTATAGCTAACTAAGACATAACCTTAAAACAGCTAACAAGATTAAGTGGGGTCTTGCCCTCCATACCCATCACTGCCATCTACCCCTGGGGCGGTTTAAATTTTTTAATTACAGTGTGTAAACACATGTAAGCTAGGTACTCATTTTGCCGACAAAAAATGGAAGGCTGATCACTCTTCAGTTTTTCCCAGCCATGTTCACCTGCTAAGGATCACATGGAGAGCTAATACCCAACTAATAATAATAATAATTTCCTTCAAGGAAATGCAATCCTCAGCACAAAAAAGATCACTCTTTAGTTTTTCAGCCATGTGCTAAGGATGCATGAAGAGCTAATAATAATAAGAAGAAGAAGAAGAAGAAGAAGAAGAAGAAGAAGAAGGAGGAGGAGGAGGAGGAGGAGGAGGAGGAGGAGAGCACAAACTTAGTTTTCATGGATTTCCCATATTCAAATCATTAAAACAGCACACTTTCTTTTCATGAAACACCAGTTCTTCACTAATTTCATACCAAATGCCACCAGTAAATTTTCTAGATGCCTTCCTGCACCTCTCATGAACCTATCCTCTGCTTTAAATTAATAGGACCCTCTCACAAGCAGTGAAGACTGGCATTCTACACAGCTTGAACCCAAGAAAATCACACTCCTTACCTTAGATTTGTCTGTGAGAGACTCTAAATAAGAGTGATTTCCATATGGAATCAGACGGTACCTGCAAGAAACAGGGCAAGATGGCTTTCGAATCAGTTTACTGAAAATTAAAGTATAATGTTTTTTGAATAAATCTGTAAGAAATTCATTAGTTTTCCTTTTTTCCATGGACAAATTACATTTTTTTAAAGGGAGCAATGTCATGAATGTTTAGTCCTACCTTTGAAAAGTCAGGCCCATCTTGTTAGCAAGAGCATGAAGGAGCAGCACGGTCTGCCCCCAAGCTGCGTTGATCTCATTCCATTCTACAGGGACACTGGGCAGGCGTCCCAGGCGGAAGTTGTTTATTGTCCCAAACTGTCCACTATGCCTGTACGAGTCAGAGATAAGCATCAGTCAGTCCTTAGTGAAAATGCACAAGGATCTTCCCCAAGCAGCCTTTTAAATGTACAAATTCAGCTACCTAGAATTTGCTTTTCCAAAAACGCTATTTCATGAAGTGTCTAAATTCCTATTGCTTAGTGTAGTAAATCACACTAGGGTAGGCCTGCTGAATCAATGGGGATATACGGAATCATGCTACAGTACAGCTGCTGTTAGAGTAAGCCCATCTGAAGCTATGGAACTTAAAACGAGTTGACTCACTAAATCCCCATTGATTCAATGGACCTATGCCAAGCAACAGGAACTTGGCCAATCAGTCCTAACTGCTGGATGTCCGCAGGACTGTGACCCTCATCTGTCTCCTTACTAACCATGTTGCTTCCAGCAGAATGCCAGTTCTAATGCTTTTTGCTTCAAGAACAAAACAAAGCTGAAGGTTTTCTAGGGGAGAGTATTGATAACCTTTTGCATTAATTGCGTGGTAGCAGAAAGGAATAATGAGTTTAAAAGGGCTTACCATCTATGCTCAGTAAATCGTGTTCTCAAGGAATTCTGTTATTGAGCAGAAATGTGTGTTTTCCATTTTGAGAAACAAAACCCTGTAATTGCAATTCTTCAAGTGGCCATTTGTGAATTCAACTTTTTAGGCTCTAGAATTTTCCAAGGTCTCTGGGCAGGCACAGAGGAAATCCCAATGTGTGGTGTATTGAGACCACAAAGAAGAACCACATGTTACAAGTAACAATCTTAACCAAAACCCGTTGCTTTTTTCTTACAGCAAGAGGTACCTGTAGCACCATTACTTTAAAAACACAATGTAACAACTAGTAGCATTGTTCTGTTTTTGGTTCAACAAGCGGCATAAAACACTTCTCCTAAAATATTAAATTATGGGTTCATTTCAATGGATTTGGAGGCTTTTTTGGAGTTAGGTAATCTTTGAATAAAGACAGTTGCAAAGTATGGCACGGTTCTTCTGCAATACATGACAAATCACATCCACAACATTACTTTTTAAAAAGTACAGTATGACCCCTGTATCCACTGACTCCTCATCCACGGATTCAGTTATCCGTGGATGGCCAGGGGCAAGGGCCCTGCTGACAGCCATGGCGGTGCAAAGCAGCAGGAGCACCCTGCTGAAGGCTCCAGCAACGGGAATGCTCTGTCGGTGGCTGCTGTGGCACAAGGAGATGGGAGTGCCCTGCTGGTGGTTGCACAGTGTCACCGCTTTTGCCCCCCTCCCCCCCACTGTCGCCTCCTCCTCACCACTTCCACCGCTGTCACCATTGGATAAGAGCATTCACTCTTATCCACAGATTTCTGTATCTGCGGGGTACCTGGGAACCAATCCCCCATGGTTGTGGGGGTCCTACTGTAATGGTAATTGATTTAAAAGTTAGATTCCCATGTATATTCCACAAATGGGAAATAAAGCTATGACTGGTTTGGCAAGGGGCATGAGTATGAGAGAGAAAATTCCTGGAACAGATGGATGATAATCATCCAGAAAGAGACCCCTTTTGAACCATCTTCATTCACCATGAAGCTGATTCTTCTGTAATAGTGGCAGCAGCTAATCAAAAGACCCTATGTGGAGATTTTTGCTCATTGAAACTGTGTGTTTTAATTTACAAGCATACAACCCGTCACCTGTAAGGATCTGTCCTCTCTCTAATACTGATCATTTCTTTATATTTCTCAGTTCTAGAGACAAGTTTGCATGGCCAATAAACCTGCTCTATATGAACAGTATCCTCTCAGTGTGTCTGGCCTTGATTCTACTATGACTTCCCACTGCAGCCTGTACCCTGACCACCACCCACACAGCCACCCTCTTTGTCTTACCAGATATGGAAGGTAGCATTAAAAACATTGGTTTTCTTCAGCTTGTCCAGTTGCATTTGGGCATAGCGCATTTGGTTATCCACACTTTTCAGTTCATCATCCAGTTCCAATTGTTGCCTCTTGAATTCACTGTATTCTTTTTGGTACCTCCAGGGAGCATTAAGTAGAGATGGTTATGCATCTGTGACACAGGACAACCTTCCTCTTCTACAGGCAGTACAAAATGAATTGGAACTAGAGCATTGCTATATCAATAAATTGCTCCATAGAAATCTCCTTGATTAGGAAAGAGGAAACCTTCCATTTGATAAGGTTAGAATGAGGAAGAGGCCAATACTTTAAGGACTCTTTAAAGAGTCTTGATGTGAACAAAGTTTTGGTCACAGGCCAAAAGACAAACAGACAGACAGTAATGATGGACTGTGCTTAATTAGTTGAAAACCATGAACTGCTTTTATCTCCTTTTCCAGGTGTTCCGTAAGTCTATATACTGTATTATTTACACATATCTTACTTACTATCAAAGCTTGAAAAGAAATGGGAATGGCCTTGCAAGGAGAAAGTGAAAGCTGATGTGAAATGCAAGAAAACCAGGATAAGATCTGAAGAAAAGGCACAACAACAAAAAGAGGAAACAGGACAAAGATGCAGTGAGAAATATATGAGACCATAGAGAATTTCAAGAAACGGAAAAGATGCTTCCAGCACAGGCGGCAAACATAAAGAGGAACAAAGACAAAAGGCCAACGAGGAGGAGCTTGTGAGGCCATAGTCAGAACAAGTTAGGACACGGCAACATTTTCAACCACAGATTGTGACAGGGCCTGGCGAAGCTAGCAGTTGCAAGACTTGGCAAGAGCTTAGCACTCACTCTACTTCATCCCGATCCAGCCTCTCCGCCTCAGCCCTGACCTTCTCAAAATCTTCAGCCATCACCTTGCGCTTCTGCTCCACCTCCTCCAGCTCCTCAATCAGCCTCTCCTCCTCAAGAGCAAATTCCTTGAGCTCCAGCTGCAGTTTCTCTGTGTCGTCCTCATTCATCTGTTCCAGGATTTCCAGGCATCTCCTGCAGAGGAAATCCCCAACACAATGATCCAGGGAATGTCAAGGATTTGTGCAGAACATTGTTGCCTCACCTCTTCATCCTGGTATCTGTGCTGCAATTCAGGTTGCACTGCAGTGTGCATGTAGTGTGACACTTACCTTTAAGTGCTAGCAGTCTGCTTTCATGTTAAGAAAGAAGCTGCTATTTGTACACTATGACTTAAAAAGCCCTTTTACACGACCCCTAAGATCCGCTGGTAGCTTAAATTCGGATCCCCCCCCAGCCAGATATCATGTGGGTTTTGATCCTCTTCCTGTGTTCCCACCCTTTCGCACTCTGTTGCTTCTGTCTGTGGTGAGGGGAGGGAGAAAAAAATGCAGGCTCACCTCCGCCTGCCATCGGAGCAGCCCCGTAGGGATTCCTGTCTGTTAAAGGGGCGGCGGGGACAACAAAAACAAACAGAAGGCGAGGAGAGTCTGGCATCCACAGCTTTACAATCTGCATCAGATTTTTTTAACCCCCGGAGACCAGGTACTTGTAAAGTGTGCTGGGGCGCGCTTAAGTGGGCGTGGGCGTACTTTATTTTTCTTAAAGTCTGCTGCTGGTGGGAAAACAATTTTATGCTCCGGATCTGCAAGTGTTTTGCAGTGGATTTTAGGGGCCGTGTAAAAGGGCTCAAACTGGCATGATGTTCACACTGCTTTCAACAGAAATGACTTTGGGAAATATAAGCAATACTCATGGAGTCTTAGGAAATCATGGATTTTTGTTTCTGTTACATTCTTGAATTCTCTTCTTACTCACTTGTAATTCTGACACTCATTCTCTGTGATATTGAGCTGTGTGTCAAGCTGATCCAGAAGAGTGTCTGTGCATTCCTCACACAGAGGATGATCCACATCTGTCTGTCCAGACATGATGTCAAACAGATCACCTGTAACCTGAAAGGAGATGATTGTGAGTGCAGAAAATAAAAATAAAAATTGCACAAGCCATCTGACAAGCCAAGCTTCCACCCAGAAAAATCTAGGTTTTCTAGCTTCTGCATCATTCAAAGAGCAAAAAAGATTCAAAGTAACCCAACTCTGTATTTCTAAATGCTCAATTTGCATTACTGCCAGCCTGAAAGATGTACAGTACATGGCATGCAAGAACAAGGGACGACTTACCTTGAGTCTTCTGCTGAGGTTTTCCATTGTGCCCCCATCCGAGGCCTCTCCAATAAGAGTGAAGCTGTTAGCACTTTCGGTTGACATCATCCTGAAAAATAGCATGATTTTACCTGCAACTACATCTACATATTTGGTTAGTGCCATTCATCCTCAACCCCTCCCTATTATCTATTATGCCTAAATAAAATAACAATGTACAGTTTAATTTGTAAGGTCTTGCTTCCATATCCAAAATGGGAAACAAGAAAAAGTGGTGTTTTTATATTTTCAAAAAGCTTTAGTAAGCAATGATAGAAGTTACAGTACATAGAACACGTTTATTAAAAATACTAAGATTTAACACAGAAAACAACCACACAAAGTGGGCCACGATCAAAAATTAATTGAAACAAGTGAATAAACATCTACCACACACGCAATAAGAGGAAAGCCCACTTTGGTCAAAGTTGAACACACAACAAGGTTCACTTGAAGTATGTCTGTAATGGAAAATAAAGGCTGTGGTGATTTAAAAAGTTCAGTTGATCTTTGGATCTCTCCTTTCCAGAATATTCCTGAGTTCATCCCAAGAATCATTTAGCACCCTGTTTTTCCGTCTTCATTGTGTGGCTGTATGCAACTTATCTGGAGCCACTGTTCCATAATGAAACTTTCTGATATGGAAAACTCTTGCTCACTCGGTACTGTGTACAGTATATTCATTCTCCGACTGAACTAACAAAAGAAGGCTTCTAGCTAATAGAGATGGGAGCTCTAACCCCTACGGGGTACAGTACCTCCCCCGTATATGCTAATTCGCCATCTGTGGATTCAGTTATCCGCGGCTGGTGATCACTGGGCGGTGGGGGTTGGTGGGCTGACAGGGGCAAAAGTTGTGCTTTTGCCGCCAGCACCCCTGCTGGGAAGGGTGGTGTACCAGGTAGCAGGAGAGTGTACCTTTGTATTTACTATTTATTTATTTATTTATTTATATACTGCCCATCTTCCAACAGAACTCCAGGCGGTTTACAATAATGCAATAAAAGGAGAGCACAACAGTAAACATAATAGTAAAACAAAACAAAACTGTGCTGTCCAGTCCACCCGAAAGTGCAGCAGCACTGGGCGTGCTCTCCCACTGCCCTGTCTGCCACCCTGCCCAGCTGGTGTGGGTTAGTCCCGGGGAGAAAGCTGTGCTGCATAGCTTTCTCCCCCAGCACCTCATCACTCCCCCTGGACAGGGTGGCGGGCAAGGACGCCTTCATTCCACCAAGTCTGCCGCACCGCTGCACCTTCCCATGGGACAGGCGGCACAAAGGCGCTCTCTCCCACCTCCCAGTCCACCAACCTGCCCAGTGGGAGTGGGTTAGTGCCAGGGGTGAAAACTGCACAGTGTACATCCCCCAGCACTCCACCAACATTTGGGGGGGGGTCAGTGCAAAAGCTTTCGGCCCCAGCACCCCTGTCACCACTGGATAAGAGCATTCACTCTTATCCACAGATTTTGGTATCCGCGAGGTGGCACCAAACCAATCCCCTGTGGATACAGGGGGTCCTATTGTATACTATATATAGCCGATGGATATATGCTCTCCATTCTTGCAGTACTGTTCTGCTTTGCTGTTGAGTATACGCCTACATATGGAACATGGACAAAATATGTTGTTGTGCAGTAGCAAAATTTGCAATCCTGGAAATGGACATTTACTACAAATGCAAAAGACAGTGTACACAACCTCTGACCAATACCTGGCTGGAGGAATGAATCTTCGTGACACACCATCCTGGCGGTTTTCAACAAACACTTCCTGAGAATAAAAATTCAGTATCACTGTCTTCTTACAGATTTTCACCAAAAGACATCATCATCCACAGTTCAAACTTGCTTACCCGAGTTCTAGTTAACATGCCCTTACCATGGCCTTCCAAATGCACTTAAAACCATTACAGATCCATTCATAAAGAGTACCAGGCCTCCTAATACATAATTTTGCACTATGCAATGCTGATTTAAACCACAAAGCTATTTAAAAATACAAAACTGCCCTCTAGGAATCAAGCCATAATTCTTTACCTCTGTCAAAGTGCTCTCTTCCTCTGGTGCATCTCCCAGTTTTGCTGGAGCAGTAGTAAGTAGAGGAGCTAAAATACAAAAATACTAAATTAAGCTTCAATGAATGTCTTATGAATGCTTGTGGTTTCTGTATAATACCTAAGCTATGGTAGCTCAAAAACAATATAAATACTCTCTGTATATGCACAAACATGCTCTCTTTTTGAACTGTTATACTGTATCCATATTTCTATGGGCGCCCTTCAGAGTAAGTTCTGCTGGTGACCTTCATAACAAACATATACTTCATTCATTTCAAATCCCACCCCACCCCCCATGGCACTGGTCTCCATTGGTTGTATGCCACCCTCTCTTTCTTGCTTTTACCTGTCAGCTCTTGGATAGTCACTTTGTCCAGGACCTTGAAAGATGTGTCGAGTTTAAGAGGCTGGCTGCAGCGCTGGCAAACAAAGCTGACCTGCATGGTGCAGGCAGGGGACTTGGTGCCATCCATACCTATATTGGGGAGGAGAAAAGACATCAGTCTGAGAATTTGTGTGTGTTCCTTCTAGCACTTTCTAGTTCAGGGATAAGGACTGAGGGACTCTTCAGGCATTGCTAGTCATCCTTTATCCTTGCCTAAGCTACCTAGGGATGAGGGCAGTTGCAGTCCACTAGCATCTAAAGAGCCAAATAGTCTATCTTTACTCTAGGTGAATACTGTTTAATTTATGGTTTAGTTCAGATATCTCAGCTGGCAGTTCTGATTACAGTTGTATCAGCTGGGGGGGGGGTCAGATGAAACACTTTAAAGAGGTAAACATCTCCTCAGTAAATATCTTCTGGAAACACTACAGGGGGATGATTCAACTGCTAAACTCAAACTAAGCCTGACCAGAAAACAACAACCTCAAAACCAAATCAAGCAGGTAGCCACCCAAGCTGAAGTTTAAAATGAAGATGCATTTGCTGGAAAACAAGATCTCCTAAGTTCAATTGACACAGAATTGCAACTATAGCTGCTAGCTTCTCCCCCCCCCCAACCTACTGGGGGTAGACAGGCTGTATCTGCCATTACTCAGGAGTAACCCCAGGGTCCTCAATAACATGGTGCATATAAGTTAGGCAAAATAACTGCATGCCTTCATATCTTTTGCCTAACTTATAGGCCATGGACTCAAAAAGTGGTGGTCCATTATCAGGAGATGCAAACGGGACCCCCTTTAATGATCTAGAGAGGAGGCACTTCTGCTGGAGGCAGTGCCACGAAAGATGCTCACGGTTGTTCTGCGGGGAGATCTGCTCAAGTCTTCCTCCTGTGGGGTCCCTTCTCTCTTTTCTCTTAGGGATCCCTCGCCCAGTTGCCCGATCAAAACAAGGCTTCAGAGTCGCTTTTCTCTTCCGGGGAATTCGCAGAGTATGACGCCACCCAAGGGGGCGTGGCAAAGATAGAGCCCGCCCCTTGCCGTTCCCGGGGTCTCCATCCTCTCAGGCTCTCCTAAAGGATCCCAACCCCACTTGCGGGTCACTTGATCGGGAGAGATGTAATCCCCGAGTTGTAGCGGTGGAGAAAGACGCGACTTCTGACGATTTTAATTCCGCGGGACTCATAATGCATGCCATTGCACTTGTAACTTTCTAATGTTACAGGCATTTCAATGTCATGCATTTAAAACTAACAACCACGTCCAAATCAAATCCGGCTATGGTGCGCCTACTGTGAAAAGGGTTATTATTATAGTCGCGAAATGGTGGCTCACAAACCAGCCCGTCAGTGTTCCTAATTCCCTATATTAAAATTTATAAAGCGGACACGAATAAATTAAGGGCATAGCTAAAGGCAGAACAGAAGGGGCCATCTTGACCATCCGCACAAAGCAGGGGCTATTTTTAAACCCCTGCTCAAGATCTACGTTTTGAAAGTATATTATACAGACACTGCCGTTAGTGGCCCAATTTCTGCACTTCTCGCTATCATTAAACTGGATGCGTGTATCACTGACAGATCGTTTTTGTAATGCGCAGGGAAATTACAGCCCGATCTTTTATGCCTCACCGAACTGCAGAAGTTTCATTTCTCAAACTTGAAAACTTCCTCTTTGCTTACGAAGCATAAGAAAATTTACTTCCAGTAAACATGGCTACTTTTTATTATGCATCTCATCGATCAAAATTTAGGCATAATGCTCGTCACTCCTTATCATGGTAAGTAGCTGTTTTAGCCAATCCGTCGGTTTCCAATACTGCAGCTCAAAGTAAACAAATGCACATATGTCACTTTTGGCTGGTGTTTCAGAGAGGGTAGCCGTGTTAAGTCTTTTCAAGAATTTCAGGCAAAAATCAAAGAAAAACAAAACAAAACAAAACAAAACAAAACAAAAGACACAAGCATGTGGCACCTTAAAGACTAACTTTCATATTTTAATGTGACGTTTCGTGCACATCTGCACTTCAGACATATATAGCAGCAGAATGAGGTGTGAGATATAATATGAGCTGAGATATACATTTCATAGCAGATATTCATGGGTTGTGGCCTAGATATCATAGGCTGTAGCAAATAGGGGGTGTATAGGGGAGGGGAGGAGGGGGGAGGGGGGAAGAGGAGGGACAGTTAATTAGTAGAACTGGTGAGAATATTAAATGTGAGTTTGAGCTGTATAATTTATGGTTTTATGGCTCACGCCAGCCTATGTTATTTTTTAAAATGTGGGAAGTAAATTCCTCAAGTGATAGAAACCAGATCAGGTCAGAGGGGTGGTGGAAAAGACAGGGGGGGGGGCAGAGAGAGAATGGAAATTGTTAAGTTAGAGTCTATGAAAAGAATGATAATGTAGAGTTTTTACCTTACAGTCTATGAGAAAGTGGCAATCTGGTAATATTACATTTGATAATGACTCAAGAACCCCCAACTAATGTTCATTTTTAAGGACATCTTATTAGCTAGATTCTGTTCCAAAACGGTGGCCTTAGGCCAAAAATTTTTAAGACATCTATAGACAAAACATATATTTTAATGTGAGTTTTCGTGGACACAAACACCTATCAGGCACTTATTTTTGTCTTTTTATTATTATTATTATTATTATTATTATTATTATTATTATTATTATTAATAATAATAATAATAATAATAATAATAATAATAATAATAATAATAATAATAATAATAATAATAATAATTTGCTAGTGGCATTTGGCGTGGAATTAGTGAAGAACTTGTGTTTCATGAAAAGAAACTGTGCTGTTTTAATGATTTGAATAATGGGAAATCCAGGAAAACTAAGTTTGTGCACATTATTATTATTATTATTATTATTATTATTATTATTATTATTATTATTATTATTATTATTATTATTATTATTATTTTGCCTGGCATGAGGGGACCAACGTGGCGCCCTCTTCTTGCAGTCCATCTCTAGATGTCCCTCGCCCTTAAGACAGTGGTGTCCAAACTTCAGCCCTCCAGATGTTTTGGACCACAACTCCCACAGTCCTTTGTCACTGGCAATACAGGCTTGGAATTCTGGGAACTGTGGTCCAAAACATCTGGATGGCCGTAGTTTGGACACCCCTGCTCTAAGAGCAGGCGCCCAGCGGCTCCTCGGCCAGGCTCTGCTCCAGCTGTCGTGGCTCTTCCCGCCACGAGCCGCCAGCGGTCCCAGCCCCAGCGGAAACCGGACCCAATCAGCCGACGGCCCTCTCCCCTCCCTCGACGTTGATAGGCTTCGGCGGACCGCCCACGTGCCCTCACGCTCCTCCCACAGGCAAGCGGAAGTCGCCGGGCCCAGGCGCCTGCGCACATGAGCGGATCTGGGCCGGCTGACAAAGGCAGAACGGGGTCGTCACGTTGCCCAAGTCCGCGCCCTCCCATTGGTCGCGGGCGAGCGGCGGCGGCGGCGGCGGGGCGTTATGTCGTCATTTCCGGCAGTGGCGAAGCCGGTGGTTTGCCTGGGTGGTCGCGCGCGAGGGACAGAAAAGAGACGGATCTGGGTCGGGATCCCGGCCTCCCCGCCCTGCCATGGCCTCCCTACTCAAGGTGGACCCGGAAGTTAAGATCAAGGTAAGAGGAGAGCACGGGAGACGGCCAGAACGAGCGCCCACCCCGGGCGTGCCCTTAGGCGTGTGCAGAGTGCCGAACACGCGTCTCAAGTCGACCGCGCGTTCCTCCGGCGGCATCTCGCCGTTTGTGAGGCGCCCACCGCGACCGCCTCCTGCTCGTTGCAAACTGTGGGGTGGAAGCCGAAGGCCCTTCTAGCCCTTCCTTTCCATCCCTTGCGGCAAGAAGTCCGTTAGCCTTGCGCACGTTGTAAGCGGGCTCGAGTGTTTTGTGCTTTCAACACGTCCTGGTGTGGCCTTTTAAAGATACAGGCCATTGGCTGTGACAGCATCCTGCGGCTGCACCTTCTCCATACCCTAGTTCGGTGCGGTAAGGTCTCCCATCTGGCTGGGTGGATTTAACATGATTCAACGCAACCAAAGGCCTTACGTTGGCAAGAATAAAATCAACTTAACTAATTTCCCCAAGTTATATCAAGTATTTCTTGAAAAACCATGTGTAACACTTGGTAGCTAAAGCATACTTATTGGTGACTAAATCATAATAATGTACAGCTGTACCGGAACCTAGTAATTTATACTGTAATTTAAACAAAAGCATAACAAACACTCTCTGGCTATGTACCTAATATACCTTTTGAGCTAGATCTTGAAGCTCTTCTCTGCAAGTATCACCTGTAACTTATTTTTCTACTGAAATAAGATATCTAAATTTTTTGTTTTATTTATTTTATCACTTGTTAAGTTATTTACATAGCCCAGTTGCTATCAGATTTCAAGAATGGTGTAGTAGAGTATTGCTTAAACAACTAGTAAAATGCAGAACCAAAAAGCACAATGAAGTGGAAGCAATGTGCATTAGTAAGGTACTATTAAATTCCTCACCATTCCCATCTTCAGTTCATTCTTCTCACACTGGGATAAACACTGGAACAAGGGCATGAGCTGACCCATATGCTGGGCTGGCAACCTCTTGTGACATCTTGATTGTCATGGAGGCCAAGACATCCCAAAATAGTCCACTCAAAGCAGCCTCAATGTACATGTTGAAATCTACCAGAAATACCCAGATTCCTCAGGCAGCTTGTTCACCAATGGAACCCTAGTCTTGGAATGCCAGGGGCAAACACAATGTCCACAGCAAAGCAGAGAAGTTTTCTAGAAATTGAGCTAGTATCCCCATGAAGTACTATGGCAACTTCTCTCACACACACACCCTGTCGTCTAGGCTGGCTGGGCTTTAGAACCATTGGCTGTTGATGATTAGGCTGATACATTATTTTCTTTGCTTAGAAGAATAATGACATGCAAACTCAGATGAACATCCTATAGTGTTCAGTAGGGCTGTCTCTTGAGTAAATAGGCATAGGGTTGGGTTCTATAATATCTGTGTTATAGTATAGTGCAGTGCCCAAAATGCGATTGAAAACCCACTAATTTTTTACAAAGTGCCAATACAGCAATTTAACCTGAATGCAGGTGGCTGTGAAGGGGTGATGTTGGGTGCCCACAGAAAGGGCTCCAAGTGCCACCTTTGGTACCCATGCCATAGGTTTACCAACACTGGTATAGTGTGATTTTTCGACATCAGTTAATTTGAATGTATTAATAAAGAATATTAAACAATTTAAAGTCAGATATAGTACACTGATAAATACCCATCAGAATAAATAATAAAACTCCCACTTAAAGGCTAGAGGGATGAGCTTATTTTTATCAGCCTCTTAAGAGTAAGACGGATCCATTCATATAAAAAGAACTGGAGACAGTAACTGAGAAAAATATCTAGGACACCATACCTCTACTTAAGAGTTTAATCCATTCCGAATGTATGCTCATGAGTCGAACAACTGGTAAGTAGAGCAACCGTATCTAAAAAAATCAAAAAACTGAAAACAATTGAAAAAATGTAAGTAGAGCAGACCACATCTAAAATTTGTAAAGCAGCAGTTAAAACATCAACGGTTTTCCGCTCTTAAGTCAAATTGCTTGTAAGTAGAGCCACTCGTAAGTAGAGGTACCATTGTACTTTGTTCCCCAAGGTCCAAATTATTGTTGTGGCTTCATTCTGCTTTATGTGAACAGAAGAGCAGCCTTTCTCTTGGATCAATTACATTTGGTTGTTGAAAGTTATGAGCAGGTTTTAATATTCTGTCCACATTGGGTGTCATTTGAACTGGCTTCACAGAAACAAGTCTCATTCTGTTTAACATACTGTATTTTACTCCCATTTAAGTGGTCATAAGATTGGGGTCAGACTTTTTTTTTAAATAAGAACTAACTAAATGCTTTTTTGAAACAAACCCCATGTTTAAAATTTAAATTTCACAGACTTTATTACTCATGTCATGAATCAAGATCCTATCAGTTGCTTTTTGATTGCTACCAATGTTGTTAAGGTACTTCATTTTAAGTATTCAGCTTTTTCTATAGATTATCATAGAAACCCAAAGCTTTCAATGGAGTATTTATCTTTTTCCTTAACTCCTTAGTAAAGAAGTTCATGTGCTCATGAAACCTGAAAGTGTAAATAATTTGATATAGATGCAGAGGTTGTACTTTGGGCCAGCTGCATAGTGCAACATATTTTTTTACACTTTACCACAATAAGAAAGGGATAATAAACACTTCTGAGTACCCTGGAAATAGTTGGCATAAATTGGAAATTACTTTGTGGCTTGTAGGTATTAACAGATACTAACAGAAGGAAGTGGTACAGTCTACAGTGTACCTGTCAGATTTTCTTTGATGATGTTGCCATTTTTGTGCAAATATCCATATAAACAGAATTGACGTATTATGTGCTAGAATAGAAGATATTCATGGTCTTTTAAAAAAATATCCTTTGTTATGAAGCCTTTTCCTTTGCCACCTGTTTACTTAGAGTGTCCGCCCATTTACCTCTGTTTAGGCAGAAATTAAATGAGACTATTTCATGATCCCATCTTAAGTGTCTGTCATCCTTTTCAGTATTATGTATCAACTTGAAATGTTTGTTGTCCTTCAAAGAAGAGATGTTTTCATTCTCATTTACTAAAATACCCTGCATTCTATAAAAAAGCGAAATGAATAGCTCTACCTATAAAGTTATAATCATAGAACAGAAATAATGGAGACCGGGCCTTGTGCAACCAGGGAGATACTTTTTAAAAAATGAAGAGAGTTAAATTATATTAATTTTTTTCTTTTTTAGAGTGGCTAAAACTTAAATAGCCAAACAAAAGAAAGAAGCATATATTTTAAATAATGTCTTAAACAGGGCAGAGAAGTGGACATTTTGCTTTTTAAAAGATGATACTCATATAAGCATTCTTCCAGAGACAGAGTACAACTACCATCCTTCATAGCAATGGCTGTGGTAGGATTTGAGTCCAAAACAGGTAGAGGATGCTAGATTGGGGACCCATGATAGAAGGAAAACCGCTACATGGAAGAGGACACAAAGATTTGTATTTGATGAAAGGCGAGACTAGAAAAACGAGAGAGAAAGCAGTAGGAAGAGCTAGAAACGGCATAATAGAGAGACAAAGTGAAATCCTTCATCAGTGTATGCAGAAGTAAGCCTGCTTGAATATACTGTACTCAGTATATTCACACACAGGTGAGTCCATAGAATTGCAGTTTTCAAAATTTAAGGAAGAATATTAAAAAAATTACAAGACAGTAAATTGAACTGAGAAGGAAGGTAGTCCATGGTGGCACAGAATTTCTGAGACATTTACTTCATTTCTATTGGGAGCAATCCAGTGGTGCTTTTAGAATGGAAAGATAAGCCAACAGAGCACTATTGCTGCCCAGGGATGCCCGAATATATTCACAGTCATCACATTTTTCAGCAAGGTTCCTCCACATCCTCCAGTTTTGAGATGCTGTAAAATGGTATTGCCACTTGGAAGGGAAGATAAAAATAAAGATTTGGGAGAATATGATGTGCAGGTAAAACTCAAAAAATAAGAATATCGTGCAAATTTTCATTTATTTCAGTATGTCAGCTCAAAAGACAAAACTAATATATGAGATAGCCCCATTACATGCAAAGCGAGATATGTCAAGCCTTACTTTGGTATAATTGTGATGATTCTAGTGTACAGCTTATGAAAACCCCAAATTCACAATCTCAGAAAAGTAGAATACTGTAGTGTGAAAAGGTTCAATATTCTAAGCTTGAGTTTCCCACTCTAATTGGTTAATGAATCCATAACACCTGCAAAGGGTAAATGGTCTCTCAGGCTGGTTCAGTAGGAATCACAATCATGGGAAAGACTGCTGACCTGTCAGTTGTGCAGAAAACCATCATTGACACCCACCATAAGGAGGGAAAGCTCCAAAAGGTACAGACTGCAAAAGAAGTCAGGTGTTCCCAAAGTTCTGTATAGAAGCACATCAATAGAAAGTTATGGAGAAGGGAAAATTTTTGGAAGAAAAAGGTGCACAAGAAGCAGGGATGACCGCAGCCTGGAGAGGATTGTCAGAAAAAGCCATTCAAAAGTGTCGGGGACTTTCACAAGGAGTGAACTGAGGCTAGAGTTAGTGTATCAAGAGCCAACACAGAGAGACGGATCCTGGACATGGGCTTCAGATGTCGTATTCCTCTTGTCAAAGCACTCCTGAACACTGTTGCTCAATAATCCAAAGTCCTCTTTTCTGATGAGAGCAACTTTTGCATCTCATTTGGGAACCAAGGACCCAGAGTCTGGAGGAAGAGTGGAGGAGCACACAATGCACGATGCTTGATGTCCAGTGTGAAGTTTCCATAGTCGGTGTTGATTTGGGGAGCTGTGTCATCTGCTGGTGTTTGTCCACTGTGCTTCATTAAGTCCAGGGTCATCACAGCCGTCTTCCAGGAGATTTTGGAGCACTTCATGCTTCCTTCAACATACGAGCTTTATGGGGATTCTGACTTAATTTTCCAGCAGCACGTGACACCTGCCCACACTGCCAAAAGTACCAAACCTGGTTCAGTGACCATGGGATTGCTGTGCTTGATTGGACAGCAAACGGGGCTGACCTGAACCCCATGGAGAATCTGTGGGGCATTACCAAGAGAAAGATGAGAGGACATGAGACCAAACAATGCAGCGGAGCTGAAGGCCGCTGTCGAAGCATTTTGGCCTTCCATAACACCTCAGCAGTGCCACAGGCCGCATTGAGGCAGTAACTGATGGAAAAGGGGCCCAAACCAAGTACTGAGTACATATGGATGCTTATACTTTTCAGAGGTCCAATATTGTTCTATTTCCAATCCTTGTGTTATTGATGTCATGTAATATTCCAATTTTCTGAGATTGTGAATTTTGGGTTCTCATAAGCTGTATGCCATAATCATCACAGTTCTATCAAAGTAAGGCTTGACATATCTTGCTTTGCATGTGATGAGTCTATCTCATATATTAGTTTCACCTTTTGAGTTGACTTACTGAAATAAATGAACATTTGTACAATATTCTGATTTTTCAAATTTCACCTGTATAGGATTCAGATTTCCCTGCATGCAGCTAGTCTAACAAGTAGAGTTTTCCACTCTGGTCTTTGTCGCCCACCTGCCTAAAAATGATTCCTAGAGTGTAGGAGCCCCTGCTGAATGATGTAGTCTGAGGTGCAGAAGTAGGGGGGAGGGACTCATGCAAGGTCGATGAATGCACCTTCTATAAGCTGGTCTCTGAGTGCCCTTTTTCTATAGCCTGCTGCCGAGTCTCCTTATCTTTTGTGCCACTTTTAGCTGGAGGCTCTGCCAAAGTAGAACAGAGGCAAGGAAATCCTCTTCTGACAGCCCAAAAGTTTGTTTTAATGTGGATCCAGTCCACCCAATAGAGTAGCCCTAGGCTGGATAGGTGGTATACAAATCAGATAAATAAATAACCAGTGTCAGTGTATTTAATTGTTTGATTTATACTTTCTATTTCTCCCCCTGCAATTCAGGACAGCTAATAATGAAGTCAAGTAAAACAAGTACAAATAAAAAATTATGATGTTAATTAGAAAAAAGATAACTCAGAAGTAATAAAAAGGCACATACGTGTCAGAGTAAAATCTTTTGCCACCACGCAGTTTAACTGTGAAAGGCCTTTCTGAGAAAAAAAAAAAGACCTGTCTGTTGGCGGAAGGATAACAGGGAGGTGGCCAGACTAGCTTTCGTCAGTTGGGAGTTCTAAAGCCTGGGAGTAGCCACTGAAAAAGCATATTGAGCTCGAGATAAAGGCCTAACACCCAATTAGAAATGGTAGTTTCAGGGGGAAAGGAGGCATGCTGATTACCAAGGTGAATGATATGCAAAATAGAGAAGCTGTAGAGTCGGGATGTACATCCTCACATGTCATGCCTTTCTGTGTCAACAAGAGAACAGGAATAAATTTTTGTACAAATATTCCTGTAGTGAAAATAAAGCTTTAACACAGAATCATACAGATGGCATAAAATGATGACAATTCAGGCTTTCTTGCCTGGCATTTTAAGGATTAAAGCAGGGGTCCTCAAAGTTTTCAAACAGTGGGCCGGTCCACCACGCCCCAGACACCACTGGGGGCCGGACCACAGTCCAAAAAACAAAAAAAGGCCGACACGGGTGGCCTTGCCGTAGCCCTCCCTCTTCGAATGCCCCACTAGCCAACATGCTGATCATCTGGGTGGTAGTTGGTGGGAGTGGGAGAAGCAACATAGCCCACTGCTTTGAACTGCCTCAGCAATAGAAGCAGCTGCGGAGCCTGGCTTTCTCGCAAAGCAGGGGGTAGGTGGGGGTTGCAGTTGGTCCTGGGGGGCGGATTCAGGACCTTGGGGGGCCGCATCCGGCCCTGGGGCCTTAGGTTGAGGACCCCTGGATTAAAGCATTGGATGGGTTGTTTATGTCTTCTTAAATGGTTAACCAATCATACTCTGGTTTCTCTGGATGCATGTGCATTTCACTTCTCAAAGAAAAAGGCCACTCCTTACACACACAGATAATTCATGCAAATTACTGAGACCATGAGCAAAAAAAAAAAATATTCTTCATATCATCTTGTTTTGAAGCAAGGAATCCTGCAAGGCTTTGAAATTCCCTATGGAGGTGTCACATTGAGACAGAACAGCCTGAACTGTTGACAACAAAGCATATAGGGAGTATTCTTTATGTGCCTGTTTTAGAGACTCTCCATGCTTGTAAGAAGGCATTGGCCAAAACAATAGCTTCTCTCTGTTAGTTAGTTTGCCTTCCTTCCTCTATATGGGACCCAAGACAGCAAACAAGCATTAAAATCGTACTATAGTATCAACCTCAAAATACATACAAAATTATATATTAAAATAAATTTAAACATTGAACAAGATTAAAAGCAATTTTGAAAACATTTTTTAGAATTTAAAAATGTATACATTTCAAAAAATAGAGTGTTCCCCAGATGCTATTTGCTTAGAAGCCTGCCTGAAAAGGAAGGTCTTTGCCTGAGAATGGAAGGACAAGACGGAAGGGGCCAATCTGGCTTTTTGGGGCAATGCATTCCAAAAGCATCTTCCAAAATCTTTATCAGCAACAGTTGACTCACTCCCCTTTTAGGGCAATGGTGGTGCACCTTCAGCACTCCAGATGTTTTAAACCACAACTCCCAGAATTCCAGTTCTGTATTGCCATTGACAAAAGACTGGGAGTTGTCGTCCAAAACATCTGGATTGCCAAAGGTTCGCCACCACTCTTCTAGGGATTGGCCCCATCAGCAGACTGCAGCATGAATAGGCACCAGCTGCAAGCTACTCCAGAAGAAGCTTCAGACCCATCATAAGGGCTGACAGGAGGCTCAGCCTGCAGTCCCAGAACAGCCATGTGGGGAGGGAGGGACTGGACTTGGAGACAGCACACCTATTGGCTGACCTTCCATTTGCTGTAGGCTTGGGCAGGTTTCTAACTTGCTGTTGCTCAGACTTGTGAATCAAGTCAGCGAGTGGGCAGCACCCAAATAATAACCAGGAAAGGTGCGGACTTTGGTGATAAAGTCTTACACTGATGAGATGGGCGCATCCCTTTGAAACCACCTAAGTTTTTCCTAGACTACTTGTATCCAGAGTATGGAAAATTATATGTTAGATAACAGAACCTCATAATCAAGCTAAGAAGGTGGATTCTGGAGCTTATAGTCTACAAAATATGGGAGAGCGGGCTCAAAGCTCCAGGCCTGCCTGCCTTTATTCAGGGTGATTGCTCTTTTTTTAATGATGGGATGGGAAAAAAGTTCCAGATATCTAGGTGGCACTAACAATTTTTCCAGAATGAGTGTAGAATTTCATGGTGCTGATCTTGGCTTACTCAGGGGACTACTATTGCACTGGATCCAAGCTTTGATGTGCAAGGGCCAAACTCCTCTTGTGTAATTAGCCTAGGAGAAGGGAAATGGCACAACTCACATTCGAAAACTGCAGCTAATTGAAAAGTCTTCTCTTGGATTCCTGATTCCACCTAAGCCATCTGATTGTCAAACAAAGAGAAATCCAAGTATGGGAGGAGGGGGTGTTCTTATCAGAAATTTGCCTTTGTAAGGTATGGTGTTTTTCTTCTGCAGGTGCACGAGAGGATTTTGACCACAATGTGTCAAGAAGTGGTTAATTTTTGTACCAAAAGGAAGCATCTGTTTGGAAGTAGAACATAGCTTAGTGACAGGGGATATGCTTTGCAAACAGAGATCAATAACCTGTCTTCATGAGAACACCATTGGGCATTTTCAGAATTTCCGCCTGCCTGCTCCCATCCACAGCCACTTCTTAGCCAGCTATGTGAATATTTCTCAGCTTTGTTACCATACAGTCCAGGGGTCCTCAACCTAAGGCCCTGGGGCCGGATGCGCCCCCCCCAAGGTCCTGAATCCAGCCCCTGGGACCAATTGCAACCCCCCCACCTACTCCCTGTTTTGTGAGCAAGCCAGCCTCCGCAGCTGCTTTTGAACTGTGATCCGGCCCCCAGTGGTGTCTGGGTGGTGGTGGACCGGCCCACTGTTTGAAAACTTTGAGGACCCCTGATACAGTCTAAGGTAGAGATGGGCACGACTTAGCGGTATTCCCGTTTCCGTTTCCGTTACTCGTTTCCGTTACTCTACGGAAACGGTAACGGGAATTACTCCGCCAGACTTCGAGCTCGAACCGACGAACGAACAATTTTGGTCTGATTTGTCGTGCTCGTTCCTTGCATCGCGCGATGCCATGCAGCACAGAAAAAAAGTTTTTAAAAGTTAAAAAAAAAAAAACCGGTTCCCGGCCGAAAAGCAGGCGGAAAAATGCCTGCCGTGCCTCAGGGCACCTACCAGAGGGGTTGTTTCTGGAGGTCCCCGGCCTCCCCCCCCCATCCCCCGTCCTGGGCTGCTCTGGTGGGACTCGCCGCAGGCTCGCAGCCAGCCAGCAAAAAGCCCAGTCTCGCCGCCCGCCGCAATTAAAGCGCAAGCAAGCGGCACGGACGGCACAGGAAAAACCTTTTAAACTCTCCCCCCACCCATTCCCGGGCCAAAAAAGGAGGCGGAAAAATGCCTGCTTGACTAAGGGCGCAGGGCACCTACTGGAGGGGTGGTTTCTGGAGGGGGGGTCCCGCCTCCCCCCCATCCTGGGCAGCCGGACTCGAGTCGCCATGCCATGCGGTGCGGGCGGGGGATCCAAAATGGGGCGGCGAACGCAATATTGTTTTTGAAATCGTGGTCCAAAAACACACAAGCACAACAGAAACACGCGAAAATTTATAAACTGTCAGATTTTTCACAGTAGCAGTGGGTTTTTTCTTGCAACAAAATGTCTCTCCTCTCCTCCTCTGTCCTCCATTGATTTTATTTTATTTTAATTTTTTTACACCTGCGCAATGATGGGCTGGCCGAGTGGCCAGCCATGTGGGAGTGGACGACCATGCAAATTTTTGGAGCCATCCCACCAATCGCATGGCCACTTGGCCATGGAGACTTCTGGGATGTGCCAAAAAGCCCCCTAAAACCTGCCCTAGCCCCCTAACCCTAACCCTAACCCTTGACTCCGTACCCATACGTCACAGACTGTCTTCTTAGTGGGTCAGAGAGGCACCCAGAGGTGCAACCCACTAGCCCACCGTAACCTTACCCGTCACTAGCCTAACCCTAGCCCTAACCCTAACCCACCTTAACCCTAAGCCAGATGTACTTGCATTGCACTACACGCAAGTACAATTCCCTTCTGTGTGAGACATGGTGGTGCGAGAGCCTTAGTTAGGCATCTCACCTATGGCTCTGGGTTCAGTGCCATCCACTAGTCTTCACAGTCACTGTCTGCACAACTGGTATGCAATATCCATATGGCTATTGCATACCATTTTGCAGCAGCAGCAGGTGAGGAGGGGAGACCCCCATGTTGAGGGGTCTCTTGGAGCCTGCTTCCCTTTCCTAGTGGGTGAGGATAGGAGGCACCCACGGGTGCCTCCAGGAGCCCACTTTCCCTTTATAGCGGGCCAGAGGAGGCACCCACCCCAGAGAGGTACCTCCAGGAGCCCGCTCCCCCCCAAAAAACCAGTACTAACGAAAACGAAAAAACGAACCGACTAATTTTTGCAAATTTTCACGAAAAACGGAAACGACCCGAAACGGAACCGGCCCGACTAACGACAACTCGATTTTTTTTTTCAAGTCGTGCCCATCTCTAGTCTAAGGCTCTGGGAGGAGGCAGGAGTAGCCCTAGCCCTGAGTACCCTTCTGGGTGTCATTCACATAACCAGGTGAGAAGCAGGTATGGAGACAGGAAGGTGAGAATTTGAGGAAAGGAGGCACCACCTTCAGTTGGGAGCGCCACGAGGCCTACTGTCAGCACAAGCCGCCACCTGCAGAACATTACACACCACCATCGTAACTAGGATGCTGTTCATCCTCTTCTAGATCCCTTGCACCCCAAGTCAAAAGACACTTTCATAGCAGCACTGGAATAGAGCTTTCTTTAAGGGTGAAGTAGAGGCGCTGCTTCTGCTTGGTTAGATGGACCAGTAATTGGTGGGATTTACTGCTGTGGGATTATGTGGTCATATTTGGTAGCGGTACAAGGTTAGAAAAAAGGTTTAGCGAGTCCGACAAGTGTGGGAGAGTAATGGTTGTGAATTATCTGGCAGCAGGCAGTAAACATTTTGCCCCGTAGCACAGTGGTTAAATGCCTGTACTGCAGGTAAATCTGCTCACGACCTGGGGTTGAATCCCAGGTAGCAGACTCATGGCTGACTCAGCCTTCCATCCTTCCAAGGTCGGCAAAATGAGTACCCTGCTTGCTGGGGGAGGGGCAATGTGTAGCCTGCATACTGTAATTAAACTGTAAACTGTCCAGAGACTACTTAAAGTAGTATGGGGTGGTATATAATCAAAACACTTTGCTTTGTTTTGCTTTACTTTCATACAAGTGTAGGAGAGTAAAGGTTGTGCATTCCCTGGCAGTAGGCAGTAAAGATTTTTCCATCGTTGTTTGTCTAGATTTACAGGGTTTATCAAAACTGAAAATGTGACTAAATACATTCATAAGTGAAGTTTTCAGTCCAATACCCTCTAGAGAGCAACTGATAGTTTTGTGCAGGCTTGGTTTGTGTAGTGGCGAACTGTTAACTTATTCTAAGCTTCTCTTCTCACCCGCAGGTAGACTCTTTCAGGGAGAGAATCACAGGTGAAGTAAGTGTTTGGATCATTCACATTGCCTTCTGCTGTTTTCTAAAGCTACCAAAAGAGATGTTTCTGGTTTCGGAAGCTGATGCCGAGGACCCCTTGCTGGATCTTAAGACATATGAGAAAAATTATCCAGGCTTTTCATCCCCCTGGCAAAACGAGCACCTAGGACTCGTGTGTTTGGTAGCCACCCAGGACTGAAGGGATTTTTTTGGGGGGGGGGGTTTGCCAGTGTCTCTTCAAGATTTGTACTGATTTTACATCTTTGTCCATTTCCCTTCCCTAAAGCCCTTAGGATGGTCTTAATAATTTTCAGATGTCATGTTTGGCTTTTCTTTGTCTTTCAGGCTGAAGATCTGGTGGCAAACTTTTTCCCAAAGAAGCTTTTAGAACTTGATGCGTTCCTCAAAGTAAGGGCCGGGAGGCTGTTCCTTCTCATGGCATACTTTGTACCCGGAGAGGGGAAGACACGTGATAAAAGACTAGTTCATCTAACCTAGCTGTAGTCAAATCTCTGTTCCAGATTTACTACTCCAGCTTCAAGGAATAAAATCAGAATATTTTGCTCTTTTTTCCCCCCTAGGACCCTATACTGAATATTCACGATCTCACCCAAATCCATTCAGATATGAACCTTCCTGTCCCAGATCCAATCCTGCTCACAAATAGCCATGATGGACTGGATGGGGTAAGAGTGTTTGCTTATGCATACTATTGAATGTCTGCAGAGCCACTGATAAGTTCAAATTTGCCTTAATTGGTATTGGTGGTTGTTCGTTATAAATTGCCAATTTACCAATATAAATTGTCAATGCATCATTGGTGGTTCATCAAAATTGCCACGCTGAGTTAGTTATATAGCAAAAACAGAACAATACAGTACAGAAAATAGGTTAGTTTAAGGAACAAAGGATCCAAGGCACAGCATACAGGCCAGACGGCCCTGCTGTCCTGGACCCCGGACTAATGGCATCTGATGGTTTTTATAGTTTTCTGTGTGATTCTATGATCTAAGGCTGACGTATTTAGTATGCATACACGTGCCTACATGTGCTTTCATGTGGTTGTTCATCAGCTCATGTTCTTTGGCTTATAGCCATTTGGCTGTCATGGCCTAGAATGACTTGACCCTATTTTCCTAGTTCAAAGCTGGTTCCTTGTTCCTGGCTAACTGCCATATGTTGCTGTCAGCAAAACGACACTTCGGTACCATAAGATAGTGTCAACATGGGCCATCTTGTCTCCTACCACAAAATATTTGCTGAGACTGGTGCCCACGCACTGTAAGACATTGTGCGAAATCCCAGCTGTTATGCCAAGCTTTGCTGGGTCAATTTGACCTTGTACCCTGTCAGCACATTTGGGTCTGCTTATAATATATTTTGATTTTGAGACACGTTCGTCCGTCCCTATCACGACAAAAATAGAAAGAGAGAAAAAGAAAGGCTCTCTGAATATGAGGAGTAGACCATTGACCTACCTTTATATTAAGATCATAAGGAAGGCTCCTTCCTATGAGTTTTTTATAAAAGGATTTGATTTTTAAATGTTATATTTTAAATGCTACTTTTAAGCCTCTTGGACATATCAATAGTTTTATTTTAAGTTTTTTTCTATCTAAATGTTTAATTTGCATGATCGGTTTTCTAAAACTCTTTTTAAATATACTTCAAAAATTCAAAAAAATATTTTTCTCATTTGTACCTTCTGTTGACAAATCTGTTTACTAAGGTCTCTCTGTTTGTTTCTCCAGCCCAATATGAAAAAGAGAAAGCTAGAAGATTGTGAAGAGACCTTCCAAGGTAAGTTCTTTGGCTTGGTCGCTTCAGTTAAAGTTTGTGTTGTCTGTTAATGCTAGCTGGGGAACATGGTTTCTGTCTTGTGAAATATGTCACATTTAAAAGCAGAGTTCTGCTTATATTTATTGATTGATTGGTTGGTTTTTAAATTTATATACCGCACCGATTTTCCCAAAGGGAACTCTGGGCGGTTTACAAATAGAACAACATAAACCAATTAAAAACACCGCAATTCAAATCAAATAGTAAACAACAGAAAGAGAGGGGGAAAAGAGAAAAGAAACCAGCAAGGGCACATAACAGATATTAACAATAAACGACACATCACAAAAAGCATGAGACAGACATTAGCAATCACCATAAGCTTCTTTAAACAGCTAGATTTTCAAATCTTTCTTGAAGGTTGTAAGGCAGGGTTGCCCAAAGTCTGCCCCGGGGGCCAAAACCGGCCCGTCAGGCCATTCTGAGTGGCCCGCGGCTGGCTGGCCCACCCCTCCTTCCCCCTCCTTCACCCGCACATTCCCCTGCGGTGGCCACGGCTCCCTGTGCTTCCTTTGGTCCCCACCTTCCTTCTTTCCTCCCTCCCTTGGTCCCCACCTTCCTTCCTTCCTCCCTCTCTTGGTTTCCACCTCCCTCCCTCCCTCCCTCCCTTGGTCCCTTCCTTCCTGCAGGTGGGGTTGCAAGGGGTCAGTGGGTGGGGCTTGCAGTGGGGTGGCAGGGTCGGGGAGCAACCAGCCCCTGACACAGTCTCAGCCACCAAATCTGGCCCTCCTTACAAAAAGTTTGGGCGCCCCTGTTGTAAGAGATTGAGCCAGTTGGATCTCACTGTGTAGTTTGTTCCATATAGTTGGGCCTACCACCGAGAAGGCCCGGTTGTGTGTCGCAACCTTGAGGGCCTCCCTCTCACCCAAAACAAGAAAGCCAGCGAGGCTCTGGTGGGTCTGGCCAGAGACTCCCAGACATACCGCCTCATAGTGCTTCAAGCACTCTGGGCACTTTATAATTTAATTATGCAGGCTACACATTGCCCCTGACTCAATGGGATTAACCCCAGGCCGTGAGCACAGTTTCACAGTTTAGCTGCAGTACAGGCATCTAACCACTGCACTGTGAGGCTCTGAGCTGCTGAGCTGCAAGAGATATTCAAAGTTTGATACTGTTGCCAAGGAATTTTAAGTACTGTTTGTGATTACATACTCTATATCTGTACCATCAATACAGATTTCTTCTGCAAAATACTGACATGACATATGACAGATCTTTGAAATATGCTGTTATTTGATATTCCTGCCCCCCCCCCACATCTTAAAATGATGGTTGATCTACCTGTCACTTGAATATTACTGCCATAAAGTCACAATGAAGGTTAAAAAGTCTTGTGGACCACCTACATAACTTAAAATTAGAGATGGGCTTTTCGTTTCGGAAGTGGTCAGCCTCCGAAATGAAACGCAGTAGTCCAGCTGACATTCAGAACTGTAGCAATGAAATCAACCAATCATTTACGTTGTGCTGGGCTCGTGCAGGGCACAACTCCAACAAGTAAGAATCATCTAACTCGTCATCTTTCCTTCTCCCTGGCGCTGGCCAATAAGATGGGGAGGTAGGATGATGCATTTCCCTGCACAGCTCCTGATTGGCCAATGCCAGGGAGAAGGAAGGACGGCGAGTTAGAGGCTTCTTCCTTGTCGGAGTTGTGCCCTGCACGAGCCCAGTGCAACCTAAGGGATTGGTTGATTTTATTCCTCTGGTTCCAAACGTCACCTGGGCTCCTGCGTTTCATTTCAGAAGCTGATCATCTTTACTTAAAATGCTTGTTTCATTGGGAAACCTAGAATCATATTACCGTATATGTGGCCCAGTTCATGTTTTCACTGTATCCTTTCTGTGAATTAAAACACTTCATTATCAAGAATAACAAGTGGGAGCTTTGAAATTTCCAGATTGCAAATACGTTCAAAGCTGTTGTTTTTGAAACTGACATAAATACATATTTGGTAGAAATGAATCGCTGTACTTTTATATTCTGACGTTACATGGTCCAAGTAAGTAAGTACCATTGCTGTAGGAATGCTCTGTCCTGGATCTGTGAAAATGGTCAAACACATTAGGTTTCCATAAATTTCCAGAGGAGGAGGTGTGTTTGCCTGTTGCCAGAGAAACAGGAATTGGGTGATGCAATACCTTAAAGCAGTAGTGTCCAAACTTTGGCCTGCCAGATGTTTTGGACCACAACTCCCACAGTCCTTTGTCACTGGCAATCTAGAGGTGGAATTCTGGGTGTTGTGGTCCAAAACATCTGGAGGGCCAAAGTTTGGACACCCCTGTCTTAAAGGCAAGATGTTTTGTTTGGTGCAAGCTTTTATGGACTGCAGATATGGTCAGAGCAGCATCTGAAGAAGTGAAGCAAAAACTTGGGCCAAATAAAACTTCTTAGTTTCTCTTGCCATTAATGTGAATATGTGTTTTTTTTTAATACGAGCAACTTTTTAGATCCTTGTAGCACTAGTATATGCAGGTGCTACATGCTGAAATTTTTCTCTTTCCAAATATTTAAATACATTCAACTCCACCTATCGAAAAGTGGGCAGCTAGTTTGGCGCTGAATTTTACAGTTGGGTGAAAAGTTATTATCGGCCTGTCTAATGTGGGGAAAGGGTCTTTGGGTGCCTGCATGGCAGTGCTTAACCCAGCCTCAGTGCAAAGCAAAATGCTTGCTTGCTCATGGCCGGTCTCTTCTCACGGCACCAGGTACCAAAGTCTTTGTGATGCCTAATGGGATGCTGAAGAGCAACCAGCAGCTGGTGGACATCATTGAGAAGGTGAAGCCTGAGATCCGGCTGCTGATTGAGAAGTGCAACACGGTGAGCACTGCCTTGTCTCCCCCAAACTTTGGGGTCTTTCATGAATAAGCTATACTTGATAGGGTTCTCTGAACAGTGCGGGATTAAAACATGTGCACCTTTGCCAAGGAGGCGGATGGGTTTTGTAGTACTTCTTTGGGCTTCTCTCAAAGTTCACACAGGTGTGTGCCTTGGCGACAAGAGACCCTACCTGCAGAGCGAGCCAAGGCCGAGAGAAGGAAGACTAAACGTCTTCCAGCTTAGCTGAAGTTGGCAGAACTTCTCATGAGAATTCTTGGCAAGGGCTGAGGGATGTGACTCTCTTGGAGTGGAAAATTGGTGAACAAAGGACTGATTGCTGGTTAAGTGACATCTTGGAAGATGGGTGGGGGCAAAAGAGCTAGCTAGCAATTATTTAGCATACTTTGGTAATGGTAGAGCTTTGCTAGAATTAGAAACTTGATTTCGTCACTGCTGATTTTGCAGTCAGAGAGATTATTGCTTAGAATCATTAGTTAAATTGATTGTTTTAAGCATTGGTTTTCTAGCCCGTTCACATATTCTGAATACACTTTGTTTTGCTTTTGCATTCATTTGAACTGCGAACTAACTTTTTTGTAGCTTTTTACTTTTTATTGTTTTTGAATAAATATTTTAATATTTTACCAAGGTGTGATCCTTGGAGAAGAAGGGGTGAGTAGCTTAAGAAGGAGCCTTAACCGGAAAGACTGTGTTGGTAACTTTGGATATTTGGAACTACCCTACCTTAAAAAGCTGGCATGCCGTCTCAAAGTATGCAACCTAGTTAATATTCTGTCTTGGAAAGTAAGACAGATTGGAAGCGAGGTACGAATGAGTCCCGCTGGCACTCAGAAACAAGTCCTCCAGGGTCTTAATTAGCCTGGGGTTAAAAAGGTGGTGCCTTGCTGAGTGTGGCACTGGATCTTCACCTCGTGAACAGCTTGCACCTGGTTCAGGGCTCTGTCTCTGCAACTTTTAGACAAGAGCTGTACCCATTGTCATATCCCCAGAGTAAGCCGTGGGCAAAATCCTGTTGCTTAGCCATGCAGGTATAACTTGTAGTTATGCCTGCGGTAGTTACTAGGGATGGGCACGAAACGGAGAAATTGAGTTTTGTTTTGTTTTGTTTTGTCCCCCCTCTGATTCGTTTAATTAGAAATGAATGTTTTTTTTTTTAAATTGTACAAAATGAATCAGTAACAAATCAATTTGTTACTCTATAGAACAGGTTCCCTGGGTCCTAGAAGCACCAGATTTGATTAACTCCTCCCTGTGTTTTTACTTTTCCATAAGAATTTCTCTGCAGAGATTCAGTTTCATGCCCCTCTTTTTTTCCCTTGTGGTCTAAAGGGTCCCTGCCATAGGCATGAATCTAGCAAGTCAATGAGGGCTAGGAAAGTGCTGATTCTGATTGCAGGGATTCAAACCCTCTTTCCGATGCAGAGTATTTAGCATGCTTTGGAACAAATGTCTCTCTTTCTCTCTCTCTCTGTCTCAGCCTTACTTACCTGCCTGGCTTGGGCGTATCCGGATGCTGCATGCCGAGCACACTGCCAGGAGTACTTAGAATATCCACCATGGCTCTGGCATTTTTGAATCTGACATTTTCTGCCCCTGCAGGTGAAAATGTGGGTGCAGCTCCTGATTCCCAGGATAGAAGACGGCAACAATTTTGGTGTTTCAATTCAGGTAAATGGGCAGTTGGGATGAGAGAACGGGGGAACTGGGCTCTTGGTGAACTCCGCAGAGAAAGAAGCAGAACTTAGATGATGTCTTTCTTGCATGCTGGAGGAAGGGAAGGGACATTCTTCTGTGAGGTTAGAGGGAAGAGGTTCGTTCCTTGTTCACTCCCTGAAGTTCTGCCAGCAATTTGTTATATGTGAGTGATGTGAGAAGTCCAGTTCATTGAGGAAAGGTAGAGTAGATACAGCAAGCCTTTGTCTGGTGAAGCCCGTTCCTTCTTGGTCTGGCCAGAAGGGAGCAATAGAGCTGTTCAGGACCCCAGATATATATTCCTGTTGGAGCAATTTCCCAGGAAAGCAGTTGTTCTCTATCCTCTGGGTATTAGTTGCAGAACTTTGAAAACCATGCTCCTTTATGTCGTTTCATGCTCCTTCACAACAAAGGCAGCTGAATGGTTTGGGAACAACTTTTAAGGGGTTAGATCAGGCATGTCCAGACTGGCCCTCCAGATGTTTTGTACCTCAACTCCCACAGTCCTTTGTCATTGGCAATCTAAGCTTAGAATTCTGGGAGTCGTGGTCCAGAACATCAGGAGGGCCGAAGTTTGGACATGCCTGGTTTAGATGGAGAGGCTTTGTGTGTAGCCTCAAAAGACACATAACGGTGTTGATGTTTCCTTAGAGGCTGGGAAAGCTGATGCTCAAATTGTTTTGGAATCTATTTTGGGGTGAAGGTTCCAGGGTCGCCACAAGGAGTATGTATATTCAATGGAACAATATGTAGTATTTAGGAACCAAGGTGATCACTGTCCAAAGTGCCTGTGTAACATGCTTGTCTTTTTAGAAGTGGTTGTCCTGATATAGCTCTGTTCTAGATCTCTTGTGGGGGCAATTGGCAGATATTTTTTCCCTGTCCGGGACTCAGGCTCGTTTGGATCTACAGTAGATGGAGACCATCCACATGGCCTGTGCAATCACAGAATGCTTGGCTATGAGTGGGCCTGGCAATTCTTCTAATAAATGTTTCCCTGCTGGCTTTCCCTTTTGCAGGAAGAGACTGTGGCTGAACTCCGAACTGTAGAGAGTGAAGCAGCTTCGTACTTGGACCAGATATCTAGGTGGGTATATTTTTAAGATGTAAACCCATCTTCAGAGCTCTTTCCAAGGCTGGTGTTTCTTTGAGAGAAAAATACCTCCTTCTGGTGACTGGACATTCTTGGGAATCTCCTTGCCATTTGTTATAACACATTAAGAAACCTCTCTGGTTCCATTTCAGATACTACATTACACGGGCAAAGCTGGTTTCTAAAATAGCAAAATACCCCCATGTGGTAAGTGCTGAGATTAAGTCTATTGAATAATATCTGTGCTTAGATTGTTGAGCTTCAAGAATGATAGAAATAACAATGGGATCTGGTGAATGTATTTCACTTGAAAATGTTGTGGGGTTTAGGACCGTCGGTCTTCACCTTTGACATTCCAGCAGTATTTGGACTTCAGCAGTTATGCTGGTTAGATCTTCCAAGAGCTGAAGTCACAGACATGAAGGGCCAAAGGTTGAGAACCACGCCTGTAGCAAATTTATTTATTTATTTTGTTTGCTTGTTGGTTTATATAGCTTATATGCTGCCCACACCCAAAGGTCTCTGGGTGGCTCACAATCAAAAGAAACAGTTCAGACAATTAAAACATCAAAATTGCAATAAAATTAAAATAAAAACATTTAAATACAATAAACACAATACATTAAAATACTACACTAAAATTGCCATCAGGACCCACAATAATCAATTTTAAAAAACTTCTGGAACAGGAAGGTTTTTACTTGGCGCTGGAATGTCATCGGGGGCAGCGCCAGGCGGGTCTTACTTGGGAGGGTTTTCCATAATCAAATTTTTAGATCTACAACACAGAGAAGCTTCCCTGTCTCGGCTTCTCAGTTTCTCTTGGCTTGGCACAAGACTGGGTCCTTTGTCAGATGAATGGAATAGAATAAGGTAGCTATACTGAAGGAAGGACCCTGAAGAGAAGGTGACATTTTTACAGATGTTCCATTGTGAAATGGAATGGGATGGCTCCGTCACACCAAGGGCCCCTCTCGTGCTTATCGGTGGCCAAGCAGTTCTCACTATATGACTCTCTCTGTAGGAGGATTATCGTCGCACCGTGACTGAGATGGATGAAAAGGAATACATCAGTCTGCGACTCATCATTTCGGAGCTCAGAAATCAATATGTAAGTTAGCCTTCCGTTTTCTTGTAATGCCTCCATGTCCAATGGTCTCCTTGGCTTCTCTCCCATGTCTGCGGCCTCCGGCTGGAAAGGAGGGAGGGAACATGGGATTCTCCTGGTTCCAAGAGCTCCATCAACCAGAACTTGGAGATGGGCAGGTGCTGCTGAGTGGCTTTTCTTTTGACTGGGAAGTGTTCTCTCGGCTCCCTCAGCCGAACCATTGAACATCCCCCTGGTATGCTTTCTGGGATTGGAAGGATGAAGGCAGAAGAGGAGTCTGTTTATTTCTCTAACGACCAGGTGCACTTGTTATGGATTCAGGCTGTTGCTAGAGAAAAAAGAAAAGGCCGTTTGTTTATTTTCATAGACAAATCCTGCTTGTCACAGGCAAGCTGGTGAGTAACAAATCAGGTAATGCTAAAAGAGGTTGCAACCCCATGGATGCTGTTAACGAAAGGAGGCATTCACTGCTGCCAGATCTACTGAAATCTCAGCCAATTTAGTGAACTATGTGCTGATTTATTTATTATTTGTTTTAAAACAATCTGCAGAGGATTCTTTCTTCATTCGTATCAGAATGATACTAATCTGCTATTACTTGGCTGTTGTCCTCTGTGTTCTGCTACAGTTCCCATTACTCCACCAATATGATTTAGGGCAGTGGGAGTTGTGGTCCAAGACATCTAAAAGGCATCAGGTTAGAGGAGGCTTCTCTGCAAGTTATTCATAAGATTTGCCAACAGCTGCATGTAGCAAATATATTTAACTCAAATGGGCCATCGTCCCTAGTTAAATGGAAGACTATATCCTTAAATTAGTAATTCCCAAGGGCCCTGTTCAGAAAACCACAACCCTAGAGCAGTGTTGGCGAACCTATGGCACGGGTGCCAAAGGTGGCACTCGGAGCCCTTTCTGTGGGCATCCGACATCGCCCCATTCACAGCCACCTGTATACAGGTTAAATTGCTGTATTGGCACTTTGCGAAAAAAAAAATAGTGGGTTTTGAATTGCAGTTTGGGCACTCAGTCTCTAAAAGGTTTGCCATCACTGCCCTAGAGAGACCGTCTCTGTTAGGCCTTGTTTTCCCCATCCATCTTTGTGAGTCTCAGGGATCTTTTCTAATGGTTTGACGAAGCAGCACACAAATGGCATTGGGTGTGTGTGTGTGTGTGTTTGTTGCTGGTTTGAGGTCTCCTGGTCTCATCATTCAGCCTGGGAGATTCCCATAAAATTATGGGATTAGGAGTCCCTGAATTCCAAAAATCTCATAGCAATATAACATGATATAATCTTACTGTAGCTGTGTATCACGCAAGGTCACATCTTTTGTTTTCTAAAATAGGGGACGCAGTGTGTCTTCCTGGGCTGTTATCCAGGCGACATACATCTTGCTTCCCAGAATGGTTGACGGGAGATTTTTGGCAAAACAAATCCTTTCTAAGGGAAAAGAAATCAGTCTCTTGTCTCCTTTCCCCCAGGTGACTCTGCATGATATGATCCTAAAGAATATTGAGAAGATCAAGCGACCCCGGAGCAGCAATGCAGAGACTCTCTACTGAGCTGTCGACTCTCTGAACTTATGGAACTGTTCAGCAGGCGCTCAAGACAGTCTTTGCCTCAATTTATGTGACTATCAAGATGGGGAAGCTGGCTGGAAACAGTCCTCGCCACACTTTTAGTTAAAAGTCTAAAGAAACTCTCCTAGCTCTTTTTTTGGTTGGGGTGGGGTGGGTGGGTTGGTTTTTATTTGGGGTTTGGGGATTTGTCCTCCCTTCCCAGAATCTCTGACATCCCGAAGGTATGGGGCAGAGCTTCTGTTTCAACTTAGCTGGGGGAACAGGATCATGGCCAACCTGTTCCAGGCAAGAATACCTTCATGTCAGCGGCTCTAAATTCCCCTGCTCTTTAGCTGCTCGGAGGAGTGCTCCGTTTTAGGTAGTTTATCCCTGACTGGTCAACAGCAGCTGACCTGTTTGACCACTGGCTCTCTCATTTTGCTCTTCCCACTGAAAAAAGCAGTTTTTTTTTGGGGGGGGGGCATCAGTGCCCCCTCCCCTGACTGTCCCATCTCCATCTTCGTGACCTGTCTAATCAAGCTGATTTTAATGCCCTTCTCAAGCTTTTGGCTTCCTTCCCTGGTTGCATTTGTTCTTCTCAATGGGCACTAAGTTCTTCCACAGGAAGAAAATCAAGAAGGATTTTCTGCTTTGGTCATGGCGCTCGTCTACCTAACAAGGAATCCTAAGATAAAATTGGAGGGCAGTGGGCATTCTCTGGATCTCGGGCTGGGTAGGGCAGGGCAGTCTTCCTGAGACAGTTGGCCCAATGAAATTAGCTTTTCTAATAGCAGAATGGCTACGGTATGTTTAAGATCCGAAGTCTCCTGGTTTACCTTTTTCTCTCTCCCGCTCCATTTAAGGAAACCTAGCAACTTCTTTTCAGCTGGGGGACCCTTTTTTGACTTTTAAGAGAGAGCCCTCGAAAGTACGCTGAGTTCCTGATCTCTGAATGCTAGTCGCCTTCAGTTTTGCTCTTTTCCATTCTTCGAGGAAGCAGGAAGGGGGCGCCAACTACCTGAGATGCTGCAGTTTCCCCTGTGAAATTTGCTCTTAGCCTTTCTATTTTCCTCTTGTGCTGTAGTCTTGTGAGTGGTGTTAGATTTGTAAAACGAACCAAGCAAAACAGTGGCAGGGTGAATGATGTTTCTTAGCCTCTCTCCCTTTCCTTGGCTGTCTTTTGAAAAATATAAATAAACCTCCTCTCTGCCAGCTCTGCCATGAAGCTCATTATCCCTGGGCTCTTTGAAAAATGCCTTTGTGTCACTGTCATTTGTCGCTGGGCAAGCCTTATTCTGACCCAGAGTAAAGGTTATTTTCACAGCTGCCCTTATTGTAGCTGCTACCTGAAAGCAGACTTTCCTCTCTTTCCTTCTTCTGTGTTTTCTTTGTACCGGCTGCTTTTGTTGGATTGTTCATATTTCCTTGCCACATTGAACGTATGTACAACTTTTACTATGTCAACAAATTAAAAGTGATAGGTACTTTGGATTCATCCTTGGGAGTTAACCATGCAGACTAATGGACTGTTAACCAGAGACCCTCTTTTGTGGTCAGCTGTTCTCATGTCCCATCTTCCCTGTGGTAGTTTTTATTATTTTCTCTTTAATTGGTCCCCGCAGCAGTGTTTTATGAAGTTGGGGCTCTGTTCACTCCAAGTCTCCCTCTGCTTCAGAGTCGAGTTCCCTTGAACGTAAATAGTTGTGGGGTGAGAGAAGAAATGTCTGGGATATTGGCCAGAGGAGCTCTAACTGTGATGATGAAGAGGCATAGATTAGGAACACGTTCCTGATTGTGTTCCTGTTGCCATAAATGCTTTGCATCATTGGCGTGGTATTTTCTGTGTCTTGTTCTTAGAATACAAGCGTTTTACTCCATTGTTATTCAGAGCTCGGCTTCAGCTGTCTTCAGGGTGAAGTGACTGTTGATGAACCATAGAGTCAGTAGGCTGTGCTTCAGAGAGGCTTCCTTTTCCTTTACTGGGTAAATTAATTTAGCCCAAAAGGAGCAGAGCAGTGTTTCAGGTAATGGCCATTGCACCCTGTGTCCAAAGCAAGAATGCCTGTAATATTCTGTAGTGTGTTGTTTTCAAATACAACAAGCCTGACCCCATGATATCAATTCCTTCATTCATGTTGTGCTGCAGTCCCTAATACCTGAGCTTCCATTCTCATCTCGGTGTCTTCTCTGCCTGTGTGTCTATAGTGCTACACCTTCTGCTCAGTTGTTAGGTGCCAGGGTCCTGGCTGTGAGCCGTATATGAACAATGCTTAGGTGAGCATAACTGCATCACTTCTGGATCCGTTTCCTTTCTAATTTCTACCCTTGTGCAAGGAAACCAATTAGGGAGGTAAGGCAGAGTTGGCATCATACACGGGTGGAAGACTATACACAGTCAAACTCACTCATTCATATTAGAAATAAGGATTGTCCGGTGAAACTGATTAGAAGGGGATTCAGAATTGTTAATCCAGCATATGGTGGAGACCATGAAATTGGCTACTACAAAAGGCAGTGATGGTAAACAAAAGGGAGGACTATCCATAAAAGTGCAACTAGTGCAAGAGGTGGTTTATCTGTGATTGCTAGTCCTAATGGCTGTACATAACCTACCGTGTCAGAAGAAGTACGTTCTAAATACCAGTTGGTGGGAGAGCACTTTGTGGATTTCCCCAGGGCTGTGGAGCCGGAGTCGAGGAGTCGGAGTCGGAGGAAATTTTGGGTACCTGGAGTCGGAGTCAGAGTCGGCAAACAATACACTGACTCCGACTCTGACTCCGACTCAGACTCCTACTAAATTTAGATTGGAATTTTTAAAAAACAAGTTTAAATGTCCCAATTCACAAAAAGTTATAATTAATGAGTTCTCTACTGTAAAGACCAATGCTTGCAGTGCCTCACATAACCGCAAAACGAACACATTAAGTGACCGTGAAGAAGCATGCTTTTCATGTGCTTCACTGTATGGCACGCAACGCACAATTAGGAGCGACAATACTTATACTTTCCATAGTGTTGTGTTCTGCTGTTACGCAGCGCCCATGGGTAACCTAGCCTCTCACTGATAAGGAATTTCCTTCAAGGAATGTATAAAATACAATCGCATATTAATACAGAGGAGTTGGAGTCGCGGAGTCGGAGTCAGAGTCGGAAGTACAAAAAAACTTAGGAGTCGGAGTCGGAGTCGGAACATTTATCTACCGACTCCACAGCCCTGGATTTCCCTAGTAAATCCGGTTGGCCACTGTTGAGAACGTAATGCCAGACTTGAGAAAGGTTTTTGGCCTTATACAACACAGTTCTTGGTTTATACTGCTCAGTTTTTAACCAATGGGTTCTTCTTTGTGATGAGGATCATGCAATCCTCAGTACTGAATGATGTCACCTAGACACTGTTCTGTTAATCTCTTGAGTCTCTGTAAAAGATAGAAGTTGGATCTAAACTCACTAGGGGTATGATTTCTCTAACACTGCAAAATCTGTACCAAACACTCCAAACAATCATTTGTACACTGTAGTTGTCCACAATTTCCCATCTTGGTAGAGCTACCAAATCTGACCGAACATTAGTGCTAAGCACAGCCAAAAGATCTATTTCTCGTTGGGGTGGCCCAAGGGTCCAGCTATGACTGGTGATGAGGTTTTGGAGCAAAACACAACATGAAAAGGATTAATCTGAGGAGTCTGGGTGATTCTTAAAGCCTGGGGCTCAGCAGTAATTCCAACTGGTGCAGGCTGCTCCAGTCTCACAGCAACAAAGCTCATTGCTACCCTGGAAGTAGAATAAATATCCAGCACAGTTATAAAAGCAGACAATCAAGGAAAAACTAATTTGAGCCCCCTGCTTCTCAAAAGACACCCTGCCGCTTTTAGAGTCTACATATGAGAAAGAGCATAGGCAGTTACTTATGGAACAATGGTCAAGATGGGAAGAAAAATAGTTGTATTCCACCCCAAACATGCTAAAATCATCATAAATCAGGAATAACAGCATTGGAATGCACATGAACACATTGTGAAAAACATTCAGTACAGGCACCACTGGCCATGTGGAATATACTACTGTTATGTGTCTTTGTTGGAGATGACTTTTACAAATCATTTTTGACAGTGCTGTGACACGTGCACTGGCTGGAGAAGCCATGGGGTCATTTATTTTACCCTGTTTCTTCTAGTCTTCGTATGCATCTGAAGGAGAAGGTTTAACCTGTAATAAAGAGTCAAAATGAAGCAGAGTACTGGGGGGTAGAGGTCAAGATCTTTACAATATGAATACATTACATTGACTGAAAAATTCAGACTTGGGCCAAGTAGGGTTGGAGAGCTGTCCCAGTCGTACCGTTCCAGATTAAGCCAATAACTGAACAGAAATGTTGTAGAGTTTGGAATAGTTGCAACACTTAGGTTTCCCCAGGTAACATGGTTGGGAATTGTGGAAATTGTCATCTGAAAAAGGAAGCCTTTCCTGCTCCGAAAACTGTTGGCTGCAAAGTCAGCAAGTCGGCGGTTCAAATCCCAGGTGCCACGCAGCGGAGCGAGCTCCCGCTGTTAACCCCAGCTCCTGCCAACCTAACAGTTTGAAAGCATGTAAATGCAACTAGATATAGGTACCGTGTGAGGGGGAAACCTTTGCCTTTTACCTAGACAAAACTGAGTTTGACTTCAACTGATGTGACATAAGGGACATCTAGTGTAGAAGCAACAGCATAGCTTCCTTAAGCATTGGTTCCCTGGTGACTTGGAAAGGAGGTGAATTTCTGACAATAGCTTGGTTGCCCTTCTGTCCTGTCCCCTATGCATCACCTATCTTCCATAACTGTCAAGATTTGCTTTGAAGAGATATCTAAATTTCTATTGTGGTAATACCTCAAGTAGGTCAATCCAAAAGGTTCAAAGTCATGAAGTGTGCCTCTCACCCAAGGTGCAATGAAGACAAAAGGCTTGCAGATGATCAGATAAAGTCTTTTCAAAGAGAGTGAATATCTGTTTCTCCCACCTTTCATTTCCCTAAAATTTGGGATGCTCACCAGAGGGTTGGTATTCTGCTGAGTCTGCTAAATGGACAGCCCTACCAACATTTTAATGCAGGATTGTATCATTATAAAATACCTGCCTGTTGATGTGAATGAGCAGATTCTTTCCACAGATTACTGCTTGTGCAAAGATAAGTGATCCTTTATGACAATACTGGAGAGGGAGGGCTCAGCTCAGTTCCAGTGTGATTCTGTGCTGCACAACATGTTTTTCTGCACTCGCCTTGCCTCATTCACACACTTTTATAAGAATTCCTGATGTCGTCTTCATCCCACTTGTAGTCCTGGGTTCCTGCCTGTCTCTTATTTTCAAAATACAGTAAATAAAAATAAAAATCCAAGAAAGGGCAGAGGGGGGCAAAAAACCTGTTCACTGTGTTCCCAATCAGTAGTACCAGGCACCATTTGTCTGGAATTTAGTTGAGGCCATTTGATTTATTATAGATGAGTTGACATTGCACATCTTGATCTTGTCCATTGGCGTGAACTTCTAAAGAGTATTCTGGTGAGTGAATGTGGAAGCATCCCTTGCTTCTGATCATTTTTGTGCAGTTCAGCTCAGTTTGGAAGCACATTGAGTGTACCTTTCTTTTTTTCAAGTCTTTTTTATTACAGGAGCATTTTAGAGGCACTCTGCCTCTTTAAAAATTGAAAACAAGTGCCAAAGAATCTGGTGTATGTTAGTCTGTGTAGGCCCATTTATACTGTATGTCTTAGCTAATTTGACTGAAATAATCCATCAATGTGTCATGGGAAAAAGTGATGTTAGAAAACTTTTTAGTGCTACTTAGTCTCCTTTCACACCATCCTCATCTCAGATTTTGCCTTCTACTTTCTTTTGCAACTATAAATTGCTGTTTTTTATTTACACTCACATAAAATACAAGAGAGCACATTTAATTAGTCCTATAATTTTTTATAACAATAAGAGCATTTGTATGCTGCTTTCCATTTAAAAATTCCAAAGTAACAACTAAAATAGACCAGCTGAATGAGTACGAAGAGCTAATGAATGCAAATCCCTGTGATTCATGGAATCTATGCTATGTGGACCAGCGTTAGATTTAACATAAGAGGTGGAATTCTAATAACAATCTGCATTCACTGGAGCAGAAATGTTACCAAACATTCAACTGTTACAAATACTGTACAGAGCAAATCAAAGCATACCTCTGTATGTTTACGTATTTGACTTTGTTTATTGCAATTATGAGAACCAGGTTCCCAAGCAATGTGAAAGTAATTTAACAATGATGAGGAAGATATATGTAAATAAAATGAAAAGACAATAGAGGAAAGTGTAGGGAGAGGCAGACTGGGACAAAGTTCATCCACTACCTCTTTTTTCCTCTGGCTTTGTTTTTCAAGGTTTCTCCAGCTGCCTTAAGGCATAGAAATTGATTTTCAGCCCATACAAAGTTTAAATGCTAGCATGGTTAATTTTCTATCTTCCTACTGCCCACATGCAATTGAAAGCCCAAGTTGTGATGGAAACTGCTTTATCAACAGAATCTGGGGCAAAGGTCCAGCAGCTTCAAAGTTGGCCAAGCTTTCTTTGTGTTTCTAGAAAGTGGAATGGATTAAGCTCTTCCATGAATGTGCTCTGTAGGCTAATTGTCTCTTAATGTGGAGCATCCCTGGACTGATCAACCAGTGCAGTGGTGGCCAAACTTCGGCCCTCCAGATGTTTTGGACCACAACTCCCAGAATTCCAAGCCTAGATTGTCAGTGACAAAGGACTGTGGGAGTTGTGGTCCAAAACATCTGGAGGGCCGACGTCTGGCCACCACTGCAGTACAGAATGCAGCCTCCTCTTTTCCTCAGGGCACAACACATCAAAAGCAGCACAAAATGTATTTTTTCTCCACAGACTGGAGTTAGTGCTGATTTTCCTTGTAAACAACTTGGACTATGTGTCATTTGACCCAGGAATAGGCAAACTGATTCTTCATGTAATGGAACACACTTTGGGTTTTGTAGGCAGCGTTCCCCCAACCCAATGACTTTCAGATGTGTTTGAACTCAGTCTCCATCATCTCCAGTGGCAGTGTGGGCTATTGTGATTTGTAGTCTAGCACCACTGTGGGGCTCTGGGTTCATAAGATTGCTCTGGGATTTATAGACCAAGCAACCAACCCTTTTCATGTACAGTATCTGGAAGTTGAGTCATGACAACTGCAATTCTTTTCTTGAGAGATTGAAACGTTTTGCTGCTCATCCAAACACTCCGACAGTCTGAGTTTGGATTAACAGCAAAATGTTTCAGTCTCTCAAGAAAAGTCCAGTTGCCATGACTCGTCTTCCAAATAAACTCACCTATCTGACTGAGAATCTTCACAGACCCTTTCATGCATGTGTTCCACCACAGTTGTTCAGCAGAGACAGTGGCATAGTGTGGGTTGCAGGCACCTAGGGCAAGGCAAAATCCACCCCACCTGCTCCTGTTGCCCCACTGCTTTCCAGGCCTGCATAGAGAGCGGGGTTGGAAAGGAATCTGAGCAGGCCTTACCCCTCCGTATCCCCACTGCCCCACTCTACAATCCCCATCTGCTCTTGGCACAGTGCTGCCTTCCAGGCTTGTGCAGATGGTGGGCCTGGAATGGAAGTTGAGACACCACCACCACTACCACCTGTTCCTTCTCAGGCCCAGCTTTCTCATGGACGGCAGGGGAAGCAGGCCCTTGCCTCCTGGAAGGGAAGCCTGGCCTCCTGACTGAAGATGGCCAAACCCCTGCCCCCGGGTGACCATCCCTGTGGGTTCCTGGCCGTGCTATGCCACTAAACGGAAATCAATCTTTTCCCTTGGAAGAGCTCTCCATATTGTCTGTGGTAACTGCTACCAAGCAGTCAAGCTTTATCTCAAGATGAGATGCAGAACATGAAGGCCCCAATATTCATCAATTTATTTTATTTATTTAAAACATTTTTACCCCTCCTTTAACCTTTAAAAGGAACCATGGTGGCTTACATCATTTAAAAACAATATTTAAAAGCTAAATACATTAAGTATACAAGTACTTAAAAAGAACTAAGCATTATATTTAAAACAGTCAATAAAAAGTCATTTAAAAGCAATCAGGCACAACAGTCAATTTTAAAAACCCTCATATGGTTAGTCATTAAGGATAAGTGCTTATATACCGCCCGTCATCCGGACAGAACTCTGGACAGTTTACAACAAAGGAGAAGAAACAATAAGCAAAATTAGGTACAACATCACTATAAAACTATAAACAATAAAAATAAACAGTAAAATGGCAAGATGGCAGGACGGAACAGGAGGGGGAAAAAACAAATTAACAGTCACCAAACGCCTCCTGGAAAAGAATGGTCTTTAAAGCCTTTTTGAAGGCTGGCAGGGACTGTGCAAGGCGCAACTCACTCGGGAGATGATTCCATAATATGGGACCAGGCACAGAGAAGGCTTTCCGAGCCTCCCTGGGCGTGGCCACCCAAAGTGAGTGCACCCGCGACATTCTTGTTGGTCGGGCTGAGGTTGACCGCTTGGAGATTCACTCTGCCAGGTATTCAGGTCCCAAGATCTTGAATCTTATTCGGGAAGCAACGGGTAGCCAATGCAGGCAGGCCAGTACTGGGGTGATGTGGTCGTATCGACGCACACCTGCCACCAGTCTGGCCGCCGCATTTTGCACCAGCTGGAGTTGCCGAATAAGAGTCAAGGGCAACCCCATGTAGAGAGCGTTGCAGTAATCTATTCTTGAGATTACCAGCGCTTCCACAACAGTTCTCAAGGAGTCCCCATCCAGATAAGGACGAATCTGGGCGATTTGGCGAAGATGGAAAAAGGCAGTCCTGGACATGGCGGCCACCTGGGCCTTCATGGATAGAGCCGGGTCCAGGGCCATGCTCAGGTTCCGGACACTATCCGCCAGCTGGAGGGAAACACCCTCCAGGCTAGGGAGAGGGCCTCCATATCTGGAAGGGGAAGTCCCAAAGAACATAACCTTGGTCTTCTCGGGGTTGAGTTTGAGTCTGTTGGTCTTGGTCCATTCCATCACTGCATCCAGGCACTGGTCGAGGGTCTGACTGCATCCAGGCACTGGTCGAGGGTCTCAACTGCAGAGGTGGAAAAGGAGAGAGAGAGCTGTGTGTCATCAGCATACTGATGACAGCAGACTCCAAATCCCCTAATGACCTCAGCCAACGGCCTCACATAGATGTTGAACAGCATAGGAGAGAGAGCTGACCCCTGCGGAACCCCACATGGGAGTATCCACAGGGCAGACAACTCCCCCCCAAGCTGCACACACTGGGGGTGGTCCTCCGAGAAGGATCAGAACCAACTGAGCACAGTGCCTCTGATACCTATCTCGGAGAGCCGGTCCAGCAGGATACCATGGTCGACAGTATCAAAGGCCGCTGACAAATCCAGAAGGACCAACAAGGTGGAGCTACCCCTGTCGGCCCCCTGGAGGAGGTCATCTTGCAGTGCGACCAAGACTGTCTCAGTCCCCCAACACGGCCTGAACCCAGACTGAAATGGGTCAAGGACATGTTCTACCTCCAGGAACGACTGGACCCGAACAGTGGCCCCCCTCTCGATAACCTTGCCCATGAAGGGAACATTGGCAATCGGACTGTAATTTGCCAATTCGTCAGATGCCAGGCCAGGTTTCTTTAGGGTGGGCTTCACCACTGTCTCCTTCAGGGGAGAGGGAAAAATCCCTTCCCTGAAGGAGGCAGTGGAGATAATTGAAGCCCACTCAGGCATGCTCCCTCCGGCAGATTTAATGAGCCAAGATGGGCAAGGATCAAAGGGGGAGGATGCTGGCTGGCAATGTGCCAGGGCCCTGGAGGCCTCAGAAGAGGAAACAGGCCCAAACTCGACCAGTCGAGGAGACTGAGGGGGTGCAGCGTCAGGGGATCCCGAGGAGAGACCAATATAACCGGAGTCAAGACCAGTACAGATGGCCTCAATTTTCGTTCTTAAAAAGGCTGCAAAAGTCTCGCTACTGAACTCAGTAGGAGGAGGCCTAACCAGGCCAGGATTAGTGAGGTCACTAACCACACAGAATAACTCCGCCTGGCGGTTTGAGGCCTCACTAATTCTCAGGGAGTAGAAAGATGTTTTAGCCTCGTGGCGCAGTGGTTAAATGCCTGTACTGCAGGTAAAACTGTGCTCACGACCTGGGTTCAATCCCCGGTAGCAGGCTCAAGGTTCACTCAGCCTTCCATCCTTCCGAGGTCGGTAAAATGAGTACCCAGCTTGCTGGGGGGGCAATGTGTAGCCTGCACACTGTAATTAAAATTGTAAACCGCCCAGAGACTACTTGTAGTGGTATGGGGCGGTATATAAGCAGAACACTTTTTGCTTTGCTTTTTTGCCTCCCTGATCGCGTAGACATAGCGCCTAGTCTGGATTTTAACAGCAGCCCTATTGAAAGTCATCTGGTCCGTCCTCCATCTGCTCTCCAGCTTTCTCTGTTCTTGCTTCATCGCTCTCAACCCTGCCATAAACCACGCCGAGGAGCGAGCTCCGCAGCGGAGAAGGCGCCTGGGGGCGATCCGGTCTACAGCCTGGGTGGTATCCTCATACCATCGGTCTACCGTGGCTTCAACCGGATGGTCAGCCAGATAGCTCAAACCCAAACCCTTTAGGGCAGGGGTGCCCAAACTTTTTGTAATGAGGGCCAGATTTGGTGGCTGAGAATGTGTCAGCGGCCGGTTGCTCCCTGACCCTGACACCCCACTGCAAGCCCCACCCACTGACCCATAAGCCCCACCCACTGACCCCTTGCAACCCCACCTGCAGGAAGGAAGGCGGGAACCAAGGGAGGGAGGGAGGTGGAAACCAAGAGAGGAAGGACAGAAGGTGGGTAACAAGGAAGGGAGGGAGGGGAGGTGGGGACCAAGGGAGGGAAGAAGGAAGGAAGGAAGGTGGGGACCAAGGGAGGGAGGAAAGAAGGAAGGTGGGGACCAAAGGAAGCACAGGGAGCTGTGGCCACAGGTCGCCCCTTGGAAGAGGTGGTTTGTGTGACCTTGCACGCCCCCAAGCTCCCCAGCAGTGGTGACGGCTCACCCGCCAGCCCACTCCAAAGCTCCTTGGTGGTGGCAGAGGCCCGCTGGCCGGCCCACCCCGACACATTCCCCTGTGATGCCGGTGGTGTCAGACCGCCTGTCCACCCAGCCGCCCAAGCTTTCCAGCGGTGCCGGTGTTCTCGAGCTTCACAAGGTTCCCAGCGGTGCCGGTGGCGGCGGCCTGCCCGGGCGCCGAGCTTCACAAGGTTCCAGGTGTTGCCGGTGGTGGTGGCCCACCCGTGCGCCACCCCCGCGTGCGCTCCCAGCCTCACATGGTTGCCGGCGGTACCAGTGGCAACAGCCCCCACAAGCTTCCCGGCGGTCTCAGTGTTGGCGGAAGATTTTTAAAAAATGGGGCAAAGGAGGGGGATGGAGGGGTGGGCCAGCCAACCGCTGGCCACTCAGAATGGCCTGACGGGCCGGATTTGGCCCCCGGGCCGGACTTTGGGCAGGCCTGCTTTAGGGCTTTATAGGTTAAAAATTGGCTCATTGAACCTTGCCTGGCAATCAATCAGCAGTGGTTGCAACTGCTATAACAGGGGTTATGTGATCCCTGTAACCAGCTCCAGTTACTAAGTTCCTAGACTACAACTCCCACAAGCTCTGTGTAAAATACCAACAGTGAGGGATGGTGGGAGTTCCAGCTGAATAGCAATAAGTGTTCTCTCCACACGACGTCTCCTTGTCGTGCAGAGGTAATAAGATTCGCATTGTATATGGTCATGTAGGCCAGGCTTTGCTGCTACAAAGTGTTTGCCTTCAGTGACCGAATGGCTAAGAAAAAGGGTGACTGCTGCCCAAGATGGAACGGGGGCACCTGGGGCCATCAGAGGAGGAGGAGGAGGACCCACCCTTGGAACGTAGCAGAAAGGACACATTCACGGCAGGAGACAGCTTTCCGGAAACCAACATGCTGGGGGCAGGCTGGAAGCTGGAGTGGAAATTACCACACAGCCTCTCCCAGCCGGGCGTGTTTGTGTTTTTCTTTCCTCCGCCGGGCCAGGCCCAGAGAGCCTCAAATTGCCTTCTGCTGGGAGTTAGGATTCTAGTCTAAGGTAACTTAGGGTGTGCTTCTCACCCTCAACATACTGATGGAGGAAATTAAATTACCCGCATCGGCAAAACCCCTACCAACTCTGAGCCTCTTAAATTCACTCGGGGCAACATTAGGGCATATATTCATCACAGGGGAAAGCATAAAGCAAAAGGAATGCAAGTAATGAACAGAATTTCCATATCATGGTAAGAATAAGGAAAAGGTCATCCCCTGGTACTATTTTCCCCTCATGTAAAACTAGCCGTTCTTTGTCCCCTCCCTCACATTGGCCAAAATCCTGTTGAGACTGTCTTTCATGGTGAATTGGTGTAAGTAAAGAAGTCTCTGTTGGTTATTATCTGTTCCACTCTGAGCTACATGACCCAGAATGTAACAGATAATGCCTAGGGAAATTTCTCAACTTACAAGCAATTCACCGTTATATAACTGCAACAGAATTCCAGCAAATTTGTGTGGGCCCCCTGCTTCCCCGCCCCCCCCCCCAAGAGAGGAGGAGATGGAAGGGGTCTCCTAACCTTTACAGGCTCAGAAGCGAGTCCAACCAGGCTTTATTCTGTTGGGACAAAGTGAATGGGTGCATCCATGCCCTGGGTGTCTTTGGCTAGTCTACCCATCTGCCCCCACTAGGGTTCATTTTCTTGCTCTAGCCTGCTCTGATCCAACATCCAAAGTGGGGGGCTGAGTTCTCAGTACAAGCCTCCCATGGTGCAACATCTATAGGTGAGTCTGAGGGCCTTTTTACACGACCCCTAAGATCCGCTGGCCACTTAAATTCGGACCAGAGATCTTAGGGGTTCGTCGCTCTTCCTGTGTCCCCACCCCCCTCCGCACTTCCTGGCTGCTGGCTGCGTGAGGGGAGGGAGAAAAAGAGAAAGAAAAGCATGCCGCTCGCTCACCTCGTTCTGCCTCTGGTCTCTGTAAAAGTAGCTCTTAAAGGGGCGGGAGCCAAAAAACAACAAACAGAAGCAAGGAGAGCCCCGCACTCACTATCCTTACACCGGATCAAATAATTTTCACCTCCAAAGAGCAGGTACCTGAAAGCTGCGCTGGGACGCGCTAAAGTGGGCGGGGTCGCACTTAATTTCCTGTTAACTCCGGAGCTGGTGGGTAAACATTTTTAAGCTCCGGAGCTGGGAGCCATTTGCCCCGGAGTTTAGGGGTCGTGTATAAACGCCCTGAGTTTGCGATACTAGACAGCACAACCCAACACCTTTTAAAGAGGGCTGGAAGTACTTGCCTGATGGGGGTCTTTTGGGGGGAGCTTCTCCTCTTGCCCCAGCCCAGGTGTTGTTGGGGTTGCTGACAATGCCTCCTATGCCACTTCTGGGTGGGTATCAATCTTTATCAGTGAGACTCCACTGAACAGCTCAATTGCTGTTGTGATGGCTCAGGTGGGGAGAAAGATGGGCACTCCCCTCCCTCAGACTCTGTCTGGGGCAAAGCTGATCCACTTGCGCATCCAAGGGTCCTTGCCGCAAGAGAAAATTTCAATGAGGGAGAATGCTTCCGACACCTTTGGCTTTGCTGACGGTGTCATATAGTGTTGCATTGAACATATGTTTGTGTTTGACATCATACCGCCATCTTGAGTCTCTGATGGAAGCAATCCAGGCAGACAGACTAGAATTAATTTTAGGGAAACGTATCAACGTTCGCCACAAGCATACCCCAAAAAGCTACATTGTGGAGGGACCTCCCTTTTATAGTGTACAAAACATGCTGAACCAGCCAAACCGGCTGGTATCCATATCATTGGATCTTTACAGACTCCTCGGAAAAGACAGCTTGACTGCAGGAGCAGCCAGGAGAGAGTGGTGTGAGATTTGTCCAGTGACTCACTCTTGTCTGCTGCATCCCAGGGATGCTAGTGCCTCAGCATAAAATGCTCTCTGGAAGACACAGAAAAACAGGGCCTTTTCCTGGCCCTCTGCAAGCGCCTCCTTCAGCCTCTCCTTCAGCTTTCCTCCTCGCTGCTTTCAACTCAGCTGGTCATAGTTCAAGGAAGCTGTGTGGAACTGCAAACATCACTCCTGGTGCTTTGGTGCTCCTCTGCGGCTTTTCCTTCTGCTGCTGGTGGCACTGCAAATATGAATGTGAAAGCCGTTCTCCTGGTGCTGCTCCTGGCCTTGGTGGTGATTTTTGCTTTAGTGTGCGTCTTGTTGACGAGAGGCGAAACACACACACCCTGTGGGTACCAGGCGCGATATACTTTTCCAGAACATCTGCACAGCGAAAGGAGGTGGCTTTTTGCTGATCTCAGCCAAGATGAAATATCCCACGTGGTACAGTACCTGAAGACCAGTCTTGGGTTAGTCCTGGAAGATGCTTCTCGTGCAAATCCTTCAGACAACTGCATTTACTCGATCGACTTGCAGTTGCCACCCAAAGCCGAATCTCTCTCGTATCTGGATCACGGAGGCAGCCGTCCTCCTAGGCAAGCGCTGGTTGTGGTATATTTTGGAAACCAACCACACCCAAATGTCACTGAGTTTGTGGTGGGCCCGCTCCCGGAGCCGACATATCACCGGGATGTGACAGTGGAGAAGTATGGAGGGCAGGTCCCGTATTATCGCAGGCCTCCCCTCCTTGCAGAATACAAACAGATGAATATTTTCCTGCACCATGCGGTGTTTCCCAAAGCCCCGAGCTTCATGAAAGAGGTGTTGGACTACGATGGCACTAATGTCGCTGCAATGACAACATCTCCTCGGGGACTGAAGTCTGGCGATCGGGCAACTTGGCTAGTCCTTTTCCAGAATGTGACTGGCTACTTCTTGCATCCCATTGGCCTGGAGGTGATGCTCGATCATAGCCACCTCAATAGCTCCCAGTGGAATGTCAAGAAAGTTTTTTACAATGGACAGTACTATAGAGACTTCACACAACTGGAGAGAGAATTCACAGAGGGCCATGTGACTGTGGAGAAGGTGAAGAAAGTCCCAGCTGATGGGGATATTTCCTCCATGAAGCCTAAAGCAGACCACGCTGAGCAAGGCCCTTTGAACTTTGAGACTTCTGAACCACGCTACCATGTACGAAACAACCAGATTCGGTCCTTGTCTTGGAATTTTGCCTTTAGGATAGATGCGAGCCGGGGACCACGTCTCTTCGATATCAGGTTCAAAGGCCAAAGAGTCATCTACGAACTCAGTGTGCAGGACGCCATGTCTGTCTATGGTTCCAGCAACCCTGGTGGGATGTTGACACGATACATGGATGCAAGCTTTGGGATTGGAAAGTACATGTATTCTCTGATGCGAGGGGTTGACTGTCCTTATTCTGCTACTTACCTTGATGTTTCCTTTTTTTCCGAAGCAGAAAAGCCTAGAGTCACCAAGGATGCCATCTGTGTTTTTGAGCAAGACCTGGGGTCTCCAATTCGGCGCCATTACTCCAAGTTTAATTCTATCTACTATGGAGGGCTGCCTGGCACTGCCCTGGTCTTTCGCTCTGTGTCTACTGTCGGCAACTATGATTACCTCTGGGACTTTGTGTTTTATCCAAACGGAGCCATTGAAACCAAAGTCCATGCCACTGGTTATATAAGTTCATCCTTTCTCTATGGCAGTGGGCTAGATTACGGGAATAAAGTTGGGGATCATACCCTAGGGACAATACACACCCATTTCTTTGCCTTCAAGGTGGACCTCGATGTTGGTGGTAAGTCTCTGCCTTATCTAATTCCCCATGTTCTGTAGATAAGTAAATTATTAAAGCCAAGAAATGGAAAAAAATGTTTGCTTTTTAGTCTGTAACCCTTTGGCAGTCCTGTTCTATCTATCTCACACTTTGCAACATTTTCTTGTGTGTCACACTTGTTTGGTTGGTTTTGTTTGTTTGTTTGCTTTTCCTACAGCTTGGGTGCAGAATTACCTCTGTCATTTGGGCTATGTGTTATGTGCTGTCAAGTTGGTTCAATTCATGGTGACCCTAGTAGGGTTTCCAAAATATATGAGATACAGTACTTTAGTGGGTGGATTTCCCAGTGTCATTTCCCAGTGAGGATCCATGGTGGGTGAGGAATTTGAACCCAGGTCTCAGTGTGGCACTATATGTACTATACATGTACTGGCTCTCAGTGATTTAAGCCTACTGGGTGAAAACAATACTAGTCAAAGGACAGCAGTACCCTGGCCATCCTTCCCGCCCACCCCTCGTATGGATAGAATGAGGAAATGTATTCTGAGGGCTCTATCACACATCCTTTAAAATCCTGATTAAATTTCCAGATAAATTGTTTCCAAAAATCTTGTCTCCACAGCCACCCATCTTTTAAAAAAACCACACCCAGTAACACCCCCTTTAGCAAGTTTTCAAAGACCTACCTGAGAAGTAGGGAATATTTTGCTTCGCTTAAAAATCCAAATTTTTCCGGAGCCAGAAGTCATGGGGACGTGGATATGATCCGGATTTCTGCTTTTTTGTTTCTTTCCCTAGAGCCGACCAGCTGGCCCTGGGGCTGGTCAGTGCTTTTTAAAAAAAAATCCTTGTAGTGGGAACGGAGAACCCACATCTTCGGTCACATGACCAACAAAGAAGAAAAGCCGGACTTTCACAATATCCAGATCTTCCCTTAGGGTCAAAATCTGCTTCAGATAAGTTCTGCGCCCCACATTCCAACAAAGGTGAGGTCAGGAGCCAAAGGCAAAAATTGTGGAGCCCAAAATATCAGCATGTTTTAGTTTAAAGCTCTTACTCCTTGCAAGTTGGGCATTTCAATCTTTCAAAATGGGGGGGGGGGGGGAATATCTATGCAAAGTCTAGGTAACCACTGAATTTCTGGTGTCACCAAGAATCAATATAGCTGGTTGAGGGACAAAATAAGGCCAAAGTCAGCCTTCCCTATTGCCTGTTAATAGACTCTCTGAATCTTCTGACACGTCTAGCAATATATAGGGAGTTGCTAGAGCTCTGATAAGGAACATGAATCCACAAATTCTCACTTTAAAATATAGCAGTTAGGTTTTAAGGTGCCACAATGTGTCTTTCTTTCTTTCTTTCTTTCTTTCTTTCTTTCTTTCTTTCTTTCTTTTGGTTAGATATGATAAGCTACTCACTTCCCTTGTCAGTTCCCTTGTGTGCCTATCTCCCAGAATATGTATTCCTGCCTTGAGCAGGGGGTTGGAAATGAAGCCCTTGTAGGCACCTTCCAACTTCATAAGTTCATGATTCTTTGATAAGACTCGATTGGAACAGCAGCAAGATTCAGGTGCCATTTGCTGTGTTGCTGGTACATTGCAAGCATTATCAAGCGTGCCTTGTTCTCTCAGTAATACAACCTTTAGTAGCTGTTTGTCTCCTTGTTTAATCCAATAATACCTCTAGATTGCATGATGAATTCACCTGTGCAACTGAGTTTTGTCTTCTGGAGCACAGGCTTCTTCTAAAACCAGCTGTTAAAATGTTTTTCCTTTAATTACTGGAAAATGAAATAAAATGCACAGCCTATTTTTTTTGTTAACTTCTGTAATGTAACACCATCTGGTGGTCAAAGGGCAGCATTTCTTGTTGAAATCTTAGGGACAGAGAAACACAGGACTTTCTGTAATAGGCTGGGCCCCCTCCATTCCCATCCTTTCTCATAATACCTTGGCTTTGAGGACCCTTAGGACTTAGTGTAGCCAGCCAAGAAGCAGTCACACTTAGGGAGGGTGTGATGCAGGCAGCAGTGCACTGTTAGAAGAAAGAGACTGGTGGCAGCTATGCCACAGAAGCCAACGCCTGACTCTGACTAATGGCTGGACTAGCCCTGTTTCCTGCCATAGGAAGCATATGGGGATCTCAGGCACTTTGAGACAGGTTGTTCCTAGAGCTCTCTCTCTCTCTCTCTCTGTGTGTGTGTGTGTATGTGTGTGTGTATATATAAGGGGTGTAACTTGGAATGTTATCTTGAAAGGCGACCTTCCTGAAGTACATATGGGCACCGCGTTGTCACATCTCCAATTAAGTAAGCAATTGTTTGACATAAAGCATTAACAATGCATTCCATTTGCTAGGAAATGTTAGTGGGCATCTTGATACTGCACTATGCAAATATTTACAAAATCACAAAACAAAAGGCTGCTTCCTTTGCCCCTTAGAAGTAGAGGATTCTATAAAAACCAAAACACAGTTATCAAAATCCTTTAAAATCTCTTTTAAAGCTACATTTTGAAAAGAACTAAAATTGCTGTCCTAACTCAGTCCTAAGAAGTAACCTTGGAGTTCTTCACCGTGGCCTTAATGAAGCCACACAGATGGGTTTCCCAGGTGCCCCTGCGCGAAGGTCGGACTTCCCTAGCAATAGGAAAGTTTGTTAGTCTCCTCCCCCTTGCACCGAGCATGTGTGAGAGGGTTCCCGCCTAAATGCCTCAGTTCCCTCTTACCACAGCACTAAAGAGGTCATCCTTCGTTAGTCATCTCCTTTTCCTTCGAAATTGGTTCCTCTATTCCTGTTTATGGCATTTCAGCCACGGTTTAAACGTTGTATCGCCTGAAACAGGAAGATCCCGCATTCTGACGGACACCAAAAGTGTCTCTACTGTCTGGGTGAGTCGCACCAACCCAATTCCTGTAATATCTGTAAGAATTTTGGGGCCCAGACAATCAAAAACCGTCGGGTTAGGCTGAACACTTTTCTTCTCGAGAAAGCACTCTGACCTGAGTTGATGGACGTGGCGGCGTCTTCCCACTCTTCTTCCGTAATTCCATCATATGTTTCTTCTAAACCAAAGAAACACTCGAAGTAGACTTTGATTCCAAAAAAGGAATTGAAGAAGAAGCTTCCTTTCCTTGACCGACCTCCGAAGTCTTCGTCAGCTTCAAGGCCTCCACCTTCTGCTACGTCAATGAGACCCACTTCGACGGCTCCAGCTTTGACCGTGTCTGATGTCATCGTACTCGATACTGACCAGCCGTCCACCTCTTTTTGGCCTCAAGTTGCTCGCCTGGGTTACGAACCTTTGTTCCCATTGGAATCTTCATCATCTTCCTTGGAGTCAGAAGTGTCTGATGCCGAAGAACAGCTGCCCGACTTGTCCTTGATGACAACTCTGTTCACACAGGCTCAGGCTGTGTCCGAACACAGACAACAATCTGGAGCATTTTGCCCAGAAGGCAATGAAGCACCATTCCCATCGGATGAGAAGCTCCTCTAGAGGTTCTCGTTCGGCGTTAGTACCGTCTACCCTGATGGTGGACTTACCTCCATTGGTTTCGACTGTCCGCTCCGAGTCTGTGCTCTCATTGCACACTGCTCTGGCGTCAATGGTCCCAACTTCTACCTTCTTGGCCCCGACCTTGCCAATGCCGTCCTTACCTTTACAGTTGATACCGACTCAACAGTTCCATCCCTTACCTTTACCGCCTCAATCTGTTTTCCATGCCCAGACTCTTTCAGCTGCAACTTCTATTTCGACCACTTTCTTGGTCTCGACGGCTTCTGCTCCACTCTCAGCTTGGATGCAGGCAGCACATTACTCACTGTCTTCTTCAGTATTGACCATCCAGCCTTCTCTCCTACCGTCATCGGAACTCTACAGTCAACCAACCTTGGTCCCACCATCGGTCTCGGCGATGCCTTCGGTGTCAACCATTCCCACTTCGGTACCGACTCTCCATCCCATCGGTCAGCCATGCGATCTACTATCCTTGGTACCAACTTCGGCTTCAACCACTCCACCGTTGATACCGAAGAAGAAAAGGCACAAATTGTCAGTTTTTCCTTCATCTTCCTCTGTTCGTTCAGCGGATCCTGTGGCATTGAACCATCATTCGGTCCAACTTTCAACCTCCACTCATCCATCTCCTGTGTCGATGTTGCTTCCACTGCTTCCTAAGTTTTCTTTGAAGTTTGATGGATCACAGTGGCTTCTCCAGTGGGATTCTGCCTCACATATATCGAGAACTCAAACCACTTCTTCTCCTGATACTGACTTGGCATCATCCTCAGGGTCAGAAGGGGAAGCTGAGGGTGACTCCACTTGCTATGTCACTATCCCTGATTCAGATATGGAAGAGTGTTCCCCTCCCTCCTCGTCTGAAGCCATGCAGAATTATTTGGACTTTGTCCTACGTATGGCTAAATCAATCAACCTGCCCATGCACCACCCTAAGCCATGCTACACGATCACATGTTCGGTAAAATATTGACTAAGGATGCTTCTCCTGTGCACGTCTCCATGTTCCCATCTTTTTTTCCAATGACAGGGGAAGCTTTCAAAAGGATTTCAGCACTATCTGTCTCCAGGAGAAGTGAGGCCCTTTACTGGGTTCATGATGATAAATTTCCTTTCCTCTCTAAGCACCTGGTACCCAACTCGGTTGTGGTGGTTTCATCCCAAATTCAATCCCGGACAAAACAAGTACCTATCCTGCCCTCCAAAGAGGGACATAATCTGGACAATTTGGGCAGAAATTGTTCTGCCCCAGCAAGAACATCCCAGCACTCACCGTTCAACAAGTCCTCGGCTATATGGTGTCCATGACATCTGTCCTTCCATACGCCAGACTGAAGCTAAGACATCTACAAGTCTGGCATGTTTCCCAATAAAACCACCTCCAGGACCCTCCTCAGAGTTCCTTCTGCCCAATCCCAACACCTTACCTGGTGGGAAAGTAGGTCCAATCTCCTCATTGGTCAACCCTTCTGATCCCCCTTCCCAACCACTCAACTCATGACAGATGCCAGCAACCTTGGTTGGGGAGCCGTATGTTTAGACATGAAGGTATACGACGTCTAGTCCTCACAAGAGAAGTTGTTCCACATAAACCATCTGGAACTCCTTGCGATTTTCAAAGCTTGCCGGTCCTTCCTCCATCACCTCTCCAGCAATGTAGTGCTGGTAGTCACCAACAACACGACCGCCATGCACTGCATCAACAAACAGGATGGAACTCATTTGCAATAGTTTCTTCAGACGTCTGTAGCCTTCTGGGACTGGTGTCTTCTGCATCACATTTTTCCTATCGCAATGCACTTACCTGGCAAGGAGAGTGTTGAAGTGGATGTCTTCAGCAGGACCAACTCCACATCCCACGAGTGGGAGCTCGTTCACCCCACATATTGCTGCCTTTGTGGTCATCGGGGGACCCCTCGAGTGGACCTCTTTGCCACACCAGAGAACTCAAAATGCACACAGTTCTGCTTGAGGGCAGGGAGAGGTCTCAACTCGCTGGGAGATACACTGGCATTGCCATGGACAAACCATCTGCGTTACACCTATCCTCATATCCCACTTTTGAACAAAGTAATCTCCAAGCTCCACCAGGATCAAGCCGATGCAATCCTAATAGCTCCCTGGTAGCCACAACAGTCTTGGTTTACCCCCCCACCTCCAGATCTCCCACAGCTACCTCCGTCTTCCAACCTTCCCTGCCCTCCTCTCCAAAGACCACGGCAAGAACCTTCACCTCTACCTCCATCGCCTGCAACTCACAGCCTGGAGAATCAGGAATTAAAATAACACCATCCTCACCTCTTCCAGAAAACTGTCCACAATTCACCTATACCAGTATAAATAGAAGAGGTTTGTCTCTTTCACCAATGAAAGACATTTCCCCCCCCCTCAACCAATCCTTCTCTCCAGCATGTTTCAGCAGGAATACTCGCTTTGAAACGATCAGGTCTTGCCATTTCGTCCCTGAAGGTCCATCTCTCTGCGCTTGTAGCCAACCAACCGGAGTCTTCACCCGCTTCACAGTTTTTTTTGACACCCTCGCCTAAAGTCTTTTCTTAAAGGACTGCGGAATACCTTCCCTGATCGACGGCCTATTCCACCTCAGTGGTCCCTGTCACCCTGACCCCAATTATTACGGGGACCACAGATGTCTGTTTCATCCAGAAGTGAGAAGTTTCAATTGACAGCTCTTGGTATTTTGTTAGTTTTTCCAATTTTTTAGTCTTGTGGAATTACTATGCTAATGATCCAAACATTTATTTGTTCTAGTACTACTGTACTGTGTCTGGTGTTTTACATTCAAAGTGTCTTATCAGTTTGGATCTGGCAATCCCACAAGATATTTACTTGGTCATTTTCTGACACTTTTTTCACTAATTCTTCCATTCTTTCATGTCTAATTTTGTTGCTGCTGCTGCTGTGTTTTTTGTGTGCGGTCTCTATGGTTACATAGAGATTTCTGGGGAAGGAAAATGGTTCTCAGACCCTTTTAGGTTTCCCACACCTCCGTTGCTTATTAGCCAAACAGATATTAGTTATAATTGACTACGTCAGTTTTAACTAGGTACTTCCAAACTTGGGGAAAACACAGGAGTGGCAGAAGTGGAAGATGGTATTGTCTGATTTCATAAGTTTTGCTCAATGGAACAGGATGTTTGCAGGTTTAATGTATCCTCTGGAACAGAGATGGGAAATAGTATGATAATAAAGAGACACTTTAACGACCACTGAGCTGTTACCAAGACATCGGCTAAGCTCACAAGCCATAAACCTATTCGTTCTTTTTCTTATCATTTCCTGTTTCTGTTTTGGGACAACTCTTTCGCAAGGAAAGGAACTGAATCTGTCTCTTTCGATCTTCCTGATAAAGCTTCTAAGAGACAGCCACTTATCCCCTAGGAAATGTGCACTGTATTGAGCTCTATACTGGCTTTCCCGCTATTGGGACTACAGAATGTAAAGAAGGCAAAACAAGAACATTGCAAAGAAGCTGGCAGGGTTCTGCTAGAACGTGAGGAACATAATGTAATAATAACAATAACAAACCAGTTCACATGACTATAGATTTGGAAGAAGCCAGATGGATTGCAGAGTCAAGCATCCTTCAAGGCATGGCCGGATATCCTGAGCTATATGTACTTAAACCACAAATAGATGCTTTCCCAGCCTGTTTTATTTTGCTTATTTCTGAAAATTTCCAGAACTTCAAAGATTTAGTCATCTTTTCCAAGCTTACAACTACTGAGAACAAGAGAGCTTTTGGAAGTGTTTCATCTTCAGCCATCTTTCAGTAGTTCTGGCGGCTAATGATTTTTACAGTCTTTTGCTTTCCAAGTTTTTCTTCAGACCTACGATGAGGCCTCTATCCCACAACCGCTAAAATCCGCGTTTTACTTCAAGATAAACTGCATCCAAAAATTGTGCCCCCATGAGCAGTTGGCTTTAAAAAAAAACACCACAACCATGCCCCCTTAGTGAGTTTTTCACATACCAGCCCCGGAGGTGGGAATAATTTGCCTCAATTCGGATGCGGCTTTTTAGCTGAAGCAAACGTCAGTGAGGACTCTAAAATACAGTTACACTTTGAGTAGTTTGGTCCTGCAGCAGCAGCAGCAGCAACAGCAAAGGGACAAGGAGGTTGTGTGCGAGTGTATGTGTGTGTTTGTGTGTGCTCATGCCCGTGGGAACACACACACACACACACAGAGGACAGAAACCAGAAAAACACCCCTCCAACAGTTCCTCTTTACAGTGTTGAATGGAGAGAGGGGGGGGGCAAGGGGAGAACTTGACACTCCACCAGCTGCCATCAGAATTAGTTCCTTGTTCAATGTAACCTGCACAGGCAAACAAATCCTGAGAAAGAGAGACATTTCCTCCAATACCCCCTCCCCCGGTTCTTTTCTTTCTCCCCCTCCCCCCTCCCCTCTTCCCACAACCCCTTCCCAGCTGCTTTGATGCGGCTTCTGGTCATGGGGACACATCAGAGCCGCCTTTAGTATCATGTGACCGTTGCCGCAGCGAAGTTGCCTTTTATTTTGAGCCGTTTCTTCCAGCCATGGGATAGGGACCTAAAAAGCAGCCTTCTTTCCAACAACTATATGTGAAACCTTGTTCATTTACTTTCAAAATGCAGCTGTATTAATCTTTTGTTCAGAAAAAACAAAAACAGTAACAAACTAGGTAGTTTCTGGTACAGTACTTATGTTATTTGTATCATGTTGCTTCTGAACCCTAAATTGAAGGAAAAATCTATTCCCCCATCAACCTGCTTATAACTGGAGGTCATCAAGAGAGGATCTCAAGTATAGCTAAAACTGAGTAGAAGGCTGTTTCAAATACAACAAGATCCCCATATCCACAGATTCAGTTTTACTTATTGGTGGTTTGAAAGTATTATACATAGCATGGTATCTGGCACCCTCTCGTGGCCAGTTCTGATAATTCATGTTAAAATATTTTTCTGGTTCCCCCTTTACTATACTATATATTTAATATTTGCTATTATCCACAGATTTCAGTATCTGCGTGACCCCCAAAACTCATCCCTTGGGGATATGGGGGTCCTACAGTATCCCATTATTCAAATAATCCACCTTCTCCAGACTAACTTTTGTTAACAGGAGAAGACTTCTTGTTCTCTCTTTAACACTCTTGAAATTTTAGTTGTTTTAATCTAATGCTCTTAATTATAGGTCTGCATCATAACGAGTGCTTCAACCAATACAGATTTTGTTGAGAGGGGAATTGTGCTAGCCCAGTGGAATGTTATGATCCTTTATCTTTAAAAAGTTAGCCACTTTGTGCACGAACTAATGGAAATTTCCTTGCAGCCAGAGGAGGAGCTGTTGTTCTCTGAGGGGGAAAAATCAGTCCGAGACCTCCTTGGATTTCTCTCTCAGATTGTTGAACCCTGTCCTATTGTTCACTTTCCCCTTCTTTTTCTAATAACACGAATGGAGCCTTCTGTGTTGGATTTGTCTTGGAAATCTTGGAACTGCAGAGCCGGAAGGGACCCTGTGGACCACGGAGCCCAGCCCCTGTCTTCTTGAGCTCACTTTTATTATTAACATAGGTCTCTGTTTTGGACCTGTATAGTTTGCAAATGATACAGTATATACCCTGGCCTTCACATACCATGTTCCTATGCTGCCTTTTTAAAAGTTAGTCTTTTCAGAATTTTCTCTATCTTTTATATACAGTAATGTGAAAAACAGTCTCATACACTGAAGTCTTTTCTTGGCCACTGCCTTAGGTTTCTGGATGGAATTAATCATAGCTCTTGCAGCACAATCCTAGCTACACGAGAATCCTCACTGTTCTCTTTTCTATGGTTGTCTCACTTTCACTCAAAGTAAGAAACAACATAGGAATTAAATGTCAACCTCAAGACAAGAGGAATATTCTCTCTGTCTCAAAACTCCATTGGGTCAACTTACTTCAAATCTCAAAAGTGTCCATGACTTCACTAGGACATTTTTCTACTGTGTCCTTTCATTTTGAGTTACAATGATATGCTATGCTATCCTTTATAGCAAGAACATAGGTGGGTAGTCAGCATCTACTGCCATCGTTGGTGGTCTGCTATGATTTCTACTTATCTAAAATGGCAGCTTTAAGAACAAGGGTGTGTGCGCACACAAACCAAAAAGAATGCTGAAGCAAAGGAATTAGTAGGGAACCAGGAGTAGAAATGAGACACCACTTCTGAGCCTGAAAACAAGCTCTTGAACTAAGTGTTTGCTCAGAAGGATAATTCATGTTCCATAATTCTAAGGATTAAACCAGACAAGCGTGGCTTCTAGAATGTAGTGTACCTTTAGAAGCCAACCTGAGCTCCTTTTATCTCTTTATCCTTCCTTCCTTCCTTCCTCCCTCCCTCCCTCCCTTCCTTCCTTCCTTGCTTCCTATCCCAGTGTGTTGCACAATTTAAAATACAGATAATTTCCTCACTCTGACCTGGTATCCTCCAAGAATTCCGCAGGCAGAATTCTGGGAGTTCCAGCCCACAGATCCACATAGGCAAACACCTACATTTCACATTCCTGGACCCCGGCCTACCTCCAAGCCTTGCTCCAGCCTCCCTCCAAAAGAACGCAGACCCCTGGAAAGTACTGGGGTGTCTTCCTTTCTGTGCGTTAATGATAAGAAACAAGATGGGAGCTGGGCTAAACAACCCTAACCCTTGTAACCTCTTTATTCATCTTTTAATTTTCTGGGACATAATTTGATGCTTTTGTACTCAATTTTATGCCATTAAAGTTTTCTTGAACTTGACAGCTTCAGAACTAGAACCTGATCGAGCACAGCAAAGCATAGCTATCCATAGGTGTGAGTCTGCAGGCAGGAACTCCCAGAATCTGGCCCTGGGAATTATATGAGAATTTTGAGACACTGGAGTCCAAAAAACCAAAAGCAAAGCAAATGGCATATCCTTATAAATTATCTCCTCCCATACCCCATTTCCCCAAATAAAGGTATGCAAGCATTTGCAAGTCAGATTGCTCATGCACAGAGCAATGAAGGAACTGCATCACTGAAGTCAACACATTCTATCAGCTTCTAACTACGAAGCTGTTGTCTTGCTAGCTTGTTCCTTAGTGAACAGAAGCTTCTGGTTCCCATTTTGCTTAAACTTTGTTAGATCTCAAACTAACAAATTTGGGGGTAGGATGGCAAAGTCTTCTATGGGAAACTGGAATACATGTTCCCACAGTAACTATGGTAGATCTGCCATATATGGATTTTGCACACTACTGAGCTGCTTGCTGTATGTCCCAACACTAGGCAGGAACAATCACTTTCATTTAGCAATGACATCCTTGCACCAACGCTACATGTCCAGCCTGGATGTAGAGCAAATAAGTAGGAGTTTTAAGAGTTATGAACAACCAAGGCAGAGAGAGCTAAAGAGGCCCCTCCCCTAGAGCCTTTCCGAATAACAGCATTATTACTGGAGCTGCCAGTCCAGAATCTGAACATAGAAACATGGAATAATTGACTTGGAAGGGGCCTATAAGGCCATCAAATCCAACTCTCCTGCCTCAAAATAGGAATTCAATTCAAAGCAGATCTGACAGATGGTTGTCCAAGGGCGTTTATACACGACCCCTAAGCTCCGCGGCAAAGGGCTGCAAGCTCCGGACCTTAAAAATGTTTTCCCACCAGGTCCGGAGTTTGCAGACAATTAAGTGCGACCCCGCCCACCTAAGCGCGACCCAGCTGCACTTTCTTGTACTTGCTTTTGGGAGGTGAAAAATATTTGATGCGGAGCGTGCCTGAGCTCTCCTTGCTCGGAGCAAGCTTCCACGCACGGGAGGTAAGGGTTTCTTCTTTTGTCCGTGTCTAAGGCTTTTTCCCCCTCCCTCCCCTCCCGCAGACAGAACAAGGAAGTGCGGAGGGGGTGGGGACGGAGGAACAGCAAGGAACCCTCAAGATCGCTGGTCCGAATTTAAGGGACCAGTGGATCTGAGGGGTCATGTGAAAAGGCCCCAAGTTTCTCTTGAATGCCTCTAGCTTCAGAGCAATCACCACCAAGGTAATTGGTTCCATTGTCTTACTGCTCTAACAGTTAAGAAGTTCTTGTTATTATGTAGCACGGGTGGGCATCTGCAGCATTCTTTCCTCTCCCAATTCTGTGGCCTGCTCCCGATTCTGTTTCCAAAGGCAACAAAGTACCTTTTTCAGGTGCCACCAGGCTGAATTCAAAGCCTAAAAATGGACAACCACTGAGTCACCTTGCCCCAGTCACTCTGATCAACCTTATCCAGCAATAGAAATTAAATGGAGAGCAGGAAAGACATTTTATCTGATACACAATTATTTTCTGTTCACTCCCAAACTCCAAACATGGATGAGGGGCAGGAAGTAGTAAAATTATGGATGAGATTTTTCGATTTCTTTCTTAGTGCAGCCAACTAGTATAAATATAAAACTCAATTTAGCATCAACTAATGAAATGGGATTTTTAGCATTTTAAAGTAATAGTTAGACATGGGCACGGAGCGGCGAAATCTTCGTTTCCATTTCCGTTTTTCGTTTCCGGAAGTAACGGAAACGGTAACGGTAACTAAGCTGTTACAACTCGAACTCGAACCGAAAAAAGAAAAATTTGGTCGGGTTTTTTGTTTCCGTTTTGGCATCGCAGCGATTGCGCGATGTGAAGCACAGAAAAAGTTTTTAAAAGTTTAAAAAAAAACCCAACTCCCGGCCGAAAAAGCAGGCAAAATATGCCTGCCTGAGGCTTTGCCACCTACCAGAGGGGTGGTTTCTGGGGGGGGGGAGTCCCTGGCCTTCCCCCCCTCCTCTCCTGTCCTGGGCTGCTTGCACCAGGCTGGGGGGGGGGTCATCCTCGTCGTCTCGCCATGCCATGCGGTGGGGGGGGATCCAAAATGGCGACCGCAATTTTTCTTTTGACATCGTGGTCAAAAAACACACCAAAGCACCACAGAAACATGTGAAATTTATTTATTTTAAATGTCTGAATGTTAATAGTAGCAACAGTGGGTTTTTTATAGCAATAAAATGTCACATTTATTTTATTTTATTTTATTTTTTATTTTTTTAGACCTGCCCATTTGGGCTGGGCATGAGATGGGACCATGTAAATTTTTTTGAACAATTCCATCAATGGCATGGCCAGGTTTTGACTGACACTTCTGGATGTCTCAGAGGGCATAAAAAGCCGAGGCACCTTCCAGAAATCGCAGTCGGGTCTTGGATGTGGAGGGAGGAGTGCTGTTCTGGTGGTGCTTGTGCGATCGAGACAGAGATTTTATTATTCGAGGAGGGAGGCCTAGGAGGCTTTAGGCTTTAAGTTAGGCAGGCAGGGAGGGAATTGATTTTATTAGAAAATAATTTCTTTGATTCCCTGCAGCTTTGTCTGCTGAAGGAAATAGCAGTTTATTCTTTCTTTGTTCTCTGGCAGTTTGTGAGGATTTTTTTTTCTGATATTGGATAAAGGGGGAGGTTCGACTGGGAGTGGGAGGTGTGGATTTATTTTAAATATATATTATATACTACCATTTATTTTCTACTTTCCCAACTTCAATTTGCTTGCATACGCACATTTGGGGTGCAAGCCAAGAACAGAACCTCTATCCTAAGTGGATAATATTTTACAATATTATTTATTTAGTTTACTAATTACTTACTTCATTGTTTGTTTTTAAACTTGTTGTGTTGTGTGTGCACTTGAACACAGAGACACATTCCATTTAAGTGGATCAGAAGAATTTAGAAAATTATTTTCATTTTATTCCCTGACTACAACAACTACTATATTGTATTTATTTACACCCCGATATCTTTTTTGGGAGGCTGCTGCTGCTGATATCAGCCTTACAATATTATTGATTCATTACTCCATTGTTGTTTGTTTACATACATACACTTGTTGTGTTGTGTGTGCAGTTGAACACACAGGCAGGCACATTCCATTTCAGTGGATCAAGCTGAATTCAGAACTTGAATTTAGAAAGCCAGTTTTATTTCATTCCCTGACTACAACTAAACTATATTGTATTTACACCCCAAAAATATCTTTCTTGGGAGGCATAGTACCACTACTGTCTTTTCACTTCAGGCTTATTTTGGGCTGTGGCTGAAGGCACCTGTCCAGCTGCTGCTGTTGCTGCTGCTATCAGCCTTACAAACAAATATTATTGATTCATTACTCCAGCTCATTGTTTGTTTGTTTACAATACACTTGTTGTGTTGTATGTGCAGTTGAACACACAGGCAGGCACATTCCATTTCAGTGGATGAAGTTGAATTCAGAACTTGAATTTAGAAAACCAGTTTTATTTCATTCCCTGACTACAACTACTAAACTATATTGTATTTACACCCCAAAAATATCTTTCTTGGGAGGCGTAGTACCACTACTGTCTTTTCACTTCAGGCTTATTTTTGGGCTGTGGCTGAAGGCACCTGTCCAGCTGCTGCTGCTACTGATATCAGCCTTACAAACAAATATTATTGATTCATTACTCCAGCTCATTGTTTGTTTGTTTACAATACACTTGTGTTGTGTGTGCAGTTGAACACACAGGCAGGCACATTCCATTTCAGTGGATGAAGTTGAATTCAGAACTTGAATTTAGAAAACCAGTTTTATTTCATTCCCTGACTACAACTACTAAACTATATTGTATTTACACCCCAAAAATATATTTCTTGGGAGGCATAGTACCAGTACCACTACTGTCTTTTCACTTCAGGCTTATTTTTAGTTTCATTTATTTTCTAATACTACCATTTGCTTCCTAAGTTTTCCTCCATTTCAGTGGATCAAGTTGAAAGCAGAATTTAGAAAATTATATCAAGGGTCAGCAGGGCAACATTGAAAGCTTGTACAAAAGAACACAGTGTGAGAGTAAGCTTGTGGGTCAAAAGGATAAGTTTATTAGAATAGTTTGTTTACTTAACACAAATATAATAAGAAAATATATTTCTATAACTTTGAGAAATAAAAAAAATTAGGAGGGTTGGCAGAGCCAGAGGGAAGGGCAGGGGGACCCCCACTAAAATAAATAGGGGCACATTTCTGAAGGAAGGCACAGGAAGTAGTGCAGATAGTGATATTGCTGCCACTCCCTCTCCAAGCAGCACCTGCACAACCAGCACCACCGGACCGTCTTCTGTCACTGAGGGAAGCATGGATGACTGCATGCGATCCCCATCGCCAAGGTCTCACACTCTCACCCCCCCCTTGTATCGGGAGGAAGATGAGTACTCAGAATCAGAAAGCTCTGTTCATCTGCATCTGCTGGATTCTGAGGACCTGTTGGCAGGAACAGACGAAAGGCAGGCTTCAGGCAGTGATGGAAGGAGCAGCCCTCTTTCCACCCAGGACCAGAGTACCACCAGTGACAGCAGCAGTCAATTGTCCCAGCAGGGCACAAGCCACACCACCACCAGCACAGCAGCGGCAGGCAGTACCAGAGGGGGCAGTACTTTCCATAAGCCTCGCGGGTCTCTCTGGGAGCATTTTGAGAACAGCCCGGCAGACTCGAGGCTTGCAGTGTGCAAGAAATGCAGGGTGGTTGTGTGCAGGGGGAATGACCCCAAACACCTCTCCTCAAGTGCCTTGCGTAGCCACCTCATGCGAAGGCACCCTGGGACTCTGCCTGGGACAGTGTCAGGCCCTGGTTCCTCAGGGAGAAAGAGGGGGGAAGCAGGAATGGGGAAGGAGGACTCCAGAGACAGCTCCACTGAGAGTGGGAAGAGGCAGGCCACTCTGCAGGAAGTGGTGTCGCTGTGTGGGAGTTTTGTCAGCCAACGTAATAGGGCCAAGGCACAGGAGACCACCACTCGCGTGGTTGGTGAAATGGTGGCCATGAATGGGTTGCCCCTCTCCTTTGTGGAGTCATCGGGCTTCAGGCACCTGATGAAGCACGTGGCTCCATGGTACGAGCCTCCATCCCGGCGTACCTTCAGCAGGCGGGTGATTCCCTCCCTTTTTCAGTCCATCAGGGACATGGTCCGGGCCCTGCTGCAGGCGGCCAGAGGAAGGGAGATCCACTTCACTTCTGACCTCTGGACCAGTGGGCACCACGGATACCTCTCTCTGACGGCTCATTGGTGGCAACCCAATGAGGTCCTTGACACTAGGGCATCCCAAGAACAGCTGCAGGGGGAGCCACAAGGGAGCACCCCAAGAGGGTACAGGGTGGTGCTTCTCCAGGCACAAAGCATGGAGGACAGTGCCAAAGGCATCCACATTTCTGAGGTCCTCAAGACAGCAATGCGAGAGTGGGGATTGGCAACCGAGGGGCAGGTCAATTGCGGATTCATGGTCACTGACGCAGGCCGTAACATGATCAACGTGGTTGAAAGGGCAGGGTTCCAGGGCATCATGTGCGCAGCACACAAACTGCATCTAGTGGTGGGCGATGCCATTGGGCTGGGTGCACCGAAGGACTCCTGGTGTGAGGGGACCCTGGAGACCAAGGCCTTGCTGGACAAGTGCAGGAAAATAGTCGGGCACTTCTCACGCAGCATCAAGGCATCCAGGATGATGCATGAGAAGCAGGCGGAGATGGGCTGACCAGAGCATATCCTGATCCAGGACTTAACACCCCAGTGGAACTCCACCTACGAAATGGTCAAGCGCTTGGTGGAGCAGAGGCAAGTGGTGGAATACGTCATGTCAACCACCCCCGTCCTGCCTGACGGAAGGGTGTTGGACATTGGTGCTACCGAGTGGCTCTCTCTCTCCCAAATAGTGGGTATCCTGCAGCCTTTTGAGGAGACCACCCACGTCCTCAGCAACTACAACGCCAGCCTGGGCCACGTACCCCCCCTGATACATGCCCTTCGCCAACACCTAGAGGCCAGTATCCAGGAAGAAGCCGATCTTCTCCCAAAGAGCAGGGCCTTGGCAGACAGGCTATTGACCGGCGTGGATACCCGCCTTAGCTCACTGAGGCGGGAAAACATGTACCAGATGGCATGCCTGTGCGATCCTCGCGTCAAGGGTTCCTTGGCGGGGAGCCCTGCCGACCTGAACTCCTGGAAGACGGAGCTATGCCGTCAAGTCCGCAGGGCTGTCTCAAATCAGGCCCAGGAGTTTCTGAGGGCGCACGGAAGCCAGAGCGATCCAGAAGAGGAATGCTAGCAAGGATCCTCTTCCTCCTCTACTGCAGGAGTGTACACCCAGAGACCAGGTTCCGTACCAGCAGCCAACTACCTGGCCTCTGCCCTAGCCATGGCAGTCTCCTCCTCAGTGGAGGCAAGGGAGGAAGAAGAACCGGACCCCGCTCTGACCATGGTGAGGGAGTACATGGCCGAGCCCCTCCAACCCCTCACCTTGGACCCACTCCACTACTGGGCCAGAAAGGCAGACATCTGGCCCGCTCTTTCAACTCTGGCATTGGACCACTTGTCCATCCCACCCACCAGTGTCCAGAGTGAGCGTGTCTTCTCCCACATGGGAGATGTCCTGAGGCCACGCCACTCTCGTCTGGACCCGGAGACCATGGAAAGGTTGACTTTCATCCGCTTCAACCTTTCCACATTGGGATTACCCCAACACTCCAAGACCTAGGCCCACAGTCGTTCTTCCACCGGTTCCTTCCAAACAGGCCTCCCTTGCTCTAACATGCACTACCAGAGCAACACTTATGCCTGCCTGCCTGCAATTATGCCTGCCTCCCAGCTTGGCTTCCTCCCTGCAAGCCCAACTTCCTGCCAGCCTGCCTGCCTGCCTGCCTGCTTACCAGCCTACCTGCCTGGCTGGCCCTGTGCCTACCTGCCTAACTGCCTGCTTGCCTGCCTGCCTGCCTGCCTGTCTGCCTGCCTTCCTGCATTCCCACTCAATTTGAAGGGTTCAATTATTGCCCAATTTTTCTAGGCCTTGCCTGGCTCAAAACCAGGGAGGACCACTCAATGTGTCATTTGAAGGGAATCATACTGTACCTGTAGGCCAAATTTTTCTAGCCCTTGTGTGAGGGTTCGTTATTTGGAGCCGTAGATTCAAATAAAGTCAGAGGACAAGGATTAACTGTATCTTGAACTTCGAACGGATTTTTATTTCTTACAGTCTCAAATTTACTGTAGGCATGAGAATCTTCATTAATAATAACTTTAGAACAAGTTTTGGTAACATTAAACAATAAACCGTTTTCCTGAAGGCTAAGTTCAAATTGTCTATTTCTTAACTCCGGTTCATTTATGGGAGATGACGGATATTCACTCCTCGACCCATACACTGGGTTCCACAACAAGGATGCTTCGCCCACTGAGCTAGAGGATTGACATTCCTGTCCTTCCTCCATTTCTGAAACCTTTCCGAGGTTTCAGGCCAGCGGAGAGGCTTTACCGTGACAGCCCATGTTATTTCTCTTTCTCCTATCTTCTGAACTGTCTTCTTGCCTTTTTCTAACTCTCTCTCCTCCGTCTGAGTCCCAACCGACACCAACCGACGCTCACAACCGTCCCAATCCTCCTCCGTTTCCCTCGCGCCCCGCGACATAGACTCCTCCCCTTTTTCCCCCATCTCCTCAACTACCCATAAGACCTCCGACTCTTTATCTCCTTCCCCAGCTGTAATGTCCTTTAATCCTATCACTTGCTTTCCCCGCGCGCCTATATCCCTTCGTGCAGCTTGTTCCACTTTCTGGTCCTCGTTCTTGACGTCCTCTATCTTGTCAGACGGACCACTCTCCTTCCTGTTGTCTTGAGGGATCCCTCTCTCACATACCCCCCCCTCCAAGTGGGCCGTCTGGTCATCGGGGTATTTTGCCCAAGGTCCCTGTCGGGAGAAATAATCCGCGTTAACATGTTCTTTTCCTTTCTTATATCTAATCTCAAAAGAAAATGGTTGTAGGCTGAGGTACCAACGGGTCAGTCTTGGGCTAACATCTTTCATTCTATTTAACCATACCAACGGGGCATGATCAGTGACTAATAGAAACGGGGCACCTAATAAGTAATATTTTAGTGACGACATTCCCCACTTAACCGCCAATGCCTCTTTTTCAATTGTAGAATAATTGCGTTCTCTTTTACTTAGTTTTCTACTAAGGAAAACAATAGGATGTTCTTGTCCATCTTTTTCTTGGGATAATACAGCCCCTATACCTCTGTCTGAGGCATCTGTTTGTAATATGAAAGGTATAGTAAAGTCAGGGACAGATCTCACCGGATAAGAACATAATTTCTCCTTAAGTGTGTCAAATGCTTTCTGTTCTTTATAAGACCATTTTACTATTTTTGGTAGTTTTTTCTGAGTGAGATCTGTGAGAGGTGCCGCAATATCCGCAAAATGTGGAATGAAGTTACGATAGTAGCCTGCAAGACCTAAGAATTGTTGCACCTCCTTTTTTGTCCTAGGTCTAGTCCATTCCGTCACTTTAGTTATCTTATCTTCCATAGGCCTTATTTTCCCTTGTCCTACCATGAAACCTAAAAATTTTACTTCTGGCCTAGCTATTTTACATTTTGTCGGGTTTACTTTTAAATTAGCTCTTCTCAATTCATTCAAAACCGCTCTCAGATGCTCTAAATGTTCTTTCCAACTATTACTGAATATAATGACATCATCTATATAGGCAACCGCGAATTCTTTGACAGGTTCTAACACTTTATCCATTAATCTCTGAAAGGTTGCTGCTGCCCCATGGAGACCAAATGGCATTTTCGTAAAATGATACAACCCTACTGGAGTTCCAAAAGCAGTCTTCTCTTTATCTTGTTTGTTTAACGGAACCTGCCAGTAACCTTTTGTAAGATCTAAAGAGCTAAGATACGCCGATTCGCCTAATCTGTCTAGCAAGTCATCTATACGGGGCATAGGATACGCGTCAAATTTAGAAATGGAATTCAATTTTCTAAAATCTACACAAAATCTTATGGTCCCATCTGGCTTTGGAACAACAACCGGGTAGCTTCGCCATGGGCTATTAGAAGGTTCGATGACCCCTAATTCTAGCATTTTTCTTACTTCTTCTTCAATGACAGGTATGAGGTGTCTTGGCCATTTTCGACCCTGGTCCCTCATAACCTTATCACCAATAGTTTGTATGTTATGTTCACAAACGTTCGTGCTGCCTGGTTTTGCCGAAAATGTGTCCTTATATTCAGTTTCTAATTGTTCTACTTGTACCCTCTGTTCTGTTGTTAAGTTTTGACAAATTTGTACATGTAAATCCATATTACTTTTCTCATACCAATCTGGTCCTAGCTCTTCTTCGGGTATATCCGCTATCAATACCTCTCGTTCTTTCCATTCTTTAAGTAAATTCACATGATATATTCCCTTTCCTTTTACCGTGTCTGGCATATCTAGTTCATAATCTACTTCATTTATTTTCTTTTTTACAATATATGGGCCTTGCCACCGAGCTAATAGCTTGCTACCTTCTAAAGGCAAGAGTAAAAGTACTTTTTGTCCCACTCTAAAACTTCTATGTTGCACTTTCCGATTATATCTACGTTGTTGTCCTAATTGTGTCTTTCCTAAATTACTTTTTACTAGTTCTCTTATTTGTCTTAGGTGTTCCCTCATGTCTATTACTTGTTTTACATAAGATTTGGCTTCATCATTACCTTCTTCCCATTTTTCTTTGATCAGATCTAATATACCCCTTGGATTCCTACCATATAGAAGCTCAAATGGAGAAAATCCTGTCGAGGATTGTGGCACTTCCCTAACAGCAAACATTAAAGGGTCAAGTAAAAGGTGCCATTTTCTCGGATTATCATGTATTAATTTTCTCAACATAGTTTTTAGTGTTTTATTAAATCTCTCCACCAGACCATTCGTCTGTGGATGATATACCGTTGTTTTTAATGGTTTGACATCTAGCAGTTTCCATAAATGTTTGAAGGTTGTGCTCATAAAATTAGAACCTTGATCCGTAAGGACCTCTCGTGGAAAACCCAGTCTCGAAAATATTCTTAACAACTCCTGTGCTAAGATTTTTGCAGAAGTTGTTCTTAGTGGTACAGCTTCCGGATATCTGGTTGCATAATCAATAATAACTAAAGCATAAAGATGTCCTCCTGAAGACTTTGGCAAAGGACCGATCAAATCTAAAGCTATCCTGTCAAATGGTTGATCTACAATGGGCATAGATTGCAAATCAGCTCCCGGCGGTGGTTTTCTCTGAACCTTTTGACATTCTGGACATGACCTACAGAACTCCCCAATATCTTTCTTTATGCCTGGCCACCAAAATCTTAACTCTAGTCGTTTTTTCCATTTTTTCATTTGAGAGATGTCCAGCTATAGGAATATCATGAGCTAATCTTAACAATTCTTTTCTCCACAGGTAAGGGACAATTAACCTTTCATTACCCTTATGATCAACATAATATAATAAACCTTGTTTTTCAATAAACGTATCTAAATTATCACCTGTTATATTAAAGTCACATATCTTGTGTCTCACATTATCTAGAGAAGCATCATTCTGTTGCATAAATCTCACCCTATCCCGAGAGGCGGTGGTCATCTCCTCTCTCAACTGTCCTTGTCCCGAATCGACGTCCCCCAACATCCCTTCCTGCATCTGTAATAAATCATCAAGAGCTAACCAATCTCTCCCAATTAACATTTCATATGCAAGGTTAGGTACAATTCCCACAGTCATTTTCTGTGTTACCCCCCCGATCTCTACTGTTACTATAGCGGTTCCATACACCTTAGAGTCACCATGTATGCACTTAATATTAACTGTATTGTCCTTCGGAATCCCAACGACATTTCGTACTAAAGTTCTTGCGCAGCCAGTATCTATAAACGCTCTTTTATACTCCCCGTTTACCCGTGCTCTAACTTCCCAACGTTTGTTAGGGTTTTTATAGTTACTAGTTACATCCCCGTTTAGGCCTCCCCAGGAACAGTTAGATTTTTTGCAATCCCGAAGAAAATGACGAGGTGATCCGCAACCATAACATACGGGACGACTATTTGTATCTCTTGCAGCGAAGTGCATTCTCATAATCCCTCGTCCCCCTCTATGTAACATGTTTTCGCGAGGAAAATCTGTAGCACGTTGTTTGCTGGAATCTCCCGACGCCATTATAGTTCCCGTTCTCGCGGGATCAAGCAAGGTTGCTGTGTTTCCTGTCTCGCGCGATGATCTCGTACTCAAGATGGCGGTGTCTCGCGGCGTTGATGACGTCTTGTTCCATATGGTTGCTTCCCTCGTTGCTGCCGATTCTTCTGCGATTTCAATCCCTTCGAGGATGTGTATCACCTCTTCCAGTGTATGTGGTCTATTCTTTCGTACCCAAGTTGCCATTTGTGTTGGTATTGTACCAAGGATATGTTCCATTACAATAGCTTCTAGCATTTGCTCTTTGCTCATTTCCGTCGGTCTTAGCCATTTGGTGGCATGCGCCTTTAATCTTTGTGCCCAGGAACGAGGATGATTGCCCGGTTTAAAAGTCAGTGCTCGAAACTTTCTCCGATATGCTTCTGGTGTTAAATTGAGTGTTAGCAGAATAGCTTCCTTCACCTTTTGATATATAGATGCCTCCTCTGGACTTAAGGCGTCCACTATTTCTTGTAATGGTCCTGTTAAACAAGGGGTTAAAATTAACGCCCATTGTTCTCGTGGCCATTGTGCTGCATTGGCTACTCTTTCAAAGGTGTTTAAATATGCTTCTACATCATCCTCTTTAGACATTTTTTGCAACCTGACTGGCGCTGGATTCGCCACCCAAACATTTCGCGGTTTCTCTTCATTCATGTTATTAGTTTTGTCTGGTTGTATGTTGTCTCGGATGACGTGGTTCATCAACAAGCGATTTTGTTCTGCTAACATCTCCAATATTTTATTTTGTGTGTTCCCTTCATCCTCTGGTTGTTCTCTAAAAATATCACGTTGGGCGCCACTTTGTGAGGGTTCGTTATTTGGAGCCGTAGATTCAAATAAAGTCAGAGGACAAGGATTAACTGTATCTTGAACTTCGAACGGATTTTTATTTCTTACAGTCTCAAATTTACTGTAGGCATGAGAATCTTCATTAATAATAACTTTAGAACAAGTTTTGGTAACATTAAACAATAAACCGTTTTCCTGAAGGCTAAGTTCAAATTGTCTATTTCTTAACTCCGGTTCATTTATGGGAGATGACGGATATTCACTCCTCGACCCATACACTGGGTTCCACAACAAGGATGCTTCGCCCACTGAGCTAGAGGATTGACATTCCTGTCCTTCCTCCATAGTTTCTGAAACCTTTCCGAGGTTTCAGGCCAGCGGAGAGGCTTTACCGTGACAGCCCATGTTATTTCTCTTTCTCCTATCTTCTGAACTGTCTTCTTGCCTTTTTCTAACTCTCTCTCCTCCGTCTGAGTCCCAACCGACACCAACCGACGCTCACAACCGTCCCAATCCTCCTCCGTTTCCCTCGCGCCCCGCGACATAGACTCCTCCCCTTTTTCCCCCATCTCCTCAACTACCCATAAGACCTCCGACTCTTTATCTCCTTCCCCAGCTGTAATGTCCTTTAATCCTATCACTTGCTTTCCCCGCGCGCCTATATCCCTTCGTGCAGCTTGTTCCACTTTCTGGTCCTCGTTCTTGACGTCCTCTATCTTGTCAGACGGACCACTCTCCTTCCTGTTGTCTTGAGGGATCCCTCTCTCACACCTTGCCTGGCTCAAAACCAGGGAGGACCACTCAATGTGTTATTTGAAGGGAATCATACTGTACTTGTAGGCCCAATTCTTCTAGCCCTTGCCTGGCTCCAAACCAGGGAGGACCACTCAATGTGTCATTTGAAGGGAATCATACTGTACCTGTAGGCCCAATTTTTCTAGCCCTTGCCTGGCTCAAAACCAGGGAGGACCACTCAATGTGTTATTTGAAGGGAATCATACTGTACCTGTAGGCCCAATTTTTCTAGCCCTTGCCTGGCTCCGAACCAGGGAGGACCACTAAATATTTATAATTTTGAACCGGACAAGACTGTTGGGGTTGCAGCCGTGCAACTTCCCCTAACCCTAACCCTAACCCAATCAAACCAATGCCTGTATGCCTCCCATCCTAACATTCCACCAGCGCAATGCAGTTATGCCTGGCTGTCTGCTCTGTCTATATGACTGCCTGCCTGAATGCTTCGCCTGCCTGCCTGCCTTCCCCCTTTGTCTGCCTGAATGCCTGTAATTCCATTGCATGTATGGATCTAATAAGGGCTACATAATTAGCCCTGTTTTTATAGTGCTTCCCTGGTCTTTGTAGCAGCCCAGGAATATTTTTTCTAGGGTCAGTGTAGGCCCAATATTTCCCCATTGGCCATGGCTGGTTTAGGTGTAGTACACGCTAATACCTGCCTTCCTCGATGCGTTCCTCCCTTCCCTGGGGTTTTGGAGCCACTCTGCTTACAAAGTGGTCGAGATGCACTTTATAACAACCTACCTCAAAGACTGATTAGCAGGGGCCTAGCTCTCCTTACAGCCTTAAAGAAATAGCCTTGTTCTCCTGCATCCACTCTGTCTCCTGGGTTGACGAAACTCGGTCTCCTGGGGTGGAGAAACTCTGCCTCCAAAAGCAGAAACAATCCTCCCTTCTGGCACTTTGGCTTTGTGCCTTCCCTAGCCTGGGTGGGTACCCTGCAAGCCTGCCTTCCTACCTGTAAGCCAGACTGCCTGCTTCCCTGCCTGCCTGCCTGCCTGCCCGCCCCTCTGCCTACCTGCCTGCCTGTCAGGCTCCCGGGACTCCCGGCTTGGAGGAGGCCTTCGAGGTGCTTCTCCTTCAGCCTATCAGCGGTTCCGTGCTTCAAGTTCAGCCTCCAAGCCGACATGCACCCTGTTGGCCACTCTCCTCGACTTCCCCAGGCAGCAACCCCGGCTGCCCCCGCCTCTAGGCGGAAAATCACTTGAGGAGACCAATTTTAACAGGCACAGTCATCATCAACTATTTGGTTTAGAATTGGGGTACTCTGTCCTCCAACATGGGGGGGGGGTTCACTCCCACCGGTTACAGTCCAGGTTGGGAAATCCCTTTGCAGAAGGAGGGGAGATTCCTTCCAACTAGCATTCCGGCTTCCAAAGGCGGAAGAAACAATCCCTCCCTAACATTTGCACTCTGGCTTTGTGGCTTTCCTGGGTGGACTGTGTCTCCACTGGGCAGGCAAAACTCTGGCCTAGTGGCCTCCAAAACTCTGGCTTCGTGGCTTTCCTCGGTGGACTGTGTCTCCACTGGGCAGGCAAAACTCTGGCCTAGTGGCCTCCAAAACTCTGGCTTCGTGGCTTTCCTGGGTGGACTGTGTCTCCACCGGGCAGGCAAAACTCTGGCTTGGTGGCCTCCAAAACTCTGGCTTCGTGGCTTTCCTGGGTGGACTGTGTCTCCACTGGACAGTCAAAACTCTGGCCTAGTGGCCTCCAAAGTAGGCGGCTGAAAGAATCCCTCCCCGTTGTTCCCCGCCGTTCTGGCTTCTTTGCTGCATGCGTGGACTCTGTCTCCACTGGGTTGGTGGAACTGGTCTCCTGGATTTGAAAACTGGCCTCCAAAGTAGGTGGCTGAAAGAATCCCTCCCCGTTGTTCCCCGCCGTTCTGGCTTCGTGGCTTTGCCGCGTGCGTGCATAGACTGTGTATGCACTGGGCAGTCAAAACTCTGGCTTGGTGGCCTCCAAAGTAGGTGGCTGAAAGAATCCCTCCCCGTTGTTCCCCGCCGTTCTGGCTTCGTGGCTTTGCCGCGTGCATGCGTGGACTCTTTCTCCACTGGGTTGGTGGAACTGGTCTCCTGGATTTGAAAAACTGGCTTCCAAAGTTGGTGGCTGAAAGAATCCCTCCCCGTTGTTCCCCGCCGTTCTGGCTTCGTGGCTTTGCCGCGTGCGTGCGTGGACTCTGTCTCCACTGGGTTGGTGGAACTGGTCTCCTGGGTAGTCAAAACTGGCCTCCACAGTAGGTGGCTGAAAGAATCCCTCCCCGTTGTTCCCCGCCGTTCTGGCTTCCTGGCTTTGCCGCGTGCGTGCGTGGACTCTGTCTCCACTGGGTTGGTGGAACTGGTCTCCTGGATTTGAAAACTGGCCTCCAAAGTAGGTGGCTGAAAGAATCCCTCCCCATTGTTCCCCGCCGTTCTGGCTTCGTGGCTTTGCTGCGTGGACTGTCACGAATTGGGCTCAGCTGCCTGCACCCCAACCGTTCAAGGCATCAGGTCCAGCCCCACCACCCGTCCTGCCGGCTGTCTGAATGGCTGCCTTTGTCAATCAGTTCTTGAAAAAACAGTGGTCCCTTGGCTGGCAGTCCCGGGGGGGGCACTTTTCTTCCCAGGCAACCCTTCTTGCAAGTAGGGCCCAAATGAAAACAGTTACAGGGTTAGGGTTAGGGTTAGGGTTAGGGTTAGGGTTAGGGTTAGGGTTAGGCCACTTCCGGCGACACGGCAGGGTCGCTGGATGGGCTGGAGGGCAGCGGAGGGTCTCTGCCCTGGAGATGGGCCTCAAGATGCGCAACCTGGTCATGGTCAAGGAGAGAGAAGGTCTACTCTGCTCGCTCCATGAGCGAACCGGTCTCCTTGGGATACGCCAGCTGGCGATGATTCCCCGAGAGATTGAGGGGAACTCATCCGGATGAGTGTGTGTGTGTGTGGGGGGAAAGCATCTGAATCTCTGACCACTAGTTGACCAGGGTGGCATTTGCTTGGCTATACAAGGAGTGTCATGGGGAGGGGACATTGAGAGGAGTAGACCCTCATCCAGATTTGGGGAGGAATGGAATACTGTGTCTCCTGCTGCCTCTGAGAGGTGGAGGGGAAATGGGAAGGATTAAAGGCTTCAAAAAAAAAAAGTATAACATGCAGCCAGACCAAGTAGGGTGGCCGGTTCAGTCAGCGTTGACCAAGAGAAAAAAAGAATATTGCGTTCTGCCCATTTTGTTTGCATTATTGCATAGGATGCAGTCTTATGCTATGATATATTTGTTAAATATATTGTTCATCACCCAGTTTAAAGTGTTTTCCGCCTGCTCTGGGTCATTGCGGGACGCCCCCATGCTCTGGGAAGTCAAATCGCGCTAAATCGCGGTAGAAACAACAAACGATGAACGAAACATCGAAACGACAAATTTTCGGAAAAATTTGTGACAAACGGAAATGGAACTAAACGGACCCGTTCCGACAAACAAAAAATCAAAACGTCATTTTTTCTGGTTGTGCCCATCTCTAGTAATAGTTATGTAACTGGGCTAATGCTTTTCACCTAACTTTACAATCTCTAATATTTAGGGATATTGGGATAATTATAAACCTCTGCTGTTGTAAGCGATTCTTTACAACAACCCTTTTAAAAACAATCCAGGGGAAAAAAATCTGAAGTCCATATGGAATGTAATAGACAGTCTGTGATTAGAGCTGAAGTCCCATCAGATTTTCTGGAAAATCAGATTTCTAAAATAAGACCGATCACAAAAGAGGGGAACCTTCAGCAGAACACTTGCTGCGTCAGTTATTAGTTGCAAAAATCATATATATGGGTTTGTGTGTTTAAGACAACTCCCAGAATTCCTTAAGTACTTCTGTGGCCTGGGGAGGTATGAAATTGTTGTTATCAAAAAAAGTCTGCATACCCTACAATCAGCACATAATTCCTTTTTCTAATGAAAAGTTATTTGTAACATTTTTTCTTTTTCTTTTTCTTTAAAGATCATTAACTTGTTTTTCAAAAATGAGTTCATTTCTAGGTCCTGTCCTTAGATTTTGGTATATTCACGCTATGTCCTCCTGCACTGAGAGAGATTAACTAATCTGTCCTTAAGGAAGTTTAAAACAATGGGATTTTCCCACTCTTTCTGGACTTTATTTCCTCCATATTTCCTCCACTTGGCTCGCCAGGAAATCTCTTTATGGAAACTGAACATTGTCCATATAGTTAGAAACATGTTATACAAGTAGTAATAGTTATCTTCAGTATTTGTTGCATTCAGTGCCAGGGTGGTGGCAGAAAGGATGCTCTAAAACAATATTGTGCTCACTGTTTCCATCTTGCTGACCCAGCTCAACCTTTTTAAATTTTATTGTTCCTGATTTGTCTATATGCTCTCCTCCACACCACCCCCACCCCCAAACTCTGGGTTCAGGAAACCAGCAAAAGGTTGGCCTGGGGAGCAGCAGAGACAGAGCCTTTATTCCTGTAAGGGTGGCGTTTATTTATATATTTGCAATCGTAGAATAATTAATGCAACAGAACAGTTACAGCAGGACTCAAAAGAGACAAAACAGGTAAAGCATGCTGAAAATGGTTTGAGGTTAGGATCTGGAAAACAGGAAAGTACACTGTTTTATGTTCCAGAATTGATCAATAATTGCTATTACATGTGAAACTTAATTCCAATCCTCTTTTTATAGTGTAATACTGTGTGTAACTATACATTAGAGATAACACAAAAAGGGACATTTTTTTAAGTGCTGAAAATGTCCTATTGTCACAACAGCCCTATAAATGAGTGATCTCTAAAATGCCTTGAACTCAACTGTCCTGCTCAGGAAAGCCGTAAAGGAGTTTAATTTTGCATGGTATGCTAATAACATATCTTTTGAACCTCAAATTTTAGTCTCCTTGTGATTAATGTGATTTATCCTGGTTTAATTCATCTAGGATTGCAGCCTTCGTAAGAACAGTTGTTTCTGCTTTCAGAAAAAAGATCAAGGAGTGTGTTCCTATCTTTATTGTGTTTAGTCTGAAAAAGGAATGAACAGCCTATCGATAAAATTTATTATATACAAGTAGTACATAGGACCAAGCAACACAGCAGTATACGGGACAGAAGATCCACTAGCCCACATCAGATTTCCAGTTCGACACATTCAGTAAATTCACCAGTAGAAAATATCTGTAAGGGACTGGCTGTAAGGGACATTAAAAAAAAAGTATACATCTATCAACTTTTCTGTTCGCTCTATCCATCATCTACATGCTTTCAAATATATCAATGAAATTCACAAATTCCACTCACAGGAAAATCATTTCCTAACAATTAGCTGTCATCGTGGAAATTCTGTGTACCATGGCAACAGATACAAGTGATTATCGAAAGTATATAATTTTTAAAATCTTAGACCAGAAATACACATACGTATTTCAAGGCAGAATCATCGCAATATTAAATCTCTTAAATGAAGAAAACAAAATTGAAGGGTTTTACTGCCAGTCATCTTTCGATATGACCCAACCAGACCCCCACCACTGATTTTCTTTTAAAAACAAGGGGTGTGCTTTCTATGTACCTCATAATGTATGTTTCGAAGTAGAACTGTGTCCCTCAAAACATAATGAAGCATTCAGAGATCATGTGTTCCTTTTAGAGAAAAGGCTACGCATTTCCTTCCTGTTGCAGTGAAATGTGACAGGAGGTAGAAATGGGGTGTAGCCCCTTGTATTCTGCCCACCATTGGTCTATTGGGAATATTCATACAGAGACAGGCAATCCTTCAGATACTTACCTATCCAGGGGTTTAAAGATAATTACTACTACCTTGGACTCAGACCAGGACCCAATGTATTTGATTCTGATTAACCGCAAACAGTGTTTAACAACTCATGTCATGAAAATGGACACAATGGACAATGGGCAGCCAATGCCAAAGTGGAAAATTTAGTAGGAATTCTTCATGTTCAGGCTACATTTCTGTTTACTTGCCTTTTCTGAGAAAACCTTCCATTAATCTCCGCAGAGCTTGTTTCTGAGTAGGCATGGAGGGAAAATGGGCATGCACAATAAGAAAATGGGTTGGATTTAGAAAATTATTGTGGGAAACAGTCTTTATTGACTAGTTTTGGAACGTACCCTTCCACATATGTGGGGACATCTGCACAGGGAACATTCCCCATCAACAACAGGAAACGTCACTGCTGGTGAACAAATACTGTGTAGACGTCTATTCCTTAGGTATTTGCTTGTTTGTTTGTTTTTGTTTATAAATGTTGGTGTGTGTTTTTGCTTGTTTTTTATTTTAAGCCTCTTCACATGCAGCCTTTACTCCATCCTATGAATGCTCTCATTTACATGAATACAGCAGATTTTTTTTCAGATTTCAGCTTCCTTTCCCACTGTTCACAGCCCTATCAGAAGGCCTTTGACGTAAACAGCACACTGAGCTACAGGGACTTTATCAAAACAGTTTCCAAAAAGCAATCATCCAAATACACTCTCCACATGAGGAACTGTTTCCCCCCCTTCATACTTGTCCCATAGCTCAGTAGAATTTAGTTTCAGTCGCTATTCTAGATTCTTAGTAAAGGCTCTCATTAAAACTGCATTAGTGTTCTGATTGTAATGTAATTGGGCAGTTTCTGGAAGAGGTCCTGCTCTTTTTTTCCACTCTCCCCACAAGCTGGTTCTAAGGTCTAGAGTGGACAACTTATTGTAACTCCAGATATTTTCATATTGCAACACCCATCAGCCCTCATCATTGGCTATGCTGCCAAGAGTTGATGGGAATTTCAGTCCAACAACATCTGGAAGACCACAAATTGCTTAAGGTGTACTGTAATTCCCTCAATATGTTTTGTTCAGAGGCATATTTTCCTGTTAAAATCAGCAACACTGGCTCCCTTCACCCTTCTCCTTCGTTCTGGTTTATTTATTTATTTACAGAGCACGAACTGAACATTTCCCATTCTACTGTGCCTCTACAACTCATGGACTGTGAAACTGCTCTCACAGGAAAAGTCTGACTTGAAAACATGCTGGCTATAGAGGGTCGTGTCATGTCCAGCTCCCTCATAAGCGATATATAGCCCGTTAAATGCCTTTCTCTAAGAAAATCCTGGAGAAATGTTTTTTATGATTAAAGGGCTGATGAGAAGAGGGCAAACACTATACAGTACATAGAGAAAATTGTCAAAACAATTGACATAAAATCTAAACCAGCAATAACAGAACTGTGTAGATAGAGTGGTTCACATACATAGTGAGATTAAAAACCCCTGTCCTAACCAATACAGACAGAGATGAGAATGATATACAGTGGACTCTCGTATAACAAATGGTTTGTTTAACATAAAATCTGTACAACATAAAAAATTCCAGTGATAGGGGAAATTTGCTTAACAGAATTGCTTGTGGGGCGAATCTGTACAACATAAAAATGGTCGCAATTAGGGATTACTCCGTTTTCAATGCATTTCTATGGGAAATTTGTATAAAGGAAAATTTACTTAACAGAATTTCGTTTGGAACAAATTAATTCCTTTATACAAGGTACCACTGTACTTTGTATTCTTCTATTCATTTATCTGCGGAATCTGTCTGTCAAGTTCTCTTGTTCTCTATGAGATCGGGGATAATGTGTCTTGGAGGAAGTTGAAGTTTTCTACTGGTTTCTGGGTATTATTGGCAAGAATCCTATTTGTTAGTTAAACTGATGTAAGTACAATTCTTAATTGCCACCCATGTACATTCACCCCTTCAGTGTCCCTCCTGAAATTCTATTACCTAAACCAAGGGCCTGTATCCTCCCCCAGGGAAACAGCAGCTCTTGCCCTGTCCACATCTCTCTGCCAACTGAAATTTTAACTCGCTGCCACTTCCTCAGATTTTCCTGCCCACTGGACTGAACGAATTACTCTATAGGGGTTGCACACGTATACTACTGCCTGATGCTGAGGATTTCATAGAGCCCTATAAGAGTTTCCAATGTAGGCATGAGTTGGCACTTGGATCTTTTCCTGTGTTCCTGTTGTGAGATGTGTTGTTGCTGTTGAGTAATACTGTTGAACTGCCAGGTTGTTTGGAGTGTACATAATGCTTCTCTCAACTAAAGCCAATGAGAGAAGAATGTCATTGTCCATGATGGTGTGTGTGTGTACTTCACTGATTTGATATTTGAGTGGTTTTAATTAGGAATTGCAGGTGTTCTTTTGTTATCTCTGGATTGTTTCAGGCTACCAGTCTGGAGTCTGGACCCGTTGATCTTTTCACTCCTTTCTTTGGATTAGCGTTGCAGTGTGAGAAATGTCGTGTTCAAACTCTTGAACTGAACACCTGTGTTTGATGGATCATATCCATAGGGCCTGACTGTAAGCAGATTTATAAGCTGAATGCAGACTGAAGCACACCTATGGGGATTGGCTGCAAAGAGTGGCCAAAATCTAAGTGAAGTCTCCTGCATGTGTACGTATATTCACAGAATAAAAATGCTTTGTGCATTTTCCAGGCTGCTCATTGTGCAACCAGTCACACAATCAGTTGCACACCATAGGAAAACTGGTGCATTATGGATAGCCAAATACAAACAAACAAATAAAAACAACACTATTTAGGTGATGATCATTATACATCTATGTGAGACAGTGGAAATCAGAAACTAGTAATAGGTTTTATAGGGTTTTTTGTTTTTTGTTTTGTTTTTTGCATGGAAGGTGGAAGTATGTAAATATTTTAGCTTTTTGGTGGTTTCTGGAATGAGAAGGTGTCTATTTCCATCATCCATGGTTACATGTACCTGTCACCCAACAATGACCTTTCAACAACTCTCCATGGCCAGGATTAAGATCTGTACCTGTCATCCTGCAAGAACTGTTTATGACACCAAGTAAGAGGGTCCCAGTGTGGGGCCCAAGAGCTGTTAGTGATAATTGATAAGGCAATCACAGAGCAGGAGTTTTTGCATTTTCACATATTTCACATTCCTGCCTTCTCCCTACATGGATAAATATCTGCCTGCTGAACCTTCGGGTCAGGCACAAGAAGGAGCAAGTTGTAGTCCACAGAAACCTGTGTGAGATAAAACATCTTAGTTCTTCAAGTAGCATAATACTTTTTGCAGTCTTGTCAGGGGCGTCAGCTCTTCTCCTTCATGGCCACTTGCAGATTGGCCAATACTTGCTTAAGCATCTAACAGTGCCCCTTGACTCCCTCAGCAGGTGACTGCATACCACACGGACACAGTGCCTGCCTATCAGCTGATCATCCATGCTATTGACCTCTTCAGGTGCCCTAATTTAGTCTTTTTTGGAACTCCGGTTCTGGATCAGTTTCAAGCCCTTGTAGCTGTTCATCCAACAATCCTCCTACCTCCTGCTGCCCAAGCTTCAGTCTCGTTTTATGTCCCCTCATCAAGAACAGCTGCAGTCGCTTGGATCATATGGTTATACAGTATGTGATACGTCTATGGTTATGTGTGATAATCGCCTACTATCTGGTGGAAAATTCTAATCCCCATTAAGTGCCTTACCGCTGTTGACTCTGTCTCAGCTCAGCCATGTCAGCTCAGCAGTTTTGCACAAGCAGGACTAAAGCTAGCAAGTGGCTCCAGATGAACCAGAGTCTTCGACACTTAAGAGGAGGCGGAATGTGGGTCAAACTCGAGCTTGTGCCTGATCCCTGGCTGTTCTGCTCTTCATTTCAAGAATGAGAGAAAGGTAGGTCCTACCTTGCAGAAACCAGCTGCTGCAGGGTCTGGCTATGAGCATCCAACACATCCAGTTTTCTTGCAGAGAAGGGGTGAGGAAGACTTGAAACTAGAATGGGAATTGTGGCATCATGTTCAGAAATCTTTCTAGAAACAGATAACACCGAGGTTCTCAGACTTGCCTTAGATTCCTTTTCGGTGATGTACCTATTTTTTGTTTCATTAAATCATCCTTCTTAGTCCTATTTGTTAGCAATCCCTGGATGGGTGTTATTGTGCTGACAAGCCGGTCTGATTAGGAAGGGCGTTCTGCTTTTTAACCCTGGCCAGCCATGAACTCCAAGCTTCCCGCTTTGGGCCATACTCCGTCATGTCACACTTCCTGGCATAAACAGCATATCTTGCTGTGTAGCTCCAGCAGCGGCTACGTTAGTTGCCTCTGGGACCAACTTTGTCCAAGCCGCTGCTGAGGCTTCAGGATTCTTTCCCCCCCCCTCTCTCTCACACGCACACACACAATGAGTGTGAAAGCTCTCCTCATCATCCTTGTGCTCGCTCTGGTGACTATCCTGGCTCTGGTGTGTGTGTTGCTGACCAAGAAAGAAGGGATTGCTCCCTGTGGTGCTGGATCAGAGGCTTCCTGGAAGAGAAAACATAACGATCAGAGCCTGGTCTTCGCGGACCTGTCAGCAGAAGAGATCGTCCACGTGCGGAAGTATCTCGAGTCCAACTTGGGGTTGCCGCTGGTGGATCCTTATTATGCCAATGCTTCTGACAACTGCATTTACTATGTGGATCTGGAGGTCCCCGCCAAAGAAGAAGTGCTTAAATTTCTGGACGGCAACGGACCCCGCCCCGCTCGAGAGGCACTGGCTGTGCTGTACTTTGGAAACCAACCAGATCCAAACATCACTGAGTATGTGGTGGGTCCACTGCCCAAGCCAACTTATCATCGGGACGTGACGGTGCAAAAATATGGACGGCGGCTAGCCTATCATAAGAGACCGGTGTTGGGCAATGAATATGAGCAGATGGGTAAATTTGCAATGAAAAAGTTCCTTGAGGCACCGACTTTCCTGCAGCAAGTATTTGGGCACAAGGGGGATGATTTTGCAGCTCTCACAACCACCCCTCGAGGGTTTCAGTCTGGAGACCGCTTAACTTGGACCACCTTGTTCCAGAATGTACCGGGTTACTTCCTACATCCAGTAGGACTGGAGTTGCTGATAAATCACAGCAGCCCAAACACCTCTCAGTGGTCTGTGCCAAAAGTATTCTACAATGGTCAATATTATGATGGTTTGGCAGAGCTGGAAAAAGCATTCACCGAGAAACGAGTGCCTGAGGCAAAAATCAAGAAACTCCCGCCAGACGGGCTGTATTCCTCCATGTATCCAAAGGTTGCTCCACAAGGACCTGGTCCTTTGCTCTATGAGCCTTCTGAGAAACGCTACAGTGTGAAAAATAACCAGGTTATTTCTCCAGCGTGGAGTTTTGCTTACAGGACAGATGCGAACAGGGGAGTAAGGCTCTATGACATCAGATTTAAAAACCAAAGGATTGCCTATGAGCTCAGTGTGCAAGACGCCATGTCTGTCTACGGCTCTAACACCCCCGGTGCAATGTTAACTCGATACATGGATGCGCATTTTGGAATTGGGCGCTTTGCTTATTCGCTGGTGCCAGGGGTTGATTGCCCATATTCTGCCACCTATCTTGATACTGCCTATCTCTTTGAGAACTTGAAACCAGAGGTCCACAAGAACGCCATCTGTGTCTTTGAGCAAAACACAGAGGTCCCCTTTCGGCGCCATTACTCCAACCTTCAGTCTTTGTACTATGAAGGCCTGCCTGGCTCAGCACTGGTCTTGCGCTCCGTGGCTACACTGGGGAACTATGATTATGTCTGGGATTTTATTTTCCATCTCAATGGCGCTATCGAAAGCCGAATCCATGCCACTGGTTACATAACCTCGGCTTTCCTCCAGGGTGATGGGCTAAACTATGGCAACCGGGTTGGTGATAACACCCTTGGGACAATCCATACTCACCTCATCAACTACAAAGTGGACCTGGATGTTGGAGGTAAGTTTTTGGAAGATGTTTCCAAGTCCCGTCCCCTCCTGCCCCCCCAACCACCCAGTCCACTTACTGGGCTCCATGCGCCAACATGGCCTTCTACAGTGGCGGCATGCCGATCCACACTGCACCCTGGCTGGCTCTTCCTCTCCTCCTCAGGTAGCCAACTCCTAATCAGCTGTGCAGGCAGACTCTTCCTCCATCCTCCTTAGCAGAGGGGTTGGCTGCCTGAGCAGACAGGGAAAAACTGCCTGGGCTGCAGTGTGGAGTGGTGTGCCACTGCCAAAGGAAGACCCCGGCAGTGCACAAAGCCTGATAAGTGACAAGGTGGCTGGGGGGATGGGGGGTTGCTTGGTAGCACCTGTTGGGCGGCACTTTGTCCAAAGCACAAAGTACCCATCTTGGGGCACCTTCAAGACAGCTTTTATTTGATGCAAGATTTTGTGGTTTGCAGGTCATTTTATCAGATGTTCAACGTGATTGCTACAGCTGAGCAATATTTTCTTTAGCTTTTTTTGCAGCTCTGGTTTGCACTAGTACGGTATTGCGTCCTGGTATATCTTTATTCCACTCCATGTTACATTTATCAGCACGTGCAGAGAACAAATAAATTATGATTCTAGTCAATAAAATCTGAGAACTCCGTAACGATCAAAGGGCGAAAAGTAGAGAATTAATGTAGGGCAATAAAGCTCCCTGATACCATCGGAAACCTTCTCCTACTCTTATCATTACTTGCTTCTTGTGTACTTGTATACCATATGAGCAGTCAAAACTTACCTTTAAATTAAAAGGGTGTTGTTTGATTTAAGAGCTTAAACAAGTGGGAGCTTATATCTTCAGAGGACCCTCTGAAGATGCTGGCCTCAGAGTCTGGCGAAACATCAGGAAGAAAAACTTCCAGAACACGGCCAAACAGCCCGAAAAACTCACAACAGCTATCCGATCCCATCCACAAAAGCCTTCAATAATACAAATGGGAACTTCATGATTAAACCTGTCTTAAGTAGCAAAGGACATATGATTGTCTTTCAGCAGCTTTCACTGCTCTGCAAGTTGCAAATTAGCTTGATTTTGTTTGGCAATTAGTCATGGGGTGGAAACAACAGGCTACAATTGCATGCTGACTTTGCAAATACAGCAGCTATGAAGATGCCTCTCTGGAATGATAACAAATTAACACAAAACATGTACTTTCCTACTGATCTAAGAAAGTGAATAGTGCAGTCTGTGTCCCACTGTTTATTCTGTTTTTTCTCGTGGTCCCTTTTGATATTTATTCCATCAGTATTTATACAGAGTGTTAGCACTCATCATGAGTAGATCCAGAGTTTCTCAGCATTAGTATGTAGTATGAGTTGTGGTTTGTTTTTTGTTTGTTTTTTGTAGTAGGTAGTGTTTCCATTATTTTTGTCGTGCTTTTGCCTTGAATGATAGGCCATATCAGTCCTTATAGGGCTGCTATTAGATATGTGATGATATCACTGATGATCCATGATGGGGTGTGGGGGTGTTGTGTAGGAGTGAATGAACCCTACTCCTTTTGCTTGCTTTCTGCTCACAATGGTAGGGACTAAAACTGCAATACAAGTTGTAAATTGCATTTTTGGAAATATTTGAACTCCTCACTTTTTACTCATGCTGAAGAAAAATATGACGCTGTACAGATGTGGCTGTAGATTCAGCTCTAATTCTTTTCATCTCAGCACTATTTCATTTGCTAAATATTAGAAGTAAAAGAGGAGGAGGAGGAGGATTCAAATGTCTACAAAAGACATAGGCAAGAAATTGGTCACAAAGGCGTAGAAGGAGGAGAGAGAAAAGGAGCTGTGTAATATGAGAACACTTGACATGCACTCTCCCAGATATTTAAACAATTCTCTGGAACAATTAAATGCTAGAGTGTGAGGCAGAAAAGCTTGCATCAAGTTGGAGACAAATTTCTCTCTTTTTTTTAATCCCCTAAAACTTCTTTAAACTCTTGTAGTGGTGTAGAACTTGGATAACTCTGTAAACAAGGAACTGCTGGGAAGACCAGCAGGAGAATATTGGTGCTATCCTCTGACTTTATTTTTTTATTATATGAATGGTACCCTTGTCCATCACCCCATTCAGTAGGTTCTCAACAACAATAACATCCATCACTCTTTGTTTGTTTATATACTGCCCATCCCTCTACAAGGCCATTCTGGGCAGTTTACAAAAAACAAAACAAAACAAAAAACCCACACACAATGCAATTGTAACAAATAATAATACTAAAAAACAAATAATTAATTTTGGCAAAATAAAATAAAGTTCAATTCCGTACCTACTCATCCAATTAAAGGCAACACCACCAATAACAATAATAGAAAAACAACAAAATACAAGGAATGATGGCAGGATGAAATTACGTGCTGAAACTACCACTATGCGTCCATAAGTTATCTCTGGAAAAATCTGTCTAAAAAGCCAAGTCCTCAGTAATCATTTGAAGATTCTCAGTTAATATACTCAGTACATCCCAGTCCCAGAATAAAGTGTTTCTCCACCAGAAGAGGGCACCAGGACATCGACCAAAATGGCCATTGCAGTAGAAATTGATGATGCATTTTTTTTACCACAATGGATCCAGTTGAAGTCCTACTGGAACTATTAGCTGGAAACAGACATTCAAACAAAATGATATATCCTGCTCTTACAACCCTCCAGCTGACATATGTCTGCGAAGATTCTCAGTCATCCAGGTGAGTTTACCTGGAAGTTGAGTCATGGCAACTGGATTTCTTTTTCTTGAGAGATTGAAACATTTCGCTGCTCATCCAAACAGCTTCGTCAGTCCAGCTGACGCAGCATAACCTCTTTCTGATATGTGGATATATAACCAGATCGACAACAAAAGCATGTCTTTTACTTTTCAGCAACCCTCTGTTTCCCATGTCCCCCAACATCCCATGATTTAATTCTTCCTATTCTCCACCCACGCCAGCCCAATAATTCTCTCTCTCTCTCTCTCTCTCTCTCTCTCTCTCTCTCTCTCTCTCTCTCTCTCTCTCAAAACCCAACATCTAAAACCTAAAGCCACCTTAAACAATCAGACCTTAAACTCAAAACTCCATGGGATTCCTTGCTTCACAGCTCTGTCGGATGGAACTGTGAGTAGAATCTCTTCCAGCTGCCCTCCGGCAAAAACAAGGGAGAGGGAGAGAAAGGGGGGAGCAACAGTCTGTCATAATATTAATTTTTAAAGAAAAAAATAAACTTTATTTCCATTTCCTTTGCTGGTTTTCTTTGAAATAAGATAAAATAATGCAGTCATTCCACTAACCTAGTGGTTCCCAACCTTAGGTAACCCAGGCGTTCTTGTACTGAAACCACTGATGATGACTGACATTGGCCTGAAGTCCCAAAGGCAAGGCATATAGGTCCTAGTTGACCTTGTCCAGCCTATACAAAAACATATCTAATATCTATTAAAGATCTGGGATTTTTTTTTCTTTCTTGCATGATTCTTCTCCCTCTTTCTTCTGGGTCTGAAATATCTGGGATTGCACAGCTGTTTTGCCAGAGAGCCAAGTGGCTTCATTCCAAACGGAAACATTTGGGCTATGCTGGGGGCTGCAAAATGGCATGCACTTGCGTACACATGCCAAAGTAATTTTTACCGTTTTGCAACTCTTACCACCTAGACACAAAATGCATACACAACTCAGAATTAAGACTGATCATGAGGCAGTTAGAACCCCTTTGGAAGCCTGTTCTTTTGTATGTCTTGTAATTAAGAAATTAGTCTCCTCCAACCCATTGTGTTTGCAGGGAGTTCGCCCATGTGGAGCTTCCTCAAGGGAAGCCCTCTTATTTTATAGAGCATGAGATAGACTGTTTAACAGCCTGCTGCAAACAATTGGCACAACCCACTGCAATTATATTTGCTCATAAATATTCTGAGTGTTTAAACTGATACAGGATTTGCAGGTATACCTTTGGCCCTTTCTCATGCAGTGCTAGATGATTTATTTATTTATTTATTTATTTATTTATTTAAGAATATGGAGCTTTGAGGTAGCTATAACATGGTCTACATGGATCTGCCTTCAGAAAGTACCTTGAATATGGTGCCCTCATGCTCTAATATGCAAAAACACTTAAGAACATATCCTGTTTCCTTGGGGCGGCGTGTGTGTGTGTAGAAAACCCTTGATGGATACAGCAACCTAGATCAAAACAAAAAACAAAAATGTATTGTTGTTGTTGTCTGTTGTCTATTATTATTTTGCTTTTTATTTTTATTTTATTTTTATTCTTATTCTTATTTTTTATTCTTGTTGTAAACCGCCCGGAGTTCTGCTGGAAGACGGGTGGTAAATAAATAAATAAATAAATATAACCTGGCATATAAAAGCCTGGAAAACCATATTGTTTTGAGAACCACTAAAAAATAATAATCATATTTTTAAACCTTATAAAGAATCTCAGAGCATGCATATACTCGTAAAATACGAATGATTAATAGTAACAAAAGAGGGATACACAAAGGTTTTCTGTTATTTTGTGCAATTAAGATCGGGCCAGAGAGCCCTCCTAAAAGAGGTGAAACAGATGGCTTGTAGGTACAGGGCCTTTTCAGCAGCTGCCCCCAGGCTATGGAACGCCCTCCCAAGTGAGATCTGCCTGGTACCAACGCTGATGACATTTCGGCACCAGGCAAAAACCCTCCTGTTCCAGAAGTTTTTTAACTGATAAAACATAGATTGTGGCTCCTGATGGCAATTTGTAGTGTATTGTATTTGTATTTGAATGTTATAATTTTAATTATTTATTGGTATTTTAATGTTTTAATTGTTTAATTATTTCTTAACTGTGAGCCGCCCAGAGACCTATGAGTATAAGCTGTATAAATAAATAAATAAATAAATAAATAAATAAATAAATAAATAAATAAATATCCATAGGTTTTTACTGATGCATTATTGGGTTTTAGAAGTTTTTAAGTGTCATATGTCTGATATAAATTATAAACTCTGCTGTACATGTAATCCTTATGAAAATTATTTATCATTCCAGATTTCTTCTTTTAGTAACCTTGAGTTTGACATCCGACCAATGCTGTCCTAAAAGACAAATTAATGTTCTCTTCTTTTGTTGCAAGTACAAGAAAACAGTTTGGATATTTCATGCTGTCAAACCTTGACTTTTTTTTCTTACCAGAACCCTATATTTGTAACAGATATATGATGATGAACCATTCAAGATGTTACGATTCTCATTTCCTTACATCTTTATGCCTGAAATAACTTCATCGGTATACAAATATATCTCAAAACAGTAAAATACTCTCATTTTCCTCCTTTCTAGGTGTGAAAAATTCCTTGTTAACCAATGATATGATTTTCGAAAAACAGAAGGCCCCTTGGAGTCCAGACAATGAGATCACACAGATGAAAATGGAGAAAAAGGTCTTGGATACAGAGGACAAGGCCAACTTCCGCCTTCATGACAACATGCCACGATACATATATTTTGCAGCAAATAGCACAAACAAATGGGGCCATAAGCGTGGCTATCGGATCCAATTAATCAGTTTTGCTGGGGACCACCTTCCAGAGATGGATCCAATGGAACGAGCCATCAGCTGGGCCAGGTGAGTGTGCTACTACACTTGAATACAAGTGATTAATTGCTGTCAGTGCTCACATAGGGGCTGTAGATTGATTCAGGAGTTCACTAGTGTTCATATTAGATGCAATGTGATTCACATTCAAGCCTTCCTTTTTTCCTTACTTCATTCCTCTGGTCCTGCCTCTGCTGATCCTTACTTCATTCCTCTGGTCCTGTCTCTGCTGATCCTTCCTTTTGAGTGTAAATGTGGGCAATAATAATAATGAGGACTCAGTGACTAAGGTGACAGGCCAATCTAGTGCTAATCTCATATATGTAAGATTTTATACGAAATCACTGGGGGATCAGGGAAGAGGGAAGAATGTGGCAGCTTCTTCCTTTTGTCCTGAACATCACACCCCAGGTGCCTACATCACCGAAACACCACCTACATTCATGCCTCATGCTTTTTTAAAAATGCATTACAACTAATCACATGGGGAAAAACCCATCCAAATCATTCCAGCTTGAAAAAGTAGAAACCCACCCCCACCCCAGTGGCAGAGATAAAATACTGCTTGGGAGAAAATAGGGCTGGGCCATTCGAATCAGCCTTTGCATCAAGGGGTCATTAAAAATACTCTGAACTCACCCATTCTATAGGTAGAGCAAAACCTACAGCATTTTAGGCAGAGAGAGCCTGAGAGGAAGGGGAAGACGTGGCCAGGTCCAGTGCAGGGTTGGAGTAGAGAAGAGCTGTCTGTGAGCAAAAACACAGATCTTCATAGATCCACATGATTTTGTATAGGATCATCCCCCCCCAAGCAATCTCAGTCATAGGCACCATCTCTGCCCGCAGTTTGGACAGTGGTTTGGGGATGATCCCATGTTAAAATCATGTGACTCCATGAGAATCCAAGCTTGGAACAGTGTACAGTGGTACCTCAACTTACGAATTTAATCCGTTCTGAATGCATGCTCTTAAGTTGAACTACTCTTAAGTTGGGGTACCTATCTAAAAATTGAAAAAATAAGTTTAAAAAATGAAAAAAAATATGAAAAAAATGAAAATACGGAGCAGACCGTATCTAAAATTTGTAAGGCGGCAGTTAAACCGCCAACAGTTGTCCACTCTTAAGTTGAATTGCTCTTAAGTCGAGCTGCTCTTAAGTCAGGGTACCACTGTATTTGCACCACTGTGGAGCCAAACACCCTTCTGTGGTGTATCCTCCAGGTACCAATGTTAACAGTGGGACCATTCTTAAAGGGACAGAAGCAGCGAAGCTTTCTTAAAGGGGCAACCAGCTTTGCTCTCTATCTCCCTCCCTCCTTCACCTCACCATAGCAGCAGGGGCCAGTGGGCCAGCCTGAGAGCAGGGGGGTCAAGCCGCAAATGAAACAGTTTTGAAATCCAGTGTGGCCCCCTCAAGTGAGATACAATAAACCATATTGCAAGTTTTCCCAGGAAGACATACACCTTAACTCAAATACTACATGATTTCTAAATTGATTTCATTCATTTAGAACTGAGCTTATTGCAAGTCAAATGTAAATTTAGATTAGGGCTCCGTTGGCTCAATGATGAATCAAACTTGTTCAGAATGCTTTGCAGGCAGGAAATGGGGAAAATGTATCTGGTCAAAGCCCAAGTCACTTACGTCCCTCGTTGGCCGAGTTCTTCCTATTTTTATGCTCTGCCTAATTAATCATTGAGTGAACCAATGATGTTTAGTGATTCTATGCATGGATCTTCCCACATGTTTCAATCACACAGAGTAGAGAGGCTCCTGCTACAGCTACTCTTGTCATCTTCTTTCTGTAGGGCGTAGGCTCAATGACTCTGCTTAGCTGCCCTTCAACCTCTCTCATGGTCTCCTCTGGGGTCCCCTGCCTGTCTTCCGCTGCCTGCTGCCTGTGAGACTCCCCTTCAAGAATCTGAAAGCTGTTTTGCTGTTCCACTGGTGACACGTGTCTTCTCCTTCTTTTGCTCCCACCTGCGACACTTTCCATGATGGTTCCTGTACTATAATGTTTGTTCTCACCTCATCATTCTCCTCCTCTGTCTTGCTGTTCTTCACTATGGCTGTTCCATCCCTGGAGTCTGTATTGTTTTATTCCTACCCTGTGCTCTGTTAGGAATCCAAGGGTGGAAAGCATTCCCTCTGCAGCGTAGCCTACCTGTTCCAGCTGTGGCCGGGGTCCTCCATACAGCATATTTGGAGGACTAGAGGACCTGTTGGTAGAGAAACAGCAGCAAAATCAACATATGTTGTTTAATTTCTGTAGACCATGGAAAATGAGATGCTCATGTTACCTTCAAAGCCCTTCCAGATGAGGTATCTGTACTGGGCCCCTTTGTTTCCCTTTGTTCTGGAAAAGCACAGGACTCCCATCCACAAAGATAGAGTTAAACCAGCTGAGACTGAGGGATTGCACATTTCACAATGAGATCAAAGATCCTGTGATTCCCCTCTCCTCCTATCTCTCTCCTCCCCAGTTTTATTGGATCAGAAGTACCTTAGTACTAATTACCACCATTAAAAGGCACAGCAGGGGAGTGCTGTGGTGCTTGAAAGGAAAAAACCATCCACCCCCACCAACTCATGCTAGACTGCACCTCTGTGTCACTCGCCTACTTACCCATTGTTCAAGGAACTAATTAATCCTCTATTTAATTATGCAAAAAGCTAACTACAAGGGGAAGTGCCAAGCTAAATTCCAACCTCAGAACAAGGAGGAACAAAAATATTGAGAAACCAGGGGTTTGAGGTGGTATAAAAAGGAAATCAGGCAGAAGGTACAACAAGAAGCGAGAACAAAAATGTTAAGTGGAGTTTAATGCAGTTCTGAGTAGAATTCATGACTTAATGGAAGCTTAGGACTCACCTACACATTGCAATACTCCTATGATTGCGTTAGGTTTAGCATCCTTGAAATCAGTTTAAACATATTTGCCTACACCAGTGATGGCGAACCTATGGCACGGGTGCCATAGGTGGCACTCGGAGCCCTTTTTGTGGGCACCCGACATCGCCCCTTCATAGCCACCTGTATACAGGTTAAATTACTGCATTGGCAATGTGCAAAAAAAATAGTGGGTTTTGAATTGCAGTTTGGGCACTCGGTCTCTAAAAGGTACACCATCACTGGCCTACACAATGTACAACAGTGAGATTTTTAAAAAATCAACAGAATTGTTTATTTTGAATCATTCCCCTTTGTTTTTTTTAATTATTTTGGCATGCGTACTCCCCTGTGTCAGGGTATGTCAAGTGTTGGATGCCTGGATAATATATGTTATATTTTGTCCATCAATCTAGTGTTATGCCACTTCAAAATCCATTTTAAAAACCAATGAAAAAAGTAAAATTAACAAAAAGGCAATTTATAAGACTGGCAGTGGCAAAAAATTCTCTACAAATGAACAAAAAAAAAACACTATAGCAGAACAAAATGATATTTTGGGCATGACAAGGGACCAGGAAAAAATCAGAAGCTTAGTGCTGAGGTGCTGACTTGCTGTATAAGTCAATGGTTTTAACACCCATGCATCCCGCTTGACCAATATCCAGCACAGTTTAAAACCTGATTTAAAATTCTCCCAAAAGGACACACACACCAACACACACAAAACACATGACTATTAAAGTCCAGCTCCCAATTCATTTCAAGAGGCTACATATGTCCTTTCTGAAAGACCCTTAGAAATGGTGCTCTTTTAAATAGTGAAAAATGTCATGGTATGTGCTCCTCGTTACCTCCATTTTGTAATCCAGCCTGTTTTTGTTTCATTGTTTTACTCAACACTTGGACATTGGAAGGTAAACATGGGCATATTTGCATATTTGGTTTTCTAGGCTAATACTTCCAAGGAATCATATTGTGAGAGAGGGAGGAAATCCATGCTACTCCCAGGGAGGATGCTTTCTTTTATCATCTATTTTGAATCTATGGGCCTGCCCACACTCACATATGGATAGTATATGGTTCTCTGCTGGCATTGTTGGGATAGAAAAAAGACATTGAACACAAGTGTTTCTAAATACAGTGGTACCTTGTATAAAGGAATTAGTTCATTCCAAATCAAATTATGTTAAGCAAATTTTCCTTTATACAAATTTCCCATAGGAATGCATTGAAAACTGAGTAATCCCATTTTTATGCTGTATAGATTTGCCCCATAGGTGATTCTGTTAAACAAATTTCCCCTATCTCTGGAGTTTTTTATGTTGTACAGATTTTATGTTATACAAACCCTTTGTCATACAAAGGTCCACTGTAGAATGATCCATCCTTCCCCTTTAAGGGCTGTCATGTACCTTATTGACACAACAGTAAAGCATGCATTCTTTTGGCACACTCATTGGCACACTCATTGTTTAGCCAGGAGACAACAGCCTCCAGGAGACACTGCTTGCCACTGTGAGAGAGAAAGTTGATAGAGAATGAGGAAAGCAAAACAAGGGGGGAGAGGAACAAAGTGGAATGGCAGCAGCAGCAGGAGAGAGGAGCAATGTAAAATTTAAAAAATACAAAATCAATTCCACTGACTCTCTCCCCAGACCATCAAGGGAAGTGTTTAATTGACAGCTAGTTGGGCTACAAGGGGGCATTTGCTGTTTGGATGGAAGGAGCACAGCAAGTGGCACATATCTCCGTCCCTAGACTTCAAAAGACCCTTTGACCCCTTTTACACGACCCCTAAAATCTGAGGCAAAGGGCTCCCAGATCCGGAGCTTAAAAATGTTTTCCCACCAGCTCCGGACTTTTAAAAAAATTAAGTACGACCATGCCCACCTAAGCGCATCCCAGCGCACTTTTCAAGTACCTGGCCTCTAGGAGGTAAAAAATCTTCCGATGCGGAATGTATAGCTGTGAATGCCAGGCTCCCTTGCCTTCTGTTTGTTTTTTTGTCCCCGCTGCCCCTTTAAGAGACAGGAATCACTACGGGGCTGCTGGGGGCTGCTTGGACCAGCAGATGGAGGTGACCCTGCATTTTTTTCTCCCTTTTTTTCTCCCTCCCCTCACGCAGACAGGAACAATGGAGTGCGGAGGGGTGGGAACACAGGAATAGTGATAACCCCCCACTATCTCTGGTCCGAATTTAAGTTGCCACCGGATTTTAGAGGTTGTGTAAAAGTGCCCTTTGTAGCCTAATAATCCACCCAACACCCAAAACTTGGGGATTGCTATTGATCGTGAGCCAGTGTGATAACAGATATGCTCAGGAAAGTATGGATACATCCCATTTCAGGGATGCATTGTTCCAGCATGGTTTCCCACCTTTCCCTTTCAGGTACAAACTGGCTGTCACTAAACGAAAAGAGGAAGAACCCTATAGTTCCAGCATCTATAACCAGAATGACCCCTGGACACCCACCGTGGCCTTTGCTGACTTCATAGACAATGAGAATATTGTCGAAGAGGTGAGCTATGGTACTCTGGGATTGATAGGGGTTTTATAATTTGTTACTGAAAACCTATAGATGGGTTGGGGAAAATGTGGATGCCAACTTGGAGATGGATGCTAGAAATGCCCCCCCTCCGGTTCCTCTTAAATGTCCCTGTTATCTTAGCCCTACTATCAAAGGCTGTCAGGTCATTTGTGTTTCTCCTTCCCCCACAACCCAAGCTCCTAGATAAATTCCAAGACTGAAAATAATCATCTTTGGGAGAAAATACCTTTTGGGACACTTTCAGAAGAGAATCAGAAAGGACAGGAAGTGAGGGAGTACACCTGCACATCCCATGCTTCCCATTGGTTCTGTTGACCAGGACATCAATTGGTTGGAAAATGTATGAGTGGCGGTAATGTCAGTGACCCACGGTATGACCACCTAGGATTTTTTAGGTACTGTAAATTCAGACATTATCTACTATTCCCTTCGTCTCGAGGAGGTGTGGGGGATTTATATCCCCCACTACACTGTGGGGAATTTATATCTCAACAGGTGACTAATTAATCAGATACTTGACTCACTGAACTAATCAGCCATCTTGGCAATACAGTATATGTTAATCCCAGAAAATTGGTTCTCAGATTATTCTTTCCAAGTTTAATTTCAAATTTCAGGTCCAAGTCAAATGGTTTAGATTAGAAAGGAAAATCTTGTTGTGGCCTGTTGCCACAGCAGGATTCAACCTAGGTCCTCGTTTATCACATCTAATTCTAAATTGTCTTGGAGCCGTTGTAGTACAGGCATATGTTAGAAACAAAGCATCCTGAGAAAAACATGAGGTGCTTCCAGAGTCCCTCATCCCACATGTTTAAGTGGCTGTGGTAGTTTGAGGGTTGTGGAAACTGTGGTCCAACAAAGTAACTTTCCAGCCATTGATTCTGAGGTTTAATACAAGGTTGAATTATTTCTACATCTTTTCCTCCTAACAAGTGACACCATTCTGTGCTCCTCCCTCAACCAGGACTTGGTTGCCTGGATTACCACTGGCTTCCTGCATATTCCACATGCTGAGGATATCCCCAACACGGTGACAGTTGGGAATGCTGTTGGCTTCTTCTTGAGACCCTACAACTACTTTGACGAGGACCCTTCCATCCATTCTCCTGATGGGGTTTTCTTTACCAGCAAGCAGGACCCCACCTCCTGCGACGTCAACCACATTGCCTGCCTGCCCAAAACTGCTGCCTGCTTGCCCCATTTTCCACCGTTCACTTATGAGGGCTTCCAGGATCTGATAAGACTCTGATCCCTTTTGGACTTTGGACGGATGCTGTCGTTTGGGGTTGGAACAAATCAGCCCCCCCCCCCCGTGCAACCAGGAGTGGTTAGCCCAGAGCTCTTCTTGCTCAGCTTTCTCTGCACCCACCCCCAAACCCCCGAAGTCCCTGGCTTGCTCGCATTGTATACATTTTGGAAATTGTTTTTCAAGTGTTTGCTTTACTCTGTGCCAAAGAGAGAGCTCAATTCAGCTTTATATTTCACCCCAGTCTGCTCCTTCTTAATTGGGAGAGGGGCATCACACAGTGTGCGGCCACATATGCCTTTTGCAGACCATTGGGTGCCCCCCTCTCTATTCTCCAGGAGTTGAAAAAAATCTTAAAGTATTGTTTCATATTCTCCCCAGGCTGGAAGAATCATGTGTTTATGGGTTATGTTTCACCTGTAAAACTACCAGTGTGTGTGGGGGGGGGAGGGCTCACAATGTTACACTTTAACTAAACAAAGAAAGAAAGAAAGAAAGAAAGAAAGAAAGAAAGAAAGAAAGAAAGAAAGAAAGAAAGAAAGAAAGAAAGAAAGAAAGAAAGAAAATGAAATGAAATGAAAGGTAATTTTTGTTCTTAATTTGGTTGGAACTAGAAATGTCCTCCTAGTCATTTGTAATTTCAGTTTTGAACGTCTGGTACATCCCACAGGGAGATCCTCAGACTAGAACAATGACAGGACCCTCAGAACTTGTCCATCCCTGTGCAGGTAAATTTGCACATTGCTCTTTCTTTCCCCAGATTTTTCATAGGTATATTTACTCCAGGGTGTGCAACTGCCTGTCTTCCTACCCTGGGGTTTGCAGCCTGAATTATCTCCCACCAGCTTTGGCCAGTACAGTCAGCCAATTGAGAGGTTATGGGAGTTGCTGTCAAGAAACATCTGAACAGTCCTCCTTGCCCATCCTTGACCTACCCCGTAAAGGACTTTCTTAATACTTATTGTCCAGAATCATATTGGTCATTTCTGGTAGCGTAAGTGCAATGGAACAAATTGCACCGTCAAATTGCTGCTAATTAACAGGTGACCACTCATATTCCTCATCACACAGCAGTGATATGTGATGAGGGATACAAGTGGTAGCTTGTAAATTACCAACAGTTTGCCACTGCAGTCTGTACTACTGCACTTAGATACATGTTTTTAAAAAGGATTCCATAGACTGTGGTTTTGTAAGGTTGTCTGGGGATTTCTGACAAAGAATTCTGAACACAAATTACAGTTTCCAGGATTCTTGACTGTTGAGCAGAAGCCATAGCCACTCAACTGGCATAAGTGCAGTGTATGTTTCTAGAGAGAATACATTTTCATTTGATTACTTGCTAAGGATCTAATACTGTATTAACCATGAATCAAAAGGTGGTGGTGGATGTACTCTTTCAAGGGAGATCGGGTTATGTTCTTCTAGCGTATGAGACTGGCTTCCCCATGCTTTACAGGTTGTGTAACAACAAAACTGGGAAAGGTGTGCCCACCTGAAAAGTTTTTTGACTGTAGTTCCTATCAACTAAGCCAGCACAGCCAACAGCAAAGGATAATGGGCATATAATCAAACAACATCTGGTGGGTCAGGTCAGTGTTGCCTTATTCATGCACTGAGGTATGATACAGTATTAGAGAATGCTGACATTTAATTAGGTGGGCTGTTCACTGTAAAACAGACAGACAGACATACTGTATATATATTAGGTCATTTCATGCCTAATTTTGTCTTAATGAATTGGGAGGGGTGTGGACAGTCGGTGATTCATTGTTGTTCTTGTAGTTTTAATGTCACTGTACTAGCCATTGGCATTATCTATAACCAGCTTCTGCAACTACATATTGGAGCTTTTCTGCTGCTATATACTGGAGCTTTTTTTTTTAACCTGAGAGTCAGACACACAGAGAGATTTGATTGTACTCGTGAAAGGCATGCTGAAAGAGGGTTATGCCAGTGTGAGAGTTTGGTTACAGCCACCAACGGTTCTGAAGAAGAATGAGTCCCACATTCATGTATCTTATCAAAATAAATCGAACTTTTATTCTTCTTGCTTACAGCAGGCACTTTCTCCATGTTCATTCCAGTCATTAAATCAACAGTATTAACACGAACATTAGATGACCCATACTTCTCAAACATCAACTCCGGGTTCATCTCTTGAACAAAAGGGTTATTGGGCAAGATTACCGGGGGCAGGTGTCCTTCACAAATTGAGGACCCGCACATCGGGTTCCACAACCAATGATGCCTGATTACCTCTGGAATCGTTTCCCAGCCCTATCCAGGGATCCATTTTGCAATGGTTCCTCTGCCCCTGGATACGGTGACATTCGTGGCAGTTCCTCCTGGGTTCCTGGTCACTACCGAGGGTGTAGGAAAAGGCAAACCCTCTTCTTTAGCCATGGGGAAGATTCCTTCTGTTTGGACCCGGATCTCTCTGGCTGTAGGGAAGATCCCTTCCGTCTGTACTCCGACTTCCCTCAGCGCCTTCACCCTTGCATCCACTGTGGCATTATCCTTTCCTCTTCCAACTGTCTGAACCCCCTTCTCCTGACCATTCCTCTTATATTTCTCTCCCCTTCCCATCCTTTTGTCCCATTCCCTTAGGGGCATGTCTATTATACTATACTCCTCTCCCATTGGTTCCGACAGTGTTCTGCACCCTCCCCAACTGCCACCTTCAGCCTCGTTTCCTTCCCAAACTATCGAATCTTTCCCCTCTATACTGCCATCTCCCACTATTTCGTTCTTCTTTTCTATCTCCGTCCCTTGGTCTTGTTGTCCCCTGGATCCAGGCTGTGTATCCGCAGGCTGCACACTTTTATCCTCATAGCCAGCCAAGGCATGAAAAAGAAAAAAGGAAAACAAGAGGGCAGCATCAGAATTCAAGCATGTAAAAAACAAGAAGTTGCTCAAGTATACAAAACCTTTCATTCAGTAGTTCCCAAACTCGGGAGACCAGATCTTGTTTGGCCTCAATTTCTAGAACCTCTGGGTGGCATGAACCACAGTCTGGGATTCTGGGGTCATAACCAAGACAGTTCAGGACCAATGATGGCTCAGAGAGCCACTGACTTTGATCACAGAGATAAACCCCTGGGTGCGTTGTGGTTCATGTCTTCCTGAAACAAATATACCTTCTTGGACTACTTCAACTGAGCATCATGTTGTTTAATTCTCAAGAAGGAATAAACTGGGGTGTGTCATTAGATCCCTATCCAGGCTATTCTTCTACCAGTAAAATTCATCAGCAACTGGTGACTTTCTATGGTGCGAAGGGGGGGTGCCAGCATGCCTTCTCAAGCAATGATGCAGTGGTTCCCAAGATATTCTTGGACTAAGAAGCCTTCACCACTTGCAGTGCTGGACATGATTTATGGGAATTGTAGTCTCTGAACGCCTAGGGATGCAAGGTTGGGAACCAATGCCACAGAGCATTCTGATTTGTGGAACAGAACATTTCCTTTCTTTCCATTGGGAAAGGAGGAGGATATGCTAAAACAAAAACCCCACCAAAGAATGTGGTGGGCTATGTGTATGTGTCACCATTGTCACTAGCAAGAGCAACAAAATGGCTGCAGGGATGTAAAAGAGGTCTTGTGGGGTTGCATGTAAGGTTCACGCTGAATCATGTTGCCTGACCCTCATGTAAAGTGAAGCACAGACATTTTATATCTTACATTAAAAGTTTCCAGCATCATGTCAGGGCTTCATTTCCTTTTTTGCTCACCTATGCCTTATGATAGCAAAATATCCTTTGGTGGGACCACAAGGTCAGACAGTCACCTTAAAGAAAGGGAAGGGTACGGAGTCTGGTTCTTGTCCTGACGAAGCCAAGCTACTGACATACTTGATGAAGATGGGGGGAAAGGAGTTAGGACGAAGGTTTTGTTCTTGACATGCACTCTGAACTTGATAACCCCAAAGGGTTGTTTTTTGCACATCTGTCTTCAGCCCAAGTTCCCTGCCCCTTTTCTCTTCTTAAAGCTCTTTTTTATTTCACTGCTCAATGAATACACAAAGTAAAAAGCCACATTCTTGTGTCTACTTTATCCAGACTATTATGTTGCCAGCTGGGTATGGTATTTGGAGTATACAAAACCGTGAGGAGGAGAGGAGTGTTTAAACATTCCTGCAGGTTGGTCTCTGTATAAGCTCAGAATGGTGTGCCTGGAACATTTCTGGGTACCAGACTTTCTCTGCAGTTTGTAGTCTTCAGGTAGCGAGAGGTGTCTCATCATATTAATAAGTGTTCAACCTGGGCAAGAATCCATGACTGAGTATATATATTGGACCTGAGCAGAATAGGTGGTAGTGAAAATATGTCTGGAGTATATAAAGGGGCACCGGTACTCAAACAGAAAATCTAGGAAAATCTAGGTGACGTATAGCTCCACATTTAGAATAGGGTAACCTGATGTTTTTAAGGCAAAAAGAGGACACTGGGCACCAGGAATTCATTTTTCTCTCTCCACTGGATGTCTAGACAAGTAGAGGATCCCCACCTAGAGGGGGATAGCGATGGTGCTGTGACTCCATCTTCTATTTTTGAATGTCGTCTGATACAGGAATGTTTCTCGCATTCGCACTTTTAGCAGAGAATTTACATTCCAGCACAAAGCAGGCTCCATGGCGAAACATCCGATTCTTGCTGGGGTTGGGGGGGTTGGGAGCCATAGCCAGGTTAAATTTCTGTGTTTCTGGGAGCATGCAAGAGGCAAATGCAAGCATCAACAAAAAATCACTCAAGCTGGAAGGTTGGCAGGGAAAGGGGCAGCAGCACCATTCCTTCCGGAGTTAGCGAGGGATCAAGTTGCAGCATTGAGCCAAAATTCCTCTTCAACGTCATTATGAAGAAAGGGGTCTGTGCTCTTCTGTCTGGTTGGTCTTGCATTCTGGGGCCCCAGCACTTAATTGTTCCCCTCTCGCTCCAAATGATGTTTCGTATTAGTCCATCACAATGGGCCCAGAGCAACTTGTAGAGGACTGCTGCTGCGGAAGCAAACATGTAGGAGGAGGGAGAAAGAGGAGGGAGGGAGGGAGGGAGGGAAGCCAAGAAAAAAATATATCTGCCTTTTTATGGTCCCTTTTATAAACCCCCAAGCATTCCTAGCTTTGCTCCCTCCTCTAACTAGAGCAACAGACGTCTCTCCCTCTGTCCCAGCCAGGCAGTTTCCTGCAAGGAAAATAGCAAGCAAGTTGCTGCTGCTGCTGCCTTCGAGAAACAGACATGAACATGAAAACCCTTGTGATTCTCCTAGTGTTGGCTTTGGCTACAATTTTTGCTTTAGTTTGCGTCTTGCTAACTAAAAAAGAAAAAAGCACTAGGTGTATGGAGCTACAGAATCCCCCTCAGGATGTCAACGTTGGCTATCAAAGCAAGATCTTTGCAGACCTGACAGAAGATGAGATGGTCCAAGTGGTGAAGTACCTCAAGAACAATCTTGGCGTACACCTGGAGGATGCATATCACGCAAAGCCATCAGACAACTGCATTTACTACGTGGATCTGCACTTCCCTACTAAAGCAGAGGCACTGGGCATCCTCGATCGTGGGCTCCAACAGCCCCCTCGGCAGGCGTTGGCCGTGGTGTTCTTTGGAGGCCAGCCAGAGCCAAACGTCACGGAATTTGTGGTAGGTCCTCTCCCGCATCCAACACACCACCGAGACATCACACTGAGGAAATTTGGCAAGAAGGTGCCATATAACAGCAGACCTGTGACAGAGAGGGAATACAAAGATATTGATGTCTTCATTTTCCAGAGGCTCCAGCAGGCTTCTGAACTCCTCAAGGTGTGCTGTGAATACAATGGCAAAAACCTGGCTACTTTGACTACTGCTCCCCGAGGGTTTGTGTCTGGTGACAGAGCCACCTGGTTTGTGCTGTACCAGAATGTTCAAGGTAGTGGGTATTATATCCACCCTATCGGCTTGGAGGTGCTGGTCAATCACAGCAGCCTGGACATCTCTCAGTGGGAGATAGAGAAAGTGTTCTACAATGGTGTGTATTACCGAGACCTGATCCATCTAGAAAGGGAATTCAATGAGGGACGTGTGAAGGAGGTGAGAGTGAAGATGGTCCAGCAGCAGAACGACTTTCTTTCTAGGACACCTTCTGGGCCTTCTCCTCATCCAGGCCCTTTCCAGTTTGAACCCCAAGGGAAACGTTACAGTGTAACTGGCAGTCATGTCGTCTACCATTCCTGGGCATTTGCCTTTGGGATGAATGTGAACACAGGCCCTCGACTCTTTGATATCAGATTTAATAATGAGAGGATTGTCTATGAGTTGAGTCTGCAGGAAGCCCTTGCCATTTATGGTTCCAACTGCCCTGGAGGAATGATGGCCAGGTACATGGACGGTAGCCTTGGCATTGGGAGGTTTGCTTATGAACTGGTGCGGGGTGTGGACTGCCCCTACACGGCCACATATGTGGATCGGCACTACTTGGTAGATTCTGATACCCCGAAGCTGAACAAGAATTCCTTCTGCATTTTTGAGCATGACATGGGCTTGCCTTTGCGTCGGCATTTTTCTGACTTAGGTTCCTTTTATTATGAGGGGCTACCCAAGTATGCCCTGGTCTTAAGATCCATTTCCACCCTTATCAACTATGACTATGTCTGGGATTTTGTGTTCTATCACAATGGTGCTATGGAAGTCAAGGTCCATGCCACAGGATATATCAGCTCGTCATTCTACATGGAAGGAGGTTCTGCATATGGCAACAGAGTAGGGGAACGCACACTTGGAACATTACACAACCACCTAATAAACTACAAGGTTGACCTGGATGTTGGAGGTAGGTCCTCAAATGTCTGTATTCCATTCAAATGCTATAGTACCATCAAAAGTCTCTGAGCTTAAATAAATTATCTTTTTTCAGACTGTGCCTTTCAGAATCCCTCAGCTGTCATGGTCAATACTCATGCAGCTGAGGAATTCTGTGAGGTCTAGTCCAAAAACCCCCACTTTTTCCAAACGTAGCTCTAAAATCCCCAGAACTCGCATTCTAACTACCAAATAAATGCTGGGATTTGTATGAATTTCTACATTTCTTTCTGTACATGGCTATACGGCCCCTCAACTTGTTTTGCTACATTTTTGTTTTTACTTTTTGGATGTCTGTAGGTTTTTTTATATTAAAGCAAGACAAGGCCAACATATTATGGGTTAGACTCAGGACTGCACTCAGAAACCATTCCCTAGATGTGGAGAAAAATGGGGAGTTATTTTGAATCAAATTGTGCACCAAATTATTTTGAGACACATCATGCATATCTCCACATAGCACTTCCAAAATGGTACTAGGAGCACAATGGGATGTCCTTCAACCATGGCTTGAGAGAGGGCAGTTGGACAGAAAAGGGAGAAGAGCAGGCTGTATCTTTTGCTTAAAGTGTTAACTGTGAAAGATTTTAGAGGCTAGAATGCTTTGTTGTTGCTTGTAAAAATCATGACGATTAATACTGAGTGTTTCCTGGTCTGAAGACACTGGCTGAAGGGAATTGCTTGGTGTGTTTCCCAGGGTCTTCAGGGGACTCAGATCTCAGAGCAAGTGGCCCTTGAGGAAGAGAGAGTTTGCTTTTTGTTCTGAGGTGGCTTTAAAGCACCCACCTTCACCCACTCCCAGGTGGCATCTGGCCTCACCTGGCGCAGCAAGAATGTATTTGTACATGTATTATGCTTCCTTGCATCACTTCTCAGCCTTACCTTCTCCACCTCCATGGCTTCACAAGGCCCTGCCTTTAGATTATTTATTTATTTATTTATTTATTTATTTATTTATTTATTTATTTACCACACCGATTTTCCAGAATGGAACTCAGGCTTTGGTTCTGAAGTCTCCAGATTTTGGAAGCTGCGCTGATTTGTCTACCTGGTACATCTTTTTAGACCAGGAATTTTGAGAGTGGGTGACATCATTTAGTGAGCAGGGAAAGAGAAGCTCAGAATTCTTCAGAGGGTTCTAAACCTGCCCTTGAATATGCTGCTTCAGCCCCTCTTCCCTCTTTAAGGAAAGAGCTTCATGTTTAAAATGAGAGCCATTGCATTGAGACAGTAGTGTCCTAACTTTGGCCCTCCAGATATTTTGGACCACAACTCCCACTGTCATTGGCAATATAGGCTTGTAATTCTGGGAATTGTGGTCCAAAACATCTGGAGGGCTGAAGTTTGGACACCTATGCATTAAGAGAACTCTCTGGCCTGAAATGGAGCTGGGAAGGTTACTGTTTGGGACTGGCCACTCCCAGAATCGGCCATATTGGCTGGGGCATTCTGGGAGTGGTAGTCTAAAAAAGCACCTTTTCAAAGCTTTGATCTGAAGTGACGGAACGTCCATGGAAGAATCCCATTGAACATTCTAAGGCAGATAAAGCAAACTGCACACATTTCCAGAAATTCTTCTTGAGATCTTCTGCTGATGCTCAGGTTCCTGTCTAGCCCTACCTCCTTTCACTCCTGCCCTCACAGATTGTCACAGTCTACTACAAACAGAGATCAGGAGCTAAACATGTGCGCTGCAGAAGAGGGCCTATCAACCGAAAGCACTAGCTGTGCGAGTGAGCCAAGCTCCAGCTGGCCAAGGGAAGTCACAGGGCTTTGCAAACTGAAATGATACATTTCCCCCTTTTCTACAAGAACATCTGGTATTACTCATAAAACACCAGAAAATGAGCCAAGAAGAACTGTGGGCAAGAGGAAGTAACCATTTGTAAATACTGGGAGCTGGAAGGGCTCCATTTCGCATAGAAGCAGTTAGTGCTGTGGCAGAGTTCTTTAAACCGTCATATAATAATCTTAGACCTGCATAGTAGAGATGGGCACGAATAAAAAAAATGGTGTTTCGTTTGTTGTTTGTCGTTTAGGGGGTCCGTTTCGGTTCATTTCCGTTTTTCATGAATTTTTGCAAAAAAATCGTTTTTGTTTTCATTCGTTTTGTTACTGTTTCGTTACCATTTAATTCAATTTTTTGTGATTTTTTTTAGCATTTAAAGCAGTTCAATGTATTGCCGTAACGAAAACGAAACGGATGACAAAATTTCTGGTGTTTCTGTTCGTTTCGTTTCATTTTGGAGACAAAATTCGTTTGTCGTTTCATTACGTAACGAAACAAAAAAATGAAAACGGAAACGAAAAATTGTTCGTTTCGTGCCCATCTCTACTGCATAGCTGGAAGGGACTAGGCAGGAAACTTGGGGCCAATCGGTCTTGCAGCTGGCCCAAGTGGGGAATCAAACTCCCAACCTCTGGCTCCGCAGCTATACACTAAACCACTAAACTATGTTCTAGATCAGATTCCAAAGTACAGTAAAAAAAACAAACTGTTGATCAGGCAGTCTCCTCATCCCCTTCCTCCTGTGTACACCCCACTCGACTGCTTAGCAAGTAGCTATGGAGAGCTGCTGCACGTTTGGAGGCAATCTGTGCAAATGCTCAGAAGCCATACCTGAGATGATAAGATATGAGAGAGAGAGAGAGAGAGAGAGAGAGAGAGAGAGAGAGATTATGGATAGCGAAGAGGTGGTTCTCTCAGTGTTGCTGAACTAACCCCCCTCCCAATACTTAATCACGGGATGTCCTGCTAGGACTAAAGAGATCTGGAAGGCCACACCTTGCCAACACTTGGAATTATTATTGAGTCCCATCAAGTTAATTCCAACATATAGTGACCCTTTCCATGGGCTTCTAATTACATAGCACTCAGAAGTGGTTTTAGCTGCCTAGATGCCCTAAGCACATCCGATCTCGCCTGAAGCTAAGCAGGGTCGGCCCTGATTAGTACTTGGATGGGAGACCACCAGGGAATACCAGGCACTGTAGGCGCCTGGAGTAGGAACTGGCAAGCCACTCCAGTATTCCTGCCAAGAAAACTCCATGGACATGGGGTCACGAAGAGTCGGTCACGACTGTAATGGCACAACACACACACACACACACACAGAAGTGGTTTACCACTCCCTTCTTCTGATGACACCTGGGATTGTGCAGCTTGCCCACAGGCTGGCTCTTTTCTTGGAAGGGACTGGGAATTGAATTCCTAGCCTCCTGCTGAGTCATCTAGCCTACTGATTTGAGGGACTCCATGTTGGAAACCAAGCTACGTCAGAAATAGGCAACGTTGGTGTGGTGGGGGTTGTAATCCCTCCCCATGCAAAAGTCCTGTTGTTTTAATCCCACAAAATCCCGACTTTACTACAACTGAGTAGCTTTTACACCAGATGGTGCAGTGTACAAGTCAAATAAAATAAAATAACTAATACAACGGTCATCTTATATGCTAGTCATGTAATGTTACAGTTAATGGAGTATGGTAGCAAAAGTATTTCTGGTACTCAATCCATTAAAGGTTTACGTACAATTGCCCTGGAGAAGGAGGCTTTTCAGCAGCCAGCAAAAAGAACTCCCTCTCTGTCTTTCCTTCAGTGTTGATCAAGAAGAAGAGACTACTAAGTGATGTTAAAATTTGGCAGTAGATATAATTTTTAAGGGCAGTCTCTCAACATGTGGGGCAAGAGGTTGCTGCAACATCCCCCCCCCCGCCCCCGTGTAGGCTGCCATTAATTCCCTGAGAGATTATAACTCATGAAAAGCCATTTAATGGCTTTTGTGCAGTTACACAAAAAGCATAACTTTTGGAAGCAAACTGCTGTAAATTAAGATACCCTCGTAAACATAATATGTTGCATACTGTGTTGCACAACTTAACCTATAGCAGATAAGGTTGATGGAGATGTTTAACTTGTGGCAACTTGTCTTTAAAAGTCAGGCTGTTTGCATAACTACACAACAGGATTTCAGCCAATTATTCTGTGGAAGAGATGGACCAGCTATAAAGATAGTTTATAGTCTAGCAGAGCATTGGGAGCCAGCACTGTGTTTTTGGCTTTTAAACTGGAGTATCTACTCTGGAACTCAGTAAAAACCCCAAATGGTTGTTTCTTGATTGAGGAAATCTATTCAAGGATAGTGTGAGAGGAAGAGTAAAACTTGTTCATAGAAGCTCCTAATGCTGGCATGCAAGAGGCTATGTTGGCGGCCATGATGAAAGAGACCCCACATGCCATCTTTCTCTAGCAAAGGAGAAAAAGAACTATGAGCCTCCCATGCAAGCCAAGTATCTTCACTGCAAGTTCAGTGGCTCCTTCTCAATTTAATTTGGCTGCTATCACATGACCAATAAAATCCACAGCAAACTTTGATCTGGATCATTTCCTAGAGCGGTCACATGGTTGATGTCGTGGATTGGATGTTCCCATTGTCACGTTTTGAAAATCCACAACCGTTTCTGATCCCACGATTGAGAACCACAGCAAATACACCATAATGGGGGCAAAAAGGTTTTGGTGCGGATTTTCCGTGTTCCCAATGGTTTAAAATCCGCATCAGAGCAGCGACAGGGATTTTACCACCTCGAGCCCAGGTACTTGTAAAATGTGTTAGGTCGCGCTTAAGTGGTGTGGTTGCACTTTTTTAAAAAAAAGTCCACTGCTCATGGGAAAATTTTATGCTCTGCATCTGCGAGCACTTTGCTTTGGATTTTAGTGGTCGTGGAAGCTGAACATCCTGCCTAAAGGTCCAAACGGGTGTTGACATTCAGCCCAGAGAACTTAAAGATCATCTTGTCTTGATGAGGCCACATTTGGAAATAGTTCTTCCACCCTTTCTCCCCTGCCCAGGAATCAAGAACTCATTGGCAGCTGTCGACATGACATTTGAGTCTTTCCCGGCCCCTTGGAACTCTGAGCACCAGATTGAACAGCCAAAGCTCACAAACCAAATCCTGGACAAGGAAGAAAAAGCTGCCTTCCCACTCAATGGCCAAGTCCCACGATATTTGTACTTCGCCACCAACCGGGAGAACCACTGGGGCCACCAGCGTGGCTACCGCATCCAGATCATCAGCTTCGCAGGAGACAATTTGCCTGAAACAAATGCCATGGAGAAGTCCATCAGCTGGGGCAGGTAGGTTTCTAGGACTTCATTGGGTATGGCTTTCAGATAAATGCTCCCATATTAGATATTCAAGGCTGAGCCATGAAGCAAAGGAGGGTGGGGTACTTGAGGCCCTGGAGCCAAGTCCGTCTGTCCTGGAATACCAATCCAGCCCTCTCTTTATGCCCTTTTTAAACAATTGCATTTCCTACGGAGGGGTCATCCAACCTCTGGTGTTGCTCCTAATCATTCTGGATTTCCCTTGGGTTGCTCTGGCATTTAATTATTTTGTCATCATTGTAGATTGTAATTTTTTTAAAAATCCCAGCATCTACACAAAGGGTATTTGATGCTAGATGTTCTGGCATGCACTGGGTACCCCAGTACACCTGTCCAACATATTTGGAACTGCTCTCTGAAGTCTAATTCCCATTCGTATTTGCCCCCTCTGCCAATTTCACTTTGTTTCCCCCTCCTTCCTCATTTTACTTGATCACCATGATCAAATCTTCATGGTTTGGGTTCAGGAAACCTGAGGGTGGGGGGAGGGGAATCACTTCATTTTCTATATAGTTATTTCTAAAACAGAGGATCCACCCATGAAAAATAAATAAATAAATAAAATCTGCAGGCATTTTCCATTGCTTAGAAGTGTAGAAAGCCTGCTTCCTATCTCACTGCTATTAACATTCTTCAGGTACAAGCTGGCAGTCACCAAACATAAAGAGGACGAGCTGACCAGCACTTGTATTTATAATCAGAATGACCCTTGGAGTCCCCTGGTGACCTTTGCTGACTTCATAGACAATGAGACCATCATCAATGAGGTGAGTACTGAGAAATCTCTTGGATGTTGTTTACCCACGGTAGAGACAGAGGTGGTTACTTCACGTCCGTTTTGTATCTGTAGTTGTTGAGTTTAGGAGTGGTACAAAAAAAGTTACTTCACGTCCGTCTCGTGGGAAAACGCCCCCGGAACGGGTGCTAAGCGAGACAAATCTGTACCTAGCACAGGGGGTGGGTTTTCTCTTGTCCCTCTTCTGTTCTGCTTCTTGTCCCGGTTAAGAGGACATGAAGTAACAACTGTACTGCTAACCTGTGGTGGGCATTGTTAGCCCAGCTTTTGTGTCCATCTAGCGGTTAGTGGGTGAGGTGACATATGTCATTAATTTCCCTACGGGAAAAAACTATGCAACTCAAATGTATAAGAAAAAAAAACATTATCAATGCTGCTGCATTGGCATATGAAAATCAGAATATCAGTAAATCAAAATATCGAAAAAGAAATTTTTATACCCCCCAGAAAAGGAAAAAGGAAGCTAGACAAATTCAGTGTTTGTTACGGTACAAGACTGTGAGGTAACACTTGTCACGAGACAAGTTATCATGACCATGGGAACACTGGAACAGGGACAAAACCACGTGATCGCGACCAACGCTGTCACGGTACAAAACTAGTTGCGGAACAAATAAGGACGTGAAGTATGTGGGACAGTGAGAGAGGAAAACAACTTATTGTGACCACAATGCTGGCCTAAAGATTAGGGAGCCCAACCAAGTCAGATGGATAGGAAAGGACACTTTAATACAACTAGCTGTTCTGAAGCCAAGGTGAAAACCAGTTGGCCAGTTCTTCCCAGTCCCGAAAGAGATGGCAATTGCAAAAGAGAAACAGTGATCAGCTCGGCAGTGATCCACAAATGTTTTTGGACTACAATCCCGAGAAATCCCAGCTGGCATAGCTAGTGGTGAAGAATATCTGGTGACCCAAGGTTGAGAAACACTGAGCTAGAAACAAAGAGTTTCCTATATCTGAACCTGAGAGAGCCTGGAAGGAGGCATGTAAGCCTTAGCATTGTGAATGATGCAAAATTATGGGAGTAGCAATTAAAAAAAACAAACATCTGGAGGAATGTAATTTCTCACCCTTTGCCCAGGAACTAGTCGTGAGTAAGTACGACACTTTTTCACTTGGGAACCGACACATCTGAGTGTTGCTTTTCTTTCTTCTGTTTCTCTTCCCTTTTTCTGTAGGATCTGGTGGCCTGGATCTCAGTTGGTTTTCTGCATGTCCCACATGCTGAAGATATCCCTACCACCGTGACCCTCGGCAATGGGGTGGGCTTCTTACTTAGGCCTTACAACTACTTTGACAGGGATCCTTCAGGCAGCTCCCATGATGGTGTCCATTTAACACCTACCCATGATGCCAGTCAATGTGAAAACAACCACATAGCCTGTCTGGAAAAGACAGCCTCGTGTTCCCCCAGCCTACCTACTTTCACTTACAGTGGCTTCAAGAACTTGACAGGTTCCTAACTAGAAGGACGATTCTGCATTTGGTCCCGTGTCTTGGCTTGTCAAGATATGCCTCAGCTTTAGCTGAAAAACAGTGTTGTGGCACCCCACTCAACTCCACATGCCTTTTCCGTCACTGCCCTTACCTTTGGCTGTCCCATCGATGCAACCTTGTTTACAGCTGGGAGATTTTTCTGCCTTTAATGGGATACTTCATTCAATTGTTCTTCATATACTATATGTACGCTAAAGTCATTGTGCGTTGACTCTGTTAGCAAGTTGTAGGTTGACTTTATGAATGTTGCAGCTTGTACAGTGTTTGAAAATTATTGGTAATGAGAATGAGGGTGTGTTAGCACTATGAAAATGATTCAGAAGATGGATCAAGTGCTTGATGTCAGTTTAAAGTTACATGATAATTTTGTGAGTTTTATGTCAGTGTATGCAGCTTCTTGGGGAAACCTTTCAGCTGTTTTAACACTTGTGTTTGTTATATATCAGTCGAGAAGGCTACACAAGCTTTTAGAATGGCTGCATTTGAACTTTTGTCCTGCACCTGCCTGCCCTCACACTGGCTGGCTCTCACAGCCACTAGCTGCTGCTGCAGTGGTGTTATTTTTAGTATTTTTTATTTTATTTCTTGCAGTCTGGCATAGTACTAGTTTGTATGACAAATAGCAAGCAATAAATAAACAAAGCAGATCAGACTGCAAGCTTTCCCTTCAGCCTGACGCATACACACACGTATAACTGTACACACGTACTGATGCACGCATGCGCGTGCACGTGCACACACACACACACACACGCACACACACACACAGAGAGAGAGAGAGAGAGAGAGAGAGAGAGAGAGAGAGGGTCTGGAGAAGGAGAGGGAGCAATAAGCAAGTGAAGCTGCCCAGAATAATTGCACAACAATGTGTGGCAAAGAGAAATTGGCCAGAGAAATGTACAAAGTCAGCCATTTCCAGGCTTTCAAGGGATGGAGTGCTTTCTCTCACCCAATTTTTGTTTTTCTGCTGGCTTTATTTTCCAATCAGACTGCAAAATTTTCTTACAGCCTGAACCCCATGATCCTGACAAACGCCACAGACATAATGTACACTGCAGAAGCATTCGCATATGTCAAAATGAATTATCTCGCAAGCAGTTTTTTAAAAGTTACTCTTTCATGGCTGTGTAAAATACCTTCATTTTCCAACTCCATGGGATGGGGAAGCACCCAGTGCACCCTTGTGTGTCATGTAGTCAGAATTTTTAAATCCAGTTTGAAAACAGTTTTTTCCATGTATAACTGAGCCCTGAATTGACTTTTAAAAATGTACTGTATTAAGTATTTTCTAAACCTACAAGCAAAATGAGTGGATAGGTAAAAGAAAAGATACTTGAGCTATGAAAGTACATGGGAAAGTATTCACAATAATGAAGCAATAGCACTGATATTTGCAGGTTTACATTGGTTTATACAGAAAGTATCTAAGAGCAGTTGATGACAGATTGTGCATTCATAATCCTTAGTTATCTTTCTAAGTCTTTCTGTAACTGTGGGGTCTATATCTACTTGGCAACAGAAATAACAAAGGAAATAGCAGAGATAACGGCTTAAAATAGCATAAGCACATACAAACAGCAACAGATTTTTCTGCATAATAATAAATATATCATGTCCCAAAACTTGGAGAAACTGGTTTATTTATTTATTTTTGAAACACAAAATGCAAACAGTGTTAAGTAGCAGAATTCCAGACATTTCTATTTGGAATTCCTGCTCGCTAGTATCAGGACATTCCGCATCTGCCATCCTGGTACATCCTTGTTGTGAATGTCCCTTTGCATTATATATACAGCCTGGTGTTTGTGAATTGAAATAAATTGAATTTTTAAGATTTCAATAGTATTGTGTACGTTAATCAGTTGTACATTTCCTTTATAGAGTGCAACTGGAATAGTCATATATATTTGTCTGTGTGTGGTTGATTACATGGGAGTGTGTGTAAATTAGCTTGCTTTATGATTGGACGACACAAGATAAATGGGCTTTTTCAGCAGCATAATTGCTCAGTCTCCGAGGTCTGTCTGAATTCCATTCTGGGAACACCAGATAAATTTTACAATTCTATCACAAACAGCAGTTTTCCTTGAAGGACATCTGCCCATTGTCTGGACAGGGGCTGAGTAGCTGCTGTCAATCATGGTCACTCCCAATGGAGCACCATAACATCTGGATACATCTCCTTTGATGTGTCTTTTTTTAAAATCCCTTTTCCATATGCTTTATCCAACCCAAGGAGTGTGCACATTTACCCCGGGTAAAAAAAGAGGATACATAACTCTCTTCTCAAGCAATTGGAAACCATGCCTTTCTTAATTTTATTAATGAGGTAAAGTTGTGTCAGTCCTATGGTGTTGGTTACGGCATAAGACCTGATGTTGGATAATTTTGGAGAAATTGTCCTCTGCAGTTTCTGTGCCTACATTTATGGCAGAAAAATCAAAGAGCCTGTTTGCAGAAGGGGAGGTTGTGGTTTCTTTGGTTCTCCAAACATTCTTAATCCGGACTAGTCTGGTATTGAAACTCATTGTGGACTTGGAGGAAAAAAAGGTAGACTTAGAAGGGAGTGGGTGATGTATTTCCAACGTGATTGCTCTCCGTGGACTGATTCGGTGGTTTGGAATGAACCCCACCTGCTAAGAAGCTCTAATTTCTGTACTGTACATCATGAAAAAAAATTACAATCATCAAGGCACTCTGGAATAGATTTATACAAGCAATAAATCTCCAGGCCAAGGCAAGTCCATACACAGTTCCAGGCATCTCAGGAACAGCTTCTGCCTTGCCTGCAGGCTAATAAAAGGGTTATCATAACCAGGGCCGGCACGTCCATTAAGGTGAACTAGGCAGTTGCCTAGGGCGCCAAAATGGAGACAGGGCGCTGGCTAGCCTGCTGCCCCCCCTGCCCCCTGCCGCTGGCCACCACCGTCCATCCCCCCGCCCGCCAGCCGCACGTCGCCGTCCGCCCGCCCGCCGTCCCCCCGTGCCCATCGCTGCCCACCCCCCGTGCCCGTCGCCCCCTGCGCCGTCCCTCGCCATCCGCCACCCCACCGCCCCCTGCCCCACCCGCCCCCGCCCCATGCTGCCCCGTGCCCCGCCCGCCCCCGCCTCATGCTGCCCCGTGCCCCGCCCCTGCCCCGCCCCCTGCCCCACCCCCTGCCCCACCCACCGCCCACCCTACCCCCCACCCCTTGCCTAGGGCACAAAAAAACCTAACACCGGCCCTGGTCATAATTATAGAGCCCGGGGAATGTGGATTTCATCCTTGTGATAAAGGCAGGCCTGGCTGCGCAAGCCGTTCGGGTTGCTGAGCTCAGGTCCGGAATCCCAGATGTAATTGTCTCGTAGGATAGGGTGGCGGAACAGCCTTGGCCCCGAGGCAAAACCTGCCAGTCAGTCAGCAGGAAACACCGTGCCATCCACCAACCAGATCAGCATGCTTTCAGAAGGAGAGAATCAGGCAGACGCTGGGGCAGAAAAGGCACCAAGAGATGCAGAAAGAGCACAATTATTCAAAGACTGTTGTGCAAATTTCTTCTGAGGGTATAAAAGAGAGAGAGAGAGAGAGAGAGAGAGAGAGAGAGAGAGACACAGGGAATGAGGGAAGGCTACCTTAGGAAGAGATATACAAGCCAGAATCCTCTTCGCAAAATATCTCCTCTCCTTCCATGTCTTCCTTCCTTCCTTTTTTCTCCTACTCTCTGCTTTAGGGGCCAAACCTTCTAAAGAGACCCCCTCTCCCTTTATACAGTGGTACCCCGACTTAAGAGCAGCTCAACTTTAGAGCAATTTGACTTAAGAGCTGAAAACTGTTGGCATTTTAACTGCTGCCATGTTACAAATTTTATTTTATTATTATTATTATTTTGGTTTAAATATTTATTTCACATAATATGAACAAACAAATTCAGCAATGGTTAAGAACCACGTTACAAATTTTAGATATGGTCTGCTCGACTTACAATTTTTCCCCCATTTTTTATTTTTTAACTTATTCTTTCCAATTTTTTAGATAGGTACCCCGACTTAAGAGTAGTTCTACTTAAGAGCATGCATTTAGAACGGATTAAATTCATAGGTTGAGGTACCACTGTATTGTAAGTTTGCCCCCAGACTTTAAGATCACTAGGGGACACCTTTCTCTGGGTCCCACGTCCCTGAGAGGTGTTCGGGTGGGGATGCAGGAGAGGGCCTCTGCTCTGGCTCCTCCTAGACTCTGGAAGTCCCTCCCACTGGAGGCCAGGCTGGTCCAGCTTTTCTGCCCTTCTGCAAGCAGGCGAAAACCTTTCTCTTCAGTAAAGCTTTCTGCGCGTGACCGACTACCATGATGCGACTTTTAGAATATTGATAGCACCTCTGCAGGGAAGATGGGTGGCACCTTTGCCATCTTCTCCTTGCCCCCGAGCTCCTGCGATATCCTACTGGCGCAACCTGTGTTCACCACCCAGTCTTCCGTCCTTCCTCTGCTTCCAAAGTTGGCCAGGGATGGATTGGAATCCTGTTATGGATTGTTCCGCTCAGCCCACCAATGACTGGTCCAGCTGTTCTGTGAGACTGGCTGGCAAACCCTGGGCTTCACCCATCCCACCACTGTCATCCATGTTGGCCCAGAAAAGTCATCTGAGACCTCCCGTGTGTTGAGGGGAAAGGGGGCGTTTATACACGACCCCTAAGCTGCGCTGCAAATGGCTCCCAGCTCTGGAGCTTAGAAATGTTTCCCCACCAGCTCCGGAGTTTGGAGACAATTAAGTGCGACCCCGCCCACTTTAGGGCGACCCAGCGCACTTTTCTTGTACCTGCTCTCTGGAGGTGAAAAATATTTGATGCGGATAAGAGTGCCCGGCTCTCCTGGCTTGTCTGTTGTTGTTTTTTGCCTCCCGCCCCTTTAAGAGCCCCTTGAGAAGGAACCAGGAAGTAACGGGGCTCCTGGCAACTTCGACTGGCACTGGCAGGTTAGTAAAGGCTTCTTTTGTCCTTTTTTCCCCTCCCTCCCCTCACGCCGACAGGAGCAGGAAGTGCTGAGGGGTGCGGAGGCAGGAACACAAATGAACCCCCAAGATCTCTGGTCCGAATTTAAGGGACCAGCGGATCTTAGGGGTCGTGTGAAAAGGCCCAGGGACAGCCCCAGGGGTGCTTTCCTCAGACAGCTCCTGGTGGTCCTTTCCAAGTTGGGATCACCTGAGCTCCGACTTGACTCTGGATGTAGCCGTTCTCTTTTATTCTCTTCCAAGACCCTTCACAGAAAACCCTCTTCTCCTTCCTGCACCTCCCATCGCCCCATTCCCCCGAACGATCAGCTGTAACCATCCCTACTTCTTTTGCTTCTTGGGACTTGACCCAAGGGGCCTCACTTTCTGCAGGTGACGTTAGAAGATGGGGTGTCTTTCTCCAGCTGCCCTCTTGCCCCATGAAAGGTTTTGCAGCCTTTGCCCAGAAGACAAGGGCAGCGTTTAGGCTGAACTCTCAGCATTGCCCAACACTTTCCACTCCTTCTGGAAGGCAGGCTGCTCAGAAAGGCCACTGGGCCACTGGAGCGGCTTGCCTTCTGGGCCATCATCTGCTTCTCCCTTCCCCTCCCAACACGGGAGAAAGTGAGTCTTAAAGCCCCAACCCAACCCAACTCCTGGAGAAGGAAGTGCTGGTGGTCCTAGGCAGCGGAGGGGAAGAGAGGTGTGTGGCACCCTTGAATCAAAGGTTAGACCCAAAACATCCCTGGCAGAAACCCAGTGACTGGATGACAGTAATCTCACCGTGCTTGCTGCCCTTCCACCATCCCGTGGGCATGGTCTCTTTCCCACCAACCTTCCCAGATTCACCTTCCATGGAAGAAAAAGAAGAGCACACACTCTGGTCAAGCAAACAGGTGGTGTATTCTAAATGTCTAAAACTAATGTCTCTAAGTGTCTAAAACATAACATATATTTCAAGGAACATTTGCTGGGAGAGGGAAAGGACTTGGAACCCGGGGCCTGTCGCTTTGAGGGCTGGGTCCTTGGACTGGTGTACGGTGCCCTGAGGTATCTGGCATTCTACTGGAATTGCTTTGGTGGTCCTGACGTGGCCCCTCGCTTTGTGCCTGATGACTCGTGGCTTTAGTTTGGGAGAGATGGCCATCGTGATGGGGCATCTGCCCTGGAATTTGGGGGTTGATGCTTGTTGTTGTTCCCCTATGGCCATGGTGGTTTGGGCCCTCAATTTCGTCCTGGAGAATGTGACATAGAGTGAGGACTACCTGGCTCCATATTATGCCACTATGGCCATGGTGGTTTTGCTCATCGTTTTGGGCCCTGAGAATGAGAGCTTGAATGTGGTCAGCCTGAGCCGTTGTTACGCCCTGATGGCCATGGTGGTTTGGCCCCTTGCTGTGGGCCCTGAGAATGTTACTTAGCATGAGGGCTATGTGGCTCCAGGTTATGTCAACATGGCCACTGTAGTTTAGCCCCATGCTTTAGTGCCAGTGACTGTACGTTGGAAGGTGGGGTTGCCGGCTCCTTGTTCTTGGATCCGGGCCAAAGAATTGAACGGTGACAGTGCTGCTTGGAATGGGTGGCCCTGGGCTTTGTGCCAAGGGCCTCTTGTGTTGAACGCTGGGATCCGGGCTGGTTTTTAAGCCACTCTGGCTGGGGTGGATCGGTCCCTCCTGTTGGATCCTCTGAATGGTGGCTAGAACATGGGTCCCTTGGCTTGTTGTTATGCCACCATCAGCTGGATGGTTTGGCCCATCAATTTCTAACAAGGGCCTCTTGCGTCAAACACTGGGCTCCGGGCTGCTTTTTTAAGCTGTTCTGGCTGGGGTGATTTGGCTCATCCTGTTGGAGCCTGTGATTACTGGCAGGAATGCCTGGCTCTGTCCTCCTTCTATCATCCGTGGGGCTACTTTGGGGAGGGAATGGGTTTTGTGCCTGTTGCCTGGTCCCTGCAACGTGAGCCTCTGAGGCTCCTGTACTGCCCATGGGGCTGTCCTGGTGCAGTTGAGCACTTTCTGGCATGAGTCTCTTTCGTGGGACACAGGGCTCTGGACTTCTTCTGCCTCTGTGTTTGTCATGCTGAGGCCCCTCACTTTGTGCCCAGGACCTCTTCAGTGCCATTTCGGGCTCACCACTCATTCTCTGGTCCATGTGGTCATTGTGGGGAGGTCCTTCACTTTCTGCCTGGCACGGTCTCTTTGGAAAATGAGACTTTGGTCTCCTGCACCTTTGGCGGTCATGCCATTGCCTCTTCTGTTGCCACCTATGCCATTTCCCTCCAATCCCCTGTCTTGAGCTCTCTTCCATGGCCCCGTGGGCATCCGGGCCTGGGCCCTGGCTTTGGGCCCCAAGTGTGTGGGAAGGAATGCCAGGCTCTTGGTTTCTTGGAGAGTCCCCATAGCCATTAGAGTGAGGCTGTCCACTTGGTGCCCAGTGCCTCTTTCTAGCAGTACAGGCCTCTGGGATCCTTCTCATCCCTCTGTGGTTCTTGGGTTGTTGCCCCTCGCTTTGCTCACTGAGCCTGCTGTCTGGAGTATTGGGCAGTGGTGTTCTTGTGCTGCATTCATGGCTGCCTTGCTTTGGCCCCTCGTGTTGGTCACTCTGCCCAGTGGCTGGAACATTGGGCTGTAGCAGTGTTGGATTGCCCTGGTTGTTGTTCATTTCTGGCCCCTTGCATTGGTCGCTGTGCCCGCTCTCTGAAATATTGGCCTGCATTGTTGTTGCATTGCCCTCGTCATTGTTCATTTCTGGCCCCTCGCATTGGTCGCTGTGCCCGCTCTCAGAAATATTGGCCTGCATTGTTGTTGGATTGCCCTCGTCGTTCTTCATTTCTGGCCCCTTGCATTGGTCGCTGTGCCCGCTCTCTGAAATATTGGCCTGCATTGTTGTTGCATTGCCCTCGTCATTGTTCATTTCTGGCCCCTCGCATTGGTCGCTGTGCCCGCTCTCAGAAATATTGGCCTGCATTGTTGTTGCATTGCCCTCGTCATTGTTCATTTCTGGCCCCTCGCATTGGTCGCTGTGCCCGCTCTCAGAAATATTGGCCTGCATTGTTGTTGGATTGCCCTCGTCGTTGTTCATTTCTGGTCCCTCGCATTGGTTGCTGTGCCCGCTCTCGGAAATATTGGCCTGCATTGTTGTTGCATTGCCATCATTGTTGTTCATTTCTGGCCCCTCGCATTGGTCGCTGTGCCCGCTCTCAGAAATATTGGCCTGCATTGTTGTTGCATTGCCCTCGTCATTGTTCATTTCTGGCCCCTCGCATTGGTCACTGTGCCCGCTCTCAGAAATATTGGCCTGCATTGTTGTTGGATTGCCCTCGTCGTTGTTCATTTCTGGCCCCTCGCATTGGTTGCTGTGCCCGCTCTCGGAAATATTGGCCTGCATTGTTGTTGCATTGCCCTCGTCATTGTTCATTTCTGACCCCTCGCATTGGTTGCTGTGCCCGCTCTTGGAAATATTGGACTGCATTGTTGTTGCATTGCCATCATTGTTGTTCATTTCTGGCCCCTTGCATTGGTTGCTGTGCCTGCTCTCAGAAATATTGGCCTGCATTGTTGTTGCATTGCCCTTGTCATTGTTCATTTCTGGCCCCTTGCATTGGTCGCTGTGCCCGCTCTCAGAAATATTGCCCTGCATTGTTGTTGCATTGCCCTCGACGTTGTTCGATTGTGGCCCCTCGCATTGGTCACTGTGCCCGCTCTCTGAAATATTGCCTTGCATTGTTGTTGCATTGCTCTCGTCGTTGTTCATTTCTGGCCCCTCGCATTGGTTGCTGTGCCCGCTCTCGGAAATATTGGCCTGCATTGTTGTTGCATTGCCATCATTGTTGTTCATTTCTGGCCCCTCGCATTGGTCGCTGTGCCCGCTCTCAGAAATATTGGCCTGCATTGTTGTTGCATTGCCCTCGTCATTGTTCATTTCTGGCCCCTCGCATTGGTCACTGTGCCCGCTCTCAGAAATATTGGCCTGCATTTTTGTTGGATTGCCCTCGTCGTTGTTCATTTCTGGCCCCTCGCCTTGGTTGCTGTGCCCGCTCTCGGAAATATTGGCCTGCATTGTTGTTGCATTGCCCTCGTCATTGTTCATTTCTGACCCCTCGCATTGGTTGCTCTGCCCGCTCTCGGAAATATTGGCCTGCATTGTTGTTGCATTGCCATCATTGTTGTTCATTTCTGGCCCCTCGCATTGGTTGCTGTGCCTGCTCTCAGAAATATTGGCCTGCATTGTTGTTGCATTGCCCTTGTCATTGTTCATTTCTGGCCCCTCGCATTGGTCGCTGTGCCCGCTCTCAGAAATATTGGCCTGCATTGTTGTTGCATTGCCCTCGTCATTGTTCATTTCTGGCCCCTCGCATTGGTCACTGTGCCCGCTCTCAGAAATATTGGCCTGCATTGTTGTTGGATTGCCCTCGTCGTTGTTCATTTCTGGCCCCTCGCATTGGTTGCTGTGCCCGCTCTCGGAAATATTGGCCTGCATTGTTGTTGCATTGCCCTCGTCATTGTTCATTTCTGACCCCTCGCATTGGTTGCTGTGCCCGCTCTCGGAAATATTGGCCTGCATTGTTGTTGCATTGCCATCATTGTTGTTCATTTCTGGCCCCTCGCATTGGTTGCTGTGCCTGCTCTCAGAAATATTGGCCTGCATTGTTGTTGCATTGCCCTTGTCATTGTTCATTTCTGGCCCCTTGCATTGGTCGCTGTGCCCGCTCTCAGAAATATTGCCCTGCATTGTTGTTGCATTGCCCTCGACGTTGTTCGATTGTGGCCCCTCGCATTGGTCACTGTGCCCGCTCTCTGAAATATTGCCTTGCATTGTTGTTGCATTGCTCTCATCGTTGTTCATTTCTGGCCCCTCACATTGGTTGCTGTGCCTGCTCTCAGAAATATTGGCCTGCATTGTTGTTGGATTGCCCTCGTCGTTGTTCATTTCTGGCCCCTCGCATTGGTTGCTGTGCCCGCTCTCGGAAATATTGGCCTGCATTGTTGTTGCATTGCCATCATTGTTGTTCATTTCTGGCCCCTCGCATTGGTCGCTGTGCCCGCTCTCAGAAATATTGGCCTGCATTGTTGTTGGATTGCCCTCGTCGTTGTTCATTTCTGGCCCCTCGCATTGGTTGCTGTGCCCGCTCTCGGAAATATTGGCCTGCATTGTTGTTGCATTGCCCTCGTCATTGTTCATTTCTGACCCCTCGCATTGGTTGCTGTGCCCGCTCTCGGAAATATTGGCCTGCATTGTTGTTGCATTGCCATCATTGTTGTTCATTTCTGGCCCCTCGCATTGGTTGCTGTGCCTGCTCTCAGAAATATTGGCCTGCATTGTTGTTGCATTGCCCTTGTCATTGTTCATTTCTGGCCCCTTGCATTGGTCGCTGTGCCCGCTCTCAGAAATATTGCCCTGCATTGTTGTTGCATTGCCCTCGACGTTGTTCGATTGTGGCCCCTCGCATTGGTCACTGTGCCCGCTCTCTGAAATATTGCCTTGCATTGTTGTTGCATTGCTCTCATCGTTGTTTATTTCTGGCCCCTCACATTGGTTGCTGTGCCTGCTCTCAGAAATATTGGCCTGCATTGTTGTTGCATTGCCCTCGTCGTTGTTCGGTTGTGGCCTCTCGCATTGGTTGCAGTGCCCGCTCTCAGAAATATTGGCCTGCATTGTTGTTGGATTGCCCTCGTCGTTGTTCGGTTCTGGCCCCTCGCATTGGTCGCTGTGTCCGCTCTCTGAAATATTGGCCTGCATTGTTGTTGGATTGCCGTCGTCGTTGTTTGGTTCTGGCCCCTCGCATTGGTTGCTGTGCCCGCTCTCAGAAATATTGGCCTGCATTGTTGTTAGATTGCCCTCGTCATTGTTCGGTTGTGGCCCCTCGCATTGGTTGCTGTGCCTGCTCTCAGAAATATTGGCCTGCATTGTTGTTGGATTGCCCTCATTGTTGTTCACTTGTGCCCCCTCGCATTGGTCGCTGTGCATATTTTCTGGAATATTGGTCTCTTCTCTTATTGGGTTGATCTCACGGTCATGTTGTTGTGGGCCGTCAGGTTCTGGATATTCTGTACTCCCTCCGTGGTCGGTGTTGCGTGGCCTGTTTCTTTGGACCCTGGGCCTTTTTGGGAGCCATGGCTTTGGGTATGATGTGGTGTCTCTTGTTCTTTCCATTTGAGGGCCCGCCGTGGGCATCCTGTGTGTCTTAGGTTGAATGGGTGGTGCTGGGTTTCTCCGGCGGCACTCTTGCCTTTCCTGAAGTTCTCCTAGAATGCGTGGCAGACGGAGGAGGATTAGGGGCCATTTGCTTCTGGGAGGGTCTCCTGGCATCAGACGGCCTCCCTGTGCCCATAGCCAGCGGTGCCTGAGTCGCAAGAGATGCTCCCATGGGAGAGATCCGAAGGACAGGCCGTGGTGCTGGAGCTTTCCACTGGTTGTTCAGGTTCAGATGGAGCTGACAAGCGAGAGGTGGTTTGTTTTGAAGATTTGGCCTTTTGGGTGCGTACAGAAGGAACAGGCGTCCGGGGCTTCTCCAGATCTTCCTTGTTGAGTGGCTGACCTGGATGCTCTTGCTCTTTCCCTCCCAGGAAACGGACTGTTCGGCATCCTAAGGTCCGAGGATTTGGGGGAGCTGATTTGGTAGCCAAGTTGCTGAATCTGTTCAGATATGCCTCCACTGAGGTGGAGGAGGTGACCCTGTGTGGAAGAGAAAAATGTAAAAGTAGAATGGAAACCAGTAGTGGTTCAGGGCCCTCCAGGGGATCCCACAAAGTTTCCCCCTGAAAAGAATTCTTTCCAGGGACCCTCCGCTGACCCTCTGAAGTACCACTACCCCACAGCCACCAAGCTCTACTCCTCTGCACTTAGCCTCCTCTGCTGAGGGAGTTCAGAATCCATGCTGCCTAAGGTGGATGGTTTTCCTCCCTTGAAATGTTAAAAAAAGAATTTAAAACTGGCCTTTAAAAAGAAAAGAAAACTCTAATAAAAAACATTGCAGAACCACTAGATAGAAAAGGGCTCCTCTCCACTGGGATCATTCAGAGGGATCATCTCTTTCCCCAATGATTACACCATCCCATTCCTCTTCCAAACGGGTTCTGATCCTTGTGATGGTGCACAATTCTACCTCTTTATTAAGGTCAAAGCAACAGATTGTCCACAAAGGCCTCTACCAATATTTGTGTTTCTCCAGCTGTTCTAGACACCTTAATCCTTGGCTACGCTGGTCCCTTGTGGCCCCCTGTCATGGTGGTTTACAGAGGTGGCCTCGGTGTCATTCTGGATGAGCAGAAGGGGTAGGAAGAAAAAAACATCACCTGGGTCGAGGCTTTGGTGTCCTCCGTGGGCGCTTCCTTCTTGGAGCCTGCGCCTTCAACCAAGCACGAAGCTGACCAGGAAGAAGGAAAGAAAAGACAGACGGAAGCATCTGGGGAATCCATGATCTCGCCTGGCAATTTCCGGCTTCATTCCTGACCCTTGGAATGCGTTGGTGTTTCAGAAGCACCCAGAGGGTCCCCACCAACGCCAAGAGAACAAACAGGATCCACAGCAGCATCCTGTCGTCCTCCTGAGGCTGGTCAACTGAAAGCCAGCATCCTCGGAATTCTGGTGGGTTTGCTGTTGATGACAGTTAGGCCCCGATTGTCTGGGTGTTCTGAAGGGACCCTTCCCATCCTGCCTGGATCAGAAATAACAAAAGAAGGCAGGGGTGCCAGTAGTCCCAATAAAGACCAAATGTTTTCCTTTTTTATTATTAAACATTTTATTAATTTTCTATTAATAAATCAATCCATGCTTATTAAATATCATTTTACATGGGTTCTGTTAGCATATGTTTGTTCATACAAATTAGTATCTTAGTCAGGTGGTGCATGCCATTTATAAATCATGTTGTATAACTGCTCTTTATAAGATGTCCCCATTGTCATTTTACAGATTTACAGTTTCTGTTCCACAGCTTTTGCCATTTCTCTAGTTCAATGTTATGCCCACAAATTTTCACACATTGAACCATTATTTTTTCCACTTGCTCATCTTTCATTTTCCAGTTCAAGAGAAAGTTCCCTCCTTTACCATTCAGTTTCGTAGTCAAGAATTGATATTGATCTTTGCCTCTCTTGAGTCTGTTAGGTGTTTATTGGACTGGAGCAATATCTCCAATCTATCTCTTCTCTGAAGACCAAATGGTTTCCTCTTGGACTCTTTCCAATGGGCCTCCATGCTTCCCTGGAGCTTCTGGATCCTTTGAGAACCATTCAGGACAACCCAATGGCAAGGACTGACATGAATGAGATTGGAATGCCTTTGTTTTCCCTTTTTATTAAGGGAATGTCCCAAGAGTCAGCTGAAAGAAATAGTCAGCTGAGCTTTAGCAAGTCTAAAAATTAGATAGAGGCAAACTTGAGGAACCACAACACATGAACCAATACAGTATATCGTGTCCTGGAGAATTGTGCAAAAATAAAGCCAAAAGGGGAAAAAAGCCAAAGGTTGTGCCCATCTCTAAGCAAATATCAAATTAAAAAACATCAGGAAATGAAGCAATCCAACAACAATACAGGCCAATATTTCTGAGAGCGGGCACAGCGACCAATGCGAGGGGCCACAACCGAACAACGACGAGGGCAATGCAACAACAATGCAGGCCAATATTTCTGAGAGGAGGGCACAGCAACCCATGCGAGGGGTCACAACCGAACAACGACGAGGGCAATGCAACAACAATGCAGGCCAATATTTCTGAGAGGAGGGCACAGCAACCCATGCGAGGGGTCACAACCGAACAACGACGAGGGCAATGCAACAACAATGCAGGCCAATATTTCTGAGAGCGGGCACAGCGACCAATGCGAGGGGCCCGAAATGAACAATGACAAAGGCAATGCAACAACAATGCAGGCCAATATTTCTGAGAGCAGGTACAGTGACCAATGCGAGGGGCCAGCAATGAACAATGATGACGGCAATGCAACAATGCAGGCCAATATTTCTGAGAGCGGGCACTGCAACCAATGCGAGGGGTCAGAAATGAAGAACGGCGAGGGCAATGTAACAACAATGCAGGCCAATATTTCAGAGAGTGGGCACAGCGACCAATGCGAGGGGCCAGAAATGAACAACGAGTGGGGCAATCCAACAATAATGCAGGCCAATATTTCAGATAGTGGGCACACCGACCAATGCGAGGGGCCAGAAATGAACAACAACAAGGACAATCCTATGCCACATAGGTATGAGAAGGTTCCCAGAGGCCTGTACTGCTAGAAAGAGGCACCGGGCACCAACTGAACAGCCTCACTCTAATGGCTATGGGGACTCTCCAAGAAGCCAAGAGCCTGGCATTCCTGCCCACACACTTTGGGCCCAAAGCCAGGGCCCAGGCCCGGATGCCCACGGGGCCACAGCAAAGAGCACAAGTCAGGGAACTGGAGGGAAATGGCATAGGTGGCAACAGAAGAGGCAATGGCATGACCGCCAAAGGTCCAGGAGACCAAAGTCTCATTTTCCAAAGAGACCGTGCCAGGCAGAAAATGAAGGACCTCCCCACAATGACCACATGGACCAGAGAATGAGTGGTGAGCCTGAAATGGCAGTGAAGAGGTCCTGGGCACAAAGTGAGGGGCCTCAGCATGACAAACACAGAGGCAGAAGAAGTCCAGAGCCCTGTGTCCCACGAAAGAGACTCATGCCAGAAAGTGCTCAACTGCACCAGGACAGCCCCATGGGCAGTACAGGAGCCTCAGAGGCTCACGTTGCAGGGACCAGGCAACAGGCACAAAACCCATTCCCTCCCCAAAGTAGCCCCACGGATGATAGAAGGAGGACAGAGCCAGGCATTCCTGCCAGTAATCACAGGCTCCAACAGGACGGGCCAAATCACCCCAGCCAGAACAGCTTAAAAAGCAGCCCGGAGCCCAGCGTTTGACGCAAGAGGCCCTTGTCAGAAAGTGAGGGGCCAAACCATCCAGCTGATGGTGGCATAACAACAAGCCAAGGGACCCATGTTCCAGCCACCATTCAGAGGGTCCAACAGGAGGGACCGATCCACCCCAGCCAGAGTGGCTTAAAAAGCAGCCCGGATCCCAGCGTTCAACACAAGAGGCCCTTGGCACAAAGCCCAGGGCTGCCCATTCCGAGCAGCACTGTCACCGTTCAATTCTTTGGCCCAGATCCAAGAACAAGGAGCCGGCAACCCCACCTTCCAACCAACAGTCACTGGCACCAAAGCATGGGGGTAAACTACAGTGGCCATGTTGACATAACCTGGAGCCACATAGCCCTCATGCTAAGTAACATTCTCAGGGCCCACAGCAAGGGGCCAAACCACCATGGCCATCGGAGCGTAACAACGGCTCAGGCTGACCACATTCAAGCTCTCATTCTCAGGGCCCAAAGCAATGAGCAAAACCACCATGGCCATAGTGGCATGGAGCCAGGTAGTCCTCACTCTATGTCACATTCTCCAGGACGAAATTGAGGGCCCAAACCACCATGGCCATGGGGGAACAACAACAAGCATCAACCCCCAAATTCCAGGGCAGATGCCCCATCACGATGGCCATCTCTCCCAAACTAAAGCCACGAGTCATCAGGGACAAAGTGAGGGGCCACGTCGGGACCACCAAAGCAATTCCAGTAGAATGCCAGATACCTCAGGGCACCGTACACCAGCCCAAGGACCCAGCCCTCAAAGCGACAGGCCCCAGGTTCCAAGTCCTTTCCCTCTCCCGGCAAAACCAGCACCCCAAGGGGTCTGCGCCTCAAAGAAGAGGCCCCGGGTTCCAAGTCCCTTTCCTCTCCCGGCAAACCTCGCACCCCAATTGGCAAACCAAGGGGACTGCGCTTTCCAACAAGAGGCCCCGGGTTCCCAGCCCTTGGCCCATCTCAGACAGCGCTGGCCCCATGACAGCAACCCCTCCAATGATGTCTCCAATGACATCTTTAAGAAGCCCCGAGCCCCATTGCGCAACCACAGAACCCGTCGCCTTCACCGGTCAAGGGTCTCCTGGCCCTCCTTTCAGGGTGCCCATCCAACATCCATGGGGCCCTAAAGGAAATATTCCCCCCCCCAACACTTTTATTGATTTCTATTTTTAAAGTTATACATATTCATGTTTTTAATACTTAAATTTCCATCACCCCTCCAACGGCATGAACTGAGGAACAGCCAATTATTTCAAGCTTTCATACAAACACAATGTCATATCATACACCCTGTTTATACATCTATGGCTTTCCTCTTTATTTGGATTTATATATGGAGCCAATCCATCAGTTTTTGACATTTATCCCATATTTCAAAATATTTCAAAATAAATAAATAAATTCCAGTTATTCTCACTTCCCTCCCTCCCTTAAACCTAAACAGTTTTTATATTAAGCTTCCCATATCCTTCAACCCACTATTTATACCTAGTCTTATTGATATATAAGATTGGAATGGTTTCCTTTTTGCCCTTTCAAGGGAATATTTGTTCCTCCTGCTACGGGTAACTATTCTGAGATGATACTCACCAAAGTATGCTAAGGGAGGGGGGCAGGATGGACTAAGTATTTTCCGGAGAACACCCAGTACAGCTAGCTCTAAGAGTTATTCCTAGAACATGGGGAAATTGTGTGGGTTTATTAGGCCATAGGTTTTTGGGGGGGATCAGAGAGAATAAGAGAAACTAAGGGCATTTTTACGGCCAAGAGTGGAGAGAGGATTCCAAAATTGCCCCATCAATTGTGTGCATGTTTGTGCGTTTGTGTGACAGTGAATGATGGTGGTAAATGTATTTATGAAATGTATATCAATCAATTTTATTTTATGGCCAAAGGCCCAATAGGAAAGGTATATCACATATCATTCCTCCAAGACATTTAAGGTGGCTTGTGTGGTTCTCTCCTCTCTTCGTCTTTATCCTCACATAACCCCATGTTTTAGGTCATAATGAGAGGGAAATACTGGCCCAAATCACCAGGTAAAACATTTCATGCCCGAGTGAACAATTTGAGCCCAGGTATCTCTGGTCCAACTTCAACACTTTCATGCAGGAGTATGTGTGTATTTGAGTGTTAAATGGGTCAGAGGGGTACTCTGACCTGTCAAGAGATACACTGCTGCTTCCAAAGACTTCTAGGAGCAGCAATTTGTCACCTCCCCCCACCCACACACACACACAGTATATACACACACATGCCTCTTTTTTGGATGTAAAAACAGAACTGGAGGAGAGCTGCAATCTAAGAAAACAGTCTGGAAGGAATGCACATATCCCCAGGGTCACATTGTCTTTTTACAATATTTTGCAGAATATAAAAACAGAGAAGGCAACATTTAGCTACTCAGAGGACTGTTGTGAAATCTGTTTGAGCTCAAGTGGACCTAGTTGTATCAGATTCAGAACTATTAGAGAGCATTGTAGGAGGAATGTTATAAGGATCCGAGACCATCTCAAATATGGCACTTGCATTCTCCCAGTTATGGTGAAGCGATACATCCCATTTGTTCCTGTTTAAGGCATGGATCTGTCATCCAATATTTCAGATTAGATTAATGGATCTACACAATGTTACTGCAGACTTGAATCAATCCCTTCCATTTCATTTCCATGTAGGGTTATTTTCCCTCACTTGGGAATTGCGTCTTTTTTTCAGCTTCATTTTGTTCTGAGAATGTCAGTCTTCAGAAAGCCAAAGAGCTGCCAAGTGGTAGAAGTGTGCAAATGCTATGGAAAAACAACACCACGGGAGGGAAAGAGACAAGGAGAGTGGAGGGCATGAGAAAGGAGGAGGGGGGCATGGGAGAAAGAAGATGGTGTAGACGTTGAAATCAAAATAATCCAGATTACATTGAAGAAAAACTTTCATAAAATAAGTCTCTTCTTATTTCCATTTATATAACAGAAAACATGAACAATTATACTAACAAAATACTACAGTTTGTGCACCCAATTTCTTGGCAATGGCACTGACACAGATGTTGCTTGTAGATTTTGCAAATTCCAGGAGTCCTGTGACTTCAAAGTCAGACAAAAATCTACAATAATTACCTCATCTGAGTTGGGGCAGATAATACAGGAGAATCTTTAAAACCCTAAACCAAGCTGGCAGCTAGAATTCTGGTGGCCTTATTATTTTTTTAATCCAAATCGTTGAAGGGGTTTCAGGATATACATGTATTTTCCCCAATCACGCCAAACAAAGGGGGTGGGGTGGGGGAGAAAAATAAATAAACAAAAGACAAACATATTATGGCACCTTAATTGCCTTATAAACATACCCAACAAATATATTAGTCTCTATCCATATTTTGTGCACTGCAAAAAGTAAAATACAAGACCTTTTATATTTCAAATATAGGGGCAAGTAATATTTGACACAGAATATTATTGTATGATATATTACAGTATATTAGAAAAAGCCCCTGGAGACTAGGTGCATCAAAACAATGAGAAATTTATTTACTCCAAGAATCAGATAGGAATGATAAAAATCAACACGGACATTAGAATGTTTAGATGTGAGACATGGCAATTGGTAGTACATAAATTGTGACTACTCTGTTTAATTTAATTGCAACATTAACACTGCATTTGTACTTGAACTTGTCAGTAGATTATGTTTACTGCCACGTGGAGATTGAATATTCAAACTTCTAAGAGTTAAGTTCGGAAATTCATGTGTCTGGGAGGATGAAACTACAGTATATGATTCAGTTTCTCCCACCCTCAAAGTTCTTTCCATTCCAAGTAAGAGAGGAAGAGTGCAGATTTAAAGAATTTTTTTTTTACCACAGGGGAAAAACTCATTGAAATGCACTTTTGTCTCATCCTTGAACCCTTGGCAGATGTTGGTCATTTGTCTGTCACCACTGACGTAGGTGGTTAGGTATTTGAACTGTGCTTGATCTTTCTGTGCTCCCTCAGTACTAAGGAACATTTGGCCTGGAGCGTTCCTGGGGTTGAGGAAAGCCACGTGAACCAGGATGTTTCTGTCCATTCCTTGTCCTCATGGCAGGGCGTGAACTCAGAATAGAGGAGTTAATATGTAACTATCGTATTGAATGAGAAGGAGTGGGGAGGTAAATGGTTGCCCTTGGCTTTGGGTAGTCCCTTGCCCTCAGCAAGAGACCTCCCAGGTAGCGCTCTGGCTCCTGATCAATGATCAACAACACGCCTTATCTGTATGTGCCTCAGAGATTGTCAGCCTTGGAGGAGTTTGACAGGAGGCCTGTAGTTGGTGAGATTCCTCCTCACTGTCACTTTAAGGTAGACCCATACATATCTGAATATCATTTACATACAGTAGATGTAGTTGGAAAAAGCCTGTGTACTTGCTTATACCTGCAAGTATAGCTAGCTAAAGGTATGACAGGAAACATCCATTCCTTACAACATGTGAAGACACACAAGAATAAAGAAGCCTTGGGGTACAATAAACACAAGCATCCTATCAATTGAATAAAACAGGCTATGGATAAACTGTATCACCATCATCATTTTCATTTTGGATAGGACCAATACAGAAGCAAATAAGAAACGTGAGAAACTGTGAAGGAGATGTGAAAAGTGAGCCGTCTGAAACAAAGCCACGAGATAAAGAAGAATGTAATAGAGATGTGAATGTAGAATTGGTTGAGAAAGTAGAAGATTTAAAGGTGGGAATTATGAGTGAGGAGAACATAGGGCTAACAGAACAGAAGCAAGAGAATATTCAAGAAGGTTTATGGGTAGCTGATGAGGACGATGACGGGTGGGTTGAGCACGAGGACCCAGGAGAGAGAAAGGTGCCGCGTGAGTGGACCAGTGACAGTTGGGAGAAGAGGAAGCCGAGATGGGAGGATATTATTCCTATACCTAGAATTCGGGAGAATGATGAATTTGAATGGTCAGTACAAGTGAGACCTGTGAAGTGGCCGGGACACTTTGACAAACCCAATTCCGAATGGAGAAGGGGCAGGAACGAGAATCCTGTAGCCCAAATGGGCAAGACACCCGTGCTGCGGCACTCAGTGTCTGGGGAGAGGCACCCAGTATCGTCCCCGTTTCTAGGTAATACCTCAAAAGAAGCCAGTCAGTTAGCCTTCACGTTTGAGGAGCCTTTATTAGAAAATATTGATGTTGCTAAGTTGTTAAAACTGTCACAAAGATCCGGAGACAATGTTTGTTCATGTTCTTCTCATGTTAACTTAAATAAAAACCTGTTTGAAGTGTATACTAAAATTGACTCTGAACTAATATATGGATCGGAACCAACCCTGGAGAAGGTTGAACCCTCACAGAAACATCCTGTAAGAAAAAGATACTTCAAAGAAAGAAACTTGAAAGGGATAAGGGATATTAGTTTTAATTACTTATTTATGATGATTTGTAACCATCTATAAAAATGATCCTATGAATTCTGGAACTTCAGGCTTCGGTTCCCATGACGCAGTGGTTAAATGCCTGTACTGCAACTAAAACTGTGCTCACGACCTGGGGTTCAATCCCAGGTAGCAGGCTCATGGTTGACTCAGCCTTCCATCTTTCCGAGGTCGGTAAAATGAGCACCCAGCTTGTACTGCAACAGGATATTGGCCACTGCTTCAGATGATGGAAATATACATGAGTCATACTGTCAATATACTGTATTTGCTGTGGCTGCTAAGTGGAAAAATATGTGCAGAAATAGGAACTGGGGAAAACAGATGCAAAAATAAGTATGAGTAAGACACTGGGGAACATTTCCATGTGACAGCAGTCTTTTCAGGATTGTACATATTGTATGGAAATACAAACTAGCAGATAGTTGGAAAAATGAACACCAATACTGTGATGGAAAACAGGAGCTTTTGCCAGAATGTGGACCAAGGCCTTAAAGTTATTTCCAAAAAATACTGTTTGACCATTGGGAGAACATGAGAGGAACGCAAAAGCTAGAAGGATGTTTAGGTTTTCAGAATCTTGGAAATGTAATGGAAAGCAAAACAGTCCTCTGAAAGAATAATCTGCTAACGGGTTTGAAAAAAATGCTACCATTTTCTGGCTTGCAGATACAGTATAAAGGTACGCAGTGATATATGGCTACATCTAAACAAGGAACCAAGGAAAGCATGCGCCTGGAGTAGGAACTGACAAACCACTCCGTTATACCTGCCAAGAAAACTCCATAGACATGGGGTTACGAAGAGCTGGTCACAACTGTAATCACACAACACACACACACACACACACACACACACACACATTCCAAGTTTCCCCGTCTACACACTCCATTTATATCTGGAGGGGGTTGGATTTCGGCAGATCTCTCTCTCATGCAAGATGTAGCATAGCCAAGTTAACTTGGTTCCTTGCAACCTCAGAGTCTAAAAGCGTATGCCACTGAGGCAATTAAGAAGTCACTAATGAAAATCATCACACACACACACACACACACACACACACACACACACACACACACACACACACGTGTGCCTACTAAGTTATTCCCCACCACCACCAATAAACTTCACAGTGGCCCACTTTTGCCTCCGGTTTTGTTTGGCCCTCCACGTGTGGTTCTGCTTGTGTGCATAGCCCCCTGGCCTGAATCCAGACCAACGGGCAAGTGGGATTGCTAAATCTTGCAGTGACTGCTCCTGCTCTGTCGCAGGCAGGCTTGTTTTGTCTCTCTCACCCCTTTTGGATCAATTATTTATCTAATATGTAAGCCAGAATGTACACATAGTAGACAGATAAGATAGGTGGTTTGAGAGATGGGTCAGGGAAGCCATTCATGTGTGTATTGAGAATCCCTCTCTCAACAGAGGTGGGGGATCTGTCTGCCACTTACCATGCTGCCCTTTCATCCATCCCAGACAAATCGGAAGCACTTCACACCTCCACCAGGAAGGCCAATGCCAATGAATCATACTTAATGGGTGTTGAGAAGAATCAAATAGGTGGGACTTCCACACACCTCAGGCCACTGTGTATCTTATGAGTCTCTTCAGACCATTGTCCACCTAACAAGCCTATTCAGCCCACTGTACACCTAATGAACCTATTCAGATCAGGGGGGGGGGGCATGAAACAAAGGTGAACTATAAATGGGAAGCCTTGTACCAATTTTCCTTTGACTGTCAAAGCTACTTGGATGAGTAGTGTTTCAATCTCATAAGAAAAGAAGTCCAGTTGCCATGATTCAACTTCAGATAACCTCCCCAGGATGACTGAGAATCTTCACAGACTCCTTACAAGGATGTTGATAACTCTTTGACCCCAAGTCCCTAGTCCAAGTTTAAGACTTTAGTACCAAGACTCCAGTCAAGTCCTAAGTGTTTGGATCTAAGTCTCGTCCCTATTAAAAACAAGCTATTTCCCCCTGGAAAAAAAGAGTCTGTGTGGATCTCTGATGCTTTTGATCACCCTTAGTCCTGCTTACCCTGCTTTAAAAGCCCACACTTTCCCCCACCCAATTGGGCACGTTGGGGGGGGGGAATGGTGCGGGCTCTTAAAACTTTTTTTTTTTTTTACCACCGAAGCACGTGCTGATCAGCTGGCACACAGGGCTTCTTCAGGAAAAAAGTTTTAAAACCCCACACCATTCCCTCACCCGATCGTGCGGTTTGGTCGGGAATGGCGCAGGGTTTTTAAAGCGGTTTCCCATACGAATGCATTGCTTCAATGTATTCCTATGGGAAAACAAAAAACAAAACGGAACAAACTGAAAATTTTTGTTTTGTTTCATTTTGTTTTTCTTTGAAGGGACAGGTTTTTTTTTTTTTTTTTGGTTTCATTAGGGAATGAAACGAAAAACGAAAAAAATGAAAAAAAATCATTTTGTGCCCATCTTTAGTCAGGATGGAGTTTCGTAAGAGATGACAACAAGGATTGGAGGTGGCTATATTGGCCTTTGAGAGCCAATGGGGGTTGAGTGTTGGACCTGGACTTGGGAGACCTGGGTTCAAATCCCTCCCAAGCCACTCAAACCCTCTGGGAATTGGCCAGGGCAAATCAGTCTTCTCACTTCACCGATCTGGGGCAGCCTTACCATTAGGCTAAGGCAGCAGAATGAACTCTCACACAAAGACTTACTGTGATTATATGTTGAGCTTGGGCTCCCAGAGAGGTGTGTATCGGTAGGATTTTCTGCCTCGGGTGTCAAAAGAACTTGGCCTGTTCTGCAAGCAGAAAAGCAGAGGATTTGAAAGACTCTTTCCATGCAGATACACTAACAAGTATTGTTATCCACATATCAGGGGGCAAACCAAGAGGATATACATGTTCCCATGACCAAGAAAGACAAATGGGTGGAGAAAAGTGACATCGATTTAACTGGCAGAAAACAACAACAACCTCTGTAAGATAAACTGATACTCATCAGGCATCATGTCCTAAAACCATTCCTGTAAATAATCAAGCATGGTTTCAATTGGGAGCATACCTCTTCCTGACAAGGTACAGATTTCCTTCACACTGAAATGTTTCAATTTGACTTGCAGCCTTCTTTATAGGAGTTGTATTTGCAAGGAACCGTATTGTAGAGGGCAATCCTTGTGAATAATTGTTCTTGTTCTTCTAGATATCTGTCCCCCAAATACCAGTACTGACCAAGGAGTTCCTGCCAGACCAGCTTTTCATCAGGACAACCAGCAACATAAAATACTACATGGTCATTTGATCATATTTGGGAACATGTCCATGCCAAAACCTAGGTAAGGAATTGAGTTTTGGCATTTCATGTTAAGTCCTGCCAGTTTCTGGAAGGTGCAAGAGCCAGTGTTATGTAGTGGACACAGCATTGAAAAAGGACTTGAAAGCCTTGGATTCAAATCCCTGCTCATCCATGGAAACTCAAAATCCTGCTGGCGGGACTGCAGAGTTTACAGTGGGTTACTGACAGACTGTAGACCTCTGTCACACCTGCTTGTGTTTTTTTTTCTGGAATAGATCTCTTGGAAAAGTGTTGTGACTCTTCCTGAACAAGAAGTAGACCAGACCTGCTGGAAAGATGGGGATGGATATCAGCAGCTCTTGGCATGGATTGTTGTTTCCATTGCAATGTTTGGTCTTCCTCTGCTCCAGGATCCTGTTCATTCTCAGCAGATCCCTCTCTCTGTCTATCCCTCCCCACCACTCTGACTTGGGGTGGCTTCCAGGAATCCCATCCTTCTGAACACCTAGAACCTTGAAATGGGGAAATCACATGAGAAATGGCCCAGAGTGCAATTGGCTAATAGATCGGAGCCCTCTCCTTCCCTTTCTGCGAGCCCCATCTCATCCCCCACCTGTGGAACCCCAGTCACCAGGACCTGATGGCTGCAGCTGCTGGGCTCCAGCAAGGCAGGGCTCCAGTGAGAGTGCCAGATGCAATGGCAGAGAAGGAAGGGGGTTCGATCCCCCTCCCCCTCTCAATTTTCTTCATTTCTCTTCCTCTCTTTCTCTTCTTCATCCATTTCCCTAGGGCTCTTCCAATGCTCCCAGGGTAGCCTTGGCAGTGCCAGAGGGGAAGAGAAGGAGGTAGAAAAGAAAAGACAGGAAGGGGAGGTGGGGAGGTGGAGGAGGAAGAGTGGGGAGAGGAAGGGGGGGGGATGGAAGCCATTGTCCCGACTTCCTTTCCTGCCTCCTACTGATTTGAAGTGGCCAGAGTGTTCCAAAATCTGACGGGTTCACAAAGAAAACAAATTGACAGCAGCTTTCACACACACCAAAACAATAGGGATTGAAGTGATAGATGTTGGGTGAATTTCACCTCTCCCAGTGAGGTGAAAACAAACCCATTGGCTGGATCAATGTGCATCATATGAACATATATATATAAAACAATTTTAAATAACAGCAGAATCAATGTCTCTGGGGCAGGGGTGTTGGCATGTATGTCAAGCCCTTACTTTAGAACAGCAAAAAAGAAAAGTATAGATAAAACAAGTATAGATAAAACATGCCTGTTTCTCTCTGTGTTTGCATTTGCACAGGGATTTGAAGGTCAGTGTGCCATTTGTATTCACACCTAAAACAAATTTCTGCCTGTTTTGGAGAACAGTCTTGTTAGAGGTTTATTATGATTGCTTTATCAGTTCAAATATGAATTTGTGTCACTTGGTCGTCAGTACCACATTTACTCAGAGATCAGAGCCAAGACCTCTGACCAGGAGGTCACACAAAAAGGTCCTTCTGATGTCAAAGGGATGGCTTCTTGTGACGTCACAAGACAGAGCAGGCAAGGGTTGGGAGGAGAGGAAGCATAACGCACAAACAAGCATTTATCTCGCATCAGTTACTTACTCAAGTGCTATTCCAAGTTCCTCCGTCTACTCACTCCATTTAGATGTGGAGGGCGTTGGATTTCGGCAGATGTCTCTCTCATGCAATATGTAGCATAGCCAAGTTAACTTGGTTCCTTGCAACCTCAGAACCTAACAGCTTATGCCACCGAGGGCGCTTTTACACGACCTCTAAAATCCACTGGCAACTTAAATTCGGACCAGAGATCATGGGGGTTTGTTCTGCTTCCTTTGTTCCCTTCCGCACTCCATTGCTCCTGTCTGTGGTCAGGGGAGGGAGAAAAAAAGGGAGAAAAGAATGCAGGCTCACCTCCGCTCGCCATGGGAGCAGCCCCGTAGGGATTCCAGGCTGTTAAAGGGGCGGCGGGGACCAAAAAACAAAAAAAAAACCCAGAAGGCGAGGAGAGCCCAGCATCCACAGCTTTATAAGCCGCATCGGAATTTTTTTTACCTCCGGAGACCAGGTACTTGTAAAATGTGCTGGGGCGCGTTTAGGTGGTTGTGGTCATACGTAATTTTTTTTAAAGTCCGCAGCTGGTGGGAAAACAATTTTAAGCTCTGCATCTGGGAGCCCTTTGCCTCAGATTTTAGGGGTCGTGTAAAAGTAAGAAGTCATTATCTAATGCAAATCATGACACACACACCCGTGTGTGCCTACTAAGTTATCCCCCCCCCAATAAACTTCACAGTGGCTCACTTTTGCCTCCGGTTTCGTTTGGCCCTCCACGTGTGCTTCTTCTCCTTGTGTGCAAAGCCCCCTGGCCTGAATCCAGACCAACGGGCAAGGGGGATTGCTAAATCTTGCAGTGGCTGCTCCTGCTCTGTCCCAGGCAGGCCTGTTTTGCCTCTCTCCCATTTGGATTAATTATTTATCTAATATGTAAACCAGGAGGTTGTCTTGCTGGATGGCTTGAAGCTGGGTGATAAACAGATAGGCCTGGGTCCTCCTCTGGGTTCTTGCAATCTGCCTGGTGGTGTTACTGGAGCAAAGGTTGACTCAAGAGAAAAGCGCTGAACTTCATGATGCTTGTGGCGCTTTGCATTCCTCTTTCCCAAGGGTTGGTGGGTGTATAAATAGCTCAAGAATGTTTCTCCTGTGACTCCTCTCAGCGTAGAGACAACTTCCTTGGCTTCTTTCTGGGAAAAAGTCTCTGCCAGCTGTGCTGTTACAGGGACTAAAGTATAAGAGCAAAAAAGAACCAAAGCCCCTCTATAGCACACAGGTCTTGAGTCTGCACAGAAGAACAATACAAAAATATCAGAATATACAAAAATACAATCCTTCTGGCACCTTAAGTTGCCAACCTCAGGTTTCATCTAGAGAAAGTTATTCCACGTAAAATCATGCTGTATAAGTCTTAGCGCTTTGTTGTTCTTTATGCAACAGAAAAACATGGCTATCGAGAGCCAAGAAGGTGAGTTTTTTTAATTGCAAGTTACTTTTTGCCCATCTTTGAAAGTAATTTGCAATCGTCACCTGGGTTTCAGAAACAAAATTTTGCATTACTGGTTATGTTATTGTTTTCCCTTGTGTTTTATGTTGTCAAGTCACACTGGACCTAATTGTGATTCTAATAAGATTTTCAAGGTATGTGAGATATTTAAGCAGTGGTTTTGCCAATGAAACAAACACACACACCATAAGCCTCCATGACGAAGCATGGCTTGGGACCCAAATCTCCTAAGCCCTAGTGCAGTGATGGCGAACCTTTTAGAGACTGAGTGCCCAAACTGCAATTCAAAACCCACTAATTTTTTTGCAAAGTGCCAATACAGTAATGTAACCTGTATACAGGTGGCTGTGAAGGGGTGATGTTGGGTGCCCACAGAAAGGGCTTCGAGTGCCACCTTTGGCACCCGTGCCATAGGTTCGCCATCACTGCCCTAGTGTGACATTCTATCCATCCATCACACTGGCTTACCCATTGCTATTGCTTATCTTTGATTATTTAGGTGGACTGTGTGTGTGTGTGTGTGTGTGTGTGTGTGTGTGTGTGTGTGTGTGTGTGTGTTTGTGTGTGTTAAATCAAGAACTAGCACCTGTTAAGTTAGTTTTGCTGAATCCGTGCAAATACCAGACCAGTGGTGGCGAACCTTCGGCACTCCAGATGTTTTGGACCACAACTCCCACAGTCCTTTGTCATTGGCAATCTAGGCTTGGAATTCTGGGAGTTGTAGTCCAAAACATCTGGAGTGCCGAAGGTTCGCCACCACTGGACTAGACACTACATAACAATAGGGGTTGGGTGCTCTGTGCACTGTGTACCTCTCGGTTTTCTTTCTCTGATTAAGGTGGCGAAGGAGCAGTGATTAGATAGGCTACTTTTTTGGACCACAGTTCCCAGAATTTTTCAGGCGTCATAGAAACTTGGTTTTAAGAGAGTGAAGCTGAGATTTCAGCAGAAGCAGAGGGGCCCTGTGACAAAACTTGAGAAGGCAAATCTAAATCTGCTGTCCTTCCTACATTTGTTATCAGCTTTTTGTTGTTTGTGCAAAATTCTTCCATAGGGCAAAGTCTCTTTCCACAATGTTTTGTATTGCCACAACCACCACCACCCCGCCGGCACTCTTAACATCCTGTTCCTGTTGGTCAGTTTGCATGCAGAGGCCACGTGAGATGACGGAAGAACATGACCTCCATCCCTTCCGTGGTTGCTTTGGTCAAGGAAACATAACAGTCTGAAAAGATGAAGCTGCTGCACTTGGGTAGCTTCTCCACAAGAGTTAGAACCATATGGGATTTCCACAATGATCCTGTCCTTATCCAGCCAACATAACTCACGGATTACACAGTTAATTCCTTCCGTTAGCTTAGTAGAAATGGGGCATCCATCTCTTTGTCATACCTAGGTCAGAGTTCAGTTTTGCCTAAATAACATCTGTTCCGTGAAACTTTTAGGAGCACAGAGTTGTAAACTGAGCTCAGCTGGCAGTTGTTTGGAGATCCTGTAATCTCTGTGGCTTTGAAGTCTGCCTTGAATATTTATGAGAGCACGTCTCCCTTTACCAGAACTTGAAAAAGTGGGTTTTATATTCCTGACATTTCTTTGCTTCTTACTTCTTAGCAGCAAGGTTGTCATTGTCATTTTGCTGGATTGCACATCTAATTAATTGTGTAATGCATTATTAACAACCTTTGTGGTCATTATAAATCACCACTATAAATATGCAGAGGTATACTCTATACTGCATTCTAGTGGTCAGTCCAGATGTTGTTCCTTGTAAATAGATTTTAAAAAATGAGAGACAAAAGAAATAACACTTGCCTTGCCAGTAGAAATGGGTACAAGCTGGAAAACCAGTGGTTCATGATGGCTCATGGTTAACCAATGAACCACAAACCACCACAAATCCCTGGAAAAATGAACTCGTTCACAATTTGTTTTTTCCAGTTTGTGCCTTGGAAGGGCCTACCTGCTCCAGCCACCTCCGCCTCTACCATTGTAGGCGCCTGGTCAGAGGCAGCAGCAGAGTCCTGGCAGGGAGGCCGGGCGCTGCCTATGAGCATGTGCCCACCAGCAGCTAGATGGCAACATGTTTTTTGTGTACTACTTGATAACTCCACCTTCTGTTTTCCAAGCAGCACAGCCTTACAGGCAGGGGCTCCGACCACGGTGAGCAGTGTGGTCCTTCCAGAGTCACGAGCACCACAGATCAAGCTTTCCTGAACATAAATCTCTTTCCACCATATCAGTGTATCAGTTAGAGATTAAAAAATAAAATAAAATAAAATAAATAAAAGGAGCGGCACTGTCCCAGGAAACATCAGAGAAAATAAATTGATTCCATGGTGTAGCTGGCAATAACATTTCAAGTGTTCCCACTGGTGTGTGTGTGTGTGTGTGTGTGTGTGTGTGTGTGTGTGTGTGTGTGTGTGTGTGTGTGTGTGTGTGTGTGTGTATAAAAACGTGGTCAAAAAAATAAACGGATCATTACAACAGAGGTTTGGAAAGAATAGGGAAAATGGGAGTTCTTTTCTCATGTGTGATAGAGCCTTACAATGTTATCTCTCCAATCCTGCAGATCTTTCAGCACAACATGCTTAAGAAATCAGACAAAGCTGCCCTATGACCAATGACAGAATAAAAACGGGCTAAAATTGGATTTAGGCAAGCTAAACAGACAGCCCCTTCCTCCCTCTTCCAGGAGCTTTTAATCATGTGTGGTCTTTACTCAGAAGCACATATCCCAGGACTTGTGGCCTCCTTGCTAGTGTGGATGATTCAAACTGAATCTAAATATCTGCAGGGCACTAAACTGAGGAAAAGCAGTTTAAACATTTCCAGGAGTATACCAAATGTATATAGGAATGGGACTGAAAAGGATTAACAGCCAGACGAGAAGAGAGGCAAGAGAACTAGGTTCTATCATGGTAGTATGGGTCCCATACTAAAATTAGTCGATGTGACATGCCACCTGAAGCATCTGATTTGGGATGCCATCAAAAGGCAGTAAAACGAGTTTCATATTTTATTTTTACATTTTTGTTGGTATATACGGGAAGGGATACTTATGGGATTCAGATGCAAAAATAAACTGTGTATTTTAGGGCTTGTCTACACACCCATTTTGGAACAGGCTGAATGGAATCACTAGCAGGTCCAGTGTGCCGTTTGGTGTAATCTTCACATCCAAATGGCATCCTCTCTTTGGTCCCCTTTTAAAAAGCCAAGTCACCCACCCACCCACCCACCCACCCACAGACCACTACATAGGAGTCTATCCTACTCTTTAGCCCCTTGCCAGAACAGTTGACATTACTCTAAAAAAACACCCACTACACAACATTCTTGTTAGAATGTACTAATGGAGACCAATCCATCCCAGATTGATCTAGGGTTGGAGCCTCCTATTTATTTGGAACAATTCAGATTGGTCCAAATAAATATGGATTTATTTATTTTTTATTTATTTTTTGCTGTGACTTCACCTAGACCACTCCTTGTGGGGTTTGGGGTGAGTTCATCTGACACATCAGTGGTGATGTGCAGAAGGGGGTGCTGACTGGCCGTGACTGCAGATGGCACCCTCTGTCTTATTTCAAAGTGGTAAAAAAACATTTTCCTTTTAAATTTGTTTATTTTAAATCTGTTTCCCACTATTGCGCTGCATCACTTAAGCACTATAATCCGTAGGGCCAAAGATGATATCCTAGCTGTGCCTTTACAAATATTTACTGCTGGCCAGTTTTGCAAAGTTGCAAAGATGATATTGCTCAACATCTGTAAGTGAAGACGATAAAGCACAACACATAGTACAGACAGAGGGTAGCAACGTTTCTTTTGTTAAAACAGAAGTGTACTTCAGAAATGAAGGGAGCCAAAGGTTACCTTGGGACCTTCAGTGATGAAACAATCCAACTCCCTTCCACTTACCAAAATTAACTTTTAAAAAAGGAGAAAAGGAGACAAGTGAAGCTGAAAGATAGCATTCTACCTGTTCCACTTTTGTATTCATAAAATCCCACCATTAATGCCCACCCATAAGTAAATGGAAATAGGCTGTTTCCCAACTGGCTGACAACGAATTCAAAAGAAAAAGCAGGTAGCAGAGAGCAAGAAGGTTAGGGGGACATTAAAACCAAATGGAGAGATCTGGAAGTTGAGTCATGGCAACTGGACTTCTTTTCTTTCTTCAGCCAAGGTGCTTGGATAAGTAAGTAGTGAAATGTTTCGCTCTCTCAAGAAAAGAAGTCCAGTTGCCATGATGACTCAACTTCCTGATAAATTCATCTGGATGACTGAGAATCTTCACAGGCAAATGGAGAGATCAAACACTAACATGTCATTGAATAGATCACAACTACAGGGGCGGCAGGGGCAATTTACATGTGTACAGAAGGAGTGACCTCATCAAGCCTCATCATTCCAGATCATTCCCATATGACCCAGACTAGAATGCTCCCGGTGGCTAGACAGAAACAGACAGATACATAAGAACATAAGAAGAGCCATGCTGGATCAGGCCAAAGGCCAATCTAGTCCAGCTTCCTGTATCTCACAGCGGCCCCACCAGATGCGTTTGGGAGCGCATGAGACTAGATATCTGTCTCCTGATACCACTCCCCTGCATCTGGCCCTTGAAGTACCCTGGTTTCTCCATCATGGTTTGTAACCTGTGATGGACTTTTCCTCCAGGAATCTGTCCAATCCCCTTTTGAAGGCATCCAGGCCAGATGCCATCACCACATCCTGTGGCAGGGAGTTCCAAAGACTTACAATGTGCTGGGTGAAAAAATATTTTCTTTTGTCAGTTCTTACTCTCCCAGCCTTCAATTTGAGTGTATGTCCCCTAGTTCTGGTATTTTGGGAGACAGAGAAGAGCTTCCCTCTATCCACTTTACTCATACCCTGCATTATTTTGTATGTCTCATAGACACAGATAGACACAGACAAACTGACAGATATACACATTACACAGAAAGGGGGCATATGCATTAAGGTGTCATATTGGCAAAATGAATGAAGGCTTCCTTGGCCCATTCCCAGCGATCACATGCACTGGCAGCAACGCTCCCCATATACGTATGTCTGCATATGCCCACTCATCTCCATTCCCCTCTGCACAGGGGTAGAAAAACCCCACATGCACCCATCACAACAGATTTTTTAATTTTTATAAGTCCAATTCCATCACATATCTTCTTGATTTAGGAAAAGGAGAATTTAATGTTCACTCTCAAGCAAAAAAATATGGCATCATCTCAACACCTCCTATTGCCTGAAACAAGAGAAATGCTGCCTCACTGTTGCCCATGTGCTCGCCACCTCTCATGCACCTTGTCCTAAATCACCCCATGCTCCTCCACATGCCCTCCTCCTTGCCAGATTTGTCTTGCTAGTCCATAGCCATAGATAAAACTGTAACGCTTGTCCAGAGTTTTTTTGAGTCAAAAGAAGGAAGGAAAAGGGGACAGTGCCACGGACAAGCAACAGCTGCACGAGCAGAAGAGAAAGGACTGAAGATAGTGGTGGCAAAGGTAAAATTAAGCAAAGGAAAGGGAGGAGGGGAAATAGTTTTTGAGGCGGGGTGGTTTCTGGTGGAGGGAACAAAGCGATTTGCTCGTCCATCACCTCTGGTATCTGAGGCAACCACCTCACCTCACTGATGATAGGACTGCCTTCCATGGGCCCACACGTATTTAGCCTGCAGTATGGGAACGATGAGGACAGAATCTGTACTTCTCTTTCTCCACCCCATGGAATGCAGAGTGGGGATTTTCATCAGGAAAAAAGATTAGGGCCTTCTGCAACTAATTCCAAGGTCAAGGTAGAGATTCAGATTTGTTTGTATTCCCTACAATTAACCCATTTTCCTTCCATCAGTGGGATTTCCCTTGAGATATGTGCTTCAGCGATCAGGTCACAGGGCTGAAACGAAGCACACACTAAACACGAGATACACAGTTGAGGAAAATTACATGCTCTGACAAGCAATGTTTACTATTTGAGGGGAAGCACATCTGGCAAAAATATGGTCAGTGTATTGTCTTATTTCAACCTGGGCCTGGGGTGTTTCCTGACAGACATCTATTAATGCCCCTAAGGCATTTGGTACCTATTTCTTTCCCCATGAGGGGAAAATCACCAGAAAATGACCAGTTTTGGAAACTTTTAGTTCCACGTCTGCAGTAGCCTGACCTTCAGGGACATGGCCACTGCCTGCGCAGATTGGAACAGGTCAAGGGCTCTGAGGTTGGACTTTCATTGGTAAGTGGAGATAAACTGGGCAATTTCACCGGCAGGCCAGCAATAATTAACCCCACTCTTCCCAATGAAGGAAGAGCATGTGGACAATATCATGTTTTGAAGAAGAGGCATCTGCTTGCAATGCCAATGTTCACAGTATGTTCACTGGGGTTCCAGGAATACAAGAAGAACAAACTGCTCTAACGATAATGGGCAGGAGAAAGTGGCTGGCTTTCCCACAGCAAAGAAATTTAGGATGATGGCACTTGTACAGTGTGCTTGCATTTTACATACAAGTTAAAGTGAGATTTGCTGAAATCATTTTTGGTGTTGCTTTTGTTTATTAGAACATAAGAACATAAGAAGAGCCACGCTGGATCAGGCCAAAGGCCCATCTAGTCCAGCTTCCTGCATCTCACAGTGGCCCCACCAAATGCATCTGGGAATGCACAAGACTAGATATCTGCCTCCTGCTACCACTCCCCTGCATCTGGCCCTTGAAATACCCTGGATTTAAGCCTGGAGATTACGCAGCTCCATCATGGTTTATAACCTGTGATGGACTTTTCCTCCAGGAATCTGTCCAATCCCTGTTTGAAGGCATCCAGGCCAGATGCCATCACATCCTGTGGCATGGAGTTCCACAGACTAACAACACACTGGGTGAAAAAATATTTTCTTTTGTCTGTTCTCACTCTCCCAACCCTTAGTTTGAGTGGATGTTTCCTGGTTCTGATATTTTGTGAGGGAGAAGAGAGTCCCTCTATCCACTTTACTTATGCCCTGCATTATTTTGTACGTCTCAATCATATCCCCCCTCAGGCACCTTTTTTCCAGACTAAACAGCCCCAAATGTTTTAACCTTTCCTCATAAGGGAGGTGCCCCAGCACAGTCATCATTTTAGTTGCTCTCTTTTGCACCTTTTCCAGTTCCACGATGTCTTTTTTGAGACGAGGTGACCAGAATTGTACACAATACTCCGGGTGCGGCCTTACTATTGTTTTGTACAGTGGCATTATAATATAAGCTGTTTCATTTTCAATCCCCTTTTTGATAATGCCTCCCATCAAATTGGCCTTCTTCACCACTGCCACACACTGGGTAGACACCTTCACTGAGCTGTCCACCAACACACCAAGATCTCTTTCCTGATCTGTCACAGACAGCTCACAGCCCATGAGTTGATCGATAAAGTTTTGATTTTTTGCCCCAATATACATTACTTTACATTTTGCTACCTTGAAACACATTTGCCATTTTCCAGCCCATTCCCCCAGTTTGGGGAGATTCTTCTGGAGCTCTTCACAATCCTCTCTGTTTTTTATCGCACAGAAAAGTTTTGTGTCATCCACAAACTTGGCCACCTCACTGCTTATCCCTGTCTCCAGGTCATTTATGAACGGATAGAAAAGCACCAGTCCCAGGACAGATCTCTGGGGTGCACCACTTTTCACCTCTCTCCATTGTGAAAATTCCCCATTGACACCTACTCTTTGTTTCCTGGATCCAGTTCTCAATCCATAAGAGTACCTGCCCTCTTATCCTCTGACTGTGCAATTTTCTCAGCAGCCTTTGGTGAGGGACTGTGTCAAAAGCCTTATTGTCTTTCAGTGTGGTATCTTTTCCTTCTTAGTATCTATACACTTACTATGTTTAAGCTTTAAATATCTTTTACTGCTGTAAGCTGCCTTGGATAATTTTAAGGAGAAAGGCGGGAAAAATATGTGAAATAGATAATTTCCCTTCCTTATCAGACTGTTGGGATGACCACAGTCAAGTCTGATGCTGTGTAACTTCCATCCAATTTTTGAGGTATCTAAACCTTCAATTTGAAACTGTAGAGACACTCAACATTTCTCACGACCTTTTATTACAATGTAAAAACAAAATAACATATATACAAAATAAAACAATAATCATATCAAACCCCATGCAAACCACCTCCCACTTGGGACTTAATCCATGCTCCAAAAAGTCCCATTTTTTCCAGAAATACATTGAATTATCTCCCAATATGTACCCTCTGCTTTTATGAAATATGCATACAGTAGCACTGCAGTATCCGCTTGTGGGGATAGGAAGACATTGGAGTGAAGGCTCATGGGTTCGACATGAGCAGAGCCGTTTTTGTCTATGGCTCCAAAGAGGCAACAGCCTCTGTGTCAGCAGAAAAATGTCGGCCCATGCCCCCACTACTCCATCTCTCCTCGTCTCACGTTCCCATGATTTCTTAGTGGAGTTAGCCAAAAAGGTGATCTCATTATTTGTTATCATTTTCCCACTAAAGTCTGCCAATTAAGCAAAGCCACTTTAGGAATTATCCACCATTTCTTATCACAACAACTGTGTTCATACCAATTATGCTAAGGCTCACCAATTAGATTTATTCTTGCATACGTGGGCATGCATATTGATGTAGCCTTCTGAAGTTATGCCTGTCATGACCATATTTAGCTTATTTCTAACTGTGCAACAGTCATGTAATGCTTTATGTTAATTAGTTATGTCAGAGCAATTAATAAAGTAGTGCCTCTGGATGCAGGGGCAGAAATCGTCTGGACCGAAAAGTCTGATTTTCTGTGTCAGAGAGTGTGTGTGTGCGTTTGAGATCAAAGGCCTTTCCCAACCCATCAGAGTTGTTTCTCCTGAAGCTCTGATCCCGATACTTAGCACTAGCCCCCAAAGATTAATCCCACATCCACTGATTTGCCATCCGTGGATTCAGTTATCCATGACGTGCTGGGTGGTGGGGTTCCAGGGGTGAAAGCTGTGTTGCTCTTCGCACTGCCCAGGTGGCGGACCTGGACATGTGGCAGGCACTGCCACTTTTGCCTCCGGCACTCCACTACCCCCAATGGACAGCACAAAAGGCTGAACCTCACAGCAGCGCAGTGGACCTGGTGGTGCGAAGGCACGCTGCCCAGTCCACCGCACTGCCCAGTGGCAAAATCTGCACTGCACAGCCTAGCCCTTCAATATGCCCGGGCGGTGCGAAGGCACATTCTTGCACTGCCCAGTCTGCTGTGCTGCCCAGTGGGAGTGGTGGGGTGCCGGAGGCGAAAGCTTTCACCCCCAGCACCCCACCACAGCTGTCACCCTATGATGAGAGTGTTCACACTTATCCACGAATTTCAGTATCCGCAGGGCAGCCGGGAACCAATCCCCTGTGTAGACAGGAGTTGTACTGTACTAATACTTTTTCCAATATTACATTAAAATCATTACTTTTTTCAATCCCTTCCTCATTTTAATTTCACAAGTTAGTTTAATGTTAATAGCCATATTCCATAACTCCCTTTACCATACCTCCACTATTATTTGGTTGTTGGATTTCCAGTTTTTGGCAAAACATTTCCTTCCTACTGTTACCATTATTATTAACTCCATTTTCTCTTTCTTCAATTACCGTATATACTCGAGTATAAGTCGATCCGAGTATATGTCGAGGCCCCTAATTTAAACCCCCAAAACTGGGGAAACGTATTGACTCGAGTATAAGTCTAGGGTGGGAAATGCAGCAGGGCCTGGCAGCTCCTTCTTTGTGAGCTGGGGGAGTGGTGTGTGATATTTAAAATGGCTTTTAATTAATTAATTAATTTTAGTCACTGATGCAAGTGCTTAGGTCAGTGGCTAAAAGTCACTTTAAACATCGTGCGCCGCTCCCCTGTGATGCAGAGGGGGGGTCAGGAGAAGCGGTGTGCGATGTTTTAGCCACCAACCCAAGCACTTGCCTCAGTGGCTAAAAGTATTGACTCGAATATAAGTCAAGGGCCCCTTTTTTCCAGCCCAAAATTAGGTCTGAAAAACGAGTCTTATATTTGAGTATACAGTGGTACCTTGTATAAAGGAATTAATTTGTTCCAAATGAAATTATGTTAAGCAACTTTTCCTTTATACAAATTTCCCATAGGAATGCATTGAAAACAGACTGATCCCATTTTTATGGTATACGGATTCGCCCCATAGGCCATTATGTTAAGCAAATTTCCCCTATCTCTGGAATTTTTATGTTGTGCAAACTGTTTGTTATACGAGGGTCCACTGTATACAGTACTTATTCACAACCATATTCAGCAATACTGTCTCAAGATGCAGGCACTTGAATCCTTTCCTCTATTATTTCTTGAATTTCCTTAAAAATCAATGTCCCCCACTGCTTTTTCTGAGGGTTCTGAGATAGGTACCCAATGCCTGGTGGTCTATAAGACCAAAATTACCACTGAGATAAACTGCATTACTTTCAGCTTGTATTTTGAAGACATGACCACCCCTAAGTGATTTTCCTCACACATTTTGGGTTTATCATGCTTTCATAACTGTCCCCGTGAGAAGGTATCATCCATTGTTTTAGTGTCTCACTTGGCCTTTAGTCTCTAGATGCTAGTATTTATTTACTTGGTCTACAGATTTATATCCAGATGTTTAATGCAAGCAATTAAAAGCCACTTTTGAGGGGGTGGGGCGGGCTTCATCATGCAGTCAACATAGTATATAAACAGATAAAATGAAAGCACAGCTAGAAAAGAGATACTCACCCTGCCTTGACCTACAGGTATCCTTGAAAAAATTCCTATTCCTCACACGTAGCTTCCTTCCTGTTGAACTGAACGGAAGTTAAATCTTCACAAACATACGGTATTTGGGATCATGACAGGGGCAGAGAGAACAAAACACTACATTCTGTGTGGAATTGCCTTTTTTATATTCCCAGGCATTTCAACAGGGGTAAATATCTTGCCACCACACCCTACCTCACTCCACCACACCCTGCTTCACTCTTTGCTCTGAGGAGAGGGCTTAAATCAAAAGATACAGGTATGGGTGTGTAGTCCTGTGTATCTGCTGAACAAGCAATAAAAATAAAACAAAACAAGAGTAAGGCTCATGCAGAAATCTGCTTAGTTAAAAGCCTTAGTAGTGCGTGTAGCATGTTCGTGAACATGCTCATGGATGGGAGCACAATTCCCAGCAATTAAATAGCAATTTTAGTGCTTCATGCTTATAATACTAGCTAAGAGGTTTGGGATTGAGGAATTATGATACATCAAGAACACCAGTTGAAGTTTCACATGTAGAAACTAATTTAAGCCAGTACAGCATTTTGGCGTGACATGAACTGGCCACAGGCCAAGACACTGAACATTGCTGCAGTAGAAGGTCAAAACCAATCCGAAAACATACAAACCATTAGTGTTCAAAGTGCAGTAATAGGCCTGCTGTGTTCAAGAACATTAAGACATGTTTTATCTTCAGGTTTGGCATCCACGGTTGCAGAGAGTGAGTGATCAGTAACCAGGGTAAATTACCAGTTCAAAAGGAAGCATGCTTGATGTCTAGGACTCTACATGCTTAGACGCCTCAGAATTGTTAGTTTGGACCACAATTACCAGAATTCTTTAAACTTTCCAGACATTGGCCATAGTGGCCAGGAGCTTCTGGGAACTAGTAATGAAGCCATTCTTTATCTAAACTGAAACTGCTGAATTAACAAGGCACAATTTTCAATCATTTCACCAGTCTCAAAATAGCTTTTTATGTTTTGCCCTAGAGGAGGAGATCATCTACTACTCTAATGCGTGTTCTGAACTGAAGAAAATTTAAAATGGCTACCACTATGAAACAGAGCAGTGTCCTTTGCTGGTCTATGTACAACAGTTAAATGCTTGGAAGAAAAACATACACTTGTATTGGGATGGATTGTTCCTCTGGCCAGGTGTTTTATTTAAGAAATGATATTCCTGTACTCCTATTCCATGCAACTTGATCTTTAAACTAAAACCACTAAGAGCAATGGTTTGCTATGCTGAGATTTCTAAAGAAAATGAATAAAAGACATATTGCAAATTTGCAATATAAAAGAAGAGAAAATTTAAGAATGCAGAGGTGTTTTACACAAAACCTTATCCAAAAGTGATGGCACCCTGATGAAATGTCTTTTAGGCCATCTGGAAGTTGAGCCAAGACTCAACTTCCAGATATACTCAACTGGATGACTGACAAGGCCATGTTTTTAGATTGGAGGTAAACAAAATTTAACAGTACAGATTCTTTAAAAATTCATATTAGAAGCAAATAATACAGTGGGGTTCACTTCCAACTAAATATGCTGAAGACCTCAACAAAGTAATTTGGAGGAACAAAATTAAGACAAAATTATTTCTGAAATTACTAAATAAGATGCTGATTCTATATGAGAGTTGCCTCTTTCTCCTAATACAAGTTTTCCTCAATCTCTATTTGGCAATCTTGCGTTTTTTAAAAATGGGTCAGAGAGAGATAGTGGGCTCTTGTCTGCATGTCTGATTTCTCAGGCAAGTAGCACTGAAATATTTACTTGCCTGGAGGTATAACACTCTTAAGAGAAGGAAATACAATTACTATATGTACCTTATGAACTTGAAATATTTCAGAAAATTTAGATAAAATCACTGTTCTGCCCAAGGCATATCAAATAAAATTAGAAGGCCTGCACTAATTTTGAAAAATATTAAAGGATAATATAGCATTTTCCAGAAACTCTCAGTGTGATCACAACAAAATAATAATAATCTTGTCAGTTTTGCTTCCCTGGCCCCTCCACATTTGCTTAAAATAAATAATCTCAGTTTCTATCCTTTCCAAATAAGGGACTTCTGATTTTTTGCAAATTCTTGAAGTATGAATTGAAAGAAAACTTCACCAATATGCAATGACCAAATACAATAACTAATGTTCTTGCAATGGAGATAGCCACGTTGTACCTGCTGGCAATGTATGTGTTAAATATAAGCATCTTCTCAGGAAAAAAAGAGATGGCAATCCCAATTCAGCACCATTTTGAATAAATAGCCAACTAAACCCAGACTTTTAACAGTTAAAAGTCTCACTTTCTTTTATTCCAAATGTAAATGAATGTGAATTTCTGTAAATTCTTTTAAAAATGGAAAAATTATCATCTTTTTATAATAAGTAGGCATTAAGAAGTGCACAAAAATATTTTACATCATAATTATATATTACCCCCCCCCATAACTGTGTGTGTACAAATGAGGTTAAAGTGTGTTATAATATAATTAGCTGGCATTAATTAATGTTAAGATCTTATATTGTTCATTGGGAAGTACCTTTCAGCTGACATGATAAAAATGTAGACTCATCACTGGAAAGTCTGCATCTTTTACATTTCAAGTGATTTTAACAGGCAGTTTGAACTGAATTGCTGAAGTTCACGTTTCAGGAGAAAGGAGATTTTTGGACCCCTAGTGTGAGCCGTACTCAAACCTGGGCAAGTTTAGCTTAGTACTGTACACCCACACACTAGCAGGGTTTCTCTTGTCAATCAAAAATGCTGGTGATGTGTAAACTAAAACCACACAAGCTGCTTCTATCTGGGAGATAAGGAGGCAGAATTACATTTTTGTGCTATGCTGAATGTGACACAACACTTCTGCCATGATGACAACAGGCTGTTCAGATGGCTTGTTTGTTCCTCTTACATAAGTCGCTTTCAACTTGTTTGTCCCAAGTAGGGGGCGCAGGGGAAGCACCTTTGATCAGGAGCTGTTTTTGTGACCAAAGTCATTTTGGGTCCAAAGCTCACGCCACCATACCCGAGCCGAGAATAAAAGGCAGCCGGACGAACTGTGTAAAGGTGCAGTACAGCCTCAGAACAGCTGAAAATACCTTTATTGCTCAGCTGCTGATAGAATAGAAGCCAACATGGACATTCTTCATCACTCGGGCATCCAAGCCACACACTACCTCCAAACAAGCTATCCGGGATGTCAGGACTGGTTCCTCTTTGTCTCTTTTGCAGCTGACCTCCGAAATACCTTCTTTGTCCTATTTCCTATCTGGTTCCACCTCTTTGAAGCAGTAGGGATCAAACTAATTTGGGTGGCCGTGATCGGTGACTGGTTGAACCTTGTATTCAAATGGTAAGTTGGCTGCCTTCTTAAGATTCATTGTGTGAAGTTGGGGCTTCTTCATTTGTACCCAACTTCAGCAGATGTCATGTGTTGTTGGAAAGATACCACCAGCAGCCATAGCAAATCCTTCTAGCTCAAAAAATCAGGTCTCAGGGAAAGTGTGGACCCTGTTGACTCTTTTTGAAAGAAATTAACCACTATGGATAGGATGAGGTCATAATGAATCCTGCCATTACTATGGCCTGGCATGGATGGAACAAAATTCCACACTCCTTTTTTCTTCCCAATGACCTCTTTTCCTCCTGTTTTCTTCAACTTGGGTACCAGACAGCAGTTTTGCTGGGTCCATCAAATGGGGGAATTTCAGCAGTTATTCCCCACCTTGATTCTGGTGAACTATGTGTGTAGTGTAGCTTCCATCAAAAACAGCGGATAGAAGAAATTCCTGTTAATTACCTTATTTTTCTGTCGATAAGGTGCCCCCATGTATAACGCTACTCCCACTTTTACAACCCAAAATTACAGTTTTGTAACCATGTGGGTCTCTCCTTGACTTACTTCTGTGTATAAGACGACCCTCAAATTTTAATCTAACAATTTTAGAGAAAAATATAGTCTTATATAGGGAAAATACTGTAAGTGGAACAGGCCGATCTGAGGTCTATGCCTATTTTGTTCTCAACATTAACACATGAACAAATCTGATCAGGGGACCCTTGTGTCTTCAACCTGAACCTATGAACCTGTGCTGGATGTATAATCTTGCTTTGCTTTGGGCCATAGAATGTTTCTTGCAGGGAAACCATTTCCCAGGCTTTTGGTAAATCTCCGAAGTCTATCAGTGGCTCTAATGTTCCGTTTTTTTTTCCTTGCAGGATCCTGTTTGGGCAGAGACCATATTGGTGGGTACATGAGGCGAGTTTCTACCACAATATCACAGCCCCTACTATCCAGCAGTTCCCAGTTACTTGTGAAACTGGCCCAGGTGAGATTTAAAACCAAACTATATGGGGAAAAGGCCTAGCAAGCAAGGCCCCACTTTTTAAGTGTGGAAGAATATCATTTGAAACAATTCATGTAATTTTACTTCTGCACATTGCTTCTGTTTAGTTGTCAGCTGCAGATCATTCGGGGGAAGAAATTCAGAGAGAAAAGCCTTAAACCTGAAACCACCTTGTTAGTTTCAGGACTTTGCTGACCTAATATTGTCTACAGTATCTGGCAGGAGGTCCCCAATGTTTTGCATGAAATCTTTTCCACTATGAGATTTTTCTAAAATGAGATGGGGCCTTTTCCACTGAACGCACTGGAGTTGCCTAGACCTTGCTGGATCAACACTACACCATCTTGTTAACAAGAGAGTGAAGCAGTCTAGGCTAATTTCTTCTCACCCACCCCTTCCATCCAATTTTTTTCGGCTTCCTCCCTCCCTATCCTTCTTCGCCATTACCATTATTCATGCCCACAGGTGGAGGTGAAAAATGTAGTCCGAAAGATGTGGAGGAAATGCGCTTTAAAGGGTTTGATTTAAATTTAAAATAATCCCATATGCCTCAAGGCCAAGGTCCCCTCTGAGGTGTATGCAGGCTTGCTCCCCCCACTACACAGGGGTGATAAATTCCCTGTACACTTGTCACAACCATTTTTGTTATGGTTGTGAGTGTGACAGGACTGCGATAGGGGGAGATTTTCGTGCACACACAAAAAAGAACACGTTGCTTTGTAATTTTATGTGCTAATCTCTACCAACTCATGATAGTTGTATAGCTGCATGTTGTTTTTTATGACTGCATTTCCTCCCCTGATTAAAGTAGTGGGATATACTTTTTTAAAAGCCTGATAACTATAGAACAAGAACAAAGAACAGCCAGCAGAATTACATGAACATTTCCCTGAAACAATCTCAGATTGAAACCCAGGCTAATAATACACACATTTTTTTTCTTAATTCCTATTTAGCTTCCAGAAACAAAGATTACTTCCAGATAAATGGCTCTTAGTACCACCAATCAATAGATATTGCATAATTTTTCTGTTTCCTTCCTGGATTATCCTTAGTAAGAAAACAGAAGTAGTGATGGTAAAACAAAGAAGATTACAAATAGAGAAGGTTCATAAAAGTCACATTCCCAAAAATTCCATGAACGAGGCAGGGCGATTGCACAATCAAATCACTATCTGGAGGTGAAGTCCTCGAAACCTGTCCTAAAAAGTAGGTGTCTTTCAACAGTTCCTGGAATTCTAGTTTTAACAAGCTTTAGCAATCCTCACTAACTAAAGATTATGGGTATGCCTATAAAGGCCTGCACGTATCCAGACTGTCTGGGCCTTTTTTCTATTTTAGAAACACAGAGAGAGTTATTATAATAGATGGTGTGGATTTTGCAGGGCCTGCTTTACTGTTGGGCAAAAAGAGGCAGGTGATTGGGAGTGTCCGAAAAAGGCAGGAAGTGATGGCTCTTTTAATTTATTGTTGTACTACTTAACCTGGCATGCTTTGAATATAATACTCTGCCCCTTGACTTCAAGTTACCCTGTTTTCTACTCCACCGCCGTCCTCAAAATATCTTGTGCTGGCTGCTAATTTCCCTCTAGTGATGAACTGTATTTTTTGGCAAGGCTGTGTGTGTTGTGTCCTTCCTTACAGTCATGACTGACTCTTTGTGACCCCATGTCCCTGGAGTTTTCAGGGCAGGAATACTGGAGTGGTTTGCCAGTTCCTACTCCAGGCACCTACAGCACCTGGTATCCCCTGGTGGTCTCCCATCCAAGTACTAACCAGGGCCGACCCTGCTTAGCTTCCGGAATCAGGCGAGACAAGGCTAGCAGCTGGCAAATGAGCATGAGAACCAGAATCTAATGAACGTTCTTCCTACTCCAGGGAGCCCCTCTGGTCATGCAATGGGTGCAGCTGGTGTGTACTATGTGATGGTCACAGCTATCCTTTCCATCATCTTGGGGAAAAAGCAACCGTCACGGAAATATCGGTAAGCCTCATCTTCTGAAGGATGAAATGTTCATTTGGTGAAATGTAGTGATGGAAAATACAATATTGTGATGTCAACTCCAGCTAGGCTTGCTCCACATAATTCCATTGTTAAAGGGCCTTTTTACACGACCCCTAAGATCCGCTGGTCCCTTAAATTCAGACCAGAGATCTTGAGGGTTTGTCGCTCTCCCTGCGTTCCCACCCCCTCTGCACTTCCTTGTTCTGTCTGCGTGAGGGGAGGGAGAAAAAAAGGGAGAAAAGAATGTACTCTTACCAGTGTACAGTGGAAGTTGCTCCGACCCCCCGTCACTTCCTGGTTCCTCTTAAAGGGGCGGGAGGCAAAAAAATAACAACAAAAAGAAGCGAGGAGAGCCCGGCACTCTCCACATCAAAAATTTTCACTCTCCCAGAGCAGGTACTTGAAAGGTGCGCTGGGTCGCACTTAGGTGGGCGGGGTCGCACTTAATTTTCTGTTAGCTCCGGAGCTGGTGGGGAAACATTTTTAAGCTCCGGAGCTGGGAGCCATTTGCAGCAGAGCTTAGGGGTCGTGTATAAACGCCCAAAGAAACATAAGAAGAACCTCCAATATCTAATCCAGATTATACACATGGGGGCTATGACAGCAGGGAGGAAAGGCATGACCTTCCATTGCCCCCTGAAAGATTGGGCTCTAAACCTGTCAGAAGGAAAGAGAGAACAACTAAGCTGCTCATCCTTCTCTCCAGACCAAGGTTTGTATGTCAAAACAAAAAGAAATCAATAGCGGAACTTGGTTGGGCTCCTTCCCTTTGGACTAACAGTCCCAGAATCCTGCAGCCAACAATGCTGTCTTAGGCTATGCGGTGCCTCCAAGGTTCTGGAAATTGTACTCCAAGAAAGGAACTTCTCCAACTCTGTGCGGGCAAAGATGTTTCCTGGATATGCGTTGACACTAAAATACTCAGCTGCGGCTGCAGAAATAAATCCAGCTCCCTGAAATGTGAGCAAAGCTAGAGCTAACATCGTGAGTGCAGAGGTACAGCAGCAGACACCCCCTCACCTCAGACAGTGGAAATGTACTTATCATTATACTCTAGAATAGCAGGCCATGATTAGGAGGATCACTGTTCGAACGCTGTTGGAATGGAAATTCCCTCAGTTCTAGAAAGCATAGTCAGTTGCAAGCTAACAGCATCAAGAGAACTGCACTTTGCCCTCTCTTGCTCATGGTTCATGCTTTGGAAAAAGTTTTCTGCAGGTTTGAAATGGAAGCGACTTCTGTATGGTAGTACTCATTGGGTAGCCTCTTACCTCATCACCATGAAACATCTTTCAGAATCAAAGGACAAGCAGTGCAATTGAAAAGATACATTTTCTTTTCTTTATGATTAATTCGGCTATAAATAAACAGATGCTAGAAGCCTCGTGGCGCAGCGGTTAAATGCCTGTACTGCAGGTAAAAACTGTGCTCACGACCTGGGGTTCAATCCCAGGTAGCAGGCTCATGGTTGACTCAGCCTTCCGTCCTTCCGAGGTCTGTAAAATGAGTACCCAGCTTGCTGGTGGGGGGGGGGGGGCAATGTGTAGCCTGCATACTGGAATTAAAACTGTAAACCGCCCAGAGACTACTTGAAGTGGCATGGGGTGGTATATAAGCAGACCACTTTGCTTTGCTTTATGTATTTATAAGTACAGTATTCCTGCTATCAGAGAATAAATAAATATACACCACATGACTCAAGTATTGAGGAAATGGTAACACTGACAGTAGAGCCAGGGTTTGGTCTGTCAGGAGAAGGCTTAAGATGCAACTACACTGGAAAGTAAGGCTTATGGTGAGCCTCAGCTGCAAATGTGATGCCTAAACATCAAGAACATTGAGTACCTATAGACTGTTGCCACCCATTGGACACTCCAAATAAATGGACAGAACTTAAAGAAGTTGGCTATCTTCCATTATTTTGGCTCTCATCTCTAAGGTGATGGTGGCATCAGTGGTGACATGTGAGTAAGTGTGAATGCTATTGCACTGGTGAGAACTTACCAGTATGCGTTGTGAGAGATGAATCACAACCTGTCTCAAATCTAAGATTTACAAGATTATTGTTTGCTCCATTGCACTGTGTGGCACAGTGTGCTTGGCTGCAAGAGTGGGCATAGAGAGCCATCTCCATGCCATAGAAATCCCTTTGCTCCATTGTACATTGAGTATCTCCCTCCCTACTCGACCACATCACAAATGATACTATCCAACAGCAACTACAGGTGATATCAGTTACAGAGAAGAGGGGAGAAAGCCCACTCTGCTGATAGGGACATGTCCTCTCAGAGTGACACCTTCTACCATTGCCAAAAGTGCTTATCATCTGAACAACAATGGCCAGTGGCCACATGGACAAGCAAAACAGAGATGGCAGGACATGGTCAATAAGGACACATAAGGTTTTGGCCCTGAAGATGGCCGATCCGGCAAAGTCATGTTTTAGGATCCAAAGAGCAGACTTCACACACACCTGCAGGAAGACACTAGGAAGTAGAAGTAATTGAAAAATAGTTTGAGTGTCTCTTTTTATAAGCAGAGCAAATCCTTTGGTGTTGGAACTTGTTAGTGCAGCCATGGTCTAGAACTCAGCCAAGTGTTGAGAGTTCTCCTTTCCTATGACATGCAGACTTTGTCAATGATCCACTCTGGTTTTCCAAAGCCCCTGGCATGGAGGTGTTGCTCCTCTTGAGACCAGACAACAGAGGATTGAATAAGTTCTTAAGTTTACAAGTGAGTTCAGGAGACAGCAACAAAAGAGTGTTGCCCTCTGGCTTGCCAGTGTTCACCCTTCGTTTCTGTGTTGTCTTCTCTTGAAGCATCTTGCAGGTGGTGCTGTGGGCCACTTTCTGGGCCATCCAGATCTGTGTCTGTCTCTCCCGTGTCTTCATTGCTGCCCATTTCCCCCACCAAGTCATTGCTGGTGTCTTCTCAGGTGAGTGCAATCCCTTTGCTCCTTGTCGTTATAGGATGCTGAGATGTTCTGTAAAGCTGCAGCTGTATAACATGATAGCATTTGGTTGCATGCATCAGACTTGGTTGTATGACCTCCACTGCACAAAATTAGACAAGGCCCCCCCATGTAGTCCTGGGTGGCTGTAAGATGCCTGGAAAATCCAGCTTTTCATCTCCTCTAGGGGTTTGGGGTCTCCACTTTTTATATCTCAAATCTCCCCATTCACTCTGTCAAAGGACTTGGATCCCACCATGATGAGGGAGGGAAAGCTTTAGTTTTTCTAAGAAGTACATTTGTATACTTCCATGCATTTTATTATTATATTTAATGGCTGGAATCCTACTGGTGTTCATGTAAACTCTGCATAATATGTCATGGCTAATTGCAAACTGATCGCACCCATAGGGTGATCATAAATGGCCTTTCTTCATCTTGGAGAGACATGACCAGTGGGGTGACCCAGGGTTCTGTTCTGGGTCCGCTGCTGTTCAATATCTTTACTAATGACCTGGAGGAAGGAATAGAGAGTATGTTAATTAAATCTGCAGATGATACTAAATTAGGAAGGGTGGCTAATTCCCTAGAGGATATGGTGAAAATTCAAAATGACCTTGACAGATTAGAATGCTGGGCCAAAGCTAACAGAATGGATTTTAACAGAGGGAAATGTTGGGTGCTGCATCTAGGTAAAAAGAATGAATTGCACAATTACAGAATGGGAGATACCTGGCTGGAAAATAGTACATGTGAAAGGGATCTGGGAATCTTGGTGGACCACAAATTGAACATTGTTGGTTGCAGCAACAGAAGCAACAGAAGCATTGTGTCTAAATCAAGGGAAGTGATAGTACCACTCTATTCTGCTCTGGTCAGGCCTGGCCTGAAGTACTCGTACAGTTCTGTACACCTCAATTTTAAAAGGATGTTGACAACCTCAAGCAGGTACAGAGGAGGGCAACCAGAATGGTTGAAGGTTGGAAGAAATGTCTTACGAGGAACATTAGAGAGCTGGAAATGTTTAGCCTTTCAAAAAGAAGGCTGAGAGGGGATATGATCACTATGTTTAAATATTTGAAAGGATGTCATATTGAAGAGGGAACAGGTTTGTTTTCCATGGCTTCAGAGACTAGGACTCAGGGCAATGGTTTCAAACTGCAGGAAAAGAGATTCCATTTGAACATTAGGAAGAACTTCATGACGGTTAGAGCTGTTCGGCAGTGGCATATGCTGCCCTGGAGGGTGGTGGAGTCTCCTTCTGTGGAGGTTTTTAAGCAGAGGCTGGATGGCCATCTGTTGGAAATACTGTGATGGGGGTTCCTGCATGGCAGGGGAGTTGGACTGGATGGCCCTTGAGGTCTCTTCCAACTCTATGATTATATAAGTTTATGATGAAGAACATCTTGGTTGCAGAATTGGGGGTATGGCCAGGCATGCAAACAAATCACAACCCAACATCTTATCAATCAGCCACAATTAGCCATGGCAACTTACAAAGACCTTATACAATCACCAGTAGGATTCTGGTCACTATTTCATGGGCAGAACTCTATTGCTATTTTATGCTCTCAATGGTGTCTCCTTGATCATTGGCAATTTATTCCAAGATTTACACGACTGTAAATATTAATAATAAGATTCTGACCACAGTATAGTGCAGTAGTAGTAGTAGTAGTAGTAGTAGTAGTAATAATAATAATAATAATAATAATAATAATAATAATAATAATAATAATAATAATAATAATAATAATAATAATAATAATATAGTCCGTGTAGCAATGCTGCTGGGAATACATTTTATTCAAATTGAAAAACACAAAGATAATTAATAAAAGTGCCAGTAATGTTGTTGGGAATTATTCAAATTGCTGTGACTTAATGCAAACAAACAAACAAACCTAAAAGAACAATAGTTCCATTTTTTGTGTTCTGCAAACATTGTGTCCCACCTAGACTATTCCTTAGAGTTATTCCACTGGTTAAGAACTACTGCTCTGGAGCACATGCATGACTGCAGATGCAAACTAGGTTTTGTTGAGCTTCAGAAAGACCAGAGATGATAGAAGTTACTTTTGGGTCTTGAAATCCCAGAATCCCATATCCAGCATGTCATTTGGCCCTGCTGATTGTGGGATTCTAAGAGCTGCAGTTAAAGAAATATCTCAAGGAAACTGAGCAAAACAAAACAAAAATCAAGATGGCAGAAACATTATGGCACCTTCGAGGCAAGGCTGTATTACTGGAATAGGCTGCAGACTGAGTTGCTGATAGCCTGAATACACTGACATGCTGTCCTCCTCTTAATCCAGGCATATTGGTGGCGGAGTCGTTTCAGCGCATACACTCCATCTACGATGCCAACTTGCGGAGATATTTGGGCACCACCCTGTTCCTCTTCTCCTTTGCCCTGGGCTTCTACCTGCTGCTCAAAGTGCTGGGTGTGGACCTCCTGTGGACTTTGGAGAAGGCCAAGAGGTGGTGCGATCATCCAGAATGGGTCCACCTGGACACCAGCCCTTTTGCAGGTCTGCTGCGCAACCTGGGCGTGCTTTTCGGGCTCGGCCTGGCCCTCAATTCCCCCATGTACGTGGAAAGCTGCAAGGGGAAGCAAGGAGAGCAGAGGACCTTCCGGCTGACCTGCATCGTTGCGTCACTTCTCATCCTGCACCTTTTTGACTCTTTCAAGCCTCCCGCCAAGGTGGAGCTGCTCTTCTATCTGCTCTCCTTTTGCAAGAGCGCCGCCGTGCCCTTGGCAGCGGTTGCTCTCATCCCCTACTGTGTCTTCCAGCTGCTCAGCCAGCAGGACAAGAAAACAGTATAGTTGTTGGGACGGAACTGTTGGTAGAACTGATGGAAGGCAAGAGACACAACGAGGAAACGCGGGGGGGCCAAAAGACAGTGTTCCTAACAATCCTCTTGTCTCGGTATTGTGGGCTGGCTGAGTTCTGCGGGGCCCCTGCCGGTCTCAGGGAGAAGTTGACCCGCCTAGCCCCAAAATAACAAACCACACGCTCCTGACTGTTATTCTCCTTCTAGCAATGCCAACAACCCATGATTTTGCTGGTGCTTCTTTGAGAGAGCAGTATAATACACCAGCACTGTCCTCCATCATCAGGAAGCTCAATGAACATCTTGGTACTCTCAGCTGGTACTCTCAGCTTGGTACTCTCATCCTGGTACTCTCAGCACAGAGTTCTCGGTTTGAAAGCCTTCCATATATTCTGTTGGTAGCATAGTTGAAATTAACCCTTGGGTCACGTGTCTGGACTGCCACCGCCCATGGTGTCCCCAAGGGACCACCAAGACATTAGCAGATGATGAGGGGCCTGGGCTAGTCCAGTCATAGCAAGTCTACTGGAGCTGACATTGATTATGGTCCCATCCTTTTTTCCCCCTTTTGTAAAAAAAGTTTTGTAGTTGAGAAGGAGCCAGGAGGCATTTGACAGTATTACAGATGCTAATTTTTCCTATTTTTCAATTGAAAATCCATATTTTAATCCTTTTCTATTCCCACTCCACCCCACCCCAAATGGTGGCTTATCACCAAGTCAACATGCTGAGAAATAGAACAGCAGAAGCCGCTTTAATCCTGTTGTCATGATGGTGCTATAATGTGCATATTAAATGCAAATTAGATGTGCACAGAGTATTTCTTCCTCCTTAAAAACAACAACCAAAATTGGCAAATTCTTTTCTCTTAACATACTGGGATTCCAGAAACAGTTGTAAAGAATGGAATAGATGTATTGGGGATCAGGGGAAGAGAAATCCTAGTTTGGAGCTTGACAACTGAAATAATACCTGGATTGGTGGGGGAGGGATCTTAAAATTGTCAGTTCCGGGATCTATAATTTTTGTACTAGGAGTGACAATGCAAGGTAAGGAAAAGGAAGCTACTTAACTGATACCAGTGCATCCATGACAGTCACCAGCACCATTTATGCCTCAGTGGAGCATCTTTGAAATGCAACTGGCCAATGGGTACAGTCAGGTAACTGATCCTGACTGAGTTATGGCAATGTTTCATACATTTTTAGACAGCAGGGATTTAACTTGGATAAATCCACTTGAGGCTAGTTGGAATGTAGATTTTTAACGTGGATGTCATTTTTTATGTATGTTTCCAGATCCTTTTGTTATTATGAATAAATCATAACACCTGTTTCATTACAAATAAATGACAAGCCGTTGCACTGTTGGAAACATTACCTTGACATCTTAAATGGTTTGTTTAAAAGAATATTGGGTTTAATATTTACTACACCAAGTTAGTGACCGTGAGTCAACCAGTAAACTAAATATTAACCTTCCAATTGTTGTTTTGCTAATCATGGAGATTTTTCCCTATCTTTGACATCATGCTCTTGACTGAAGTCTTTGTTTTAGGGTACAAAACAGTGGCAAAAAAGCAAGTACAGTATTGTATATCGAGGCTGCATAGGGAAAGTAAACCGCATACTGTATATTTACATGTCAGGTAAAGAGGACTTATAGTAACTCAGTGACAGATTGTATGGTTTACATTTCTTTCATGTTGAAGGTTATAGGTTTTCTTTCTTTCTTTTTTTCTTTTTTTCTTTCTTTCTTTCTTTCTTTCTTTCTTTGAATCACATTGTTGCACAATTTAAAGTTATGGATATACGTGAAATATAAGTAACGTTAAAAAACAAATCAAGATGTTAATTATGCCTATTTTGATTGGAAGTAGGGTACAAGTACTTCAATAGCATTGTCCCAGCTATTTGTTAGATCCTTTTTTGTACACGTGGTATATATGAACATGAGTACTGCATGGATTGAATTTCTCCATAATCACCAAAAATTTGCCCTGTGTCCAAATAGCCCCATTTTACTTGATTAGTCTTTGTTCTTCCTACTTTGATCCAGTTAGTGTTAATTTTATCCAATTGTCTAGGGCAGGCATGTCCTATCCAATCGTCTAGGGCAGGCATGTCCAAAGTCAGGCCCGGGGGCCAAATGCAGCTTGTTTTCAAATTTTGAGTGGCCCGCGGCTTCTTTTCCCCACCGGCTTAGGCTGTCACACATCCCTGCCAGCTGGCCCCTCTCCATACCGAATGGAGATGTTAGCTTGCAGTTTTATGGTTTGCCTGCCCTCCCTGCCTCTGTCCATCCCCCCCCCCCAGCCACCTGTCCAGCGTACCCACCCCCAGCTCCATTGCTGCAGCGTCCTCCCCACCTCCTTGCATATTATAGAGACTTGTCCAAAGTCCGCCCTGGGGGCCCGTGCAGCTGAATGGTCGGCCCACACACATTTTCACCTCACTAAATCTGGCCCTCCTTGCAAAAAGTTTGGACACCCTTGGTCTAAGGACTTGTCATCCATTAAGTGGATGGATTTAGTGCTATATTACCTTATTTTATTCATTATTTGCTAGCACCTCTCAATATATTTCTAGAGAGGCATTATTAAACTAAATGCATGTTCCATTCCCTTTTAATGTTACTTCACTATTCAGTTAAGTTGGAATCGGATCCAATTTTAAGCATCATGGCACCATCGTACCTGTAGATTCCTGGGATTTATAATTTGGTGAGGTATCTGAAATTCTTTGCTGCAGATCTCCCTAATAGACAATTCCAAGTACTTTATAAAAATACAAATCCCAAGTTTCCCTAGTGCCAAGACACAGCAATTAGAGTGGTATAAAAATTCTTATAATTGTATAGTGTGGATACACTTATGGCTTCTCTGTGCAGACACTTCTGTAGAAGGGGGTGTCATTACATCCTTCTGGGATCCATTACTTTTCCTGACCACCTGTGATAGAGGCACTGTAGGTCAGTGTTGGCAAACCTATGGCACGGGTGCCAAAGGTGGCACTCAGAGCCCTTTCTGTGGGCACTCAACATCGCCCCTTTACAGCCACCTCTGTGTTTGTGTGTGTGTGTGCGTGTGTGTGTATGTGTGCATGTGTGCGCACGCATGTGTGTGTTGTGCCGTTATAGTCGTGACCGACTCTTCGTGGCCCCATGTCCATGGAGTTTTCTTGGCAGGGATACTAGAGTGGTTTGCCAGTTCTATTCAGGGTTAATTGCTGTATTGGCACTTTGCAAAAAATTAGTGGGTTTTGAATTGCAGTTTGGGCACTAGTGCTAACATTCCAATGCCCTTGCCAGACACAGGTGTAAAAATAAACATACATGAAAATGAGAGAGACACTGCTGTCACAACTATAAGCACTACCCAACACACACACACACACACACACACACACACACACAGAGAGAGAGAGAGAGAGAGAGAGAGAGAGAGAGAGAGAGAGAGAGAGCTTCCCTGAAAATTGAGTCCCTCCCATTTGTTTCATCACATGAGTTCTTTCTGATACCTAATCTGGGAGAGGGTTGTTCTAAATCAATGTTTGTTTGTTACCGGTTAAGAATGTTAACTCATGCTTATTTCTCTGCATTTTATAAACTTTTCTAAGATTGTGAGGAGCCAGCAAGGAGCAGTGTTAGTTTAACAAAAGCAATTAGGGTTGCAAGTTGTCGGCTGCCAGCTGAAGTCTTAGGGAATTGTTATAGCCGAATCTCCAGGTATGGAAACAAACATCAAGGCAACTGACATTAAGAACATAAAAACATAAGAAGAGCCATGCTGGATCAGGCCAAAGGGCCATCTAGTCCAGCTTCCTGTATCTCACAGGGGCCCCACCAAATGTGTCTGGGAGTGCACGAGACTAGATATCTGTCTCCTGATACCACTCCCCTGCATGTGGCCCTTGAAATACCCTGGATTTAAGCCTGGAGATTACACATCTCCATCATGGTTTGTAACCTGTGATGGACTTTTCCTCCAAGGAATCTGTCAGATTCCCTTTTGAAGGCTTCCAGGCCAGATGTCATCACCACACCGCAGGGAGTTCCACAGACTAACAACACGGTGGGTAAAGAAATATTTTGTTTTGTCTGTTCTGATGATTTTATTTTTGTGACAGATTTGGGATGCAAGTTCTAAAATGAGTCCTCCAGCTGCTGGGCACATTTTGTCACCTGCCTGGCCTCCAAAAGACAGGTTTCGCTTTGGCTCTCGCTTTGCCACATTATCTCATTGGCCAGGTTTTACCCACATCCTGGAGCCGTTTACCTGGAGTCCCCTGATATCCCTTTTCATAACCTGCAAGCACAGAAGCAGTTCTGTCCTCGTTCCCAGCTCTTGGCTGCCTTGCTTCTGTGACATCATAACACCCTGTATAGCTGGATTAACGTTTCAGCCCTGAAATTTCAGGGGGTGGGATGTCACTTTTCTGCAAATTGCAGCCTCAGTCTTCCAGAGAGTGAGTTGTTGTAACTCTATAGAGGCAGAATAACAAGCCACAATGATTTAATTATTTAGAGCAAAGATACCTGAAGGGAAAGGGTGAACATTTTTGTCACCAAGGGTTATATGCAATTCAGATGATGTACTTGGGCCACATATACATGCAGGTGTGTGCTTGGATACACAGAGTTCATGGTGCACATGGAAAGCTCTGCTCTTGGGCTCTTATGATCAGGGGAGTTGGGGAGGGGGCTACCACTGGCACAATTCAGGATGTGACTTAACACAATTCAGCATGTTTTTTGTGATGCCAATAGACCTAGGAAAGTCCAAGAAGCTTCAGGAGCAGACAGATGGGGTCGGGAGTTTAATTCATCCCCTGCTATGTTCTTCTCTTAGCAAAAGTATCCTCCTGAGAGCTGCATTGGCAAAAGGGAGGCAGGAAGAAGTTTAGTTCTTTCTCCCCTTGCCCCAATCCAATGGGGAAAAAAACTCACCTTAAGCCCAAACTAGATATTACAGGTAGATCATAGGAAGAGGGAATGCCGTGAATGCTGAAAAAATCTCACTGGGAGTGTCTCACACTTCATCATTCCCCAGTTTGCTAATTGCACATTATTTTCCTTGTGCTATTGGTCATTGGGTTAGTATTGTGCTATTGGTTTACTCATGGAAATCTGCTTCAGTGATGTATTGGGGAGAGGAATGGGTTTCAGCTTCTCACGATGGGCCATCTACAGTATATTGTATAATTTAGCACTGAGGCAGGAGTTTTTTGACCGGGATGTGACTGATTGATCTTGATTGTACAGCGTTCAAGGTCACGTCCCTCTGCTATGCAGAACGCACTGTTCTCCACCTTGGAGCTGAGAGGTGAGCAAGGAGCCAGGGAAGCTCAATCTCTTCTCCCAACCCCCAACCTTATCTGTTTTCTTCTCCTTTCCCAGGAAGGCTAACTTTGACCCCAAATTATCGGTACTTGCTATCACTGTGCCATTTCTTCCACCACCTCTTGAGCTGCTCAAGTTGCTGGAACTCTCAGGATGCTACCTACTCTAAGACTCTACTGCTTGGGCCTGAATAGTCTCTTGAAGGAGAAAGTAACTTTTATTTGCTTATTTACATTTTACAGCATCTAGAGAGGTGTCCAGGGCACCATCTAGGAAATGTAGAAAAAGGTTTACCATTTGACAGAAGAATTTCAGTTGCTGTGGCCTGACTGTTAGTGGATTACAATGCTTGTATCAGTCCATTCCACCCCATGTATTCATAGCCCTTGGCCATCATGGTTGATAAGATCTGCTAGGGGTGGATTGACTTAGTAGGTCCAGGAAATGCACCATTATGGCAGGAGAGGGTGTCTTCCACGTTGAAAAGGTCAGTGGAACATCATCCCCTGAAGAGGATCTCTTTGGATCCAGAGGTATATGATAACCACCACCCATTGCAAATATTCCCTTTTGGGGCAAAAGTGTGAGTGTGGGGTAGTTGGGCAGCTTCAAATATTCTTGGAGGACATGGATTATCTGGATTCTGGACTCATTACAGTCTAGTTTCAGGCCAGGGTTTGGTACCAAAACAGCCTTAGTTGCACCGACTGATGACCTGCTCAGGCTAATGATAGGGGGAGTGAGGCCCTATTGATTTTCCTGCCCCTCCTGGCAGCTTTTGATACCCATTTATGATGGCATCCTTTTGGACAGGCTCCATGGACTGAGAGTGGAAGGTGTAAACCGCTTAGGCCCTGGATATCTGAAGCAGCACATCTCCCTCTCTAAAGCTGCCCTGTCTCTACAATATCCCCTGTTGAAGCCCTTCTCTGTGTCCCACAACTGAGAGCAGTTTATTATGTGGAGGCATGGAGGGAGGCCTTTTCGACTATAGCAGCACAACTGCAGGCTGCCATCCCTTAGATTCTCAGTTGGTGCCAACATTGGCATCATTTTGACACCAAAGTAAGATATAATGGTCTAACACAGGGGTGCCCAAACTTTTTGTAAGGAGGGCCAGATTTGGTGGGTGAGAATGTGTCAGGGGCCGGTTGCTCCCCGACCCTGCCACCCCACTGTAAGCCCCACCCACTGACCCATAAGCCCCACCCACTGACCCCTTGCAACCCCACCCGCAGGAAGGGAGGCGGGGACCAAGGGAGGGAGGGAGGGAGGTGGAAACCAAGAGAGAGGATGATGGAAGTTGGGGAACAAGGGAGGGAGGGAGGTGGGGACCAAGGGAGGGAGGAAAGAAGGAAGGTGGGGACCAAAGGAAGCACAGGGAGCTGTGGCCACAGGTCGCCCCTTGGAAGAGATGATCTGCGCGACCTTGCACCCCCCCAAGCTCCCCAGCGGTGGCGACGGCTCGCCTGCCAGCCCACCCCAAAGCTCCTTGGCAATGGCAGAGGCCCACTGGCCTGCCCACCCCCACACTTTCCCCTGCGGTGCTGGTGGCGGCAGACCGCCCATCCGCCCAGCCGCACAAGCTTCCCAACGGTGTCAGTGTTGGCAGAAGATTTTTTTTTTTTTTTAAAAAATGGTGGGGGTGGGGGGGGCGGGCCAGCCAGCCGCGGGCCACTCAGAATGGCCTGAGGGGCCGGATTTGGACCCCAGGCCGGACTTTGGGCAGGCTTGGTTTAACAGATCCTTTGGAGGCTGAGCAGGTTATTGTGCAATGATTTACCGTTTTTAACGTTCAAACATTGACGCTTTGCGTTGCTTGAGTTTAAATTGTTTTAAAATCTTATGTTCTTAAATGGGCTTATATCGCTTTCTGAATTACCCTATACAAAAGTAGAACAGATGAACCACCCTGAGATCCTATGGCACAGAGCGGGGTATAAGTGTTAAAAAAATAAACAAACAGTGTAGGCTGTCTCTCATCACCACTGCCTCCAAAGCTGCTTGTTTTTCCTCCTTGAGCAAGATTTCTCCACGGACTCATTAAGAATTCATTTTTATTGTGTAATTTGGGAAGGTGTACCTTGGACCTTTTTCATGCTGCTTCTGCATGCCCGTCTTCTAGGTATTTCTGTAACTTATGTAATATGATGCCTTTTGACCCCCCAACTAATTAGCTAATCACCCTGGAAAGATTACTCATTAGTGGGTATTCCCCAGTTTCTGGCTTGAGAAAATTTTCCGTGGCATTAGAAACTAGACATGTTTTGTCTATTTAAAAATAAAGTCAGAAATTCTGCACCAAATGAACCCCTTTTCTAGAAGAATAGCTGCATTTACATAGACAGCAATCAACATAAGATACACTCTTGTATGCTTGTTTTGTGTAACTTGTTCTTTTTTTACATTGCTCTCACTCTCAGCTGTCTTGGTCTTTAGTAACCTTGTTGCAGTGATCAATCACTCTGGCTATTTAGCCTTGTAATATCCCACTCTGACTAGCTAAGATCATGGAAGGCAGAAGACCAAGGAAAGAACAATGACATGGAAGCAATTGTCCGGAAGGGCATGACCCCCTAAGATCCGCTGGCTACTTAAATTCGGACCAGAGATCTTGGGGATTTGTCGCTGTTCCTGTGTTCCCACCCCCTCCGCACTCCTGGCTGCTGTCTGCCTGAGGGGAGGGGAAAAGAAAGAAAGAAAAGAATGCGACTCACCTCCTTCTGCCATCAGCACTGCATTCAGATCTCTTAAAGGGGCGGGGGGCAAAAAACAACAAACAGAAGCGAGGAGAGCCCGGCACTCACTACGTTACATCCGCATCAGGAATTTTCACCCCCGGAGAGCAGGTACTTGAAAAGTGCGCTGGGACGCGCTTAGGTGAGCATGGTCACACTTAATTTTTTGTAAACTCCGGAGTTGGTGGGGAAACAATTTTAAGCTCCGGATCTGGGAGCCATTTGCCGCGGAGTTTAGGGGTCGTGTGAAAAGGCTCAAAGTGAGTTTTTAGTGTCTTCTGGTGGTCCTTCTGTCCACGTTTGTGGCAAAAATGCCCATCCAAAATATATGATGTGGCATTATCTCCTTGGATTACACATCCCAGCACTGCTAGTCAGCATGGTTAGGGAATTATAGACATTACAGTACAAAAAGTACACACACTTCCAGCTCTGTTGTGCCCATGCATTAAATTTTGTGACGGTAATTCAGATTGACTCTAGGTCATCTTCTCCCTCTATGGAAAGATTATTACCTTCAGCTCTTACATTTTCTTAAGACTCCTGGGAAACGTAGTTTAATGTGAATGCTGAGATCTGGATTAGGGCTTTCAAAGAACAGAGGGTTTTGTGGGAGAGAAGGGTTGACACTGAAAATAGTTTTGAGTGAGTGATACAGATGTTCCATCTGACACAGGAGGTATCGACTTGTGTAAACAAATATGCTTTTGCTGCATGTGGCAGCCTCTGTCGATATTTTTTTGGGTCGGGGAGGTAGGGAAGGATCAAAGATCAGGAAGTCTGATGCAATAAAGATTCAGTGGCTGGGAAAACTCACCAGAGCCAAGTTGAGAGAAGACAACCTATGCTCAAGTCACACCATGGACCTTTTGCATAGTGCAGGGGTGCAAGCCACCAGCTACCTCCAAGAGAACTTCATTGACTTCCAGGAGTGGTTTATCTTCATCTCCAAAGTTGCTGACCTCAGAACAACTTTTTTCATCTTCGTCCCCATCTGGTTCCACCTACAGGACACTGTGGCAATCTGCCTCATCTGGGTGGCTGTGATCGGTGACTGGCTGAACCTTGTTTTCAAATGGTGAGCATGGATTTTGGGAATCCCTGACCACCATAGTGGGGTCAGGAAGATACTCTCCTCTCAGTTATGTTGCTTGTAGAATCAAGTTGGGTCTTCCCCACCAACGGCAACCTTCTCTTATACGTAGATAACCCAGGCACAACTGGACATCAGACCATGGAAGTACAGTGGACCCTTGTATAACAAACAGCTTGTATAACATAAAATCTGTACAACATAAAAAATTCCAGAGATAGGGGAAATGTGCTTAACAGAATCGCCTATGGGGAAAATCCGTACAACATAAAAATTGGATTATTCCATTTTCAATGCATTCCTATGGGAATTTGTATAAAGGAAATTTTGCTTAACATAATTTCATTTGGAATGAATTAATTCCTTTATACAAGGTACCACTGAATGAAATTTTATTTACGGTCAACGACCAAAAACCAAAAATAAAATCATAAAAATAAGGATGTTCAAATATGCATTCCATGCATATGGAATTTCTTACCACTGTATATAGCAGTATAGAGGATTGATCAAGATATAATGCACCAGGTGTTGATCCTTTGATGTGTTTGTTTTGATAGAGAAAATGCAAGCACAAACAATGGTTTGCTAGAAACCAAGAGGGGGCTAAAGAGAGGGGGGAGGGGGAAGCGTGTATGCACAAGTCTCCTTATCACTATTCTTGTTGTACGCTGTACGTGAACCACCATATAAAATAAGTTTTTGAGTGTGAATGAATTTCCCACACTGACTAAATAAAGCCATTCCCATGGGGTAAATCTTCCAGATCAAGTGTGGATGTGTTTTCAAATAGATCTCAGCAGCATTATCAAGTTTCTTAAAACTAAATTTAAAAGCTAATAAGCAATTTTGGTTCATTTTCTTAAGTAATCCAGAACAATCCATTTGCTCCAACATGTTTATGAGTTTAAATAATGTCCCATGGTGCTTTAAGCATCAAGAGGTTATTTGGGGAGAGACTGGTATGAGTTTTGAATTAGAATGTAGCCCTGTATATTCTTATCTTGGAGTAAGATCTGTTTGCAACTGAGCTCTTACTCCCAAGATGCAGAGAACTGAACTTAAAGGCTTTTTAAATCCCATGTACATTCAGTTGAAGCAAATCTTATTTAATGTTGCAAGCATTTTTCATTAACAGGCATGGGATGATGCAGTAATTATCTGTCTCTGGTCCCTTCTGACTCAATGAGATCCCACAAATCCTTCACTTTTAGAGTTTTTGTTTTCAGAATAAATTACATAACTGGAAAAAGTACTCAAATATTGGGGTTTTAATTGGGAGTTGCAGTCCAACAACATCTGGCAGGCCACACCTCGGTGTTCCATCACAGTGCAAGGGTGAGGGAGAGACATGACTGGAAATGAAAGAGACTCGGAATCTAACCTACTCACCTTGGTCTATTCTGGTTCCTTTAGCAAGGGAAACAGTTCTGAAGTGTGATATCACATCTGGAGGCAGGAGGATTAGGCCTGGAATTTTTTTCTTTATCATTTAAAGATGGTTTCACTGACCCATCTAGGTTTGGCAATGATTTTCTTGTGTTATGCCCTCTTGGCTCTTCTCCAGTTGCTGGAATTTCAGTTTCTATGACTTTTTCTTCCAACCTTCTAGGATTCTTTTTGGAGAGAGGCCCTACTGGTGGGTACATGAAACAGACTTTTATGGCATCTCAACACCCCCTGTGATCAAGCAGTTTCCCCTCACTTGTGAGACTGGCCCAGGTGAGTTGACAACAATCTTCCCCAATTCTGTGGGAAGTATAGCCCCTTCCCTCTATTTATTTATTTATTTATTTATTTATTTATTTATTTATTTATTTATTTATTTATTTAGAGAATTTTTACCCCTCCTTTTCCTTGAAAAAGGACCCAACGTGGCTTACAGTAATGAGGGACAATATACAGTCCAGTACCAATAAGACATATTCAAGTTTGAGAACAGGGAATTGAGGGACAACATTAAAGCAAACAAGAGAATGCGAGCAGTTAAAGAGAGAGTAAAAATTCCATGTAAAAGTTATGAGTGATGGAAACTAACATTGAAAACATAGTGTCTTCTTTCCATTGACTCTTATACTTTTCTCTTCTAGGTAGCCCTTCTGGTCATGCCATGGGGTCTTCTGGAGTCTACTATATCATTTTTAGATTATGTACTAGTCGAAGGAAAAGGGAAAGAGTCCACGAATATCTCACAACAATTCTGGAGAAGAGAACTTTAAGAAGACTACTAGAAGAATAGAAGATGGAGCAACGAATAAGAATGTATGGATGGCCCCGTGGGATGGGGGTGCACTTATATTGTTTGTTGTAGTTTTTTTTTTTACTTTCATTTTCTTATGTTGTATGTAGTTTAAAATTTAATAAAAAACATTAAAAAAATGGTGACTGCATTGATATCACACCTGTTACCACTGCAGCAGAAAACCTGGACTGCTAGGTGAGATCCTATCCAGAGTTGCTTTTAAAATTTGGTATGTCATTGCGCTGACCAATTTCCATTTCCCTAACTTTCCAGAAAGTGGCAACTGTGTTAAGTCTAGCTTTGCTATTGTCTTCCCTTGACTAGCTATAAGTTTTGATGTTTTTTGAAGGTGAGGTGGCAGTCTACCTTGCAAATTGAGCATAGAGGTATGGTTGGCCCCCTTGCTGCCTGTTTTTAAGAAACATCTTAAGACATGGCTATTTAGGAAGGCTTTCCCTGGTTATTTCCCTCGCTGATCATTTACTTTCTTGTGTATTCTGATCTCTCTATGCTCTTATTGATTTTGATTGACTTAAAGTGTTGTCATTTTGTTTTATATTGTACTGTAAATGTTTAATATATTATTATGTTTAATTATTGTATCTCTTTGTTTAACCCTGTAAACTGCCCAGAGTGGCCTTTGTTGCCAGATGGTGCGGTATAGAAGTCAAATAAATAAATAAATAAATAAATAAATAAATCTGTATCGAGAATGTGACAGCTGAAAGAAATAGCTAGTAACTCCCAGAATCCCCTCATCAACATGGCCACCATGTAGCCAGTGTGGACATCATGAGAATTTCAGTCCAAAAAGTCACCATTCCAATCTCTGGCTCAGACTATAATTTCAGTGGTAGTTAGGGTTATGGGTCTTCAGATTGAGTCTTTCCTGGCCTGATTATCTCCACCTCACTCCTAGATGCCTGCGGGGCCTCCTCTGGACTGGATTCTGGGCCGTGCAGGTCCGTGTCTGCTTATCCCGAGTCTTCCTAGCTGCCCATTTCCCACATCAAGTGATTGCAGGTGTCCTCTCAGGTGAGTGGCTCAAGAGGCTTACATCATCAGAAACAGCATGTGCCATCAAGTCAATTCTGACTTACAGTGATCTTTTCCAGGGTTTTCCAGGTAGAGAGTACTCAGAAGTGGTTTACCATTCCTACACAGCAGCAATTCTGTACACAGCATAACAGATTTTATATTCAGTAGGAATTGTTATATAAAGGGAGGTAAACCAGCTACATTCGGCTGCATCTGGATGGGGCATTTGTTTCCCCCATTACCAGTATTTTCCACTTCCTCCATTTCAGACATTGATTGTAATTAATGCTAAGCAGCTTGGCTGCTCCACCCCTTGGAGCTAGGGGTTAAAAAGGTATGGTGGTACCTCAACGTATGAATTTAATCCGCTCCGAATGCATGCTCTTAAGTCGAACTACTCTTAAGTTGGGGTGCCTATCTAAAAAAATTGGGGAAAAAGTTACAAAATAAAAAATAAATTAAAAAAATTGTAAGTCGAGCAGACCATATCTAAAACGCCAACAGTTTTCTGCTCTTAAGTCAAATTGCTCTTAAGTCGGGGTACCACTGTATGTCAATATATTTTTAGTCAGCCAACCTGCTGTTTGCTCATCTTTGTCCATTTTCTCCTGCAGATGCTTGTCAAAGCTGTTAAGCCCCAACTTTCCCTGCTTGATTTGTTGTCCACTAAAATAAAAATATATATAGTGATTAAAAAGCCTTCCCATTTTTGCTTTTGGAAAAGAAACACAGTGATATGGCACAATGCAAATGACAGAACCCAAGGTGATAGGAAGGGAGAAGGAGGTCCAAAACACAAACCCCAATCCCCTGTTTGTTCTGATCCCTTCCAGGGCAAGGCACAAGGATAGCAGTTTAAAAAAAACCCACAAACACCTGAGAATTTCAGAGACCACTCGCATAAATTTAGTGGAACAAATGCCACGCTCAGGCCCTTTGTACACGACCCCTAAACTCCGCCGCAAATGGCTCCCAGCTCCGGAGCTTAAAATTGTTTCCCCACCAGCTCCGGAGTTTACAGATAATTAAGTGCGACCACGCCTACCTAAGCGTGTCCCAGCGCACTTTTCAGGTAACTGCTCTCCGGAGGTGAAAATTCCTGATGCGGATATAACAGTAGTGACTGCCGGGCTCTCCTTGCTTCTGTTTGTTCTTTTTTTGCCCCCCCCCCCCGCCCCTTTAAGAGACCTGAATGCAGTGCCGGGACGGCCGAACGGAGGTGAGTGGCATTCTTTTCTTCCTTTTTTTCTCCCTCCCCTCATGCAGCCAGCAGCCAGGAGTGCGGAGGGGGTGGGAACACAGGAACAGCGACAAACCCCTAAGATCTCTGGTCCGAATTTAAGTGGCCAGCGGATCTTAGGGGTTGTGTGAAAAGGCCCTCAGAAGATCCCTTATAGGCATCCTTGTGAAACTGGTTCTCAAGATGTCCAGAGGAGTAGTAGTGGGAGGACAAGTTAAATAACCTTGAGGTGGTAGTCAAATTAGGGTTGTCTGAAAGGGGACAATTGAACACGTCTTGGCATTTTATATCTGAGTTCAAAGAGAAGAAAATTGGATGGGGATACTAGTTGATGTCTGATGTTTCCATGGACTAATCGGTTGCCTGAATATTATTTTACTGAATTTTTATTATGGATTTTAAAAAAATTATAATCCACCTTTACAAAATAAAGCCTTTCACCCAAGCCCAAGGGGCAGCAACCATGAAAAGAGGCATTACATGTGGATTGGGTATGTAGAATCTACTAAATCAGTCTCTACCTACTCCTCAGGGATGGTGGTGGCAGAGGTGTTTAAACATGTTCAGTTTATCTACAACGCCAGCCTGTGGCAATACACGAGGATAATTAAATTATAAATAATCCAGAGTGTGTGTTTTAAGCACTATGGGGCAGTATAGAAGCAGCACACTTTGCTTTGCTTTTCCTTTTTTCAGCCATCCACATACAGTAGCAATCTTTCTGGTGATAAAGTACTCAGCTATTTTCTTAGGCATACTTTCTAAGAAGAAATCAGAATGACAACACATTCTGCAATATTGTGTATTCAAGGAACTTGCACATGACCCAGGGAACGCCATGCAAGATTTTGTACATTACATGTATTTGTCTCCTTCACACACTATAATTTTAGTCTGACTGCTAGGTACAAGGCGTTGGAGCCACCATAGCAAGACTCAAAATTACAAGCATTTAGCATTTCTGTTTTTCAGGAACCTCAGCTGTTATGTACCACAGTTCACAATGCCTGATGCTTGGCACAAGGTTGTAACATGGGGAGGACTCAAAAATCAGGTTCAGCTTGGGCCTTTATACACAAACCCCTAAGCTCCGCAGGAAATGGCTGCAAGGTCCGGACCTTACAAGTGTTTTCCCACCAGCTCCGGACTTTGCAGACAATTAAGTGCGACCCCGCCCACCTAAGCGCGACCCAGCTGCACTTTCTTGTACCTGCTTGAGGTGGGTGAAAATCCCCAGGTCCGGATTTAATCTGGTCTCCTGGCTTCTGCTTGTGTTTTTTTTTTGCCTCCTGCCCCTTTAAGAGAAGAGGTGGGAGGAAAAAAAGCAAGCAGAAGAGAAACGGAGCTCCGGAAGCTCCTCCAGGTGAGCTGCATTTCCCCCCTCTTTCTCTGGTGGGGAGGAAGGAAGGGCAACGAACCCCTAAGATCTTTGGTCCGAATTTAAGGGACCAGCAGATCTTAGGGGTCGTGTGAAAAGGCCCCTTGTTTGATCCTGAGGTAAAATGTTGAGGGCACCATTCAAGCCCTATCCTAAGTGTTACTGCTGAGGAGAAAAGGTGCAGCCACCGATGTAAGGAGAGAAAGGGGAGGGGGTGTGGCAATCCAGATGCTTTTGGACTACAATTCTCATCAGCTTCCTTCCAGAGTTAACAATGGTGAAGGCTTATAGGGGATGAATCCAGAAATAACTAGAAACCAACAACTGCCCAGCCTAGGCTAGAAAGAAAAAGAGCAGCAAGACCTTCAGTGCTCATTTGGAGGGCACCATTGAGCAATTCTGAAACATGAACAATTTGGAAGCCTTTCTGTTTTCCAGAATGCTCCTCTCAGCCCTGCGGAAGCCTTGATGCAGGCGGAAGTTGCTTCTGGAGGGAAGCCCCCACCCCACCCCGGGCATGCTTTCTTATTACTCTGCTCTTCAATCTTACAGATTTTGCCCCCAAGATACCTTTGTGCTCCAAGGCTCTGCATATATTCCTTGCTGGCCTGGCACGCATGAAAGAAGAACCCACAGCAAGGGAGATCCCTGTAGTATTATTTCATAGTCCTTATGGAGAACTGTTGTCAAATCTCCCCACCCCACCCCTTAATGTTTGCAGATGACTTGTTCAGTCCTCCATCCCAGTCATTGCTCTGTTCTCTGTTCGTCGATAAACCCTCGGAGGAGGGCCTCCACTTCTGTCCTCTGGCTCATTCTTGAGGCTTTGCCTTGGTAGCGGCCACGCTTTCCGGCCCCTTTTCCTTCCAGGAGTTCAGCCACCCTTGTGGAAAGAAGAAGAAGAAGAAGAAGAGGAGGAGGATCTCAGTGGGACATTTGCCTGGACCTGACTTGCTCTCAGCCCACAATGGCTTGGTTTCCAATGAAGTTTCCTCAGATGGTACCATGGCAGTGTCCTAGCTGATTCGCTCTTGGCCCTAAAGACTGCCAGATGGATACTTCTTTTCCTGTCTCCACCCCACCTTCCTTAAAGATGCCCCAAAACTTGGGCAGGGGGACTGACAAAACCAACAGACCATCCCCTGCTACGCATACAATATGCACACCAATCCAGAATTATATTTTACTTTTCCAATGGGTTCTAATGAGGAATGGCTTACCTAGGGCCTAGTTTCTCTACTGTTTCTGGAGGCCCTGCAAGCAGAAAAAGCCCTGCTGCTTTTTCATCTCCCACAGATAGGAAAAGAAGGGTTTCCTATAAAAATTGACAAGAGTTTCAGATCAATTACTGCTCTTAACACTACTCCTTAAGAAGTACAACTGAAGTATTTCTCCAATACACAACTGCTACTACAGAAGAATCTCAGTCTACATTCCAGCAGTTCCCTTCCCAGCATAATTTCATAATTGCCTCATATGGTCCAATGTATGCAAATGTAACAGTAGGAAGATACTTTCAAACCATTTTAAGAAAGTAATCAGCTCTGTCACAACTCTAAATGTGGAGTAAAGCTCACAAAAACAAAGATAGAATAACTTACCTCAGTTCCAATCTCATTTGCGATTATATTCATGAACTCGGAATCGCCATCTTTCCTGCAAAGAAGGAAAAGATGCACAAAAATCTCATGGCAACCTTTTCCCCACTGAAAAGTCTGGGAGAGATGAGCCTAAAATTTTGTCCTGGCCATCCCTGTAATGATTCTCAATCTCACATGAAAGTTATGAGTAATGCCTAGACTGCTTGAATGAAAATTTAAGCAGTAGTAACAGTTTCAGCTTTACTTTTGTTCATCCACAGGGGTTTTAAAAACAAGCAAAGGTTGCAATAGTAAGAATAATACTGTGGCCAGTTCTAGGCACTACAATTATAGGCATACTGACAAACTGAAACATGCCCAGAGGACAGTGACCAGGATGGTGAAAAAGGCTAAAAATGAAGCCCCTAGGGAACAGCTGAGATAGCTGAGGATAATGCTAATTTTCAAAAACTTTTACTGTACTGGAGGGAAAAAAACCAAACAGTCCTCAGATACAATTTCCAGTTATCATAAATATTAAGAGAAGACACCCCAAAGTTTCCTCTCTCCAGGGCATCTACAACCTGACTCATCTGTATTGTTCTTGGGTACCCCTAGCACAGAACTACCTTTCCCCTCACCTGTGTAGCACAAACAGTGGTTCTCGAGGCCCATTGCTTTTGAAGCTCTGTGCAGTGAGGACAGCAAAATCTCTCAAAAGAGTCAGGTTACTCTGAAAGAGACAGAGATTATGAGAGGCAGATGCCATGGATCCATTGCTATAGGCAATCAACAGTGAGTGTGGAGCATACAGGGAATACCCATGAAAATCAAGGCAGAAAGGTTCCCCGTAAGGGACACAATCAAGATACAAATCATATTAGAGAGCCTGTACGTATTTGTGTCATGTCAATAATCTAATTTCCCCAGAGCTAACTCCAGGATACTTTGGCAGAAAGGGTCCCTTGTGTATGAATCAATCGGTAAGAGCCAGATTCACTGCCTTGCTGCCATTTTATAACACTATTGTATTATTCCCAGCCTGGCCTTCCTTGCGTAAAAAGCCTCAGATGGTGTTGGACTGCAACTACCCAAATCCCTCTGCATTGCTATATGGATTAGAGACGATGGAGACTGTCCAACAACGTCTAAGACATATCTTGCCTATGTAGCCTGTCCTGTTGGAAGGAGACCACATAACCTCTTGCAAGTCACGTGAAGGCCATCCTGTGCACTGTTTGCAGGCACAGCTAGCATCCAGGTCTGCTCTCCTGCTCCTAGCTGACCTGTCTTCTTCAATCACAGTTTCTATCCTCCTCTACAACCACTGCCTTCCTACTGGCTGCTTATGGTGGAGGAAGGGTTTGATCTTGGTCACTGCCAGCATGACCCCCAGTTAAAGTTTGGGATGGGTTTCCTTGTTGCCCCTGGAAAGCCATGCTGCAAACCCCTTCTGGAGAAATATCTAGTGCCAGGAAACTGTACCTTCTGAAGCTGCTTCAGAGAATTCTGCAGCCTCTTCACAGCCTCCACGTGCTCCTCGGGGCCATTCCTGCAAATGACAGAGGCAACCAAGATCCTTTAGAGATGACTCCTAGGACCTCTCAGGGAGCACAAGCTTGATGGTGAAAGAGAAATGACAAAATGGAAACAACTTATTTTATAAAGCAGAACTAGACAGGAAGGAGGACTGTTACATGGACTCTATCCATTTCATGTGCAGTCAAGGCAACCTGTCTCAAACCATTTCAGTCTACCAGGACAGTCCTTGAAGGATTTGAAGGTCACCGTTATGGAACAGAATCATTACAAATCCAGAATACAAAGAGAAAAAAAGCAGAGATAAAATTCATATGCATGATGGACACACACAAGAATGGATTAAATGTAAGTCTGGGTTTCTTGAGTCATTCTCAAATTTAATATTACTATCTTGCCACTTTTTCATGGAAGTTTATACCTGGAACCTAAGGTAAAAACTCCCACTCTCTCACCCCTCCCTTCGACTCCCCTCACCCCACTCTATCTGGTTCTGGTTTCTGACTCTTGAGGAATTTACCTTAAAACTACACTTAACATTTCTACAGACCCTGGCCACAGAGCCATTAGCAATACTTAACATATCTATGACCCCTAGCCAAATCTTCCTTCCCACCATCTCTCCCTCCTCCACAGACCCATTAACAATGCTTAACATATCTACAAAATGTAGATATGGTATGAAATGTATATCTCATCACATATTATATTACACACCTCATTTTGCTCTTTTATGTCTGAAGAAGTGGACGTGTCCATGAAATGTTACATATTAAAATAAGACAGTTAATTTTTAAGGTGCCACATGTTTTGTGTCTTTTCTTTTCTTTTGTTTTTTGTTGATTTTTGCCTGCAATTCTTGAAAGGGCTAACACAACTACCTTCTCTGAAACCGAAATAATAACCCCCCCCCCTGCTATCAAAAACAAATTATTGGTCTCCACATCTCATTATTTCTCTTCCTGAGAAAACTAGCAGCCCTCAAAAGTTCTTCTCTGACAGGTTAAGGGAATTTTTGCTTTGGATACCCGTTCATGACCCTGGGTAGCTCGTTTCATTATGTCAGGCACAGGAAGAGGAATACTTGCTTCAGCAGGGAGGTCAGGGCCTTCTCTGTGGCATGGCTTCGCTCCAAACTTTTCAGCACTCTGTTTCCAGCAAGGAAAACTAAGTTGGTCTTGTTCTTCTTCCCCTTTTCAACACCCAGGAGCTTAATAACCTTGAAAGCAAAACAAAAATAAAAAGTACTCTTGAGTAGGAGATATTTCTATACTAAGTAGAGATGGGCACGACTCAGCGAAATTTTCGTTTTCGTTTTCTCGTTTCGTTTTGTAATGAAAACAAAAACGAAAATTTTGCAAAAACCAAAACGGAAACGGAAACGGAAACGACCAATTTTGCCGTGTTTTTCGTTTTTGTTGCGGCAAATCCATTGAACTGAAAAGAATGCTAACGAAACAGCAATTTTTCGTTTTCGTTTTTTTGTTTCATTACGAACCGAAAATGAAACGAAACATTTTTCAAAAACAAACCGAAAAACGAAAATGAACCGAAACGGATCCCCAAACGACCAAACGAAAAACGAAACACATTTTTTTGAGTCGTGCCCATCTCTAATACTAAGCAAATTGGAAGCTGCTGCGTGTAGCTTGGTGTTTATATTCATAGGGGGAAATATATGCCACAGTGTTGGGGGGGGGTTCTTGTTTGAGCCTCTCCCACTCCCAGGGCTGTCCCACCAGGGGGACTGGAGTTCCAGTGTGTTTCTATCTCTTCGCCAGAGATCATTAGCTTCCAGCACTTATGGGTCCATAGGTTTTCTATCCATAACCATTCCCATTCTTCTGGCAATATGTTTTTCTCCTTTCATGTCTCAAGCATTCCTGCTTCTGCGTCCTCCCTTCTGTGTATTTGTCTCCTTATATATACTCTTCTCCATCCTGAAAGAAATCAACCCCAAATGTTCACTGGAAAGACAGATTTTGAAGCTGAGGCTCCAGTACTTTGGTCACCTCATGAGGAAAGAGGAGTCCTTGGAAAAGTCCCTGATGTTGGGAAAGATGGAAGGCAAAAGGAAAAGGGGACAGCAGAGAATGAGATTGTTGGACGGTATCATCAATGCAACAAATATGGATTTAACCAAACTCCGGGAGGCAGTGGAGGACAGGAAGGCCTGGTGAGCTCTGGTCCATGGAGCCATGAAGAGTTGGATATGACTGAACAACTGAACAACAATATACTCTTCCCTCCTCTTTTTCCCACGTTTCTCCCTTTTTTCATTTCTCGCCTTTCTCTAGTCTTCTTCTGCTATATCTGTCCAATGTTTTTTTTCCTCTTCCCCTCCTCTCTTTCCAAGACTTATCTTTGTTTCCTTTCCCCTCCTGACAGGCAGCCTCTTTATGTCTTCTTTCACCCTTTCCCGACCTGGTGTCTCTGTGTTTCCTTCCCCATCCAAGGATAGAGGGCACAGAACTCCGGTACAAGAAGGTATTCTTCCACCTTCTTTCTCCTTCACAAAGGATGAAGATTTATTCTGACACAAAGCACAGATGTAGGCAGTGGAACAGTCGCAACTCATATCAGATTCAATCCAAGGTCACAACCCTTGGGCTGTAATGCCCAAGGCTTCCTCAATATCTCACCTGTAAGTCACAGAGGTTGGAGACATGAGTGCCACAACACATATTGGCATCAATGCCCTCGATGCTTACTATTCGAACAGGCCCAGTGTGATCATCTGGCAAGCCACGGCTCCTCACCTAAAATGCAACAACCGATAAAAGGTGAGGATACCAGAGGCTCTCCTTTCTCTTCCCCAGCCCAAGGTCTCTACTGACCATCTCAACTTCAGGGTCACCCACTGCGAGCTCCCGTACTACCACTGGAACTCGGGCCCGGATCTTCTCATTCACCCTCTCCTCGAGGGCAGCCAACTGATCAGCAGTCATTGAGGGGGTGTCCAGTTCAATGGTGCTTCGCTGACGGCCCAATTCCCTGCAAGAGGAGAGGGAAGGAGGCAGAGGGCCCATTTCTTTCAGTCTCTTGGAAGAGACGGCTCGGAGAACGATCCCTACCAACGTCATCCTTTGATTGAGGGCTAGTACACTAAGCCAAGATTTGGGAACTTTCGTCAACCCAAGGACCACATTCAGTTTTAGGAAAGGCTTTTTGAAGGGTGTAATTCAATGGTGTGCAGAGTCAAAGTGGGATCAAAAACAATCGCTTACAGCTCTTGTTCTCAGTTACTGAACCTCACTCAGGGTAAATGTTTCAATCTTTCAATACAGGCAGTCATATAAAAGTTGAGAAGCCATTTTAGTGCATCATGGAGCACTCAAGTGAGCCAAAGTAATGACTGAGGAGGATCAGGTTCATAACCAGAGCCTCGTCTTCACCTGCCATACACTAGGCCACTGGTGGCGCACCTTCGGCATTCCAGATGTTTTGGACCACAACTCCCACTAGCCTAGATTGCTAGTGACAAAGGACTGTGGGAGTTGTGGTCCAAAACATCTGGAATGCCAAAGGTTCGCCACCACTGCACTGGGCCATGTGTATGGTTCTATCAAACAGTTCCCTGCCAATGAGCCCTAATGAAGTTTTGTCTCGACTGTCATCCTGTTCTTTAGTCGAGTAAGTTGCTGCAGAACAGGCTCATTTAATCAGAGAGAAATGTGTGATGTATAGTTTCTCTAAGTTCAAGTCAAATAGGCCTACTCTTGGTGCAGCCTCCTACACTAAAGTTGCAACGACAGTAGGCCCATTTCAGTCAGCAGAACTTACAGAAGAAGTGTCAACTCACTGAATATCAGCTGAGTCAGTGGGCCTAATCCGTTATTTATTTATATTTATTTATTTATATACTTATATATTGCCCGTCTTCAAATAGAACTCATATAACTTACTATGTTAAGCAGCAGGATTTCAGACTATATTTCTATGTAGTTCTTTGGCTGCTTATTTGTGACCTGAGGCTATAAGCAAAGGTGAAAACAATTACAGTGGTACCTCATAATACAAATGCCTCATAAGACAAAAAACGCATAGGAAAAAATTCTGGGAATAGGCATGTTTCGCATGACAAAAAAATTCCCTATGGGTTGCTTCGGAAAATGAAAAACTGTTCCGCATGTACCCGGGGGGGGGGGCAGTTATTTTTGTCTTTATTCTAGCCTCCGGAATGGATTAATCCATTCCCAATGCACAAGTAGGCCAATGGTGACCTGCTCTAGTGCTTGTATATCAGGTCATTGCCTGTTGATCAGGGCAAAATTTAGAAAAAATGTTTGCATGTCTTGCAAAACACTCTTAAAACCAAAGTATTACTATATATACAGCTTCTTGCTGCCAGTCCTGATTTCAGAAGACCACACGGAGGCAGCTTAGTGACATTCACATGTACAGTGGAACCTTGACTTACATACTGCTTGACTTGCATCATATTTGACTTGAAGCAAGAAGGGGCCTGTTTGACTTGAGTCGCAGGCTTTGACTTACATCTCGGAGCCCCGGCGCAAGGCAGCCACAACCCAGCATCGCAGCTGCCGCCTCCAAACTGCTCCTGCCTTTTTCCCCTCCTCCGGCAGCGGCGGCTTCGGCGAGGCCAGCTCAGAGCACCTGGAGCTGGTCCTCGGCCTCACCGAAGCTGCCGCTGCTGCCGGAGGAGAAGAAGGGCCGGGAGCTCGGGGCTGGCCTCGCTGGTTAGACAGTCGGCTCAGTCTTGTAAAAAATCTGGCTGCAGAAGTCTGGTCCACAATGGAAGCATTTTAGTTGGGGAGCTGTAAAGTTGTGGGACTCTAATGGTAAGCATAGAATTGTTCAGAACTTGGAACGTCAGGTTAAAAATCAGTAAAACTTAAATGTTAGACATTGTTGCTATTAAAAAGTGGAGGCATATAACTTGTGGACTATAATTCCACGGCCTCCTCCTCTCTTTGAAGAGACATTTCATTTACACCCCCAGAAGGAATCTCCTATCCCAGTCAAATTTGTGTTAAATTGCTGTTTTCGGGGGGTCTTTTTCATCATCTGGAACGGATTAATCCGCTTTCCCATTGCTTTCTATGGGAAACGTGCGTTTGACTTAAGTCATGTTTGACTTAAGTCTAGACCACTGGAACGGATTAATGACGTAAGTCAAGGTTCCACTGTATCAGACTGATGCCCATAATACTTGACTGCCGGCTATGAGAGCTGGGGCAGATGAGAATACTTTGAGAATGCCATGTTGCCTCCCTTAGTTTCAGAAGTTTTGAGGTCCTCTCCCTCTCCACCCCACTACAGTGTTCACAACACACACAAGGAGAATGGGACAATGCAGAACTGCATCTTGCTCACCACGATGTTGTCTTGAAGCCGAACATCAGATCTGCAAGTGCTGTGATAAGATGTTGTCCTGAAAGAGACAGTGATACAACAGTTTCCTCTATTCTTTCTGACAAGTTTAGGAAGGTTCAAAACTGAGCTTTTACGACACTTCTGCCTAAGCTGAATGGTGTAACTACCACTGCTTTCTCACCTGAATGCTGCTGCATGTGGTCAAACCGCCGGTCCCAATCCAGCACTAGGTGTACTTCATTCCCTGGCTCAAGGGGCGTCTGGATGAAATGTAGAGCCCCTGGGCCTTGTCGGGTGACTCTGAGCACTGGGATATCATTAATAAATCCCCGATCGTCGGGCTGAACAGAACAGATCAAAGTCAGTAATAATGTATTAAGAAATACACAATATTTTTAGAGTACATAAAGCAGATTGTATTTTGGCTCTAACCAGGAATAATGACTCGTACCTGCCCTCCACCCTCTGGGAAAAGAATTGTGTCTTCCAAAATGACATGATATCCCTGCAGGATCTTTTTCTTTCCTCCTGTTTCCGTCAATAACTCTGTAGGACAACAGGAGACCACCCGCGTAGTAAACTGCAGAGGAAAAAAAGGAACACACATAATTATAGCTATTCTAAAATTATGAAAGCCTTCAAGTTTGGAAGTAATGAATCCCCAGAAAAAAAGGAATCAAAGGTGGAAGCAAAAGAACCAGAACAGATGCTCTGGTGTGTTTATTTTAAAAAGGGCTGTTCCGTGGGGGGGGGATCAGTTTTTTGCACAGATTCTGCCACAACTAAGAGTATGGTCAGTATCTTTCAATGAGTCTGTTATTACAGTATTTCTGTAGTACCTGCTAATATAAATTTTACCAGACAATAGAGTGATATAACAAATATCATTTTAGTACAGATAGGTTTTAATAAAACAATGCAGTACCAAAACAACAAGAAAAGTATATTCCCAGTTAAATCTCACATGTATGGAAAAATAAAAATATTTTCAATTATCCTGAAATGAGACCATGAAAAACATAGAAGGGCTTCTGTAGAAGCTTATTTATAGAACTGTAGTTTATAAAAGAAACAATCTGCTCTTGGGATGCTTCCAGACCTAAGACTCCTAGCGCTACCAATCAAAATACATTCTGCAGCAGTTCTGTCATTTATTTTAATAGAGTTTTTTTAAAAGGAAAAAGTTGAAAATTTGGGAGCATTATTGCTATTAGCATGTGCCATCAAACCTCTTCTGATTTATGGTCATCCTTGGAATGAATGACCTATCTTGGCATTAATGATGCTACTCAGCTCTTTCAAATTCAAGGCTGTAGCATTCTTTGTTGAGTCAATCCATCTCACATTTGGTCTTCTTTTCCTGCAGCCTTCAATTTTCCCCAGCATTACTGTCCTTTCCAGCAGATCTTGTATTCTCATGATGTACCCAAAGTACTAGATGCCCTAAGCACATCCGATCTCACCTGATTTCGGAAGCTAAGCAGGGTCGGCCCTGGTTAGTACTTAGATGGGCCACCACCAGGGAATACCAAGTGCTGTAGGCGCCTGGAGTGGGAACTGGCAATCCACTCCAGTATTCCTGCCAAGAAAACTCCATGGACATGGGGTCATGAAGATCTAGGGGCCCACTTGTCTATCTTCGTTCATGGAATACACAAAGCTTCACTAGAACACCATATTTTAAATGAATCATTTTCCCCCTGACAACTTTCTTCACTGTTCAGCTTTCACATCTGCATACACTAATCAGGAATGCAAGGGTGTGGATAATCTTGGCCTTGGGAGGATTACAAAGTCCATCTAAACCCTCTGTAGAATAATATCAATGAAGGAGGGGGATGGCACAATAAAAATGCCCAATAGAAACAATCCTAGAGTAGAAATCCTTTTCTTGACACAATCATCCCTTCTTTCCTGCTTGCTACTCTTATTTCCCCTTCCATGTTGCTCTCTCTTGACATGACATGGGTTGAAAACAGGATTTTGTTATGATCTTATTACCTTATACAAGTACAGTATTCGTAAGACTCAATTGTACTGTATTGAATTGTTATATGAAACACATTGGATGACAGCAATGTGTTGTGTGTTGTGTCGTTACAGTCGTGACCGACTCTTCGTGACCCCATGTCCATGGAGTTTTCTTGGCAGGAATACTGGAGTGGTTTGCCAGTTCCTACTCCAGGCGCCTACAGCACCTGCAATACGTTGGGCAAAAACACAGATATCTGCAAACACATACCTGCCTCTCCATAGCATTACAGTCAAGATGTTTTCCCCAACCCAGTTCAGCACAGAAATGATGTTGCCTTGGTTTAGAAGATGATCATGCAAGCAGGGTTCTAAAGCCGCCTAGCCCAATTTGGTACCCTCCAGAAGCGTTGCACTGCAACTCCCATAACCCCCAACCTTGCGCGTGCGGATTATGGGGACCGTTAGTCCAATAGTTCTAGCTGGGCGACCCTGTTCTAAAGGCAAACATATTCTATTCTAAACATATTCGAAGCAGGACAAACCCAACCCTCCTCCTAAGATTTCGCTCTCGGTTGCCATATACCCTCTCCAAGCGGCAACGGCTCAAAGGGGCACAACAAGCCGCCTTGGCACAGATCTGCGTGCACACAACAATGCCAAGGGGAGCTACCCCGCAGCCCAGGCCCCCTTCCTTCCTTCCTCCCTCGCTTTCCTCCCTCCACACCTGCTGGAGCCAGCTGTCCCGTTGGCACTTGAAAGCCATGGAGGAACCTCGCGGCTGCGGACCCAAAGGAGACCGGTCAACGCTGCTCGTCTTCCACAATACAAAGAATACATACAAGAAGTTGTTTCCGCCCGGCCTACGGTGGCCGATGAGAATCAAAATGGCTCCGCTCTTCGCTGCTGCGCCTTGCCTTTCGTTTCTTTAAGGGAGGTAAAGGGGTTTGGGGTGGGTCGTGTTTGGAGCCCAGGCGAACTACTGACAGTCTTCCTCCTTGGCGGAAGCTGCCACTATTTCCAACCGTTCCTCACACAAAAGAAAACACGACAGAACAAAACAAAAGACAAAACATGTGGCACCTTAAAGACTATTATATTTTAATGTAAGCTTTCGTGGATTGAAGCCACTTCTTTGGACAAATGGCAACAGAATGAAATGTTGAGTGTAATATCAGTTTCATACCAAATATTCATTGGCTCTTGGGGTTATGCTACATAGTGACTTGGCTTGTGTCAACCCTCTGTGAACTTTAGTTAAACCATTGATGAGATTAATTTTATAATGTTCTGTGTAACTGTTTAGTCTTTATTTGTGTACTTCCTTTGTTTTAATGCCATTAAAGGTTGATGGAATGGATTTGGTTTGTGTTGTTTTGGTGCTCTGTTGTAAAAATAATTCCAGGAGAAAGAAAACAGATCTGGGTGATGATGGGGGTGGGGTGGGAGAGACTGGGGGATCACTTAAGAGTGGGAGAATAGGAGAATTTTGAATAGAGAAGTGACAGAAGGGAATTTGGGAAATACTGTATAGACAGTTTTTACCTTAGCGCCTTGTGGTGTAAAATGGGCTTAGGAGAGGTAAAGAAAATAAAAGTATATAGCAGTGCAGAAGTATTACATTTGATAAAGACTTAAGAAAACTTGATTTATATTAAATCAATTTTATGGGTGTCCATAGTGCATATGAATTTTATCTCACCTGTTTCCCTCTGTGTTCTTGATTTGTAATTGAAGCAAAACAAGTTGAGGAGCCATATAACTCCTGAACTTGTTTTGCTTCAATTGGAAATACTGAGATACCAGGAATGACACCCCCCCACCCTTCCTACATACCAAGGAGGTGGCAAATGGACCATCAATGGAGACACAACAAGACTGCAACCACTAGGTAATTTCTTTCCTTTTTATTTGATCCAATTGGCTGCACCTAGTGGACTTTTCTAAATTTTATCCCAAGCCCCATGGGTCATCAATGTATTGTATCTCAAATAGAGGAGTGTCTCTGGGGTGACTTTTCTAATCTAGAGCCTGTAACCATTTTTGCAATTGTATTTTGTGATGGCCACGTGGCTCAACCCCCTTTTTGCTCTAATTTGGAGCTGATGTTTTAGGAGCACTATGGCCGTTACTTCACGAGCCGCTCGCTTCGCGGCTAGCCTTCTTTTCTGTGCGAATCGATCGTTTCAGTCCGCACGCTCCTCCTTTTTGGCTGCGATGCCACCCTGACCATGCCCCCTTTACCGTGCTCCAAGCGGGGCGAGTGGTTCCCCTGGCTGCTGCCGGGAATCTTTTCGCTTCGCATCTTGCTTCGCTCCCAACGTCACGTGTGGTCTCGGTTTTTGGCTTTTATTTCAACTTTTTTAAAAAAATATTCAAACAGGGACATCGATGCATCGCTATATCGTTTCATCGCTTTGCGCTGTTACTTCCTCGCTCGAGTAGCGGCGGCGGCGGCGGCGGCGGCGGCGGCGGGAGCAGGAGGAGCCGCTGCCGCCTTGCCCGGCCAGAGCAGGGCACCCGGGGCAGGCAGCGTGAAAGCGGCGGAGGGCGGGCGGCTGTGCCATGCGGGGCTCCCCCCGAGTAGCAGCGGCGGCGGGGGCGGGGGGGGCTGCCAATGATGCCAGGAAACAGTTGAAATCAGTAGAGCCATTGCAACTGACAGTCCAGCATCAGTGCATCGATACGCCGTCGGTAGGAATTTTTTAAAAGGACGGATGGGAAATAACGAACGTTAAAAAGTGGCATGTGAATGCGAAGGGAGCACGTGAGGTTGTGCTCGAATCGGTCCTAAAACTGCAGCTCGTGAGTACTGAGAAACAGGGGCGGGAGCGAAGCGAGAACACGTGACCGCCACGTGACCGCCTCTGAATTCAAATCGAAGGCAATATCGCTGCGGAGCGCCGCGCCTCGTGAAGTTGATTAAAATCATGATTTGTTTTCTTATTGGTTGCCTTTATGAGTTCCTTTGGAATAATCTCCTTCCTCATAAAGCAAAGCAAAGTGTTCTGCTTATATACCACCCATACCACTTCAAGTACTCTCTTGGCGGTTAACAGTTTAACTACAGTATGCAGGCTACTGTATACTGCAAATAAAGTAACTGATGTGTGTGCAGACAAGAGCAGAATCACATAATCTGAACCGAATCTTTTTTCTAAAATGTGTTATTGGACTAATGTGTTATTTGGCTACTGCAAGCCTTTTTATGTATACTGTACATACCATTATGGCACCTTTACGACAGCAGTCTCCATTATTTGTTTATTACATTGATATCACACCTTTTCTCCAATGAGATGAAAACAGTGTAAACCAGTGGTTCTCAACCTTGTGTCCCCGGATGTTCTTGGACTACAACTCCCAGAAATCCTGGCCAGGTTAGCTAGTACTGAAGACTTTAGGTAGGTGTAGTCTAAGAACATCTGGGGAGCCAAGGTTGAGAACCACTGGTGTAAACGGTTCTTCTTTTGCTTGTTTTATCCTCACAATAATAAGCCTGCCAGTTTGGTCAGGCTGAAAGACTGGCCCAAAGTCATATAGTAGCTTTCATGGTTCAGCAGAAACTTAAACCTGAATCTTCCAAGGTCCAGTCCAACAGTCAAACCACTGTGCTGGGAGCTGCAGTCCAAAGCAAAATTTCTGCACAAAGTTTTTCATGAGGGATCTACTGGAAAGGCAACTTAGGGTCAGAATGACTCAACTACAAGCATCATATAAATACTTCAAGTGTGGAGTCCTACAAATGTGCCTACTTGGATAGATAATATCCTCAGATAGGTATAGATGTATCTCATACATGTATTTGTGGTGTGGCACTCAAATGAAAGCCAGTCCTGAATAAAAATCTGCTTTTCCATCGAAGCTCCATTTGTCTACTTAATGAATGGACCTGGTGTGAATTTTGTGCACTGCTGGATTTGTGCACAAAATGTATTTTGTAATGTAACCATAATATTTTCTGGCATTTGCTCTGGTTTGAAATTCTGCAGGTCCAGTAGTTTGCAACACTCTAGAGAAGAACAAATGAAGGCTAGTATTTGCTTCTGTAATGTATAAATCTTGTGCCTTCCCCCCTTATGCTGCTAGTCAAGGAAATCCGCTCTTCACTTCTAGGTCTACCATACCTTTAGACCCATCAAATTCACTCTTCAGTATAAAGTGTCCTAATAAAAAAAGAGGACAAGGTTTCTGCATCTTTATTAGTTGTGCAGAAGAGACAATTTCAAGAAGTGAATTTCTCTCTTATATACAATGGTGCAATGTGTACAAGCCAGTTTTTCACTGGCCAGTGTCTCAGACACATGCTGGTGACAACCAACAGGTAAATGAATAGATTCCTGTTTTTATTTACAGGAAATGCTATGGAGAGAAAGGAGGGAATGGACAGAAAGGGGGGGAAGACTATCAATCAGAGAGAAAAGTAAAATCAGAACAGAACCAAGCAGCAGCATGCCATAACATGTCCTGTTTCCGCTTATCTCAGGAGGAGATAGGACTTTGCCCATTGCATTGTTCATCTAGCAATAAGAGTCTAAGAGGAAACGGTCCTCTTTTAAGTCCAGGGGCTAAGAGTCGGCTTGCTGCCTCCTGCAGCAAAACTATAAACCATGAAAATCCTCAAGGGATGCACATCAATCTCCACTTGCTCCATTCCATTTCTTCTCCACCATCTCTTGCTTTAATCTCAGTGGTGCTTTCATACCTGGACAGAGGAGATAAAAATGATTGCAGAATTTACTGTGCCAGCCGGCTATTCACAGCTTGCTCCACTTCCCGATATTTAGGACTGGCTGGAGATTTCCTACAAAACTTTGCCCACATGTATAGCCCAAAACCTTAATGAATATTCTTCCTGACTGGGTGAAATCTATGAACACAAAACTTTGGAAAGGAAGTTCTGAAAATGGACAATTGGCAAGAAGCTGCAGGATGGGAGAAAAGAAATTTACTAAGGGGAAATATGGGGTAAAAATACTTTAAATAAATAAATAAATAAATAAATAAATAAATAAATAAATAAATAAATAAATAGACTTGAATCTGCATTTTTAGAGTAGAAACTCTTCATTTGGTAGACTAAAATACCATTAGTGGATTGTAGTATGGAATAGAATAAATTTGATGGATTCACGCTGAACTGATTTGAAACTCAGCAATCATAGAATCATAGAAATATAGAGTTGGAAGGGACCTATAAAACTATTGAGTCCAACCCCCTGCTCAATGAAAAATCTTGAAACCTGTATGTATCTGATTCCTTACAATTAATGTATTCTAATTTTCATCTTCTTTATTTAATTAATTCAATTATCGCATGTTATTTGCAGATACATATTATGCCTTGTATTACTATGTATATACATATTTACAGGGGTACCTCTACTTACGAGTTTAATCCGTTCCGAATGCATGCTCATAAGTCAAACAACTCGTAAGTAGAGCAGCCGTATCTAAAAAATCAAATAAAGAAACAAAATAAAAAATGCAAGTAGAGCAGACCGCATCTAAAATTTGTAAGGCAGCACTTAAAACGCCAATGGTTTTCCGCTCTTAAGTTGAGTTGCTTGTAAGTGGAGCCGCTTGCAAGTAGAGGTACCACTGTATTACTGTTTATTGAGATGGTTCATTATAGGATAATCTTAACTTTTTAAATTGCTGAATTCATTTCATTTCGAATTTAGAGATGGGCATGAACCGGTTTGTTTTGGTTCGTAAAGGGCAGGTGGTGCTGCTCATCCCCTCCACCTCCTCAGCCTCAAAAAGCCACGCACGTGGCCCTGTCTGCTAGCTTCCGGCAGCTTCTCCATTGATTTTCAAAATTGATATATCCAATATGTCAATATATCCAAGTCCCATCTTACCAACTCCTTATGTTTGCCCCACTCCTTTCAAACCTTGGGGGTGGGGTTATTACCGACCGGAGCTGTCCCTGTTTTGGATCCATGAAAATTACCTTTGAAACATGCACTTTTCAGATGTCATCCTAGAAGAGATAATAAGAGCAGACAGGAAAAGATGAGTATCTTTGTTGGAAGGAGCAACACATTTAATCAGATTTTGCAATAATTCTTTGAAAGAGCTACATTAGTGAAATAGCCTCAAACCGCCTGATAGAGAGAACATGTAATTAGGAGCTAGAATTCCTTAAGTGCTAAAAGATGTTGTTGGCTTGTTGGACAACCAAGCATTTTTACATCTGGTATCTTGCAAACTGACTTCCTTTAGTTTCTGTAGTCATTGGGAGGCAAATGTGGACTTTGATTGCCAGTGTGACTGCTCAATCTCCCAACTTCTGTGGAATTGCTATGATCTGCTCCCTGTACAGTACAGTATTTGAAAAAGTGCCTTAAAGCTGCAGTAGGCTACAAATTCCCTGCCTACCCTCCAGACTCACCAATCCGTAAGCATTGCAACAACCGAACAGTTTGCAAACAGACAGACTACATCTGATTTTACATGGATCTCATTTAACTGTTACCTCCTAAGTACATACTTACATCAAGGTCATCCATGGCAGGAGGTGCTCCTTTCTTTGTGACACTCTGCATGAGCTGAGTGGGAATGAAGAGAGCAGATGTGAGCGCTACCACTTAGAACAGAGATGGAGGACCTGTGTTCTTCCTGATATTTTGGAACCCCAGCTCCCATCATCCCTAGCCAGCTGTAAAGTGCGATGGGATTAGTTGTTAATTGCTATCTGGAGGGGTGAAGTATCTTCTTTTAATGCTGGGAAATGTTAAGTGGTTTGTTTACTCCTAGTTGTTCCTTGTACAAGGAGATGGATGCCTTCAGGGAAAAATTCAAGCCTTGGAAAACTTAATATTGTGGACTACCACTCCCAGGATCCCAGTGGCTGTTCTGGCTGGCTAGGGGATTCTGGGAATGGTAGTCCAAAAACTAGCTTGTCTGACATCTGGTTTAACTGTTTTGGTTTACTTTTTAATACCAGTTACTTGCAGTCTTCTAGGATGCTTCCAAACAAGGCATTCATACTGCAATCAGTCCACCTTAAACATTGAATGTTAGGCAGGTTGAGGTGACATTACTTGTTGCAGCCCTCTTTGCTTCCCCTCTGCTGCTCCTGTCTTTTATTTACAAGAAAATAATCCATTAAGGCGGGGGGGAAAGACAGACTAGGTAGGCAGTGCTTTTTGACTGTTATCTATAGGAACCAATCTGGAAGTACCCTAAATTTAACTTGACTGTTAGAGATTAATGACAGGTTAAATATACACTTTGACACAATATATGTTCTGAACAGGAAAAGCTGTAGAAATACAAATCTTGTAAAGACACCATTTTTGCATTACATGTCCTAGGACCCCTTTGCCAGCACAGTCTGGCTATGCTAGCCAGGGGGGTTCTGCAACCTCTGGTCCAAAAAAGCAACTTTGCCAAGCTGAAAATAAAAGGCATATAAATACTAATTTGGCCATGCTGGCTGGAGGACTTTGTAATCCAAAGAAGCGATTTAGGCCATGTTTCATGCCAGCAGAATTTTGCCTGTTGGCGAGAGGTGGTTTTCCGTACTGCAACTGCTATTTAGCGACTGCCATCCGTCCATATTAACTGGGTTTTGCAATCCACAAGCCTTTCTGGCTCAAGATTCCTACTATCACCATTGGTCAAGGAAGCCAGATCAGGTAATCATAGGACAGATCAGGCCACGGATGTCTCCATCAGATGTCAGCATGGCTGATTTGGGATAAAGAAGAACTCAAGATTCTGCCTTGATCTCCATAACTGGACTCACCTCTGCATACTGTTCAACCATGGCTGCTTCCACCTCCTCATCTCCTTGCCAGTCCCGCCAATTATCAAAGTCCACAGAAAGCCATGATGGCTGCAAATAAGATGAATAATTACAACACTGTATATAAATTGATATAAATGTGATATCTATGTTTTGTGCTACTAAGAGGACAGCCTAGCCATGTCCCTTTGTACCATTTTAAGTTTCCAAATACTCTTCAAGAGTAGCACGAAAAATGTAATTCCAGTAGTCTAATGTAATGTAGTCAAGATAAGGATAATTATGGCCAAATAAGACTAACTCTGGCCTCTTCACAGCTTAAGGATATTGGAAATTATGACCCTTGTCTTGGTATAAATTTCGACCAGCAGTGTGACTTTGCGTCTGGGCTGAGGGACGTTTGAATTTGGCATGTCCTTGATTTATTTTATTTTTATTTTTTCTGACTCTTCTCTTGTCCCAACCCTTTTCCAGCTCTGCTGTCAGCAAATTTTAGTCAGCTGAACAGTTCTGCTGACAGATCTCTGAAATCATCCAGCATAAAAGGATGCTGCCATCAAAAGGGTGTGCCGCTAACCTTAAATCCCTGTCACAAGTAAAGAGAATGGCTTCTATCCGAATCAGTTTTGTCTGTTCCTCCACTAGTTATTCCCCACCCTGTGATGATACGGAATGGCTATGAACAACTTCCATGAATGCTTTCTTGGTAAGTAGCAAACTGACCCTTACTAATGCCTGTTTTTCATTTCAGACAAATATTGGTCTAAGCAGAGCAGATACCTTCAGGTGGCACTTCCTTTCCAGAAGTGCCACTTAGTTCTGTAAGAGAAAGGGCGCAAGCAGTAAGGTCTACCTTGATGTCCTCCTTGGTCAGCCGTGGCCAGGCCACTTTGTCCTTCCATTTGCGCACAAAAAGAGTGATGGACCGGCCTGAGTGCTTGTTCTGTGAGTCCTGGAAGGGGTTGTATTGTTATAGAAGTAAGTCCTGGCAAATTATGAGGCATAATCAGAATTATAAGTCAAAGTGTTTTGAGGCAGTAAGAGTGACTGTGGCATAATGATTGGAGAGGGACTTGGAAGACCAACGTTCAAGTCCTAACAGAGCCATGAAACTAACCCACTGTGCACTCAGTCTGGCCTGCCTCACAGCTAGTTGTGAGGAGAAGTCAGAAAGCCAGGTTGGCTCCTTTGATCACAGGGGGTAAAAGTAAGTCGTAAACAAGTACTATTATAGCTTGTTGCGGTGAGTTTTTCCGGCTGTTTGGCCGTGTTCTGGAAGTTTTTCTTCCTGACGTTTCACCGGATTCTGTGGCTGGTATCTTCAGAGGGCAAGGAGCTCGAGGACCTAGGAGTTCCCTCTGTGCTCTGGAGTAAAACTGCTCCCTTACCTGCTGGGCTCGCAAGCCAGCCCAGCCGGAGAGTGTGAGTGGGCCCTGCAGGAGACCCTGTCACTTCTGCCACTGCCACCACCAAAGAGTGCTGATGTCAGCCCTCCCCTCTCAGCCTCCTGCCAGGGGAATCCCTTATGGGACAGACAGACTCCTCTTGTAAGGGTATTCCCGGGGCCATTTTAAACAGCGGCGGCAGAGGAGGAGAGTGTTAGAGGAGTCGCCTCCTAGCTCAGTCCTTTGCCTGCCTTGGCAAGGCTCCATAGCGACGGAGGTGGGCGCAGTGCCGGGAGCAGGTGAATGAGCTGAGCTAGGAGGCAAGCCCTTCCTCGGACACTCTTCCCTGCCACCACTGCTGCTTCCCAGCTGGGAGGCAGTGGGGAATCCCTCGGCAAGGGGGCTGAGAGGGGAGTGCTGACGTCAGCACTACCCTCTCAGCCCCCAGCTGGGGATTCCCTTATTTCATTTCATTTCCTTTTGTAAGTAACAACATTCTTTTGAAAAATTTCATTACTTCCGATACAAACGAAATGCAGGGGGGATGAAATGGAACAAAACAAAACTCAATTTTTCCGTTTTGTACCCACCCCTATTCAGACGTTTTCAGTAAAGATAGTGATTATTCTCCACTTTCCCCATTATGATAGCTCATAGCTCGTCCGTTCTTTGTTGAGTTGCTCACCTTTGAATTCACACGGTCATAGAAGGTGATCTCATTGTACATCTCTATACCATCAGCATTCTTACAACTGGAGAAAGATGAAGAGTAAATGCTTTTTTGTTGTTGAATGAAATTATCACATCACAGATATCAACTGAATAAATAACCTGGTGGTTACAGCATGACATTGCTTATGTGTCAAGGAATATACTATATGCCATCATGCCTTTCCCCTCATTTGTCAGTAACAACTGCAGTTCTATAAGAACTTGGTTTACAGTAATCCATTTATCACATTTCTGTACTCAGTATAGAACTGGACAGCCTGACCATTGTGTGTTTTACTTTGAGATCTGGGTCACAATATTTTCTGTTATTTGCTCTCCACTATGTAAGCTTAGAACTGCTGGTTCACAATCATCCATGGCAACTCCACACTGACATATAATAAAAGATAATATCTCTCTCAGGATGGATCTATGTTTGTCATAGCTCCAAGACTGTGAAGTCTGCATTCCATTGCACAGTGGTGGCAAACCTTTGGCACTCCAGATGTTTTGGACCACAACTCCCACAGTCCTTTTTCATTGGCAATACAGGGGGCCTTTTCACACGACCCCTAAGATCCGCTGGCCACTTAAATTCGGACCAAAGATCTTGGGGGTTTGTCGCTGTTCCTGCGTTCCCACCGCCTCCGCACTCCTGGCTGCTGGCTGCGTGAGGGGAGGGAGAAAAAACAGGAAGAAAAGAGACGTGGCTCACCTCCGTTCTGCCTCTCGCTCTTGCCGTGGCAACATTCCAGTCTCTTAAGTAGCTCTTAAAGGGGTGGGAGCCAAAAAACAACAAACAGAAGTAGAGATGGGCACGACCAGGAAAAATGACGTTTCGAGTTGTCGTGTGTCGGAGCCGGCCCGTTTTGGCTCATTTCCGTTTGTCGCAAAAATTTTCAAAAATTTGTAGTTTCGTTTGTCGTCTGTCATTAGTACTGGTTTAGGGGGGGTAGGGTAGCGGCCTCCTGGAGGCACCTCTCTGGGGTGGGTGCCTCCTCTGGCCAGCTACGAAGGAAAGGTATTTAGCAGGCTCCTGGAGGCACCTCTCTGGGGTGGATGCCTCCTCTGGCCCGCTACAAAGGGAAAAGGAAGGGTACATGACCGTGTAGCCATTGGGTACCAAGTGGCACTGGCACAGGCACCTCTCTTTTGGGTGCCTCTAGCTCACTAAGAAGGACAGCATACTGGCGTACAGGTTTGGAGTTTTTTGGAACTTTGGACTGTGAGCAAGGTGAGAGAAGAATGCCTCTGCTGGGCGCCCTCTGACTCACTAAGAAGGACAGTGTACTTGCGTGTAGTGCAATGCGAGTACAGATCTGGCTTAGGGTTGGGGTTAGGGCAAGGGCTAGGCTTAGGGTTATTGCGGGTAAGGTTCGGGTGAGTTAGTGGGCTGCACCTCTGGGTGCCTCTGACCCACTAAGAAGGACAGTGTACTGGCGTATGGGTTAGGGTTAGGGCTAGGGTTATAGTGGGCTTTTTATGCCCGACTGGCACATCCCAGAAGTCTCAGACAAAACCTGGCCAAGTGGCCATGCGATTGGTGGAATGGCTCCAAAAATGTGCATGGTCCCATCCCATGGCCAGCCCATCATTGCACAGGTGTAAAAAAATAAAAATAAAAATAAAATAAAATAAAATCACTGGGATTGGAGACAGACGTTTATTGCAAGAAAAACCCGCTGCTGCTACTGTAAAAATTCAGGCAGTTAAAATACCTAATTTTCACATGTTTCTGTGTGGTGCTTTGGTGGGTTTTTGGACCACGATTTTAAAAAAAAAATTGCTGTCACCATTTTGGATCCCCCCCGCACCGCATGGCATGGCGAGACGACGAGGATGCCCCCCACCAGAGCAGCCCAGGACAGGAGAGGGGGGGAGGCCGGGGACCATGAACGACAACGACAAATCAGACCCAATTTTTCTTTTATCGGTTCGAGTTCGAGTTCTGATGGCTTAATTGTCGTTACCGTTTCCGTTGCGTAACGGAAATGAGGAACGGAAACGGAAACGAGAATTTCGCCAAGTCGTGCCCATGTCTAAACAGAAGCGAGGAGAGCCCCGCACTCACTATCGTTACACCGCATCAAAGAATTTTCACCTCCAGAGAGCAGGTACTTGAAAGGTGCGCTGGGACGTGCTAAAGTGGGTGTGGTTGCACTTAATTTCCTGTAAACTCCGGAGCTGGTGGGGAAACATTTTTAAGCTCCGGAGCTGGGAGCCATTTGCCCGGGAGTTTAGGGGTCATGTATAAACGCCCATGCTTGGAATTCTGGGAGTTGTGGTCCAAAACATCTGGAGTGCCAAACGTTCGCCACCACTGCCATAGCACATTTGATGGATTCCTCTTGTGCTTCTGAGATAAATGGGAATTAATCATGAAAACAAAGGAGACCTGGAGTCTTCAGAGGATTTCTAAGTTCTATGTGCTGTTTCCCTCTCCAAGGCCTCTTAACTCTTCAACAGAGAGAGAGCTAGGGAGAGAAAAGGTCCTTCTGCCAGGCAGCAAGGAAAGAAAAGTAGAGAATAAGCATTGAGTTGAAAAAAGAAGAGGACTGGAAGAGGGGTGGGAAGAGGGGGGAAAGAGCAAAGAAAGAAAAAAATTAGAATATGGGGTGTGAAGGATGGATTTCTAGTACAGTACTTTCAAGGCTAGGCATTTCTGCTAGTCAATAAAAAGTAAATACTATGGTGTTCATGAGTTTCGGTAGACAAAAACAGAGGAACAGTTGTGGACATTTATGAGAATCTTAGCTGGGTAATTTATCTATGGTTTTTCCCTTTGGTGTGCTTTTCTGAGTTAGCAAAAGGGTGGTTTACCTGTTGGACTGAGGATGTTCATACTGTGTGTATGCTAGATCAAATGATTGGAAAAATCTCTCTGCCGGCAATCATTTCTGATTGTAGCCAGATAGAAGAATTCTCTTGACAGACACTTACCTGAACACCACCTTGTAATCATCAAGATCCACTTTCACATCTGTGCTGTCTTCCACACAAAACTCCATGAATACATACCGTGGACGGTCATACCACAGAGTTTTGGCGTGCTGTCTTAGGAAACACAGAAAGAGTACATGTTGGACCAATCACAGTGATATAGGTACAAGTACCACTACCCAGGAAAAGATGGTGTCTGAAAATATTGCATGTTTCAGTGTGAGCCTATCAGTGTTACAGATTGTAAACAGAGCTGAAACTGCTCTAATTTTCATAGCTTCCACAAAAGCTGTGTTAGGTGTGGGCTTTTCCATACTGCCATTGAAGGTTTATGTATAGTGGAGGGTACTGTAATCAACGTTTAGCACCCTTGAGTGCCGTGTCTTGCAGTTTTTAGTGTGCACTGTTCAAAATTGTTGAACTGGAATATGTAGTGCAATCTGGTTTGTATGGATGAGCACTATCTCCTTGCTTGGGTGTGCGCGTGCACATATATAGCTACACATGCAACATAGTTTTGCCTGAAGTCTGCCATCGATGACCCAAAGTTTAGACTTCTCTAAGATCAGCGATGGTACTTCCAGCTGAAGATTTTCTTGTGCAGCTGCCCTGCCTCCTGGTTCAAACATAGAAATTAAGGGGAGCCCAGGCATGGTTGTCTTCTTATAGGCCTCCCATGGGTCTCATTGCTTCTGCTCTTTCCAAAGACAATAAGAAATTATGGGGCAGTCTTTATTTATTTGAGCCAGGAACCCCCCCCCCCTTTATCCAGCGCCTCAAGGGGGAAGCAAGGGCTGTGGTTTTTTTCCTGAAAAGGGAATGCTCAAGTCAATTTTCATGAGGAAGTCACTGTTGCTGGAACTCAGACTAACCCTCTATTCCCCGATGTATTTATTGGAGCTATTTTTGGCTACCCACTCGCCAATCAGCATATTGTATTTAGAACCATGCAACGTTGTTTTCGGCCCCAGCAATGAAAGCTGGTTGAAGGGGGGTCTGGTCGCGTCCTGGGCACACATTATTGTGCCTTCTCTCTTCACGTAGGGAAAAGGAAGGGCTGGGAACGGGACCTTTCTGCAACTATCTCCTCGGGGATCAAATGGTGGTGGTACCACCCCTGTAGAAGACTCTTAGCCCACCGCCCAGACTCACCTTGCCATGGCTACTGCAGCTATGTGCGTCTCGGTCCCCTCGTCGCCTCCGTCCAGGCAAGTGCGGGTGGGGTGGGGGCTTAATTATTTGAAGACCCCTCTGGCCAGGCGGAGCCAAACTTGCACCCTCCCTCTCGCCCAGCTGCCGCTGCCCGTCACCTCCCTTGCTCCCGAGGAGACTGGCCTCCAGAATCTTCCCGACGTATCCCAAGAGGGACCGCTGTAGAAGGCATTGGGTTTTAGGGGAGGGGATGCACGCTTGAAGTGCTGCCTCGCCGGATGAAAAGAAAGTTGCATGGAACCAATTTAGCGTGAACCAATTTGCAGATGGCTCGAAGCGATCACCTTGCTTGCAGCCCTAGAAAAGTCAAGGGCTGGCACGTTTGTGACGGCAAAGGCGGGACATTTATTGGGAAATCTAATGCACGAAACCTTGTACCCTTGCAAGGGTGTAATGGCTCCCGAGCGCCGTCATTTCTGTCTGAGGAATGGATAAGGCGAATATTTGATTTCGTTATGGAGACAATCCACGTTAAGCGCTTGCAGGCTGATAAACAGGCAAAGACCTTTGCTTCAGGCAAGCTTTCCCTGAATGATGGACTACCATGTGTATTTTATATGAATCTATAAGTTCACATAGACTTTGTGTTTATAACTACTTATAACCTTGTAGCTTTAATGTAATGTTGTCTATTAATGCTGCAAGATGTCCCTCAATTCCTTGCTCTCAAATACTTGAACATGTCTTAATTGGCTTGGACTGTATATTATCCCTCATTACTGTGGGTCCTTTTCCAAGGAGAAAAGCGGGGTTAAAATACTCTAAAATAAAAAAATAAAATAAATAAGCATGCTTGGCGTTGCTCAGCAAATCGGATTCCGATCTGGGCGGGTGCGATCAACTTTCCCACCGACACCTCTTAACTTTTCACTGGAAGCTTTTCGCATTTCCCCTCCCTCCCTCCGTGAAGTGTTATCCAAAACCCTGGTGGGCAAACAGAATCCTGGCCCTTTTAGCAACTCTTTTTTATTTGCGTGTTCCTTAGCTTTTTTTTTTAAATGAAAAGTTCGTTTCCGCACTGTTAGGGGGCAAAAGACAAGCCCGCTGAGAGTTATGCGCGCGGCTGAGCGCCGTCGCCCTTCGTATTGGCTCCCACTCTTCTTCGCACGGGAGATTAGAAAGGGAGCTAACGGGAGGGGGAGGGGCTGGCGACGTCCGCCATGGCTCTTGTGGGCAACGGGTAGCTTTCGTAGCCGAGCCTCAGCACCGGAGGTGACGTCACGGAGGGGCTGGCGACGGCCGCCATAGCTCTTGTGGGCAACGGGTAGCTTTCGTAGCCGGGCCTCAGCACCGGAGGTGACGTCACGGAGGGGCTGGCGACGGCCGCCATAGCTCTTGTGGGCAACGGGTAGCTTTCGTAGCCGACCCTCAGCACCGGAGGTGACGTCACGGATTCGCCGGCGAGGCCCTCTGGATAGGAGCTTCCGGTGGGTGATTCCCTTCTCTCCCCGCCGCCCGCCCGCCCTCGGTGGTGAGAGGATGGAGGCGGCCGCCGCCGCCGCCGGAGGTCCCGGGGAGCGCTGGGCGCCGGTGGGAGCGGTGGCCGAGGCCGAAGCCGGCGAGGAGGATGTCGGGGAAGAAGAAGAAGAAGAGGCCGAGCCGGGCTCCCCTCGGTCGCTGCGGGCGGAACGGCGCCGCCTCCACTCGGCGCTCTTGGCGCTGGCCTCGCATTTCGCCCAAGTCCAGTTCCGCCTCCGGCAAGTGGCGCGCGCAGGGCCGGCGCAGCAGCAGCGCCTCCTCCGCGAGCTCGAGGAGTTCGCCTTCCGCGGCTGCCCGGGCTCGGGCTTGGCGGCGAAGGCGGCGGCGAAGGCGGCGGGCGGAGAAGGCGCGGAGGGGGAGGCCAAGGTGAGAGATACCTCCGCCTCCCCCTCTCCCTTTTCCAGGGGGGATTAGCGCCTTTCCAGTGATGTTGATCTGTTGAGATCTATCTATCTATCTATCTATCTATCTATCTATCTATCTATCTATCTATCTCTTCCTTCCATCCCTCCATCCTTCCTTCCTATCTATCATTATCCCTTCCTTTCTATCTATCTATCTATCTATCTATCTATCTATCTATCTATCTATCTATCTATCTATCTATCTATCTATCTATCTATCTATCTCTTCCTTCCATCCCTCCATCCTTCCTTCCTATCTATCATTATCCCTTCCTTTCTATCTATCTATCTATCTATCTATCTATCTATCTATCTATCTATCTATCTATCTATCTATCTATCTATCTATCTATCTATCTATCTATCTTTATAGTTATATACCGCCAGACTCAGGGCGGTTAACAAGGAATAGCACACAACAAAGTACAGTGGACCCTTGTATAACAAACAGCTTGTATAACATAAAATTTGTACAACATAAAAAATCTGGAGATAAGGGAAATTTGCTTAACATAATCGCCTATGGGAAAAATCCATACAACATAAAAATGGGATTACTCCGTTTCAATGCATTCCTATGGGAATTTGTAGAAAGGAAATTTTGCTTAACATAATTTAATTTGGAACGAATTAATTCCTTTATACAAGGTACCACTGTACAGTGAACCCTTGTATAACAAACAGTTTGTATAACATAAAATCTGCACAACATAAAAAATTCCGGAGATAGGGGAACTTTGCTTAACAGAATTGCCTACGGGGCGAATCCATACAACATAAAAATGGTCGCAATTAGGGATTACTCCATTTTCTGGGCAAGGAGTTGCGCATTTGGAAGTGAGGAGTACTGTATTTGTAAAGGCGGTCGCCGTTGGACTTGTGCTTGCCAGGTAGATCATCAGCATCGTTTTAGAACTGCTGAACTGAAAGGGACCGTTGAGTCCGATTCTCATCAAGGTGGGGAACCGAACTCCCAACCTCTGGCTCCACCGCCAGGCACCTAAACCACCAAAAGCAGGAGAGCACCAGGGGTGGCAGTTGAAGGAGCATCGTTGAGTTAGATAGATCCCACCTTTTGAGGAGAGAGGAGTTTCCCAATCTGAGGAGAGCCACATGAGGATATTTATCCTTGACAGAAGCACCAACAAAGTGTATTGACAGATACGCATACACTACTAAGAAGAATATAAATAGGTTATAAAAGTATTATGCATAAAATGTATGAGGTTTTTTTTTTAAAACTAGATGACATTTGCCCAATACTGGGCCACATCAATAGCACTCCCTCTTGCCAACATAAGATCTTCCTCCATGGTTATTGAAGGGCATCATATGCATTGTAATGTGAGATTGTTCTTCACTTTCGCATAAAGTATCTTCTGTTTTTCTCAGATTATCCTTTGATCTTCCAACCCTGGTGCACTGTCTGTTTAATATTTTCCATATGGTCCAAGGTTGTTTCTTGGCTAGGCAATGGAGAGTCATGTGGTTCTGTCCAGTTGCCTAGTAGCTCTTTGTTTGCCTTCCATAGCGCTAGAGTGGGCAGTGGGGGGCTGGTTTTAAACACCGTGTGACTGATCACATTGTTACCTTAGGGCCACATTCACCTGCTTTCCGTGTTTTGATCTATATTAAATAGGGCTAGCGTATTCTCCTACAAAGTAACATAGGAATCATGCAGACGTTTTTAATGTGTGAGGTTAAGTTTACCCATTATCTCTCTCAGAATGTTGTTCCTACCAAAACTTTGATATTAAAACAACGAATCAGGTTGCTTGTCTTCTGTTTCTTGTTCTTTCCTATCCTCAGTGTTTCTGTAGATTGGAATCTATAATTTCCCAATTTGGTTAGCTGACATATTGACATGTAATGGTTGTTTGGTTGTATAGTTAATAAGGCAGTGACGTAGTCTCCATGCTTTTTGGCTTCTGTGGCTTGTGTCTGTTTTGCAACTACACTGGTTTAAAAGTGGGAAATATGGGTTTGAGGCACATTGGTTTACACAGACAAAATATCTTTGAAACTGCTGAGGGTGAAACAAATCCTCTTGATAGTCTTGGTAAAACTTTTTCTTTCTTTCTTTCTTTCTTTCTTTCTTTCTTTCTTTCTTTCTTTCTTTCTTTCTTTCTTTCTTTCTTTCTTTCTTTCTTTCTTTCTTTCTGACAGTTAAGGATGAGCAAAGCCTTTTTAGCAGCTTAGAAACTGCTTGCAAAAACAGCAAGACTCTTTAGAAACAGCTTGATGCTACTGCCAATCAGGCTAATATACTGTCTAAAAGCCAGTGTGGTATAGCAGATGGACTGATGGATTGGGAATCAGGAGGCCTGAGCTGAAATTCCTGCTTGGTTATAGAAACTTACTGGAACATGGTAGAGCCACTCCTTAACTAACCTTACATATATTGAACATTCTATCAGAGCCCCTATTAACTGGATGCAATTTGATGGCACAAAACACACAATCCTATGTATCCTCTTATTCATTTCTGAATCAAAAGGGCCTGTATTCTTGTTACCAGTACTAACAGCCCTCCAAGTATAAAAGGGGACAGGGGAGTTGATAGATCTGATTTGACAGTTGTGTGTAAAATGTACTTGACACCAAAACACTTGTTATTCAAAGATCTGAGTAAACTGTCTCTTTATGAAATGTCCTGATCCCTTTCTGTCCGACAGTACAAATCTGTGCATGTCAATTCAGAAACTGATTTCAGCGGGACTAAATGCATGTTTAAGCAGGGTTTTTAAAGTGTATACCATTAATTTTGTGTGCTTGAAGGATATCTCAAAATTATATCCAGTTGCCAAAACAAAATGAACTGAAATATTGATTAGAATCTTCTTACCTAGTTATGCTAATGTATCACAAACAGTGTTAACTTTTGCAGCTATTTCCCCCCCAAGTCAGCAAATAACTGTAGATATTCTCAGTTGCAGAGTGAGTCGTATGACTCATTGTACACCTGATTATGTCTGTGGTGACTTCTTAACCTGAGGCATTGCCTTCAAATATTATGCCATTTTTGTACCCATGTGAGAGAATTTTCATATTGTATTGTAATAGCATATTTAATGTAATTTAAATGTTGGATTAAATATTTGTACTAATTGAATTGCTTACACTACTGAAACTGGGAAGATGCAATACCACTTCCTCATGAGCAGCTGAAATCAAGTTTTCAGGGGTTGCAGAGAGACTACATTACAATGGAGAAGGGAGGGGAGAAAGTTGTGTGTTGTACACATTCAGTAATTTTAGTAGGTACAAACAACTTATTGAATAAGTAAATATTTCTTCAACTGTTGTAGTTATCTGAAAAATAATAATAATGTGCCTTCAAGTCAATTATGACATAGCAATCCTCTTGGGGGCGTTCTAGGTAGAAAGTACTCGAGTACTTTACCAATCCTTTCTTCTGGGATCTCTTTGGGGTGGCAAAGTTTACCTGTAGCCTCACAGACTGGCTGTACTGGCAGGAGACACAGTGGGGAACTGAACTCCCAAACTCTGCCTCAACAACCAGTTTCTTACACCTCCTGTTTTAATGTTAGTATAACTTTCAGCGAGAAATTGGTCCAAACTTAAGAAACTAGTACAGTACAGTATAAACATTTCTTATTGCACATCTAGTAATTTGATTGATACACAATAGGAAATCCCTATGCTGACTTCTTAACCTGCAGAAATCTGCTGCTGAAAATTACATAGGCCTAACAGGTAAGATCTTGGTCAAGGTTTTTCTAGAAATAGGAAATCTTTGTGGCATAGGGTAGCTGCACTAAAAAAAAAAAGAATTCTGAAAAAAATTCTGTTCTGCATTATATCATCCAGAAAATGTGTTCTGACACTTTCAGCAGACTTGGTTCAAGAAATCATTGGATATTATAATGATATACTGATTATGCAGTGTTTACTAAGTATACATGTATGTACGTTTGCACACCTGAGTAATGCCTGCATTTCTGATACACACACACACACACACACACACACACACACACACACACCTGCGTACACTCTTATCTCAGATTATAGAATTTGCCATACAAAATAGGTTTGGCTATCTGAACTGAACAGGATATGATCTGGCTGTTCCTGGGCCATAGCTTAAAGTCAGGAGAGGATAAATCCTGGCTCTGTGGATGATGTTGGACAGCAATTGTTTAGAGCTGGTGAGCTGCCTTTCAGCATTTGAGAGGGTGCCCTCTGCCCCCCTTTGCTCTAAAATAGTCTTCCAACATTGTCCTGTTCAGGTGCTTTCAACTCCAACTTACATCATGCCTGGACATTAGTTGTGTTGCCGAGAGCTGGAGTTTTAGTCCAAAGATTGGAAGGAGTTGAGGTTGGGGAAAGCTGCTCTACAGGCATGTTGCATTTTATTTGCTGGGTGTGGGCAGGTGTCTTTGGAGCCTCACTTTCCTTTTCAAATACGATAAACTGAATGTTTTTTTCCTTGTTTCAGAGTGAGCGTGAAAAACAAGAACAGCTGGAGGCACGGAAGGAGAAGCAGCGAGAGCTCATCCTACAGCTCAAGGCACAGTTAGATGACTTGGAAACATTTGCCTACCAGGAAGGCAGCTACGATGCATTACCCCAGTCTGTGGTTATGGAGAGACAGCAGGTGAGGCCTGCTGGTGCTCAGACTGATTCACATTGTGACATAGATGTTTTATTTGAGCCAGTTGACATAAGCCCTTTGGAAAGAGAATTCCTCGATCTGCTCAGCAAAGCAGACACCAACATGTTTCCTCTGTGGCTTTGCAGGTGCTGATTGAAGAGCTGATCAAGAAGCTGAATATGAATTTGAGTGAGGACATTGCTTCAATGTCACCAGAGGAATTGCGACATCAAGTGGATGCTGCTGTGGCACAGATTGTCAACCCAGTACGTGTGAAGGAACAGCTGGTGGAACAACTGAAAACCCAGATCCGAGATCTTGAGATGTTTATCAGTTTTATACAAGGTAAGTAAGGACATTTATCTAACATATTGAAGGCTCTTATTTCATGTAAAAGAGGCCAGGACCTGGGAGATCCAGAAGTATGTGGAATACACACAGACAGCCTGAAGACCTTAGAAGTCAGTGGCAAGCTAGTGGTGAACTGTGATGCTGAACTCTCCTAAATGTTACTTTAAATTAACAAAATTTTTGTTGTTAATTCTTGCCTGCTAGCATTGACATTACAGTAAAAGAAACAAAGGAATATGAGTACAATAATACCTTGGTTTACGAGCATAATTCATTCCAGAAACATGCTTGTAAACCAAAAAAACTCTTATATCAAAGCAAATTTCCCCATAAGAAATAATGGAAACTCAGATGATTTGTTCTGGGGTCCCATAGATCACATACCGTACACAAACAATGCCAAAACTCACAAAAGAAATTGTCTAGAAGTTCATGTCCACACCATGGCTTAGGTACCTGGCTGCGGAATCAGCTCTGCTTGGTACTAACTACTGGATTTTACTCTGTATTTTTAATGGGACAATAAAAATGTGCACCATGTAGCCCTATACACACTTCACTAGCCGCCCCATGATTAGAAATGATTTAAAAATAAGATTGTTGAAAACAAATTAAATACAAAGAAAAAGAAAACCCTAACCTCCACTTCCCTTTGAAAATGTTTGTGGCTGATGCAAGGGAGACCTCTATTCCTCTCTCCTCCCTGTGCTTTGGAGGCTGCCTGAGATAGAATGTTCCAGACAATCACCCACATTCCAGCAAGGGAGGGAAATAGAGCCACCTTTGGCTCACTTGTGATCATGTGACTTGCTCCAGTGCTTGTATATCAAGATATTGGCTGTTGCTCAAGACAAAATTTAGAAGAAATATTTGCTTGTCATGCAAAACTCTCTTAAACCGAGTTACTCTTAAACCAAGGTTTTACTGTATTGCTTACTAAGCTGTATTTAGCTCCCAAGAGATAGCTTTGACAGTCTGTTAGATGGGAAACAACCATTCTTGTGGCACCTTCGAAATTAGCATTTATATGCACTGTTCTTTCATGGACTGGAATCCCTTTGATTAGACTCATTAATTTTTTGCATAAATTGTCAAATTATTAGGTCCTATGGTCATTGGTCTGAAAAAAGATTGGGACAGAGCTAACATCTGGCCTAAATAGTTTACAGACTTTCACACACCCTAGGCCATTGTACATCTAACAAGCCTATTCAGGCCATTGTCCACCTAATGAGCCTATTAAAACCAAGGTGATATGAAATCAAGGTGAACTATAAGTTGGAGGCCTCCCCACTAACTTTACTCAGACTGACGAAGCTGCTTGGATGAGTAGTGAAACGTTTCAATCTCACAAGAAAAGAAGTCCTGTTGCCATGGCTCACCTTCCAGATAACCTCATCTAGATGACAGAATCTTCATAGACATCTGACATCATAAAAAGTGCTGGGAAAACTTTACAGGCTGCTAGTGCACTGTTACGGAAATTAAAACAGTATTCTGATTGTTAAATGAAGCCATTCAAAGAGGAAACTCTGTGCTGTAGTAAAAATATTAAGCTAATGGTGTGTAGCTACTTACTGTGCATTGGACAGGAAATGTTGGTAAATGCCGTGGCTAACTGATAATGGGCTGAGTGCATAACCAGTGGCATGTTTCATGTCGTTTAGCTGTATCCATGGCCATGATTTCCCTTCTGTGCATAGTTAAAAATAACAGGATGCTGGACTTAACCTTTGATATTAAATGTTCCCATATTGTCTTCAAGAATAACATGTCTGGACTACTAGTTTATATGACCTTTACCATAATTGACCTTGCTGCATTCTTTCACCAGATGCTTCTCTTTCAGGATAGCAAAAGCCATTTCCTGGTAGGAAACATATGAAGAATCTCTTCATTTGGCTTCACTAGACTTAGGGGTCTTTTGGTGTGAGAGAAAAACAAAGAAGTAAAGCATGCACATGTACGAGTACAAAGCTGTTTGGCCTTATGTGCAAATAGCAAGGATGTGTGTTTTCAGAAGATACAGTGTTTGCTGAGCCCAAGTTTATAACGGTAGGTCAAAATCTTTTTCTTTTGACTTTTAGAAGAAATCAGTAGTCCTGGGAAACAAGACGAAGGGCATTGTGACTGTTCAAGTGGAAAAACGAGAAGTGGCCCCTGCAAACCAAACACCCAACAGCCCCACCGAAGGAACAGAGGTGAGCATCTAGTCAGGGTTCACAGTTTGTCCTTAATCCACAATGGCCTTTGAAAATTGTCTTGTTGTACATCATATGGCCTTTCATCAAAAATTGATGTCTAGAAGGGGTCACAACAATACAGTAATGCTAAAACAAAAATGTAGTGCATCAACACCGCTTAAAGCCTAGGGGGATAAAAAGCTGAATAAATACATTGAGAGTGCTTCAGTATTGATACTTCTGGATTCCTTGATGACATGATCCTATTGATTATAGCAGTGTTTTTCAACCTTTTTTGGGCAAAGGCACACTTGTTTCATGAAAAAAATCACGAGGCACACCACCATTAGCCCCCGCCCCCGCCTCCTCAGCCCAGGCCCGGCGGAGGCCTCCTCCATCCCCTCCTCCTCGCAGCCCTGCCGCGGTGCTCGTGGGGCAGCCGGGCGCCCCTCCTCCCCTTCCCCTCACCTGGTGGTTTGTTCTGGGCTGGGGCTCCCGGGCCAGCTTGTGTTGGCGAGCTCTCGGGTGGCTCAGTCCATTGGTAGCTCCCAGGAAAGGGGTGGTGGTGGTCCAGGGTAAAAAAAGGAGGGGGGGAGAGGGAAGCGAGCGAGTCGCGGCGGCAGGCACAGGGCAAACACTAAGAGAATGAGCGGGGCCAGGTCCGGCCGGGGAGGAAGTGACGCCAGCGCCGCGGGCCTCGGGGGGAGGAGCCAAGCTGGCCCTTGGATGCTATTTATAGCGCCTCCCAGCTGTGGGCTGCCCGCCGGACCTGAGTTGAATTTCTTTAGAATTTTTGAAATTTTCCCACGGCACACCAGGCAACATCTCGCGGCACACTAGTGTGCCACAGAACAGTGGTTGAAAAACGCTGGATTATAGTACCCTCTTGGACTATCCCTCATAATTGGAGTAAGAGGAACTGTGTTCCAGTGGTTCTGTTCCTACCTGTAAGACCAAATTTAGAAAATTGACACAGGGTTGTTGTTTTTTGTTCAACCTCATGAAGATTTAAACGTGGAATGCCACAGGCGTCCATTCTGTCCTCATGCTGTTCACTGCCTATATGGAGCTGCTGGGAGACATCATTCAAAGGTTGGGTGGTGGGTGGGTGCCATCATTATAATGATGACACCCACCTCTGCTTCTTGTCAACAGAGTTGGCTGAGGCTGTGCACAGTCTTGAGTTGCTGTAGGGGGCTGGATGAAGGAAACTTGAGACTGAATCTCAACAAGATGGTGGATCTGAGGCTTGGTGATTCCCGTGTTTGGGACTTAAGTAGACAATCTGTCCTGCACAGGGTTGCAGTCCCTCGAAAGGAGCAGGTAGGTAGCCTGGGGGTAATCCTTGGACCTTTTTTGTCACTGAAGCCTCTAATAAGCGCAATAATCCAGAGTACCTAGGTCTTCATTTGGCCTGTCAGCTGTAACCATTCTTGAACAGCGACTACTGTGCTATAGTTGTTTGTGTACTGGTAACTATCCAGTTAGAGTACTGTAATACACTTGATGTAAGGCTATCCTTAAAGGCAACATATAGAAGCTACAAGTGCAGTATGCCCCAGCTAGACTGCTAGCTGAAACAACTTTAAGAGCACATACAACATCAGCTGTGAAAGAATGGTAGTGGCTGCCAGTATGCTTCCAGCCTGACTTCAAGGTGTTGATGATGATCTATAAAGTCCTAATGGCTTGAGGAAACACCTGTCCCTATAGACTCCTGCCTGGTCAGTAAGATCTCTTGGGGAACCTCGTTTATGTCCCACCATGGAGAACTATCCATTATATGGAGACATGGAGTGGGTTTTCTTCAGTTATGGAGCTTGACTAGTGCTGACACGAACCTCTTTTGAAGCCAAATTTATTCCTCCATGCCTTCAAGAATTAAGAACCATAGTTTTAATGCCTGTCGAGGTTCCTCTATTGTTGCCTTGAATCTACATAGTCTTTAATGTTTTAAATGACCTAAATAAGGTGAAGTGCTCTATGTATGATCTACCAATCTAGTCCGCAGATGGCTTTGCTTAATAAAGCAGGATTCGGAACCATTCCAGTGAGACTTTTCCACTAAAGAGCGTTCTCTTTTCTTTCCATCCAGTGAACAGTGAAGAAGCCCAGAGGATGCGGGAGACAGGGCTGCACCTCATGCGCCGAATGCTTGCTGTGCTACAGATTTTTGCTGTGAGCCAGTTTGGCTGTGCAACAGGACAAATTCCACAGCATTTATGGCAGAAGGACCACTCTGATAGGGACTATTCACCTTTAGTGAACAAGTTAGAGATGGCCGTAGCTCACGTGAGACAGCTGGCCCAGAAATATCAGCTACAAGAGCCAGAACACGTCATCAGCTACTCAGGTGTCCGTGATACCTCCTTGGGAGGACGAGATGAGCTCACATTGGCTGTGCGTAAGGAGCTGACAGTTGCAGTGCGGGACCTTCTGGCCCACGGCCTCTACACCCCTTCGCCCGGGATGAGTTTGGTCCTAGCCCCCATTGCCTGTTTATTGCCCGTGTTGAGTTCCTCCCCGCAGGCCATGCACCCATGGGAGCTCTTTGTGAAGTATTACAATTCCAAAAACGGCCGTGCCTTTGTAGAATCACCAGCTCGTAAGCTCTCTCAGTCCTTTGCCCTCCCGGTCATGGGCGGGGCACCTGCCACTCCAAAGCAGAGCCTGCTCTCGGCAATCCACACAGTCTTATCAGAGCACGACCCGTTCAAGCGTAGCGCAGACTCGGAACTGAAGGCTCTCGTGTGTCTGGCTCTCAACGAGCAGCGACTGGTCTCCTGGCTCAACCTCCTCTGCAAGTCCGGGGCTCTGATCCAAGCCCACTACCAGCCCTGGAGTTACATGGCTCAGACAGGCTTTGAGGGGGCCCTCAATATCCTCAGCCGTCTCAGCAACCTCCGTTTCAACCTACCTGTGGACCTGGCTGTGAGGCAGCTGAAGAACATCAAGGATGCCTTTTGAGTGGGTGGGGTGGGTAGAAGCCAGCCTAGGTACCACTTGCAGTGGTGGGAGAACTTACCGCTTAAGCCAAGAAGTGACTTCCATATGTTCACATGGGGGGATGCTGCTGCTAGCGGTCTTCTGTTGTTGAACCAATGCTGGCTACTCCCTTTGCAAGCCTATCACTGCCCCTACTAATAACAGGGTCTTCATTGAGGTAGCTGCTGTTCTGTTCTAGAGAAGAGGTCCACTAATCGTGTCATATATTTCTTATAATGAGGCCACTAGAGAAACTTGGCAGCAGGGCAGGAGGTTATTTTTCCTACTAGTGGAAACTTCTGGGGGGTTGATAGAGAGCTATCTGCCTCAAAAACCCATGGTCACATCTAGTGTTGGTAGCTCTTTGACAGCCCTGCCTAAGAATTCTGATTTCTCAGAGTTCTTGTGAGGCATGTCTGTGAGAAACATCAAGCCAGATCTGTAGCTTTGTGTTTAAAAGCACTGGCTGAATTTCCAAAATCAGTATGGACCTTTCAGATGTCTACCTTTAAGCTATTGTACTTTTAGGTTGCAGGGAATTTTCCAGTCAAATTGTACAATAGAACAGAATTCTGCATATGCATTTATGGCAGCAAATGGACCTCACATGTGCCCATTACTCATACCTGGCATATTGGCAAGATGGACTCAAATTTAATCAGTCCCCATGGGAAAAAAGAATGTCTTATTAAACCTACAGGAATTAAGATACATTGGCCACAACCCTGTTGCATTTTAGCAGGTATGAAATGGCGAAAATCCAAGAATATTTTACTGTTTTCTGACTGACAACCGCCAGAAAGATAGTTATCATTGCTTATACAATTACTCTTCCATCATTATTGTAATGGCGAACGATTCTGGGCATTGTGGCTTTATAATTTTAGTATGTGTGTGGGCATACACATGTTTTTAGCTGGATCAGGAGGGTTTGTTTTGTGATTTGATAAAATCCAACCATGTTGCTCTGTCAAACTGTGGTGAACAGGGTTGCCAAGTAGATACACTTAATGTCATCTTGCTTGTTTGAATTGCAATTGTAACCCCCTCTTTGAAGGAGCAAGTAATTAGGTGCTGGTACAAAAATGTACCCTTCTCCTTTTGCATTGCCAGCACTAAGCAGCTGTTTTTGGATTTTGAGGTGCATGATCTTGAATCTGTTGATTCTCATACTAGATTTTGGGGTAGCAAGGCTTGGCTAGAATTCCTGAGTTGTTTTGTTTCAGTGGAGCAGGATAGTGGCAAAAGATTCAGTTGAAGATACGGAGATAAGGAGAAACACATCAATTTTGGACCTACTTCCCCTTCGAAGGTGGGGCAGTGCCTTGCTTAAAGAATGGGTACTCCGGGTTTCTGGAGGATTTCTTGTCCCAGGCAGGTGGTACCTGTAATACTATTTGCTCTCTTCTGCTGTTTTCCAGTTTACTCAACACAGAAGGAGGGGATTGTGTAGCTCCTTTGTGTTCTTCATTATCACAAGTCTGTGAGGAGTAGAGATTCCTGCTTACATGCAGACTCTCCATGTGAGCAAGAACTGTAGAAAATTGGGGGTTTTATTTTGGCAGTTTTGGTACTACCAGGAACCTTTCTTTTTTCATACTCAGCAGTCACCATGAGGGGGAAGAAGTGACTGTAAAGGGTATAGGGTGAGGCACTCCCTTCCTTGTTGAGAAAACAAGATATTCTAAACCCTGAATGGGACTGTTGTATTGGTGAGATTTCAGAGAAGGAAGGCATCAATGCCATCTTCAGAACAAAGTTCAGCAACATTTGTGTTCAAAGAACATAGAAAAGTAGCTGAATAGTAAACTGTGCTAAGTGTGCTAAGTAAAGTCTGTGTAATTCTGCTTATTAAGTGGCCTGTGCCCAGTCTCTCTCTCTCTCTGTGTGTAAATTATCCCAATAAAACTCTGTTTTAACATAGATCCACTCCTGCTCCCCTCCCCCCTTATTTTATGTGTTCAATGCACTTTAGAAAATTGTTTCCTGGCCCTTTAGGTATCTTTTTTTAATGTTTGTTATGGATTGATTTCAGTTCAGTGCAACAGGAGGAATGTGTGGTTCAAGAATTGTATCTGTTGCTGGTGGTAATAAATTCAGTCTGGTATCTTGTCTTATTTTTGTTTTCTGTGCCCACAAAATAAGCTTTACTCCTTGTCTGCCTTTGACAGGAACTGGCTTTTATCTCTTGCACAGCGTGTATTTCCAATACCTAAAGAAGCCCCCTAAAGAATACTTTTGTAAAGGTATTCTATACAGAATACAACTTAATCGCTGCTTTTCTTTTGGGATCATACAATAAAATTTCACAAATGCTATGGTAAGCAAGAATGTTATTGTGTGAATGGGTTCTCACTATGCTTTCTATTATGGGATTGTTCCACACAGGTTAGGTGTCTTGCAGCAAGAACTGCTTAACTTATATCACTTGGCCAGTTACCCCTGAAGTGTCAAAGGAAAAGCTGAAATTGGAAGAGCAATATTTTCCACTACCGTCTGCTTCTTTTGTGAAGCTTGCAAGTAGATGAAAACAATATACAGCTGCATTCAAATAGCTGCAATTACCCCCTTCCCTCCCAAAATTGTTAGATGCCAAGGTGAAGAAACAGGCTTCAAACTTATGGTTGGGTTTATGCAAAAGGCTAGCGTGGTGCTAACTCAGACTGATCACTTATTGCCACTAGCAGAGAACTAGGTTTTGCTAGAAGCTGATACTGTACTTTGCAAAAGTAATGTTTTGCAGAAGTGCAAATTAAAAAAAACCAAGGAGACCTAAAAGTAGCCTAGTATTCAATGGTAAGTAGAATGCAAATTGTTGGTGGAGATGAAGGGGGAAAACTGAAGACAGATGGAATGACTATGATCTTCTCCACTTTGGTATTTAGCTGTGATCTCTACTTAAAACATTGACTTTGGTTGGGAGCAGCAACTGTGTTTGCAAGTAGATAGCAGAGGAATGCTTATGGGAAAAAAATCCCCTTTGCTGTTCTATCTGTATGTACATAACATATCTAGCAAGGTCACTAAGCGGACTAAGGCTCCGAAAACTGCTGCAAAGTCTGCAGTTCGAATCCTGGGTGCCAGGCAGCAGAGCGAGCTCCCACTGATAACCCTAGTTCCTGCCAACCTAGCAGTTTGATAGCATGTACAGTAAATGCAAGTAGATAAATAGGTACTGTGGTAAAACAGTGTTTCCTTGCAGCCATGCTGGCCACGTGACCATGGACTTGCACAATACTTGCTCTTCTACTTGAATACAGAGATGAGCACCGCCCCTAGAGTTGGACACGACTAGCACGCATGTCTGGGGGGAAGCTTTACCTTTACCTTTTTTACCTGTTAAGCTTTTAAAACATCTGCATGGTTTCCAAACTCTGTTTTTGAGGATTGTTAATCTTTAAAGTTTTGCTGTTGTTTCAATTGATACACCACTCCACAGTCTTAGAGCACTCTGGGTAGTTGACAACATAATTATGCAAACAACCTGCCTTCCATCAAGCTGGGTACTCATTGTACTGACTTCCGGCTGAAGATTCCAGTGCGAGATTCTGGCTTTGTGATATCTCTGACTTGCTGCAATCCTTCCCACACACAATAATGATGACAACAAGGGAGCATATTATCATAAATTATCAAAAACACCCATCTCATCAAGTCAGAGTTAGCATCAGAAAGTGAGCACATGATGACCCTTGGAAGCCACTGCTATAGTTTTCCCTGTCAGTTCTTTAATGATCCCTTAGTTAACTGGAAGATAGAGCAACCAAGTGAAGCAAGTTGTAAGAATGATGAAATGAGGAAGACGCATGGGCATACAACTGTAGAAACTACAAGGAAAATAAATTAATCCACATTACAATGCAGTGTGATAACAACCAGCATCCCTCACAAATGCAGCACCCAATTTCATCCTAATATAGACTGGTATGGAGCCACGTATTGCACTTTTTAGATGACAGAACAGCCCCATACATACAATATAAGATCTCAAGCTGGGAACCGTTTGAATGTGTTTGCTGCTACTGGTATGTGTGCGGGAAGTTAGCTGTGAAGTTGCCCTTAAATTCTAACTTTCTCAGAACTTTGAAATGTTACTTTTTTGGATTAGAGATCCCAGATCCTAAAGGACAGATGTTTTGGATAACTTGACTTGGAACCAAGGATGCCTCTATTTTTTTGCTGGATACGGACCGAGTTTGGAAACTCTGCCACTCTTATACCACAAAGTCCAGAATCCCCTGCCTACATAAGTTGAGATTTCTCCATTGTGTATTTGGGGTTTGTGAGGGGGGGAAAGCCCTTGAGCCCTTGCTGAAACAAGAGTGGGTAGCCTATGCCAGCACAGAGATTGCCTTCAGGTTCCATCAGTACGCATGCGCAATGGAAGCCGGTCGATTGAAAGGTTGCCGGAAGTCACCTCTCTTTCCTTTTCCGGTCCGGGCGCCCTAGACGTTGCGGCTTCGGTAAGTTTTCAGGGAAAGGGGAGGTGGGTTTAAATCCGTTGCCATCCGCTCGAGGTGCCTGGAAAGCCGGCCTGCGAAGGAGGGCAGAGGGGTCAGTGCGGTTCGGGCCTGCTGGGATCGGGGCGGCGGGGGCGGCGGAGGGCCCTGGGAAGAGGCCGAGGGGGGGGGGGAAGAACTCGTTCCTGGGGGACGGGGCTGCCCCTGCACGAAATGGAGGGCAATGAGGCTTCTTGGAGTGGGGGGGGGGTCTCTCATGGCTGGGAGTGGCGGCGGCGTTTCCCTTCGTCTTTCTCCTTCCTTTTCAACCCGGTGGTGCTGTCCTGGGGGGGGGCGGTTGGGAAAGCTGGGGCAGGGCGGAGGGCCCCTTTCCAATCAAAGTAGTGATCGCTCTCTGTCCACGGCTTAAAACCCATACATTGTCGTGTGGGTCTTTGTTAGCTTACTCGCGTCTTGGGATCGGGGAACGATGGGGTTAAGGCTGTTGTTGCTACAGTTGGGAATCCCCTTCATAGCCCTTATTTATTTATTTATCTCTCACACGCCATGCATGGTTGTTTCTAACATGGCTGTTGCGCTCATCCTTTCTCGAGCTCAAATCCCAGCTCTCCTCCTCACTTGACTCCTTCAAGTTTGGGAGGTAGGTCGGGCTGAGAGAAATCTAGTGGACAGGGGTTGTCTAATTACGGTAGTTTTAGAACCTACTGAAAGTTTCATCCTGGATCTCCACATTTTAGCCCTAAAATGGCCATTTTGCCATGGCCCTTCCAAAGTAGAAAATTTGCTTTTGTGTTCCTTGAGGTCTCATTAGTCACTTCAGTGAGATGGAGGCCTATTCAGATTGTAGAAATGTGCTTATCTCAGGGCTTGGAAGAATATTTGTTAGACTACAACTCCCAAATACTGCTTGGGAGGACTTTTTTTTTAAAAAAAGTAATTTTCTCAAGTACTTTCCATATCCACAACATTATTGGGACTTGTAGTCCTAAAAACATAATTTCTTCAAACACTGGTTATACATACTCCAGGTATGTGTGTTGACTCTGAAGCAGGTGAATGCTAAACTTTTGAGGGCCTGTGATATGCATTTAAATAGTCATAGTTTTAAAAATTTTATCCTTTTCAGAGATGGGCAAGTTTATGAAACCCGGGAAGGTGGTTCTCGTGCTGGCTGGTCGTTATTCTGGCCGCAAAGCCGTTATTGTCAAGGTGAGATGGTAGTGCATCATAGAAAGAATGCTTTTCAGGTGGACGGCATTTCTTGATATGGTAAATTTTATTTATTTGATTTTTATACTGCTCAACTGCCAGCAAGTTAAAGGGAGTCTTCTCTCTTCTCACAGATACAATGCTAATATAGCAGTATTTTACCTTATATCTTTGAATTCAGAGAAAAGAAAAACATCTGGTGAAAAATTCTGCATTTAACATGTTTTTTGCTTCTAAAAAGCTGTTCTGAAGCTTTTCAGAACAGAATAAAAGAGTTACCAACTAATAAAAGAACCAAATTGAAAACAGGTCAGGACAATATATAAATACCAGCAGTTTAAAGCTTTGTGTCAAACTAAGCACTTGGATTTGTCTTTGTAATGAATGCTATTGTTTTTTTGGGGGGGATTTACCTATGTGATGTCTTTTAAGACAAATCCATTAAGATCAGTATGATTTAAATCAGGCATGACTGAATTAACTCCCAATATACTTCAGGGGTCTATTTGATGTACCTGTTAATGGTTTAGCTTCTTGTGGCTTGTCATTCCAGAATATAGCTTAAAAGTAAACAGTTCAAATACTTCACAATAAACAACCCAGGTGTTTTGTTTATAAATTTCAGTGGTTATCATGCCAGTATGAAGCCATATTTTGTGATGATACCATTCCTTTAAAAAAACATTAGGGAAGGATGCTGATAGAAATGGACTCATAACAGGTGGTACTTGGGAATTGCAGATAAGTTAAAAATGGGTGGGGAAAATAGTGGCTATAGTTCTCTTGCCTAGGTTATAGAAGCATAACATTTGGAAATGAATTGTTAAGAAATGTCCATAAACATTATATGCTACGTACTGAGTTTTTCAATTCATAATGCAGTATGTGATATCTAAGGGTACCCTTCACTCGAGGTAATTCACCTTCAAAATTAAGTCTTTACATAAGTAAGTACAATCAGGTTACTCTGGACTTTTGATTTCATTGGTCAACCTATTTGCCAAAAGATTGTTTGCCCTTGAAACTATTGATGTCCCAGTCAGTACTTAATTGTCAAAATGGAAATCCAGGTGCTTTTTTGCTGAAAGTACAATGATCAGAGTAAGTCCTGTTAAATAATGATATCAGAGATCTGCTGCAGTCGTGGCATTTTGATATCAGAGATCTAGTGCAGTGGTGGCAACTCACAGAATTTCAAGCTTGTACTGCCAATGACAAAGGACTGGGGGAGTTGTGGTCCAAAATATCTGGAGGGCTATGGTTCATCATCACTGCTCTAGTCAGTGCTTCATCTTTTGGATACATTTATTTTTACAGAACATTGATGATGGCACTTCAGACCGCCCATACAGCCATGCCCTGGTTGCTGGCATTGATCGCTACCCACGCAAGGTGACGGCCAGTATGGGTAAGAAGAAGATTGCTAAACGGTCCAAGATCAAATCATTCGTGAAGGTGTATAATTACAACCACTTGATGCCAACCAGGTGAGAGAGTTACTTGTTAAGTGTGAGGAGAGTTAATACCTACCTCTATTCCACCAATAGAAATAACCATTTGTTTTCCATACAGTGGTACCTCGGTTTACGAGTACCTTGGATTGCGAGTATTTTGCAAACTGAACAAAATGTTTAGTAAAATTTTGCCTTGGTTTGAGAGCATTGCTCCAGTTTACAAGCAAGAGTCACCTTAGCGTGGGTCCTGTGCTGCCTGGAACAGGCCTCCGGGCTGCGCAGTGGGCCTGTGCCGGGTTTCCCAGGCCTCAGCACAGACCGGAAGTGGCCTCTGGGGCTCTCCGTTGGCCTGGAAATGCTCAGAATGGGTGTCTGGTGGGTCTGCGCTGTGCCCGGTACTGACTGGAAGTGACTTCTGGGCCACGTGGTAGATCCAGCGCTGCCAGTCCGCGGCCTCCACAGGGAGCCCAGGGCAAGCTCCAGAGGCTGCTGCGGCTCCTGGCCAAAGCAAATCTCCCCATAGGAAATCATGGAAACTGGGACCCCAGAATGGTTGGGGTACGTTTCCAAAAATGGGTGGGGAAAACAGTGGCCATGTTCCTCTAGCCTAGTTATAGAAGCATCACATTTGGAAATGAACTGTTAATAGATCAGGTAAGTTTCCATTATTTCCTTATGGGAACATTTGCTTTGATATAAGAGTATCAAATTTGCTTCCAGAATGGATTATGCACATAAACCAAGGTACCACTGTATCTGTTTCTCATGCTTTTATGCCACTGCTGTGGAGACTTGGGGAGGGGGAGGCTGGGCAGCCAGGTGGGAATGCAGCCAGACTGATAACTTGCCTCTACTAATTTTGTCTTGGCCCAGGTATTCTGTTGACATTCCCCTGGACAAAACCATTGTCAACAAGGATGTATTTAGGGACCCTGCATTGAAACGTAAAGCACGGCGAGAGGCCAAAGTGAAATTTGAAGAAAGGTGAGTCTTGAGGAAAATATATATTTTAATTGGTCATGTCCTGTAAGGTTAGATCTTTATTCCAGTAGGCATTCAAGGGAGATGTTAATATGTTGGGCAAATTACGCTGTGAGATAGTGGGAGCCTTAATGGTTGAACTTTCCCACTAGCAATCTGGGCATGGGATCCGGGTGAAAGGAGGTTCTTCCCCCCCCCCCCTTTCAGTTGAATGTGGACTGTCTGTTGGGCTTCCTGGTTACAGTAACCCCCTGCCGATCGTGGGGGTTAGGGACCCACCCCACCCGCAATGCACAAAAATCCACGATATGCGGAAGCGGGGGGGGGGATTGTGCGGCGCGCCAGCGGTGGGAGAGGGATCTTACCTCCCACCACCGCCACCCGCCCGCGTGGCCCTGAGGCTTCTCTGGGGTGCGTGGGAGGGCCGCGTGGAGCGACCGGATCGCCCGCCGCCGCCCGCCCACGCAGCCCTGAGGCTTCTCCGGTGTACGTGGGAGGGTCGTGTGGAGCGACCGGATCACCTGCCGCCGCCCACCCGCGCGGCCCTGAGGCTTCTTGGGGGTGCCTGGGAGGGCCGCGTGGAGCGACCGGATCGCCCGCAGCCTCCCGCCTGCGTAGCCCCGAGGCTTCTCCGGGGTGCATGGGAGGGCTGCACGGAGCGACCAGATCCACCCACCCACCCACGGTGCAGGTACTGTGGTCCCGCAATATAGTGGGACCGCAATACCTGCCCTGCGAAATGGTGGGGGTCACTGTCTTTTATTTTCTCTTTGTTGTTGGCAAAGGTACAATATTTTTGGCTATTTAATATGAGCTGCCTAGTGAAGTGCTTAAATGCAGTTGTAGCTTTACTATTACTAGTACTGGATATTAACTGCCCAATTGGTATGCGGCACACTCTTTTTACCTTTTATATGTGGATGATATGTAACCGAGTTCTGTTAATATGTTGCAGTTGTTATTATCAGAAAGTAATTTGTGACCCACTTACAGTATTAACAGCCAGAATCCTTTTGGTGTTTGCCATGATAATTGACAAGAAACTGGGCTGCATCTTGTTTATGTGTGAACAGGCATATGATGCACCCTGGTTAAATGAAATGCAACCCAGTCTTTTTCCAGTTAGCTGCAATTAGTTACACAACCTGTATGAACACCAATGGGATTCTGATGATCCCTTTCAGCAAATACACTATAAATAATTGTTTCCAAACCTGACGGTGGGAGGGTCACAAGTCACCTTATATGTACCCCTTATTAAATTATTTCAACCTTCATCTTTCAGAGTGGGATAGTAAAGTTACAGTGTTTGTGTATGAATGAGAAGCAGGCTCTTTGGAGAAGAAACGAGCCTCTGCTTTCCACGAATGGATGATTTTGCCTCCATTAAAACGCCTTCCTGTGCTAATTGGGGATCACAGGTTATTTGGCGGTTATTAAAGGTGGTTGCAACTCAAAAAAGAATTGGCACCACTGATGTAAATAAACTATGAGTATGCTTGGCCATCTACCACTCTTACATTAACTTCATAAGGGGTCTTTTATGTTTACGTGACCACACTTGGGAAGTGAAGGTTGTGTTTGATGCAATAAAGCTTTCTGGACTTGTGTTTATTCATTTGCCAAACTTTTAAAGGGGTCTTTTCTGTTCTCTTTCAGATACAAGACAGGCAAGAATAAGTGGTTCTTCCAGAAGCTCAGATTCTAAATTGCATGTAGCTGCACCAATAAATATTGTTCAAAAACAATTTATCTAATTATTTAAGTGTCAACTTCCTGCCTTGTAGATTGGTTGGAATAGAAGGGGTAAACATGGGAAATAAGTACAAGGGGATACTAGAGCAATAAAAACTTAGGGAACCAGGAGTAGGATTTTTAGGAAATTCACTGGAAGAATAAAGTGCTTTCTTGTTATGTGCTGTCCTGCTCTTTCCAGCATTACTGCTTTTGTTAGTGAATTTCGCCCTTTCTGGGTGTGAATGTAATATGACGGCTTCAGTTTCATTCTTTTGCCTATAAAGAAACTTCAGGCTTGATTTAATCTGAAATCCACTTGTCATTCTGGCAGTCCAGTGTACAGTGAAACCTTGACTTATGTCATTAATCCATTCCGGAGGTCTAGACATAAGTCAAACATGCCTTAAGTCAAATGAACTTTTCCCATAGAAAGTAATGGGAAAGTGGATTAATCCGTTCCAAATGAAAAAGGCCCCCCAAAACAGCAGTTTAACACAAATTTGACTGGGATAGGAGATTCCTTCCAGGATGTAAATGAAATGTCTCTTCAAAGAGAGGAGGAGGCAGTGGAATTATAGTCCACAAGTTATATGCCTCCACTTTTTAATGGTCATAGCAACAACATCTAACATTTAAGTTTTACTGTACTGATTTTTAACCTGACGTTCCAAGTTCTGAACAACCCTATGCTTACCATTAGAGTCCCACAACTGTACAGCTCTCCAACTAAAATGCTTCCATTGCGGATCAGACTTCTGCAGCCAGATTTTTTACAAGACTGAGCCGACTATCTAACCAGCCAGGCCAGCCCCGAGCTCCCGGCCCTTCTTCTCCGGCGGCAGCGGCGGCTTCGGTGAGGCCAAGGACCAGCTCCAGGTGCTCTGAGCTGGCCTCACCAAAGCTGCTGCTACTGGAGGAGAGGAAGAAGGCAGGAGCAGTTTGGAGGCAGCAGCCGCGATGCTGGGTCGTGGCTGCTGCCCGATGCCGGGGCCTTGCGCCGGGGCTCCAAGCTGTAAGTCGGAACCCGCGATGCAAGTGAAACAGGCCCCTTCTTGCTGCAAGTCAAATATGCTGCAAGTCAAGCAGCATGTTAGTCAAGGTTCCACTGTACCTGCAAACCTCTCATCCAGCACCATACTACAAATGAGTCTTACCTCCTTTTTTGCCTCTCCAACTTTCACACACATATGTAGCAATTAGGACTAGTGGTAGTGTGAATGATGTCGACCTTTGTCTCCAGTGACATATCCTTAAACTTGATATATTTTTTTACTGCCTTCGTTGCTGCCTTCTGAGTCTCAGTCATCTAGTTTCTTGGCTGCAGTCTCCCTTTCGATTGGTGGTTGAACTACAGTTTACAAAATCCTTAACAATTGCAAGTTCTTCGCTGTTGATCTTCAAGTTGTGTAGTTCTGTGGTTATGATTTTGTTGTTTATATTTAGCTGCAACCTCGCTCGGGCACTTCCACTTTTGTCAGCTGTCTTTTCAAGACATTGCTGCTTTCCAGTGTCATCTGCATATCTTAAATCACTGCTTCATCTAACAATTTTTGCTCTTTCTGGAGCTAGTTCACCTTTCCATATGTTATACTGGAGTCTGCGTATAAATTGAACAGAGATGGAGATAAAGTGCACTCTTGTTTGACTTGTTTGCTAACTAACCTTTTGTCCACAATACAGGTTATGGATGAGGATGATTAAGGGCTGAAGCACACCCCATTTCTTTCAGAACAATCTAGAGCTTCTCATTATTCACAGTCAGACTTTCCTGTAGTTTATAAAACACGTTTTCCTAATTTCTTTGATTCACTTCAGTAGTCTAGATACAGTATTTGCAATATGATCTGGAGTGCTTCTTGTAGGAATCTAGCTTGAACATAGTAATAGGTCATTTCTCACTCCATATAAGATAAATGTTGTGACACCTTGAACCTAACTTTGCTTCCAGGGGAAATTAGAACAAGGATCCTGTTACAGTACAGTACTTCTTGGCATCTTCATTCTTGAAATGTATATTCAACACTGTTTTGTTTTTGAACTTCGTTGGCATATTGTTTTTAGGATTTTGACAGATTCAGTCAAAAGAGGTACTGTTCTATCAGTATCCCTTAGTGATTTATTTCCAATGCTCTCAAAGCTTTGACTTTTTATTATAGGAGTCCACTTCACATCATTAGAATTCATTTAGTGCTGTTCTTCAGCTAATGATGGATATTAACAATTGATTATCAGTAACACAGTTTGATTCTGGTCTTGTTTTGGCATAGAAGATACAGCTTCATCTGCTTTCATTACTCACCTCCCAATTTCCAACCACATTTGATTCTGCTTTGTTTCCTTCTTTTGCATTCCAGTCACCTGAGATTATAAGCATTTTAAATTGCTATTGTGTAGATGGAGAGCTGGTATTAGACTCAGACTCTAGTGCAGTGGTGGCGAACCTTTGGACCTAAACTCCCACAGTCCTTTGTCATTGGCAATCTAGGCTCAGCATTCTGGGAGTTGTGGTCCAAAACATCTGGCGTGCCGAAGGTTCACCACCACTGCTCTCTCTAGTGGACTGAAGGTCAGATAAGGACCCTGCACTCCTGGATTCAGATCCTTGTTCAGCCATGGAAATTCACTGGAAGGGTTGTGGCAGTAGTAAATGACTTGAGACTTAAGATTATTTTATTATGAAATGTTTTTGACCCCAACTTTTTGCTTAAAAAGGACCCAGGACAGTGTGCATTATTAAAAGACTATATCATCTGTTTTCCTCTGTCTTAAGGAAAAGCACGAGTACAGCTTTTGCACTGCATAGCAAGTTCCTAGTGAAGATTTGTTCTGGATTTTGAAACTTGTCCACTTTCTGTTTACAATCTGGGTTTGAGTTGTGCCTGCCCCCAACAGCACTGGGTGAGCAGAACAAAAAAGGAAGCAGAGGGGAAACAGCTCTTGCTTCCTTTAAGAAGAATGTAGTCCTGTGTGACCCCTAGTAAGTTTTATTGGTATCAGCTTTCATAGCAGCTCATGTCTTGAGCTGCATCCATGAGAGTTGACACCAAATAAAATTGGCTCATATCAGAAATCCCACAGAACTTCAATTTTTCTCATTTGTACCAATGAGAAACACTGGTACCTTCATGAAAAAAAAAATTGCTAGGACTTGGGGTGATTGCCAGTGTGATGAACTGTAGTTTTTCCTGTTCTCTCCTGTGTGTCAGATGACCCCTCTATTTTTACTCTAACTAAATTTTAGACAAAAATATATTCTTGTACATGGAAAATACTGTAGTTGATAGTCACAGACTAGAAAGGCTTGCGTTCAAATCCCCACTCAGCCATATAAATTGACTGGGGGGAATGGAACTGGTTAAACCACTTCAATACCTCACACTGACAGCCTTATTAAGGTCACTCTCAGTTCCAAATGGTGTTGGAACAGGGCCCTCCTGCAGAAGCTAAATACCTTTCTCCTACTCCGCTGTCAGCAAATCCTACATCTACACGTTTTTAAAAAAGATTTGGAAGGCCAGTACCTCAAAATCATTTAATGTTGTACGCTGTGATCGATAAAGGTGGGACGGATGGATCGACACCGTCCTTGCCGTTTAAATGCCTGAAGCCCCTAACTCAGGCCTGCCCAAAGTCCGGCCCGGGGGCCAAATTCAGCCCGTCAGGCCATTCTGAGTGGCCCGCGGCTGGCTGGCCCGCCCCTCCCTCCCCCTCCTTTGCGTATGGGTCAGTGGGTGGGGCTTTCAGTGGGATGGCAGGGTCAGGAAGCAACCGGCCCCTGACACATTCTCAGCCACCAAATCTGGTCCTCCTTACAAAAAGTTTGGGCACCCCTACCCTAAGTTAACCACTCGTGCTCTGCTCAGCAGAGGGAGCCCGGCTTAACCCTAGCTAGTGGCTGTTTCTGACAAGAGATCCGATGATGGCCAAGGCCATTGTCCTCCTTGCCACTGCATGCAAATGGGCACACTTGAAGTCATTCGAACCCAGGACTTAAGGAACTGATGAAGCGACCCTGCGGGGCGTGGGGAGACAACACCGTTGCGCAGGAAAGGGTGGCATGGACGCCGCTTGATTTGGGGCGGGGCGGGTGGGAGGGAAGGAGGGAAGCCGCCCGAGCTGGGAAACTGAAAGTAGAAGCCAAGTCGGAGGAACGAGCGGGCGAACTGCCGGAGGTAACAAAACAATGGCGCGGCGACAGGGGGTGGGGTGGGGTTAAATACATAAAGTAAACCCCCCCCAGTAGCAGGTTGTTGCTAGCTGCCCCCCTCTCCCCCCGCAGCGAGTCTTGAATTAGCGGTACAAGGATGTGTTTAAAGGAGATCCGTCCCTCCCTCGTCCCTACCGCTGCTTTCGGCTCATAGAGAATCCTTTGATACTCGCTTCCCTCTCCTAAAACCGGAGTACTGGACCCGTATACTTACGGCTGAACGACAGGGGAAGAAAAAAGCACTTGCCTACCTATGTGCCCCCTTACACATGCTCTATTCCCAAGTGATGAGTGGGAAAACTTAGAAGAAAAAAACAAAACTTTACATCGGTGGGTTGTGGTATCTCTTACTTTTGCTGAGCGGCCTGCGCTGCGTTTTTATTTCTGTTGGCTTTCCTCTCTGATGAGCTCTTTTGAACGTGATCTCCTTGCCTTGCATCTTTTTCAATCCAAAAATATAAAAGAGGGGGCTTAAAACAACGGGACTGGGGAAGGGCCCTAAGCTGTAGCGATCTACCAGGTGAAGGTCCATAATGTATAACTGCATAAACCTTTCTGGCCCCCAAGATAAGTTTCTAGTCCCTGCCAGAGCATTACTTGGTGAAAGAGTGGAGTTGAGCAACTGAAGAATACCTTCAAACATTAAACCATGATTAGGGCTTCACCAGCCTGCTCCTGTTTTGTTGTGCTTCATTATAGACAAAAAAATATGTATCTTTTTGTACAGGTCTGTTTTTTCAGAGATAATATGTGTTTTCTCACGTGGAACTGGAACCTCCTTTATGTTTGTATCCGTAGTCCTTCTGTTTTGTCTTTCAGGTGTTTCAGCATAATGGAGTCAGAGGAGGTAAGCTGTGGCAAGCAATTGATGGTGAAACACACTTGCCTTGCCATCTTCTTTATGGAAATGGGAGGGGGGTATATGGTTCCAGAGCTGCTTTCCACTCCTGGGTGGTTACCTCCAGACCCTCGTGGTGTGATGGAGCCTTGGTTTGTCAGTTTACTTTTGCTCTGTAGGATTCGTTCATCCAAATACCCTGGGAGAACGTCTCAACAAGTGGATCCCAGGGAATGACGGCAGATGAAACCTCAAGGGAACTCAAGAAGTATCAGGTACTCCTGTCTGGCAGCAGTGGTTCTTGTTAATGCTTATGAGGGGCAGGGACCATGACTTAGTTGTAGAATGCATCCATTGCAAACAGAAGGACCCCAGTTTTTGTCGGGACATTTCCAAATAGGGCCTGGAACGAACCTCACCTCGGACCCTGGAGAGCTGCTGCTGGTCCATGTCAACCATACCAGCGCAGGTAGACCAAAGGTTGGCTCAGTAGAAGGCAATTTCATATACAGTAGTACCTTGTATAAAGGAATTAATTCGTTTCAAGTAAAATTCTGTTAAGCAAATTTTCCTTTATGCAAATTTTCCACAGGAAAGCATTGAAAACAGTAATTCCTAATCGCAACCATTTTTATGTTGTGCGAATTTGCCCCATAGGTGATTCTGTTAAACAAAGTTTCCCTATCTCTGGAATGTTTTATGTTGTACAGATTTTATGTTATACAAACCTTGTTATACAAGGGTCCACTGTACAGTATTCCTTTTTTTTCTAATGTAGGACGCCCCGGGGAACCAGATTTTCTCTCAAAACCCTCTTAATCCTGTACAAGTAGGGCTTGTGCTAGGTGGCTGAAAATGGCTGAGGTACACTGCACATCCCTTGAGGTCCATCCTGCCAGTTCAAGCTTTTCTGGTTCTCAATTCCAATGAACTTAATTCCAAATTAAGCCATGGGTGGTGGGAGGCTTATGGGCCTGTGGTTGTCTCCTCACCTCCAGGACATGGTTAGAGATTTCGAGATGGATTGGTTGTCACTGAAGGCCAGCAAAGAAGAAAGTGAGCAGGAAGCGTTCGCACTCCAAAAAGAGGCTGACCGCCTTCGCAAAACATTTGGTGAACTTCAAGATGAGACCAAAGCCTATGAGTTGGCTTTTCAGGTATCAAAGGCTTTTAAGGAAGGCATTTCCATGCTCTTACATCCGATCTCGCCTGATTTCGGAAGCTAAGCAGGGTTGGCCCTGGTTAGTACTTGGATGGGAGACCACCAAGGAATACCAGGTGCTTGTAGGCGCATGGAGTAGGAACTGGCAAACCACTCCAGTATTCCTGCCAAGAAAACTCCATGGACATGGGGTCACGAAGAGTCAGTCATGACTGTAATGACACAACACACACATGGTAAAACAAGTCAAATTAATCAGGGCAAATTCTGTCTTTGAGCTGCAGACTTCTGCAACCTCGTAATAATTACGTTGTTCTAGACAAGCTCAGTCCATGTCCTTATTTTGTGTAATTACTTTGCTGCTGCAAAACACTCTGAGGCAGGGGGGTCATGGAAGGTTAAGTAGGCTGTCGAAGCTCTGGTCCTTTAACAACTGAGAGTTCTCCTCAGAGTCTCATCCCTTTTTCCAGTATCTTCCCTTCACTTTGACCGGAACACACACACCACTTTTTGCCGCAGCTCTGCAGGAGAAGCCCAGACAATTAACCTATGTAGACAGTGCAACCATGTCTAGGACTTGCCCAGTCTGATTGTAACAGAGCTTGGAAAAACAGTTCCTCTTTTGGATTATAGCTCCAGAACTAGGCAGAAGATGCACAACAGAGTCATGTAAACACGCATTTCTGATATTCAAACAAATCACCTAAATATGATATTTGGAGGTCTTTGCAGAATAGGGGAGTTTTCCCGAAGTAAGTTGAGTCTTGCTAAAATGCATGAATTATCTCCAGAATCCATCCATCTCCTTCTGCCTGTTCTTCTTTTCCATTCTTGATAATCTCCCTTGAGTCACAAGTGTTTGCATTTGGAGAAACTGATAGCTTGGCCCTCCTGTTAGAGCTTCTTGTATTAATAGTGGGGAAGTGCACACGTAAACTGAAATATGGTGCCAGAGAAGCACAGAGGGCTGGGATCCTGAGGAAGAGGGGTTCTGTAGTTTGCCACTGCAGAGGCCATTTTGTTTCTGCTAGTGATGTTCCTTTTTCTCCTGCTGCAGGAAGAGATGAGAGAAAGAGACCGGTTGTTGCAAGGGAAGCAGGCACTGGAGAGGGAATTGGAGAAGCTGAACGGGTTTTATGCTGCTCAGAATGAGCTACACAAGGTACTGGGAAGTAAATTTTTTTTCTTCTTCATAGGACCAAAACACAAACACATATAACATAGTACAGGAATGGAAAATTATGATGATGATGCTAGACTAGGTGATACATTTAGGATACTAGTAAAATAACAAAAAAGTTGCTAATATTTCAAGGGTGATGCCCTCTTTTTCAAAGCTATACTAAAAGTTCACCCATGGGAAAATATGGATTTGCCAGGAGTTCTTAGAGGTAGAGTTCTTGGCAAGATGAAAAGAATTGCCAGGCAGTCTCGTTTAGTTGAGGCAGGAAGCCGAGGTGTTGTAAAGCTGCATCGGAAGTTATGGGTTGTGTTACAGCCCCAGTCCTTCAAACAGAGTGACTTAGATCACATACACTCATTCTCACACCCCTGTCCATGTAGCACTTTGAGGCACAGAGCCCCTGCTTGGCCAGAGAAGGATGGTGGTGGGTGCAGAAAACCCATGCGTTCCATTTGGGGCCTGGGATAAAATTTTAAAAAATCTACTAGGTGTAGCCGATGATGATGATGATGATGATGATGATGATGATGATGATGATGATGATGATGATGATGATGATGATGATCAGCAGCAGCAGCAGCAACAGCAGCAGCCAGAGTTGGATTCCCCAATGTGCTTCCTTGATGGAAGCCAGACTTGTTGATCCATAAGGTCTCTTACAGTCCTGCAGTTCTAAAATTATGAGGATGAGGGTGACTTGGGCCTGTGCAAGCTTGCCCAAGGCCACACAGGCTGGCTCTTCTCTCAAAAGGCGCAGTGTGGAATCAGGTTCCCAACCTCTGACAGATACCTAAACTACTGAACTATCTAGACAGCTCAAGGGAAATAATGGGTAACATTGAAACAGTACTTGAATGCTTGTAGACCACAAGAAATAGCTGAGGCTTTACACCAGAAGGCCTGTTAAGGGTGACCTCTGACAGTCATCAATCAGGAGGGGGTTCCATTATTATTCCATTATTAAGAGCCTCGTGGCGCCATGGTTAAATCCCTGTACTGCAGCTAAAACTGCTCATGACCTTGGTTCAGTCCCAGGTAGCCGGCTCATGGTTGACTCAGCCTTCTATCCTTCTGAGGTGGGTAAAATGAGTACCAAGCATGCTGGAGGGGTAAGGAATAGTCTGCATAATTAAAAAACTGTAAACCACCCAAAGAGTGCTTGAAGCGCTATGGGGCGGTATATAAGCAGAACACTGCTTTGCTTTGCTTTATTGTGGAGAGGCATGGTCACAGAGAAGGCTCTGTCCCTCATCTCTATAAGCCTTAGATTGGCTCACAAGTAAGGCCTTTGGCGCTAATGTCACAAAGTGGGAAGCTTAGTTTGAGGTGGTTCTTCTGCTGTTTGTAGTCCCCCTCTCCTCGCAAACCTTGATCTTAAAAAGAGATTCCTTTGTATGAAATCACAGATCTTGCCTGATTTCTTTGGGAGTCACTGAAAAGCCCAGTCAGCATATCTCTTGAGCTTTCTTGGACTAGAAGAAGCCATGCGCAGCTTAATTTAGAAACAGAAAGGTGCTGGAGGAGTCAGCCTATCTCTGTCAATCTCACACTTTGCCCTAAAACAACCACCATAGGCACCGGTGCCTGTTTTGTCAGCAAGAAGGCAGAAAACGTATATCAAAAGCTGGGGAATTTGTAGTCCTTCACAACCAGATCTTGGGAATGATGCTTTTTAGGATTACAGCTGCCAGAATGGGCAGAGGGGATTCTGGGAGTTGTTGTCCTGCCCTCAAAAGGAAGTTCTCCCAGGTTGTGAGTTTCTTTCTTTCTTTCTTTTTCCTTCCTTCCTTCCTTCCTTCCTTCCTTCCTTCCTTCCTTCCTTCCTTCCTTCCTTCGTTTCCTTTCCTTTCCTTACAGCTGACAATCACAGTGTGTACAATAAAATACTCAAAACACATAATCAAAACACTTGTAGACCATGCGAACCAAAACTGTGAAACTGAATTCCTCAATACTAAACTTAGCTACCTGAATTGGGCCCTACAGGCAAATGGCTATTCCAAGAATGAAATCAAAAGAGCCATCAAATCATAAAAACACCACCAGACTGAAGAAAAACAGCCTCCAACAAACAAAGTGTTTCTGCCATACAGAAATACTTTGAGGTTATCTGGGTGAGTTTGAGGTAATCTAGGTGAGGCTCTTTGTACAGGGATTCTTGATGTATCTCCTCTGTATCTCCTTGTACAGGGATTCTTGATGTATCTCCTCCTGCCAGTAAAAATCTGTGACTGGCAGGAAACCCGCATTCTTTGTCTGTGTTCTGTTTCCCACTGTCTAGGTGTCAGCCTCCTTTCCTGAGAGGAGCATGGTGTTTAAAGGCGCTATGGAGAAAAAAGAGAAGGAGGGAACACCACCTGATATGCTGACCGTCCTGCCACAGATCCGATGCCCCATTCCTGGAGGGTCGGCTCTCATCACGTTTGAGAGTCCTGAGGGTAGGGACAGCGATTTCTGGTTGAAATCGGTCCACTTTGGAGGCCGAACTGTAGTGTTCTTTGGTTGTGCAATCTTCGGAAGCAGACAGACCAGAAGGCTTTGTCCAGTCTTCTGTTGGAGCAGGGCTGGGCACCTGTTATAGGCCCTCAGATGATTTTGGCCTCTAACTCCTAGCAACCCTGGGTGATGACAAGCAACTGTTGATGATACACAGAAGGTCTAGTGCAAGGGTGGGCCACATTTGTCCTTATGGCAGTTTCTGAGCCTCACACACCCATATCTCCCTCTGCTTTTCTTTTACCAAATAGGCCCAGAAGCCAAATAGATTACAGGTCTTCCACACCATTTGATGCCCCCTCCTGAATCCTGCATTTTCAAAATCAGTTTCATCCTTTTGGTAGGCTCTGTGCCCTCACCTCCAATAATCCTGGATGGAAAATTGGCCTCTGAACTCACTCACTTGGCCCACCCCAGGGCTAGTGAAAGTGAAACTTACTCCCTTTTTAGTATGGAAAGTAATATTAAGGAGCAGTTTCTACTTTGCTGGATTTATCAGGCCAAAGGTTTTCTCTGTCTGTTTGGGAAGGCGTCTACTTACCAGGGCTTCATGGATGCTTTCTTGAATCAGTGAAATGAACAGTCAGAAAATTCTTTCATCCTTCTGTTCTGAAGAAAGGAGGAAAATGTAGTCATCAGAAAACAGGAGAATTTGAGACAGAAGGAGTTTGCTAGGCTTAATTGGATCGCTTTCCTCTCTACTAGTTGCCTCCCAGATAATTGAAATGGGGCGGCATCAAGTTCACCTGGATGACTACAACTATATCTGGGTAAAGGCTGAACCAGTGACCTTGCTATTGCCTACATCTTTGGAGGTGGGTACAACTCTCTTTTCATTTGATCTTGAGGTACACTGTATATTTTGGGGTGGAGTGGTATTTTTTATCCTGTTGGTATCATTGGATGTGTTTTCCCTGCAAGCAGGATGCTATGCAGTGAAGAGGAGGATTCAAACCCTGCATCAAACTCTGCATTTATTCAAAAAAAAATCCAAATTGGCATTTAGTTGCTCATTTTTCAAAAGTTATACTGCACAGAAGTGTCTTTTCCAGATCCATTCAGCCCTCTAGCATCTAGGTGTTTATGAGGGATGCGTTCAGACCATTAGCCCTCTTTACAGTAGAAAGAGTTTAGAGGCTGGAAAAGTTGGAGAAATGAAAGTGCCTTTTCTGAGTTGTAGAACTATCAACTGGCCCTGCCTGGAGGCCATGTGGTTCTTTGGCCCCTGCCCACTGCATCTGGTTTTGATGAAGAAGAATACATAAGAGCTTGGAGACTGTACTGCTGGGGTTGTATGAAAAAACCTTGGGTGTACACATGGATGCTGGCAGGGACTGTAGGCTACCAAATTCTGTGTTTAGCATATCAGGCAAAAGCAGGGGGGGGGGAAGTGTTGCACCACTCCAATAACTAACTGCTGTATTAGTCTTTCTCCTTTGTGAAAGACTAATACAGATGTCTGTGAAGATTCTCAGTCATCCAGGTTCGTTTAACTGGGAGTTGAGTCATGGCTACTGGACTTCTTTTTTGAGAGATAGAAACGTTTCGCTGTTCATCCAAACAGCTTCATCAGTCTAGCTGTATTCAGACCGATGAAGCTGTTTGGATGAACAGCGAAACGTTTCTATCTCTCAAAAAAGAAGTCCAGTAGCCATGACTCAACTCCCAACTAATACAGATGGGTTTCCTGGCGCGCATGCATGAGACTCTGGACTTTCCTAGCAACAGAGAGCTCGTTAGTCTCCTCCCCTTTCTACTGCGCACGAGCAGGAGGCGTCCCGCCCAAACCCCTCAGTTCCCTCTAACCACAGCTTTAGAAGTTTCTATTTCCCTAGTCTCCTCGTCGTCAGAGTTTTTTGGAATAATTTCATTACAGAATCGTCTTTTTGTGGCATTTTTCAAGCCTTGTTCGACATGTTTGAGGAAAATTCCTCACACAGACGGTCATGCTAACTGCCTATATTGCCTCCGTGAAGGTCATCGGCCCAAGACATGAATTTTGGCAACGCTTTATCACTCAAGTGGTAAAAAAAAACCTTCACAACCGTCTTAACGCTTATTTGCTGCGAAAGGCCTTGAGCCCTCAAAGGGATCGACCTCAGTCTTCCATGTCCTCGCCAGCTTCTCAAACATCGAAGAAGTCTTCGAAACCAGCTTGTAAAGAGCCTAAACCATTGCTGCTCTTGCAACAAAAATCTGTTCCATCGGTTTCAAAAACATCCCCACCTCAGACGGAACAAGCGGCAAAAAAGTCGCTCCTATCGGCTTCTGTGTCGACTGTGATCGAGCCCAAACAGCCCTCAATCTTGACACCTGTCCGTTCTGAGTGCTCCACTTATAAGCCGCTTCTGCCACCGGAGTCATCGGATTCGGGATCACGTTCTCCATCCCTTTTCGTTTTGGACTCGCCTCCGACGTTGGACTGTTTGAAGGAGCTTTTCAAATAGGCTCCTATGGTGGTTCTCTCAGACACAGATAATATGCATGTTCCATCTACTGTTGTGTCTCAAACCACTGAGCCCATGCAGCAGCTGTCGCTGCATCCTCCACCAGAACCAGATCCAATTGCCCAGAAGGCAAAAAAAGAGGCACAGGAATAAGGATGTCAGCTGAAAGCATCCTCGTCTCAAATCCGAGACCAATGAAGGCTCAAAGTGAAAGAAACACAAGGCTCACCGCCATGAGCATGTCAGCTTTGGGAAAGTCATCGGTTTGAAGACTACTCACTCTGCTTTGTCTGTCCCAATGACATTGGTTCTGAAGAAAGTTACACTTCCACTGAGTGCAGGACCCACTATCCCTCCTTTGAAGTTGACATCTACTTTGAGAGCATTGTCCCTTCGGGTTAGACTTCAGCGGTTCATGATCAGAGTGCCCAACCCGACAATCTCTCAATCCCAATGCCGCCCCTGCCAATGTTTTCCCTCCATTTTGATGGTAAACAGTGGTGATTCCAACCTCTGTCAGAACCGAAGGCTTAGAACCGAGCCCCTTGATATCACAAATGTCAAATTCGGATTCGTCTTTGCCTTCAGAGATGGAGGAGGCGCACGAAAGTCCTCATTTTGTCACTACTCCTTCAGAGATTGAAGAGGCTTCTCCTCTTTCCTCATCGGAGTCCATGCAGAATTATACCAGCTTTATCTTTCATATGGCAAAGACAGTAGATCTCCCAGTGCACCATCCAAGACTAGGGTTTACTGATCACCTATATGGGAAGATTTCCTCAGATGAAGCAGCTCCAGTGCATCTGGGCATCATTCCTTCATTCCCGCAGTTGACTGAGGAAGCTTTTAAGAAACTGTCTCCACAAAGAGTATCTCGAATTGAGTCCATTTACAAAGTTTTTGATGTAAAGGCCCCATTCCTTCTCAAGCATCCCGCTCCAAATTCAATTGTGGTGGCAGCTTCTCAAGTTCAGTCACGATCCAGGCAGATGCCAGTTCTGCCTTCCAAAGAGGGAAGAAAACCTGATGCATTGGCAAGAAATATATATTCTTTTCCCTCTCTGATTTACAAAATAGCTAATTATCAGGAAGCGATGGGGGCTTATCAACGTGAACTGTTATCTCACCTGCAGCCCTTACTGAACTTGATTCCAGATGACAAAAAAGAAAATGCCTCTGCAATTGTGGAAGAATCAATGGCACTTGCTGCCCAACAGATGAGATCTGCGCGGCATACAGTGGATTGCACCACCAATATTTTAAGCTCATCCATTGCCCTTCGCCAACATGCTTGGCTTAGGTCTACAGGGTTCTCAGATGACAACAAGGTGCATATCGAACAGTTATCTGTTGATGGAGAGGGCCTCTTTCATTCCACAACCGATGATCTCATGGAAGATCACCAGAAAAAACAAACCACGGCCAAATGTTTGAATTTGACTGTGCAGCCTCAACAGTGGTCCTTTCGCTATTCCTGGAAGAAATGACAGTTCCAGCAATCATATCAGCCTGCCTATTCCCAGCAGCAGTATAGAGACAGAAGCACCCAATCTTCCTCTTTCAGCAACTACGTTTCTACAAAATCAAAGAAGCCCAGATCTACCTGTTCTCAGTCCTCTAAAACTAGGGACAAGAGACAACGAGACTTCTGACTGTCCAAGTGACATAAGACTGGCACCATTCCTATCACATTGGAAGGCGATTATTTTAGACCGTTGGGTTCTTTCAATCATTGCCCATGGTTATCGTTTGGAGCAGACCTGCACAACAGGTCGACCACGGGCTACCAGTCGACCGCAAAGGTTTAAAAAGTAGCCCGCCTTCTTCCCTTCTCTTATCTAGTTCCCACCTGCGGCTTCCCACTCATTGCTCCAAAAACCTCAGCAGCCAATCAGGCACCAGGCCTGGCCTTGGGCTCCTCCCACCTCTGCCCCTCCACCCCATCCCTGTCCAGGGAGAAGAATGCCTGGCTGTCAAAGTGTTCTATAGTGATTCTGTAGTGCAATTATTCAAAAAAATTCTGATGATGAGACTGGCGAAATAGAACCGTCTAACGCTGCAGTTAGAGGGAACTGAGGGGTTTGGGCGGGAAGTCTGCTCATGCGCAGTAGGAGGGGGAGGAGATTAATGAGCGGTCCGTTGCTAGGAAAGTCTGGAGCCTCACGCACGCAAATCAGGAAACCCATCTGTGTGGCTTCACAAAGGACCACTCGAAGAACCACCTTTACAGGCAGCTGGTTCTTATATTAAAATATAGCAGTTAGTCTTCAAGGTGCCTCAATCTTTTTGTCTTTATATGTTTTTTTTGTGTTTTTTTGGCTGTTTCTTCTAAAGCTGCAACTAGGGGAGGTACTATGTTTAGTATGATACTCTTTTTTGTGCACCAAGATGCAGTACACGTATATGTATCTGCAATAATACTAGAGGCCTAATGTGTGGCAGTCTATAAGCACTTGGCCTAATAGCTCTCCCTTGGTCTAAGAGTTGATGAGGGGCCATTTTGGCTAGGGAATTCTGGGAACTATAAGGTATAAAGTGACTTCTTCAAATTCTATGGTTCCTAGATCTTGGCTCTCTAGCTAGACTGTGGTGTGGTCATCAGGAGTGCCTTTCTCAAGACAATCTCTTCATTCTTTTCCTCCCGCCTTGCTCTGCAGGTCTCTGTGGAACGAAGTCCCCGGCAGATCTTGGTGTCAGGATTGCCGGTCTCGGCGGTTCCTGAGGAGCAACTGCTGGACAAGCTTGAGCTGTTTTTCAGCAAACAGAAGAATGAGGGTGGTGAGGTGGAGTGTGTGGAGCGGCTGCCCAGCTCAGGTCACGTGGCGCTGACTTTTGTGGAAGATGAAGGTTTGAGCCATTGCAGGGACAGGGTTTTGGGAAGTTATTTGTGGGATGATTGCTTTTAGACCCCTTTGTGCAGCCTTTTCCAGCCCAAAGGAGTCCTTTTTTGATCAAAGTTAAGTATATAAGCATCTGCTGCTGGTCAGTTTGTCCTCTGAAGTTACAGGATGGAAGTGGGACATGTGAATCTTTGATGTACCATTTGACCACTTATTTTATGAGGCCACATCTCATGCCTATATTTTATGAATTATTTTTTTCCTGATTCACATCACCTCTCCAAATCATTTTATAAATTTCTCCCGCATCCCTATCATTAGCCTTGTTAGAAACGCTCTGAAAGTTCAGTTGACAGATCATTTCTTTACAATAGAGGTGTTTTTTGAAGAGCCAACTCCAGATCATCTAATGCACCTTTCCTCCAACCCGATGTTTGTCCAGACATGTTCAATTATTACTCCCACAATCCCACGGTTATTAAGAAAAGGATGGGTAAGAAAACACAATAAAGAAGGAAGCATTACCTGTTGTACATTTACACAAACAGTATAACTTTTGTGAGTAAATTTTGTAAATTAGGAAATCTCCATAAACATTATGCATTGCAGGCTGATTTGCAGAATTCACTATATAACAGGTAATACTTACAGAGATTTCTTAATTTATGGCAGCTTGCTTCCAAAAGTTAGGCCATTCACATAACTACACAACATTCCTTTCTCATATTCATTTTGGGGATGGCACTTCCCAAGAATTCTAGTTTTCAAAAACGAAAGAATTTTTTTTAACACAGACCCAGTGTACACTTAGAGCTTAGAAAACCTGATTAAAAACAACCAAACTTAACAAACACACGTTTCCCAGAATTGCTGCACTTAGTCCTGAGGGATGCTCGGGGCATTGTGACAATTGTAATCCATGGCCATTTTGAATATGGTTCTTTACCTTGACTCTTTCCTAGTGGCTGAGCGGCTCATCCAAAAAGGCCAATTTCAGGTGCCCATTGGAAAGGAGAACTATACAATCAAGGCATCCCACTATGTAAGCGGGCAACTCACCAACCTACAGGTGAGGGGAAAGACGTACTGATGCCAGTTGGACTCCTCTCTGGCCAAGAAATTCCCATTTCCTATTTTCCATCTAAGGGATGATTACACTCTGCTGGTATCTGAGGACACCAGGTGATGGCAGAGGAGTGAATATGGTTTCCAATGAATGATTGGAAAGAACAGTAGCTCTTTGGGCTCAGAAGTGTGTGTGTGCGTGCGCATGCACATGTTTACGCTTTTTGCTTCTCTGTACTGAATTTTCCCTTGAGAAGCAAATGGTGCAGCATCTGGCAAGCATGTTACTGTGAGGATCTGCAACTGTATTTGTATTCTTACTGCAGTTGCTGTTTGGATTTGCAGTAGTAGAACTTGAACAAAAAAATCCCTGTTTATTTAGACCACAGGCTCCCAGAGTCTGTGGTGGCAGGGGCAAAGGGGGAGGGAGTTCTTAGTGTGTGTGTTTGTATGTGTGTTGTGTTGTTAAAGTCGTGACCGACTCTTCGTGACTCCATGTCCATGGAGTTTTCTTGGCAGAAATACTGAAGTGGTTTGCCAGTTCCTAGTATGTTGCTCCCAAAGGTAGTTTTCCCAAGCTGTGGTCTGGTTGGCTTCAGACCACAGCTTCATTCACCAGCCTCTGCCCTCTTTTTCCCCCATCTCAGTTCCACCCTTCAGCCTGCACTCAGATGGTCCTGCTCTCAGAAATTCCAGATGTCTTGGAGGAAGACTTGATGCGTGTCGCCCTGGAGGTGCATTTCCAGAAGCCCAGCAAGGGTGGGGGAGAAGTGGAAAGCATTGTTTACATCCCGGCTGGACGCTGTGCGGTAGCGGTTTTTGAAGGAGTGGAGAACTGAGCAGCTCTGCTTTTCTTAACCAGAGAAGATGTTTCTGAGGTGCTACACAAGAGCTTACAAAATCCGCTTGACCTGAAGGAAGGAAACAAAACACTAGCATTCTGGGAAGGGGTATGGTTCGCTAGTTCATATTGGCTGAAATCCTGTTGCTTAGCATAGTGAATTGCCATTGGAATTAGGCCCATTTGAATCACTGGAATGTACAAAAGAGTTGTCTCACTAAATCACCTTGGATTTAATAGGCCTACTCTAGTCTGACTCGGGTTTTCAGCCACTGTGAAACAGGACAAGGAGGTATAAACTGAAATAAATCTCACCCAAGTGTTAAAATAGAAGCAAGTTCATTCTACCCTTTATCTGAAGGATGGATAAATAAATAAATAAATAAATAAATAAATAAATAAATAAATAAATAAATAAATAAAGTATTAAAAAGGTACCTGGAACAGGGAATAGACAGTTGCTTTGCTCTCTCTCTCTCTCTCTCTCTCTCTCTCTCTCTCTCTCTCTCTCTCTCTCTCTCTCTCTCTCTCTCTCTCGTTTACTTGGAAAAAGTACTATGTTATACATGATTTTGGTTTTTCATGCTTGGGTTCTTTAGTTTAATAATCCATTTGATTGACATTAATGATGACTCTAGTTCCCTAATAACTTGGGGGCAGGGGCAGGCATTGTTTAACCAGGAAGGAGGGGGACTTTTTAGAAAACAGAATAAGCAGAATGACAAAAATCACATTCATTCTGTTCACATATAATTCAAATACACACATTGATTACCTAGTGAAAATGCATGCAGGAAGACTACCACATACACTTCTGCTGGTGAGCAGTTCTACAAATTACACAGAGTGCATTCATTCAGATGCAGTGCCTTGCAATTCACAATCGCAATAGCATTTTTGGTGCTCTGAAATGGTGGCTTAGTGGATAGGCTTTATTCAGGGATGAGGCCCTAGCCTCCGTGTATTGGGAAGCAAGCTATCTGCAGCTTGCTATGGACTTGTCCAAAAAAATTATTCATTTCCTTCCACCTTCTGGGGAAAGATCCTGAAGTTGACAAGCGTGGTTCCTTTCCTCAGAACAACCCAGTGAGATAGGCTAGACCAGTGGTTCTCAACCTGTGTACCCCCTGATGTTCCTGGAATGGAACTCCCAGGAATTCTGGCCAGCTTAGCTAGTAATGAAGACTTCTGGGAGTTGTAGTCCAGAAATATCGGGATCCACAGGTTGAGAACCACAGGGCTAGACCATGTCACTTAAACACTGGACCCAGGGCTACCTAGTGAACTGCTTTCTGGTTGAAAGGAGCATGGATATTGAAAACAAAGACAACGCAAGAGCATCACACATTTATTTCTGCAAATACTGGGGAATACTCCTCTTCCTTCTCCCCTCATATGGACCTTGTGCTTCAGCAATAGTGAGGGCCAGGAGGAAGGGAAGCTTTCTTCTCTCTTTCTGGTCTCTAATCTCGCACCCTTCCTCCTCCTCCCCCGCTCCTTCATGCCCCGGAGACCCTGGGAAAGCACTTCATTATCTCACCATGTCAGGGATTTAGCACCAGAATTCTTGGATTGCTATCCAAGGCTGAATAGAAGTGAGCAAGAGGGTTTGTTCCTCCTTCTTTGTCCCTTGGCTATGCCTCCTAAGAGCAAGATTGTTTTTACAGATGAAAAAAAAAGATGTGCAAATATTGATTGTACTGTATTCTGAATAAACGATTGCCTGAAATCCTGAGTGGAAGACCTCTTTTACTACCACCCCCATCTCATAGCAACATGTCTTCCTTCTAAAAGGGTGGAGTGTCCCTGCTCACAAAACATGACGTCTGTCATGACCATTTCTAATTGAAGGACACTCACTCAGCATCAAGGTGCCCATAATGCAAGGAATGGCCTGAACCAGTTGGGTCCCTTGTATGAAAAGGCTTTGATGGCTGTTCACACAACAAAGTTACCCTGATAGCCAGTTCCACCCAGGCCTGCTTTCAGGTCTGTTTCAAATACATTTTAATCTGTTTCAATGGGCCTTTTTACGCGACCCCTAAGATCCGCTGGCCACTTAAATTCGGACCAGAGATCTTAGGGTTCGTCGCTCTTCCTGCGTTCCCACCCCCTCCACACTTCCTGGCTGCTGGCTGCGTGAGGGGAGGGAGAAAAAGAGAAAAGCATGTCGCTCACCTCCGTTCTGCCTCTCGTCTCTGTAAAAGTAGCTCTTAAAGGGGCAGGACCCAAAAAACAACAAACAGAAGCAAGGAGAGCCCCGCACTCACTATCCTTACACCGGATCAAATATTTTTCACCTCCAAAGAGCAGGTACTTGAAAGGTGCGCTGGGACGCGCTAAAGTGGGCGGGGTCGCACTTAATTTCCTGTAAACTCCAGAGCTGGTGGGTAAACATTTTTAAGCTCCGGAGCTGGGAGCCATTTGCCCCGGAGTTTAGGGGTCGTGTATAAACACCGAATGTTTTTGACCTTTTAATATGTTTAGGATTTTATTTTTTGTCCACTGGGCAACCCCCCTCCCCCAATAAGTAAACTGCTTTAGATAAACTAAAAAAAAAAAGCTCAAAATAGATGCATTAAAACATCTTTCATTCTAATAAATCTTGTACAACATTATTAAAATTAATACAAAATTTATAGTTGGGGCATAAAAACTAGTTAAGCCCCACTGTGAGGGTTCTTGGATAGGCCCTGCCTGTGTGCCCTGCATCTGCCATAAAGGTTCTGAAAGGGATTTATTGAACAAGGGTTTTATTGTAACTGGATCACAAAAGCAGTACCTGTCAACTGGTTTTGGAGATTCTTGCCACAATTCAATGGGATAAGAATGGGTTATGAGTATGAACAGGAACAGTCTCTAGGAGCAAACTCAGATCTAGTTTAAGGTTACAGTATATCACAGGAGTACACCCTCTCACATTTCGTAAATATTTTAGTATATATTTTCATGTGACAACAGTGAAGAAATGACACTTGGCTACAATGTAAAGCAGTGAGTATACAACTTGTATAACAGTGTAAGTGTGCTGGGTCCTCAAAATAACGCAACACACAGCCATTAAAGGTCCAACCCGCTGGTAATAAAAGTGAGTACACCCCTAAGTGATAATGCCCAAATTGGGCACAAAGTGTCAATATTTTGTGTGGCCTCCATTATTTTCCAGCACTGCCTTAACCCTCTTGAGCATAGAGTTCACCACAGCTTCACAGACTGCTACTGGAGTCCTCTTCCACTCCTCCATGATGACATCACAGAGCTGGTGGATGTTAGAGAAGAGATCTTGCGCACTTCCACCTTCCCTTTCAGGATGGCCCACAGAGGCTCAGTAGGGTTTAGGTCTGGAGATATGCATGGCCAGTCCATCACCTTTACCCTCAGCTTCTTTAGCAAGGCAGTGGTCGTTTTGGAGGTGTGTTTGTGGTCATTATGTTGGAATGCTCCCTGCCGCCCAGTTTCTGAAGGGAGGGGATCAAGCTCTGCTTTGGTATGTCACCGTACATGTTGGCATTCATGGTTCCCTCAATGAACTGTAGCTCCCCAGTGTTGGCAGCACTCATGCAGCCCCAGACCATGACACTCCCACCACCATGGGAGTGACCGTAGGCATGACACACTTGTCTTTGTACTCCTTCCCTGGTTGCCGCCACATATGCTTGACACCTTCTGAACCAAATAAGTTGATCTTGGTCTCATCAGCCCACAGGACATGGTTCCAGAAATCCATGTCCTTTGTCTGCTTGTCTGCAGCAAACCATATGCGGGCTTTCTTGTGCATCATCTTTAGATGAGGCTTCCTTCTGGGATGACTGCCCTGCAGACCAATTTGATGCATATGGACTGAGCACTGACATGCTGAACCTCCACCCCTTCAACCTCTGTAGCAATGCTGGCAGCACTCATACGTCTCATGGGAACCCATGAAAGGGCCTTCCTGACTGCTGCGCCCAGACTCTGGAACTCCCTTCCACTAGAGGCCAGGACTGCCTCATCTCTGATATCCTTCTGGAAACAAGCAAAGAACTTTCTCTTCAGGCAAGCTTTCCCTGAATGTTGGACTATCATTATGTGTCTTTTATATGAATCTATAGGTTCACATAGACTGGGTTTTTTTAACTACTTATAACCTTCTAGCTTTAATTTAATGTTGTCTGTTAATGCTGTAAGGTGTCCCTCAATTCCTTGTTCTCAATACTTGAACTTGTCTTAATTGTACTGGACTGTATATTATCCTTCATTACTGTAAGCTGCCTTGGGTCCTTTTCCAAGGAGAAAGGCAGGGTAAAAATACTCTACAATAAATAAATAAATAAATAAATAAATAAATCTATTTCCCAAAGCCAACCTCTGGATATGACGCTGAGCACAGGCACTCAACTACTTTGGTCAACCATGTGAAGACCTGTTCTGAGTGGAACTTGTCCTGTTAAACCATTATATGGTCTTGGCCACAGTGCGGGAGCTCAGTTTCAGGGTGTTGGCAATCTGATTATAGCCTAGGCCAGTGTTGGTGAATCTATGGCACGGGTGCCAAAGGTGGCGCTTGGAGCCCTTTCTGTGGGTACCCAGTATCGCCCCTTCACAGCCACCTGTATTCAGGTTAAATTGCTGTATTGGTATCATGCGAAAAATTAGTGGGTTTTGAATCACAGTTTGGGCACTCGGTCTCTCAAAGGTTTGCCAATGCCATCACTGGCCTAGGCCATCTTTGTGTAGAGCAACAATTTGTTTTTTCAGCTCCTCAGATAGTTCATTACCATGAGATGCCATGTGGAATTTCAAGTGACTAATATGAGAGAGTGAGAGCGATAACACCTGCTCCCCCTTCACACCTGAGATCTTGTGACACTAACAGGTCTCATGACACCAGGGAGGGAAAACAGCTACTTGGGCCCAATTTGGACATTGTCACTTAGGGGTGTACCCACGTTTGTTGCCAGCAGTTTAGATTAATGGCTGTGTGTTGCATTATTTTGAGGGAACAGCACATTTACATTTATACAAGCTATAACAATGTATATACTCACGGCTTTACATTGTAGCCAAGCGCCATTTCTTAAGTGTTGTCACATGAAAAGATATACTAAAATATTTATGAAATGTAAGGGGGTTGTACACTCTCTGTCAGCTTTCCTTCTCCTTTGTTCTGCTTCCCCCTTAGGGACCACCATATGTTGCCACTTGTGAGGGGTCCTCCAACCATATCCACTCCCAGCTAGGAGGTAGGACATGTAGCTTTCCCTTTTCTATCCCCTCCGCTGCCTCTGAAACCTCTTTTATCCTCCCTGTTTTCCTTCCAATCCCCTCTTTTTTCCTTGACCAAGACAATGGGCCGGGATGTCTTTGGGAAGAAGGCTTCAAGGATTTGGGGGTATTTGGACCACTGGGAGCTTGACAGGTGCCTATATGTCGTGTTGAGGATTTGAATCTTCCTGCTGCATGAACCGGGGACTCGTCTAATCTAGCATTGTTAGATCATTCAGAGGCACAACTCTCTCCCTTCCATAACTCGTATCCCGAGTTGTTAGTTAAGACGACCCCTGAACATCAAGGTCTAATTGCTTGCCCAGCGTGGGGCCCTTCTGAGGCGTTGCACTGCAAGGCGCATTTCCCTGCCTGCATGGCCGTTCTCGCTGGGGGTGCCAGGAATTGTACGCATTTAAGGACATTTCCATTTCCGGATTACTGCTTGCAGAATTTCGCTGTCCTGGATTCTGAGAGCTGCTGGCCAAAAAAAGGGGGGGGGGCAGCTTTTCCACGCTCTTGATGTGGGTACGACCCACCCCAGGAGGCACCCCGTCTTGGGGAAATGCTACAATACGTGGATCGGCCATTAACCCTTGCGTTTCCGTAGCGGCTGTCGCGTTCCTTCTGAAAACAGAAACACGGCACGTAGGAATGCACAGTCGCGTGTCTACTTGGGTCTTTAGCGTCCTTCCCCCTCCCTCTCTTTCGCCTCCTCCTCCTCCTCCCTTCTTCCTCCTGGCCTTTACTTTTGCGCAAAGTGGGAGGTTCCGGGGCAGAAGTTTCGCTTTCGATTCCGGCTGTGTTTCCCTCCTGTTGTCACCGCAACCTTTTCCCGAGGTACGTAGTCGTTTTTCTCCCGCATTTTCTCAAAGTTTCGGCCGCTTCTCCCTTCCGCTCTTTCCGTTCCTAACCCACTGCCGTCGATCTTTTTTCTTCCCTTCTTTCTCCTCCGTGTTACAGTTTGCGCTTCCTCCCTTTCTTTGCGCCTTTCCTCCACCACTTCTGCTGGGGAAGCGCGGGCACGGGCGTTTTCGGGAAACGAAAGAGCTTCCTCCCAAGCCAGCCAGCCCCGAGAGGACGGCGGTGGCGGGCTGTTTTTCCAATTCCCACTCGCCATCTCCCCATCCTAGGATCTCCACATCTCATTCTTGGCTGGTAAGGTGTCTGTCTTTTTTTAAATGTGACCTCAAGCCACTTCCGACTTAAGGGGGGACCTTATTTATTTATTTATTTTATTTTATTTTATTTTATTTAACTTATATGCCGCCCACTACCCAAAGGTCTCCTCTGGCTTAACTGGGGAATTAGCCTCTGTGCTCAGGTCTTGCAAAGTCAAAATCATGGCATCCTTTCTGGAGTCCACCCGTCTCATATTTGCTCTGCCTCTTTTTCCAGGTTCCTTCACTTTCCCCCAGCATTGCAATGTGTAGCTTGCATAATTAGACTGTAAACCGCCCAGAGACTGCTTGAAGTGGTATGGGGCGGTATATAAGCAGAACACTTTGCACTGGATTCCCCCCCCCCCAAAAAAAATGACTCTTGTTCTTCTCATGATGTGCCCCAAGTCTAATAACTTCAGCCTGGTCCTTTTTGGCTAGGGTTGTGGCGGTCCGGAGGTTAACTCCAAATGTAGTGTGATGTTACACAGCTCTGATGGTCCATGGAGGACTCATCTGACCTGGAGTATCACTTAAAGTCGACAGGTCGGGGAGTGATCTCTATGAAGGCTTTTTGCTGTGCTTAAGAATCAACTATCCGACTTCTCCACAAACACCATGACAGGCCCATCATATTACTGGATAGCAGGCTGTTGGAATGAAGAGGACCCTCCTTGGCCATGTGAAGTCCTCAGCTGATGGATTTCTTTAAATGTTAAGCCCTTTCATCTCTTTTCCTAAGGTGGCAGAGAATTACAGATGCCCTACACCCATTATTTATTTATTTATTTATTTATTTATTTATTTATTTATTTATTTATTTATTTAGAATATTTTACCCCTCCTTTCTCCTTGGAAAAGTACGCAAGGTGGCTTAAAATAATGAGGGACAATATACAGTCCAGAACATTTAAGACATATTCAAGTTAAGAACAGGAAATTTGAAAAGGCATCTTAGAACATTAAAAAGGTAACATTGGAGCAAGAAGAAAAATCCATTATGAGGGGTGAAAAGCAACAAGGAGCACGTTAGTGTTCTTATGAAAGCAGTCAATGCAATCGTGTATGGTAATCCATATAAAGTCATGTAGTAGATAGTCCCGCATTCAGGGAAAGCTTGCCTGAAGAGGAAGGTCATTGCCAGCTTCTGGAAAGACAGCAGAGATGGGGCAGTCCTGGCCTCCAGCAGGAGGGAGTTCCAACTTTCATGTGTCTGAGAAGGTGGTGGGATGGAGAGAAAGGCCTCTCCTGATGACCTTAGCACCCGAGCCGGTTCATACTGTGAGATTCGATCTTTGAGATAGCTTGGACCAAAGCCATTTTGTATTTTCTAGATTAAGGTCAGCACCTTGGATTGTGCCCAATAACTGATTGGTAGCCAGTGGAGCGGCTTTAGTAGGGGACGTGATCTCTGTAGCCCGCCCCAGTCAGCAATCTGTCCGCTGCGTTCTGGATTCGTTGAAGTTTCCTGAGACTTTCCATCAGTAATCCCACATAGAGCTCATTACAGTAGGCCAACTGGGAGGTCACTTGGGCATGTGTCACAGTGGCCAGAGCAAGTTTCTCGAGAAACAGGCGTAACTGGCGTACTGCTTTTAATTTTGCAAATTCACTCCTGGCCACAGCTGTGACCTGGGCATCTAGGCTCAAGGATGAGTCCAGGAGCATCCCCAAGCTACACAACTTTTTTTCAATTGGGGGGGGGGTGTTATCCCAGCCAGTACAGGTCAAATCCCTATCCCTTGATTTCCTTTTTGATTGACCAGAATCAGCTCTGTCTTGTCTGGGTTTAGTTTCAGTTTGTTCTTCCGCATCCAATTCATTACTGAAACTAAGCACTGATCTAAAGTTGAAATAGCTTCCTTGGAATCTGGAGGTGACGAGAGGTAGAGTTGAGTGTCATCAGCATTCTGGTGACACTTCACCCCCAAACTCTGAATAATTTCCTCCAGTGGTTTCATATACCCATATATACTCGGTTATAAGCCGATCTGAATATAAGCTGAGGCAACTAATTTCCCCCCCAAAACTGGGAAAACTTCTTGACTCGGTAGGGTGCCTTCTCCAATGGGCAGGGCTTGCCCTCCGTCGCCTTCCCCAAGCCAGCTGAGCACTTGGGAGGCAGTGGAACCGGTAGGACTAGCCCTCCACCGCATTCCCCAGGCCAGACTAGCACTCAGGAGGTGGCGGAAGTGCAGTAACTTTATTAACTCGAATATAAGCCGAGGGTGTTTTTTTCACCCAAAAATAAGGGGTGAAAAACTCAGCTTATATTCGACTATATACAGTAAATATTAAATAACATAGGAGAACTGTCAGAGTTTGTGCTGTTTGATCAGCCAGCAGAAGCAATATTTAAATTGTTAGCCAGAGACAAGAGTTTTCTTAAAAACAAACAACTATATTCCAAATGTACAAAAATATATCACAGCATCACAGAACTACTACAAAGTTCAACAAAGCATAGAGGGAAAAATCACATTAGTTACATTGATACAATATTTAACAGCATAATAGCATACATTACATTGACAAAATATATGACTGAGAAACAAAGTGGGTGCCTTACTCACGGAAGGCCCAATGAACAATGATTTACAGAACATTTTTATACACGTGTCTGTCCAATCATAAATGACATTACCTCATAGCTATTGCAACCTCTTGCATCAGCCAAAATTCATTATGTTAATTCTTAACATCTGTACTCCATTTGAAAAAAAAACTATACAGTGGGTCACTTTTTACAGACTCCATCTTTAAATCAATTAAATACATATCAAACCCATATAGAACATTCTGTCTAATACATATATTTCACTAACTAATATCTGACAAGAACATATTAGAGAAGGTCTCACAAGGTTGTGGTTTCCAGACTTAGGCCCTCCTGGTTTTCTGGATTTCAGAAATTGATGTTATTTAAAGTGGAAGAAGAACTACCACTTGTTTCTGCACCGATCTCTTCTCTTGTGTGATTTTGGAAGTCCAACCACCATGGCTCACGGTCAGGGGATTATGTGAGTGAAGTCTAATGCATCTAATACAACTACAGGGCCAGACACATGGAACCCACTTGGCTCATATGAGTGAGTCAAAGGGGGGCCCCTCTTGCCAGAGAATGAGAATCACTACCACCGAGCACAGAGGGTTCATGTTTATATGGACCTGGAATCATCTGCATTTGAGAACAATAGTGCAACTGAATGGGTTCTGGAAAAAATACCTGTGGCTGGGGGACATTTGGCCTTCCAGATGTTTTGGATTCCCATAATTCAATGCCGTTGGCTTTGCTGGCTGGGGTGGCCAAAAATCTGGATGCTCAAATCCTGCCGCTGCATCCATGCTTTATGGGCACAACAGTCAGTGAATCAAGGTTTCAACTTGATTCCACCATCTTGCCAACCTGAGATCCTCTACATGACATGGTTCATGACTCCCATCAGCCTCAGCCAGTATGAGGAAGGGTCAGGGGCAAATAGATTTGAAGTCCAAAAGTGCTAGTCAGACCAATACTGGAAGAGACATGGAACTATGAATAAGGAAGCCATCAAACTATTCTTGTAACACTTAAAGTTAAGAATATATGTGAAAGATTTTACGTTTTGAAGAAGTACAGTTATGTGTTTCTTGGTTTTGGTGTTATATAAAGTGAGAGAAGAATTGCCACCTGTTTCTGCATCAGTTTGTGTGATTTTGGAAGTTGTACTTTGCCTACAACAACTAAGAAGTCGTCAGATCAATTTAAAATACGCCGAAATGGTAAAATGTACAATTACAGCAATAAAATGACATATTTACAGCACAGTGAATGATATTATCACAAATATTTAAAGATTCCCATAAAAACTAAGAAAATATTATCAATAAACAGTTTCTTGTTGTTGCGTTATAGCTAGACCTGCTGAAATACAGTAAATGCATTTTCCTGATGCACTGAACTGGGAGAAAGGCCGGTGACACCACTGGTAAGGCTCTGGATTAAGAAAATATTGCCATTCTTAGCAGAATTTTGTTTGTTGAACGTGGCTAACAAGTAGAACCCCCATTTCCTGTGTCTGTGCCTCAAAAGGATGGAGGGAATGGGAGCCATTTTTAGTATACAGATTATATGAAATGCTGGTGAGTGAGCAAAAGACTAACCATTTGCATTTATTTATTTATTTATTTATTTATTTATTTATTTATTTATTTATTTATTTATTTAACTTATATATCCCCCATCTGACAGCAAGCTCACTCTCAATAGTTCACAACATGGCTGAAAAATATATTTTGACTTTTCTCCTGTGCTTTATAAGCCCATTGCTAAAATATTGCTGACATACTCCTCTCAGCAACAATGGTGTTGATTAATGTCCTGTCACTTACAGTTTTCCCCCAAGGGTAGCTGCCAAATTCATAACATTCTATTATTACTTTACAGCAAGACAATCAGCTTAGAAAGTTATTTTGAAGAAGAATGAACCTACAGTAATACCTTGGTTCACAAGCATAATTCTTTCCAGAAAATGCTTCTAAACCAAAACACTTATATTAAAGCATATTTCCCCATAATAATGATTTGTTTTGGATCCCATAAAACCATATACTGTACACACAAAATGCCAAAATTCACAAAAGATGTTAGCTAGAAGTCACTGTCCACACCATGGTTTAGGTACCTGGCTGAAGAATCTGCTCTGCTTAGGACTAACAACTGGATTTTACTTAATGTGACAATAATAATATGCAGTTTCTAGTCCTATATACACTTGACTAGCTGCCCCATGACTCAAAATGGTTTGAAAAATAAGAAAGAATGTTGAAAACAAATTAAATATAAATGTAACTATAAAGAAAAATAAAACCTTAACCTGCACTCCCCTTTGAAACGTTCCTAGCAGGTACAGTGGTGACCTCTATTCCTCTCTTCTCCCTCTGCTTTGGAGGCTACCTGAGATGGAACATTGCAGACAAATACTCACAGTCCAGCACTGAGAGGGAGAGAGACACCTTTGGCTCACTTGTGATCACATGACCTGCTCCAGTGCTTGTATATTAAGACATTGCTTGTTGATCAAGGCAAACTTAGAAGAAATATTTGCTTGTCTTGCAAAACGCTCTTAGATCAAGTTACTCTTAAACCTAGGTATTACTGTAATTCCCTTCATAACTGAAGAGTGGCAGAGAGATGCTCTGGGTCATTTAGTTTCGGAATGACCCCAGTATCTCACTACATTCATATTTCTTAAGCCCTGTTAAAATGATATTTTCCTTTAAAATATATATAGGCTAAAATCCATGAATTTAACCAACAGTTCCTCTCCATCTGCCATGACCATCTGTTTACTCACGTTGCGGACATGGTCACAAAGTGAATGGAAAAACTAAGAAGGGGAAAAATACTTTGCCATTGCCCTCACAGACATGAAATTTCCCAGTAGGGTTGGGACCACACTGTGTAAATACAGTACTCTAGTCTAGTCTTTCATATGCGCTGTCTTAGGCGAATATTCAACATTACCTGGCACGACAAAGTTCCAAATAGCATAGCCCTGAATCGAGCTGGAATCCCTAGCATGTACATTTTATTAAAACAGCGACGCCTACGCTGGCTTGGACACGTTGTGAGAATGGATGGCGGCCGGATCCCAAAAGATCTTCTATATGGACAACTAGTGCAGGGAAAGCGCCCCAGAGGGAGACCAGAGCTGCGGGATAAGGATATCTGTAAGAGGGACCTGAAGGCCTTGGGAATGGACCTCAACAGATGGGAAACCCTGACCTCGGATCGCACTGTCTGGAGGCAAGAGATACAGCATGGTCTACATAAATTTGAAGAGGCATTTGTCCAACAGGCAGAGGAAAAGAGGCAGGCACAGAAAGAACGAAACTCGAGGACCGGGCAAGAAACAGAATATATCTGTCCCCAGTGCAGTAGAGACTGCCATTCCCGAATTGGTCTATTTAGTCACAATAGATGTTGTTTTTTGGATCTCTACTCCAGGCATGATACCATAGTTTTCGAGACTGAAAGATGTCAATGATTAGGAATACTCTAGGGCTCTGTTTCATTTCATGTTGTCCAACCCCCTTCCCCCCCCCCCCCAAAAGGCTCTGTAATTGTCTTCCTGTGTTGCTGGCAGCCACCCAAATGTTGGGGAGATGAATCCCTGGGCAAGCTGCACAGTATGTGTGAAGCCAAAGCATCACGCACGACCTCATGTTTTTTTTATTATTCAATCAAAAAAACTCCCATCCTTCTAGGAAAACAATGACTTAGGGCCTTTTTACACGACCCCTAAGATCCGCTGGCCACTTAAATTCGGACCAGAGATCTTAGGGGTTCGTCGCTCTTCCTCTGTCCCCACCCCCCTCCACACTTCCTGGTTGCTGGCTGCGTGAGGGAGGGAGAAAAAAGAAAGAAAAGAATGCCGGCTTACCTCCATTCTGTTCCCGACAGCATTCAGATCTCTTAAAGGGGCGGGGGGCAGAAAAACAACAAACAGAAGCCAGGAGAGCCCCGCACTCACTATCCTTACACCGGATCAAATATTTTTCACATCCAAAAAGCAGGTACCTGAAAGCTGCGCTGGGACGCGCTGAAGTGGGCGGGGTCGCACTTAATTTCCTGTTAACTCCGGAGCTGGTGGGGAAACATTTTTAATCTCCGGAGCTGGGAGCCATTTGCCCCGGAGTTTAGGGGCCATGTATAAACGCCCTTACTCAAGCCTGGCCCTGGCCCATAACACCATTCCACGGTCAGCTCCCCTGCCATCCCCCACCCCAGTCCTTCTGAAATTACAGTGGACCCTCGTATAACAAATGGTTTGTATGACATAACATCTGTACAACATAAAAAATTCTGGAAATAGGGGAAATTTGCTTAACAGAAGCACTTATGGGGTGAATCCGTACAACATAAAAATAGTCATGATTAGGGATCACTCCGTTTTCAATGCATTCCTAAGGGAAATTTGTATAAAGGAAAATTTGCTTAACATAATTTCATTATGGAACAGATTAATTCCTTTATACAAGGTACCACAGTACAGTCATTTCCCCTTTCCTCTCTACCTTTCTGAAGTATTGCACTTAGATTTAATTAGTTTTTTGTTGTTGCAGGGGGGTTGAAGAGCCCTGAGGCATCATGAATATTTATAGCATGCACAAATCCTTCTTTGCATGTTAATTTGAATCCCCATGGATAATTCAAGAGCAGAGAGGAGTCCTCCTTGCACCTGTGCTGGAGCAAGAGGGCTTGGGGGGGGGGGGAGTGGTGGTGGTGGGGAGTTGACACAATGGCTCCAGACTAGGATTTCTCTTGCTGCATTATGCGCATAGAAAGTGCTCAGCAGACATGGCCAGCAGGCTAGATGAGCAGAATACTGTGTGCTTGCTTCCTCCCAGAAGGAAACCGTGAACTACCGTAATACTGCGAAGACCGGGTTGGGGAGCAGATGGTTTAGACAGGGAGTGGGGTTTCTATTTCATGAGTGAGTTATCATTGAAAAGTGCATGTTAGTAAAATGCTAAAGAACAAGGAGAGACAAAATATAATATCCCACCCAAGAAAGCTTTCAATATATTCATTTCCCAGCTTTGAATTGTTCTAAGCCACAATGACTTTTGTCTTAGTGTAATTACATGAGTGATATGACAGATTACATTTGGGCTAGAAAGAAACTGACCTTTTGAATACCTGTTGTTACAGCTGATCATCCCAGGAAAAATAAATGGGGAAATGGGTGTAAAAAGAGAACTTCCTGCCTGAAAAAGCATAGAAGCTGATTTGGATACAATATATAATATAATATACATATATATTATAGATTAACAACCATGACATCAATGATCACATCTGGCTTCTAGTAGGAGAGATACAAAAAGAAAAAGAAGATATAGGAAAACATAAATACTTTGGTTTCCCCAGATTACTGATTTCTTTCCTAAAGGTATTATATATGGGGGGGGGGGGATTTGTCACCAACTCAACCATTTATTATTGTGTACGGTTAAATCTCTTCTTGGAATGGGCAATTGGTTTCCGAAAATCCTTAAACTATTCACATGTATTGCAAATCTCATTAAGGTCACCAAAAATCAGAAGGGATTAGGGATGGGCAATTCCAAAGCGACCCACGCAAGCCCAGGTGGTGATCGGAACCCTCTGACACGCACACAGCCAATATATTACCTTTCTCTGTGCCGGCATGGAGCTGAGCTCCAACGAGGAATCAGGCTGCGACATCTCCTTTGCTTGCTCCATGATGCTGGCCAATCAGGGAGGCGGGATTATGCCTCTCCCTGCACAGCTCCTGATTGGCCAGCACCATGGAGCAAGCAAAGGTGACCTAGTAATATATTACTACGACAGTGGGCATACTGACTGGTTGTAGTATTTTGATACTGCATGACAGAAAGTGATATTTAGAGGTATAAAAATTTCCAGGAATGTTTGTGTCTTGGGTTTTAACAGAGAGAGAGAGAGAGAGAGAGAGAGAACTACAACCCAAGAATACTCCGAGTCAGGATGGCCACTGTCCATGTTAGTTTCACACAATCTGTTAGTTGTACTTTTGTGAAGTCTGCTTTCTTCCTTTATAAGCCTTTTTTAAAGCTGCTATCATTAGTTCCATATTTCCTTAATAAGGGAGCAGACTGTTCACAAGTGCAGTAGGGACAGAATGTCTTTCTGTTGTCAGGGGCTGAATTTGTGAGTCTTCAGCACGGATATTAGATCCTCCATCTATTCACACATAGGGTTCCCTTCCAGATTTGGCAGCATGTCCACCGGCTGTACGGTTTGTGTCCGTGGATTCCCCACTGACCTGCCTCCAGAGCGGGTGGCTGACAAGCTGACGATCCACTTTCTGAGAACACGCAATGGCGGCGGTGAAATTGTCAACATTGAATTTGCACCAGAGACCCCAGACTGGGCAATGATCACCTTTGAAGATTCATCAGGTTACTAGACAAGCATCAGAATTGTTTGATTTAATTATGGTGGTGTGTTCTTGTGAGGAGGGGAAGGCGTAGCTTCTGCCTGGAGAGAGAAGGCTGTGTGTTCTTTTATTCATTGGTAATGATGCCGCTGTATCACTTGGGAACTGAATAAAAATTATTTTCCCTTCTAAAGTACCACAGGTAGAACTTAGGAAAGCTAGCAAATGCCTTGCAAGACGATTTGTAATTTAATGATTTTCTTTACAAAACTGAAATTTCTTGCTGGAATATGAAAGGAATTTTTGAAAAATGCACACCTTGAAATAATTGCATGGTTCTCACTTTGTTTGGAATGGGAACTGAAAGATGGCATGAGCAGTGACAATTTGTAGGAGTATAGAGATTTTTGCAGGCTTATTCTTTGGAGAGTCTTGGGTTTTTGTGCCTTTTAGTTCCCAATAAGAGTCTGGAAAATCTGAAAAATAATTTAGTTACCATCATTATTTGAAGTCACCCATGAGTTGGTCATTAATACCTTGGTTTCATTTTTTAAAAACATAATTTTAGTTCCCTATTTCTCAAATTTACATGTAGATTACATGTAGATTAACAGAAAAGCTGTCTTAGTAGTACACAAGACAGGTTTGTGGAACAATACAAGCTGCCTTCTCATTTACCTCATTGCCGTTTCCACACCAATGCAGAGGACAGGGCAGCATTGTTACATTGAGATTTAATGTGACCTAACTGTGCTTTTGTTGTTGGGGAAAAAGGAGTTAAATACAATAAATTAGTTAAGGAATTAAGGTATTCAAAGTAAAGTGATCTGCTGTTTCTGCTCGCAAAGTAAAATCTGATCTGGAATTGAAAAATGTGTTTAGGGTCAAATATTACATTTTCAATTCCAGTTCTGAAATGTGGATTTTGTCCTGAGAATCTTGGGAAGGAACTTTGAAATATAAATGAGAAATCAAAAACTAAGAAGGAAACGGAGAGAGAGAGTCTGTCTGTCTGTCTGTCTGTCAGTCACACACAGGCAAACAAAATGCAGTGAGATTTTGTGCTGCTTCCAAACCACTGAGCAAACGTGGCATTTGCTAAAGGCTTCTCTTGATTGCTCTTTTCTTTTTCTCATTCAGTGGCTCAGCGAGTACTAAAGGCCAAAAGACACATCCTGTCTGTCAATGGGGAAGATTATCCTTTGGAAGTGACTGCATATCCCACTGAATTGGACCCCAATGAGGTAAAAGTTTGAGAGGCATGGGAGTGGTGGGTTTGGGAATGCAAAGCATAGCATGGCCTTAGAAACGTGGCTCATAGGAGAATCTAACTATATGTTGCTGAGATCTTCTGAGATCTTCTGGCATCCGCTTTCATGTGTACAGGCAGGAAGGATAAAAGCTGTTGGGACTCCCTTCATCTTCTGCTGGTGCTATTGAATGATTGAGGGGCTAATCTGGTGTGGAGGACTGAGACCTATGAGGCGGAGAGGTGGGTAAAGCAGAGTCGCTCCCATCTTGATGCAGGTGGACCAATGTTGCAATCATGCACAAGAAAGTCTTTTTGACCAGGACATGTCAGGACATGAATGTGAGTGTTTGTCCCTGGTGTTGGGCAAAGAGAGACACAACAGGGATGTTGTTGAGGTGACACCGCCAACCAAACAGTCTCCCTGGAAGAGGAAAGAGAAGTGATTTCTGCTGTAAAATTGTAGCATCCCAGGATGGTGCTCTCATATACGGTAGAACTTTGCCTTCCATGCCAGAGTTAGCTTGGGCAGATTACCTCAAGATTTCCTGGTTACTGTGACAACCACAGGGTTCTCTGGCTATATTATTGACTATTATTGGTACTGTAGTAGCATGTTGGCAGGAAAAAAAACTAAAAGTGAGAAAGAAAGAAAAAGGACATTACTTCCTGTGTATTATTAACAGAAGAATGGAAATATCCAGGTGTTAGTCACTTCAAACTGCAGCTTGTAGCTGAAGTAATTAGCTCTCTGCTAGGTGGGCTTGGCTGTCAGAGAATTGCTGAGAGTTGTTTCTGGGATAAAGGTGAGAGTATGTCAAGGCAAACAAGTTGTTATATAGAAAGATTGATTATGAATATATGTAGTTTACTAAAATCTCTATTTAAGCTTTTAGAGGGGCACTGGATCTTGTGTCTTGAGAAAGTACAGTATTCTGAAATAGATTTCTCTCTGTTGCCACTCTTGTGTCCATTCATCTTTTCTACAGAGATTGTCATGTTTGTCTTGTAGTAGCTAGAATGCAAAGGACCAGCAGGCAGGAGCTGGCATATGTATTTTTCCATCTATAAGACACCTTCATTTGTAAAATGACCCCCACTTTTCCAGCACAAAATTACACTTTCACAACTGTGCGGTTCTCTCCTCAGCTTACTTCCATGTATAACATGCCCCTCAATTTTTAGACTAACAATTTTAGACAAAAATATAGTCTTATACATGGGGAAATAATGTAAATCACACATCAGAGGAAGAACAATTAAAGAAGCCCTTCATATTGTGGCTGACATTGATAGGGGCCTTGATGGTGCTACCCAGGTAATGAGGATGCAGGTGGCATCTAGGTTTGTGGCAAGGTTTGTTCCTGTCTCTATCTCCATGTTGTGTTGCCTGTTTTGTATCAGCAGTTGTTTAAGATGAGATTTTTCTGTAGGTGAGTACAAGCTAGCCACCCAAAGTCTGGGAGAGGGAAAGTCTTTAAGGTGTCTGTTAGTCTTTGAAGTGCCACAACATGTCCGTTGTTTTGTTCTGTTCCTATCTTCTACTTCCCCTCCAAACACACTGAAACAGACAAACAGCACTGCCTCTTTGGAAACTGTTGGTAATAGATTTGGCCTTTTATAAAAGTCCTTGCACAGAGAGGGCATTCCTTAAGTATTTGGAGCAGGCAGAGGTCTATGTATGTTCATAAAATCATGCGATGAACATTGTTAGGATCTTAATGAGAAATATGTAGAACATGTTCACAGTTCTCTCTCTAGCTAATTGTGTGGTGATTGCAGTGGTGGGACAGAAAGCAAGAGACCAGCTTTGAAATCATGAAGTTTTTCACATTTGGTTTAGGCAAATGAGATGTGGAAGATGTGTTGCCACCTTTGGCAGGTCAGATCTGCCCTGTACTCCTTCAAGGGCAGAAAGGACAGCCCATGAACAACCTTGATAGCAGTTGGATGTCCATGTTTGTTTCAAAAAATGGGTTTCTCTCTCTCTCTATATATATAGAAACCCATTTAGTGGTACCCATATAGTGGTACCTCGACTTACGAATTTAATTCATGCTCTTAAGTTGAACTACTCTTAAGTTGGGGTACCTATGTAAAAAATTGAAAAAATAAATACATAAATATTTAAAAAATTGTAAGTCGAGCAGACCATATCTAAAATTTGTAAGGCGGCAGTTAAAATGCCAACATTTTCCCGCTCTTAAGTCGAATTGCTCTTAAGTCGAGCTGCTCTTAAGTCGGGGTACTTGTACCACTGTATTAAACATTGTATTCGGAACATATTTTTAAAGAGGCATTGCACTCCTTGAAGGTGTCCAGGAGCAGCAATTCATTTTTTATTCTTCTTCTGAATAAAGGAAAGGATGTGGGAGGGTCCAAGATCTTAGGACCAATGTGATGGGACTGCACTGTCCTGAATGAAAAATACCCTTCCATAGCCAGGCTGATCAGTTCCCAATTGAGAGTTCTGCATATGGAGACCTAGATTCTAATTCCTGCTGAGCCACGAAGCTGATCAAGTGACCGCGGCTGAACCAGTATATCTTTGCTTCACTTGTCTCACATTGGGTCTTTTGTGGAGATGTAATAGGAGAACCACTTTTTGTAAGCTACCCAAACCTTTTTGGGTTTATGGGGGGGGGGAAGGGACAGCAGGTTACAGCGTGCTGGTAATTTAAACAACTGAATTTTTTTATCAGTACAGTTAGTTGCTGTAAGCAGCTCAAGCCACATAGTGGCAACAGAGCACTACTTTCCATATATATATATATATCTATATTTGTCCTTTAAAATATTTGCCTTTTGGACTGTATGTAAGCAAAGGGCATTTTCAATACTGCCAAACTAACTGCAGCTGGACTCCACACCTCTGAAGTTATGAAGAAAAAGTTCACACTCAGAAGAGATTATAATCTAGGTGTTCTGAGACCATGAAAGCTACCTAGAAGGAAGGTTCTGTATTTTTATTTTCTGCCTGTTGGAGACCGCAGTGTTGAGATCCCTCCACGTTTTTTTTTTTAAAAGAGGGTCCTATGACTTGTTTGGGAGTTACCCAACAGAGCTGGAAAAACATTCTTAACTCTGTGCTGTGGGAATTTAGATCCCATAAATATTTTTTAGGGCGTGAATATTGACATATGAAAAATCTCAAAGGACGGAAAGGGAGGAACCCAAAATGTTAGGAAAGTTGCTTGCTAATTTAAATGATGTTTAGGTCTTCCAGATGTTGTTTTGACTACAGCTCTTATCAGTCCTAGTTAACATGCTAAGGAACAAAAATGATGTTTTAGTCCAGTGACACCTGGAGGGCTATGGGTTCCCACTCCTAGTTTAAATCCAAAGCAGCGGGTGGGGGTGGGGGGAATAGAAAGGAATATGCAGGATATTTTTCCAGACTTTATGCAAATACATATGCCAGACACATTTTTTTCCTCTCTCATTCACTTCTGTGCCTAAATCTGTAGCATGGGAATTCAGAGATCAGCCCATTTTCTGCTGAACCCACCCACCCACCCTACAGATGCAAGATTTGCTCCAAGGACCGTTTACTGCAAACAGTAAAGTTGGGTGTGAATATCTGCCAGGAGGGGGTGATCTTCAGAAAGAAGTGAGCATGCCGTCTAGTTTGGTCCTAAGAAAGGTAGCATGGAATGGAATTCATTCCAGAAATGGTTGTGGTTTGGACCTTGATTCTGAAATGTGTACATTTTAAATCTCCTTCCCTAGCAGGGTTGATGCATGTTTGGTTTTCGTTATGTTTTGAACTGCCATTGGTGTAATCCCTTGAAATTTGCGATACTGCCCTGTGAGTTTGGGGAGTGGACATTTCAAATATGTATTGAGCAGAAAAGCCTCCATTCCTATTTATGCAGTAAACACTGCTTGACACTGGTACTTTTAAAGCTTTATCGAGTGGGTTGGCATTGTCTTGTCTTGGTTTTCCTGTGGGCTTACACAGATTATTATCCCTTAAGTTTGTAAAAGAGAGAGGTATTTTGAATTCTTGTGTCACGTATATGGCATAGTTCACTATTTACATTGCATTTTGGAAACTTGGGAAGAAATGGTTCCTGGAGTCACAAGCTCCCCCCTCCCCCCAGTGTGGATGTCTTCCAGTTTAGTTTGACAAACAGTCTTTATTATTGCACAGTGATGGCCTTGGTCCCTTCTCTTGGTATTTCTTCAGTTCAGACAGGTGACAGCTTGTCATCCAAGATATTTCAGCTACATGCCTAGAATTGAGCAGCCTGTGTTTTTAATGGAAGGCCCCAAGTTCTAGTTATGAAGGATGCTTCCTTCATATTTGTTATTCCTCAGCTCTATATCTTACAATTAATTGTAACATATATTTGAGACTTCATAATGATTTCTTACTGGAGTGTGGAGCTATGCTTTCTATCATTCAGGAGGTCTTGCAGTCAGGTCCCTATTAGCGGAAACATGGTTTATGTCGTACCCAATTTCTTTCTTTCTTTTTTCTTTTTCTTTTTCATTTTCTTTTTTTCTTTTTTCTTTTTATTTGTAAAACTAGATGGAACTAGAGTGTCTAGAAGTCCATTTCTGAATCTTTTGGCCTGGCACAGTGCTGTGCCTGTGGATCACTGGCAAGGGGGAAGATTGGGAAGGATCATCTTTTTTATAGTCCGGTGAAGTCATTTTTTCTCATGTTGTTGGGCTTGTAAAATGTCCATCAAATTCCCAACAAGATAAAAACTGGTAATGCTCACTCATGCTGTTGCTGAGTTTGTACATGTTACTTTTTTGGACTTCACCATTTGTTGTGAGATTCTGGGAGTCTAATCTGGGAAAGTAATTTTTCCAAGGTCACCGTACAGCTTGCATTGCCGGATAGCTCAGTGATTTAGGTCTCTGGCTGCAGAGCCAGAGGTTGGGGGCGGGGGGGGGCTTGATTATCTCTCCTTGACAGAGGCCGGACTCAATGGTTCATCGAGTCCCTTCCAGCTCTGCAGTTTTGAGATTGTTGTTTTTGCGTTATGCAGGCATTTTACAAATTGGAAACTTATTGGCATTTGGTCTTTTAATCTTTACAGAGTGGTATCTCAGGGGAACAGAAGAGAAAGACAGGCTCCTGATGAGTCCCAGAGTGTATTAAACATTGGCTTCTTCTCTTGACAAATATTTTCATTTATTTGAAACAGTGATAGGCAAAGTGCAGCCTTAAAGCCCTTGCCCCATCTGACGGCCATGCTCCCGACAAAAAAGGGTGTTAGCTAGTCAAAAAGGAAGGAAGGCGGGTAGTGGTGGAGGAGGAGGACTGTTGTTCCTCAAATACTTGTTTTACACTCCCTTGCAGCATTTTACACATCAAATACAGTGACCCCCCACCTATCGCAGGGGTTTTGGGACCAGCCTAACCCGTGATAATTGAAAATCTGTGATATGGAGATGCTGGTTGGGTCGGGCCGGGGGGGGGAGCTAACTGGGGGCTCAGAGGCCTCAGAAATTATTCTCGGTGACCAGGAAGCGACTTCCGGTTTGGAGGGAGGCCCTTTTGGGGCCTGCAGAAGGTCTTGGAAAGCCCTTGCAGGCCCGTTTAGGGAAGGCCCAGTCCTGAGGTAAATACGGAAGGCCTGAAACAGGCCTTTGCCCCTTACCCCAGGAGGCCTTTTTTCATATACTGTGGTCACGCGATATAGTGGGCAGAATATGAACCGCAAAAGGGCGGGGGACCATTGTACCCAATTTTTAAAATCAGCAGTAGAATTCCTGCCATTTTTGCTCCCCACCCCTTTTCCTTTTCAACAGATTGTGCAGTCCCTACACTAGGGTCCATGGGGGCAGGCATTTGGCCCAAGAGCTTCCCAGGTTGCTCATTCTCACTTGTAAACAAATCTGTGAAATGTAATTCTTTTTTCTCTGCTAGTTTGGTTCTAACGCCAGAACTGAGTTGCTGAGGCAAGAGACGGCAGAGAAGAAGGATCAAGGATCAGGGAGGTTTTCTCACGTATACATTCCTCTAGATGAAAAGTATGGGCACCCATTTCCCCCAAACAGTCTAAATTTATGTATGACCCATAGTAGGCCCCTTTATCACTGAGTTTGGTCTCCTCTGATAAAAGTTTTTATGGAGAGTGTGCAAGAATAGTGCCTTGGGTATGGTTCCATTTTTGGTGTCTTGACTTTTGTCTCCTCAGATCTTTGTGCGTGTCCACATGAAGATTGATTATGGATGCTTCCCCAAGGGCAAAGATACCTTGTGCGTTCTATTCAAGCAATATAAGGGCATCCACTTCAACTTTAATCCCCAGGAGATGACCTGTTCTGTCAAAGGGCCCTTCACAGAGCTGCAGGCTTTCAGCTCAGAGCTGCTCCAATCTCTCCGGAGGAAGCAGAGAGGGAGCACTTCTCAAGAAGACAGTGGGAGATCTGCAGACAAGGCTCCAGGAGATGGAGCCTCACAGCATGAGGAGGCACAAGAAGAGAAGGAGGAGGCTGCTGGGGGAGCATTATCCATCCCGGACTCTGCAGAGAGTCTCATAGAGCCACCGGAGGACTTCCTGTTGGTGATAGATTCTGACATTTATCTTTACATGCAAAAGTTCTGCAGCAAGGAGCTCGGCGACATTTTGCACCGTCACCAAATTAGCATGGTGGACGTCAGTAGTGATGGTGTCACCACCCTCTATCTGCAGGCGGCATCGGATGGGGCTGGAGGAATGGATGCTCTTGTGTCTGCTCACCTGGCCATCTCTCAGCTTTCTCAGCAGCTAGAGGCCACCCTGAGGAGAGAGAAGATCAGCAAGAGAGATTTGGGGGTCCATGGCGAGAGGGCCCTCCCAGGGGAGCTCCAGAGCCTCTGCCCCCTGCTGTTGTGTCATGAGGATCATGAGCATTTTTACCTCGTTGGGAATTTGGTGGACATTTTACAAGCCAAACAACATGCTGAAAAGAAAATTGCTGCAGGAGGAGTGTTACCAGACTATCAAAAAGATGACCCCTCTCGGCCTTCCCACTTGCCAGTGATCCACAGACAGAGCTCAGTGCCAGGCCAACTCAAATCCTCTGAAGAATCTGGACCAAGAAGCCTGATTTCACCCAAGCCCAATGACAAAACTGAACACAAACTGGCTGCCAAATTCAGCTTGAAGCCTTCCCTTCCATCCATGTCAAGTCTGGGTACTCCACTGGTACGGAGGTTGCCTGGGAGTTTGCTTGCTGACTGCCAGCCTCGAAACAGTGAATTGCAGTTTTCAGCAGTTGCTGCCACTGCTAGTGAAACCAAGAGCCAGATGAGTGAAGCTATGCAGTTCCGGAAAACACCACAAGGGACAGCAACTCATCTCCCACCGGCCATGCCAGGAGACACTGGGTCAAGATCAGATGTCTTCCCAAGCTTTGGTCTGAAGAAGCCTTTATCTCTCCCTGTTGACTCCAGCGTCTTCAGATCCTTGAACCTCTTCGACACCACTGGGGCTGCGGACTGCGAAAAATCAAAACCAAGGCCCCTCCTCAGACGCTCCCATAGTCTCTTGTGGGAGAAGCCTCCCGAGAGCAATGAACTGCAGCAGCTATCAGCCATGGACAGTGTGAACCGTTTGCAGCAAGAAACTCAAGAGGAGCTCCACCATATTGTGCAGAAAGAGGTCAGCCAGGGAAAAATGACCCAGAAGGAGAAAGAAGTGGATGAGATGGCTTCTCCGCATGCTAGCTCCCCTTTGCTTGCAATCCAGAGAGGTGAAGGCAGGCTTTCAGGCACGCAAGAAGCAGAGAACCGCACGAAACATCATGATTACATTCACAAGAGCTTCAGATACTCTGAGCTAGGCACAGAAGGACCTGAAGATGAGGTTCTGACTGATTTCTGCAACTACCTGAAAGATTTTGATACTGAAGTTCTCATTCGCCGAGAGCAGTACAAGTTGAGCCTTGCTTGCCCTTTTGAAGCAAAGAGGCAGATGCAGGAAGCAATCCATTTCTTCTTCAATCGGAGGAAAGCTTCCCTGTCTGAGCAGCATCTTCCCCGTGACATGCAGCAAATAAAAATTGTGGATGAGATGCGGAGCACAGAGAGCCAGAGGAGAAGCCCCCAGCAGCTAATGGAAAGCAGCAAATCCGGGTGGTCAGAGAGCTCATCTGTCACAAGCAATCTGGATGAACCAATCTTGTCCTCCCAGAGTCAGCGGTTGCCGAATGACCGTTTTGCCCGGCTTCTGATGGTGCAGGATTTTGCAAGTGACAGAGAAGCAGGACAAAGCAAGAGTCTCAGTCACATCCCTGATGCCAGCGAGCAAGGCCTGCCTGGGAAACCTGTTGCTAAAGTCAGGCAAGGGTTGCCAGAGAAACACCATTTTGGCCAAGAGGGCAGCAAAGAGGAACGCAGCCAAGAAGCAGAGCGGGGCCAATGGTCCCTGCCTCTTCCACCAGATGTTGACTCAATACCATTGTGGGTGCCAGGCAAGCGCTCTCCTCCCCCCCCCCGGGAAGCGATTGGCTCAGACATGAATCTACAAGCTGCTAGCCCAGCAAGGGAGTCCCAGGCTGGAGAGTGTGAAGTTTGCCAAAGTACCCCTGCTGTCCTCTCCGGCCACCGCCCTCTCTGCAAGACTTGCTTGTCAGCAGGAAAAATTTCCCCACCTAGTGCTGGTGCTTCTCCTGTCATCTCCGGAACCTTCACAGTTGCAACCTTGTCCCAGAACCTCCCGGGGTTTTACCGAGACCCAACGCTCAAACTAATATATGACATCCCGAATGGGGTGCAACAAGTAAGTATCCAGGGATGTCTTATTGTATTTATTTATCTAAAATATTTATGTGCCACCTTTCTCTTAAAGGCTCCTTGGCAGCTTACAGTATTAAAAGAAACAAGGTTAAAAACAAAATAATACATTATTTTAGATCTGGAAAAAGGATCAAGCAAATGTCACATTAAACCCGCAAAAAAAGCAATACTAAAAACACAAGTAAAACACGGAATAAAATGCTTCCTTCCAGGCATGTTCAAACTTCGTCCCTCCTGATGTTTTGGACCACAACTCCTAGAATTCTAAGCTTAGATTGCCAATGACAAAGGATTCTGGGAGTTGTGGTTCAAAACATCTGGAGGGCCTGCCTGGGTCAACCTGTCATTTAAAGGAAAGCCTGCCTGAAAAGAAAGGCAGGCTTTTTCTGCTTGTGGAAAGGCAGCAAAGATGGGGCCAGCCTAGCTTTCCATGGGAGCGCGTTCCAGAGTCTGGGAGTAGCAGCAGAGAAGGTTCTCTCCAATGTCCCCCAACAAATATACCTGTGAATGTAGTAGGACTGAAAGAAAGGCCTCTTTTGATAATATCTTATTAGCTGCGTAGGTTCATACGGGGGGGGGGCACAGGTATTTTTTAAGATAGTTTGGACTCAAGTCATTTAGGGCTTTATAGGATAAAACTAGTACTTTGAATTATGCCTGAAAATGGATCAGCAGCCAGTGGAGCTGCAGCAGGGGAATTATTAGCTCCCTTTAACCAACTCCCGTTTACGCCATGAACATTTTGGATCTTTTTATACTACATTATTTGCTAATTTGCAGCTTGTTCAGATGAGCAAGTTAACAGCAATCCTTGTTTTTTAGCAGGTTTGCTTTGACTATGGTAGAAGGAGACTCTGGGAACTGCTATCCAAAAAAGTAACATTTCTAAGTGTGGGAAACCTTCTATAATTTGTAACAAACAAACAAAAGGAGCTGTGTGATAGAGAGATATGTAAAAAAACAACCGAGTGATATCCTTCATAGTTCATTAAAAGCTACAAATAGTGGCCAAACTCTTACTGTGAAATGCAAGGCACATAAGAGTAAAGTGCCTTCAGATTTTTGCCTGCCATGCTATTGACTGGGCAAGGAAAGGGCAAACCAGGCATGTGACAAGCAGCTGGCAGATTGCCTTCCGCTGCTTATTTTATGCTTTCTTAGGCAATTGCATAACACAATTGAACTCTAGTAAAAATGGACTTCTGACTTCTCCACAACTTTTGTTCAGGCCTAGATGGTGTAAAAAATACAGGGGTCAAGAAAGAGTCTAAAAGCCCTTCAAATCAGGACAGGTATAATATGGCCCCCTATTTGCTAGGCTGCTAGCAAGGCAGAACGGAGGAGGTGGAAACAGATATTGGAGATTCAATAAGAACCATAGTGTCATTTTGCAGTCTCCTCTCTCTTTTAGTTGTCTTGATGTTTTCTGTTGGTACAGAGCAGCTCTATGTGCCTTACCCATGGCTAAAAGATAAATTCAGAATTGTTTGGGGAACACCTGTTGCAGTTCTCTGACACCAAGAGAGAATCCAAGCAGGGTTTCTTGTGAGTTAAGTATTGATAGGCTATATAAATTGTCCTTCTTTATATTTGAATAGCATATGAGCAAGATAAGTTATGCAATATGCCTATTTGCAAAGTAATTTACAAAACATTGCAGAATCTAAAATTCTCTTACAGCAGAATGTTGATGCTTTGTTTAGCTTAAACATTTCCTTGAATTTCACTCATCGGGCCTCTCTATGGGCGCTTTTACATGACCTCTAAAATGCACTGGCAACTTAAATTCAGACCAGAGATCGTGGGGGTTTGTCCCTCTTCCTGTGTTCCCACCCCTCTGCACTCCATTGTTCCTGTCTGCGTGAGGGGAGGGAGAAAAAAAGGAGAAAAAATGCAGGCTCACCTCCATCCCCCGAGCAGCCCCGAAGTGATTCCTATCTCTTAAAGGGGTGGCGGGGACAAAAAAACAAACAGAAGGCGAGGGAGCCCGGCATCCACAACTTTACACTCCGCATTGGAAGATTTTTTACCTCCTGGAGGCCAGGTACTTGTAAAGTGCGCTGGGACGCGCTTAGGTGGGCGTGGTCATACTTAATATTTTTTTAAAGTACGGAGCTGGTGGGAAAACATTTTTAAGCTCCGGATCTGGGAGCCCTTTGCCTCGGATTTTAGGGGTCATGTAAAAGTGCCCTTTGTCCTTTGCTCTCTCTATATTTCTACCTTCTACTTCAGAAATCTGTTATCAGAAAACCTAATTGCTCGGTGACAGAATGAGATGGTGTGGAGCAATGACGTATACAAACAAATTGGTATGGCTTAAAGAGATGGATCTGACTCTTGGATTTGAGCTTCTTGGGTTTCGGTACATTCAATTTCCATTCTCCCTCAGGTGGCTCGATTTTCCCTCTCCCCAACCTCTTAACCTGGCCATTCATTCACTCCTTTCTTCAGTCTTGCAGCTCATTCTCTTATTCAGGTATTAACACATGCCCACCTTCCATTCTTCATTGCAAAGATGGGACATCCTCATCCAGGGCGTCCGTACCGAGGACGCCGTTTTGAAGCCTACCTCCCTGACAACCTAGAGGGACGGCGGCTGATGGTGCTTCTGCACAAGGCATTTGAACGGGGCCTGACTTTTCAGATCCAGTCCTGCGGCTCAGAGGAGATGGTGACTTGGGGAGCTCTCCCCCACAAGACCTCCATGGAAGGGGGCAAGGGTAGGTAAGTGTCCCAAAGGTCTGGATGACACAGGGGTCTCCAGCCTGGTGCCTGCGTAGATGGGCCACCCAGAGGTTTTGGGGGGCCAGGAGCAAGGAGGATTTCCTGTAAGGATCCATGCACGCCAGGAAGGGTTCTGCGATGAGCAATATGGCAGGAAGGGAGTAATGGGACTGACAGACCCTGAAGGAGGACACTCTTAGTAGTGTCTTGGGTCAAAGCCTCTATGGGCGTTTATACACGACCCCTAAGCTCCGCCGCAAATGGCTGCAAGGTCCGGACCTTAAAAATGTTTACCCACCAGCTCCGGACTTTGCAGACAATTAAGTGCGACCCCCGCCCACTTTAGCACGACCAAACAGCAGTTTTCTTGTACCTGGTCTTTGATGGTGACAAATATTTGATCCGGTGTAAGGATAGTGAGTGCGGGGCTCTCCTGGCTTTCGTTTGTTCTTTTTTTTGCGCCCCGCCCCTTTAAGAGATCTGAATGCTGCCGGGAACAAAACGGAAGGTTAACCGGAAGGTTAACCGGCAGTCTTTTCTTTCTTTTTTCTCCGTCCCTCAGGCAGCCAGCAACCAGGAAGTGCCGAGGGGGGGTGGGGACAGAGGAAGACAGAGGAAGAGCGACGAACCCCTAAGATCTCTGGTCCGAATTTAAGTGGCCAGCGGATCTTAGGGGTCGTGTAAAAAGGCCCTAAGATGCCTTTTCAAATTTCCTGTTCTTAACTTGAATATGTCTTAAATGTTCTGGGCTGTATATTGTCCCTCATTATTTTAAGCCACCTTGGGTACTTTTCCAAGGAGAAAGGAGGGGTAAAAATAAATAAATAAATAAATAAATAAATAAATAAATAAATAAAAAGAAAGGAAATGTCTTTTTTGTAAGCACACACACACAGTTTTACTAGTCAGAGGAGCACCAGACAGCACTTTAGAGAGAAAATTACCCGTACTGTATAAACCTTAAATCAAATCCTCAGTCTCCTTTGGGCAGTGCTGTTTTTGGGTGTTGCCAGAGCAGACAGGAAGGGTAGTGGGGAGGTGTGGAGATGTGTCTAGCTCTCCTGGTGAGGCAGTACTGATCTCTCTCACTGTGGAAGAGTGGAGAGAAAACCAAGTTTGGGAAATATGTTTATGTTCCCTAGGAAGTTAAATAGGGCAAGCATCTTTGTTGCCTAGAAATTTTCAGATGGAGCATTTTTGAGGGAAGTCACTTGTTGCAATCGTGTACCTTTGGCAGGGGCTTGTGTGGGTGTTGGCTTTTTGGTGTTTTGGGAGAGCTGGCCTGCCAAAGTTTTCTGGATTGGTTTTGTTTTATTTTGGTGCATGTTTCTCTGAGCCTCACTCATTTTGTCTCGCAGAAACTGAACTGTGCTAAAAGTGAAAAGTGTGCTGCTTAAACAGCGGTAAATCCACAACTCAGCACGTTGGGCTTGGATTCAACCTCCGTCTTACATTGTTTTCCTGACAAATTACCCATCTTGTGTGACTAGCTAGGCCTCCTGTGGCAGCCATTTTGAGAAATGGTGATACGTCCCTCAAAGCATGAAGTGGTAAAGTGTCTCTGTGGGCACAAGTGGAGCTCCTGAGCTCATTCATTCAGAAACAATTCTGTTTTGTCAGAAGGAAAAGAAGACAAAGGCATACCAAAATTTGTTGGTAAAAGCAAGGGGTTGGTTGGAATCTTACACCAGAGTTTTGTAGGAGAGGTAGATGAGGTAGTCACCTTAGCTTTCATATGCAGCGTGTAGCCCAGGGGTCCTCAACCTAAGGCCCTGGGGCCGGATGCGCCCCCCCCCAAGGTTCTGAATCCAGCTCCAGGGACCAATTGCAACCCCCCCCCCACCTAACCCTGCTTTGCAAGCAAGCCAGCCTCCGCAGCTGCTTCTATTGCTGAGGCAGTTCAAAGCAGTGGCCTATGTCACTTCTCCCACTCCCCCCAACTACCTCCCAGATGATCAGCATGCTGGCTAGTGGGGCATTCAAAGTGGGAGGTCTACGGCAAGGTCCCCCACTCCCCCCACCCACTGCCCAGATGGTCGGGGCGCCGGGTGCAGCCGAGCGGGGGTTGCGGCAAGGTCTCCTACTCCCTCCATGACCCTGAGGCCCCACCCCTGCTCCTCCTCCTCCCTGCCCACCTGCCTTCCTTGTGTGGCTGCCACCTGTGTTATTGTAGTTGCGAGGAATGAAGGGGGCAGGCGGAGGCAGCGCCAGCCAGCCTTCCGAGCCAGAGCAGCCATGGCAGTGGACCACTGGAGGGATGAACGGCAGGCGACCGAGGGGGAAATGGAGCTACTTCCCGCCCACCCAGCCCCTTCTGAGCTGCTGCCTTGCTCCGTGGAGCGAGGGAGGGGAGGAGGGAGCACAGCCATGTCCGGAGGCTGAAGCTGCCACCACCATCACCAGGTTAGAGACCAGCGAGGAGGAGGTGGTGGAGAAAAGAGAAGGGAAGAGAAGGCCAACGGTGGCCTGGGCCTGGTTCCTGGGAGGCTGGCAGGGCTGCATTTGTCCCTGGTTGATGATGGGCGGGCTGGTGAGCCAAAAGAGCACCGCAGCCTGGCTGGACTCGGCCAGTGAGTGGACTGCAGGTAGCTTTGGGCATGCCTTCCTGCCTCCCCTCCCTCCTTCCCAGCCCTTGCTCCCTCCCTCACTTGCAGTGCACCAAGCTGGGCCAGGCTGGGTCAGACCAAGAGAGGAGGCAGCTTTCCCTCCAGGGCACAGTGAGGACGTGATGGCCAGGGCACATGGCTGGATCTGCATGCAGTGGCACCAGCCTTGCTGCCCTTGCTGTGGCTGCTGCTCCTCATCCTGAGTGGCCACCCAGAAGGTGATGAGGGGCCTGAGTTTGCCTGGGCTGCCACCTCCTTCCCAACAGAAGGAAGGAAGGAAGGAAGGAAGGAAGGAAGGAGAGCCTCTCCAGCCGCTGCCACAGGAGGAGGAGGAGGAGGAGGAGGAGGAGGAGGAAGAGGCGCAGCAGAGGGATCCCAGCTGTGGCACCTCAGGGTGGTGATCTGGAGCAGGAGGCATTGCTGGGGTGCTGGAGACACAATGATCATGGGCCAATCGTGCGGGGCTCCGCCCACTTGCCCCTCTCTCCCCCCTTTTTTCCATGTTGGCCTTTTTTTTGGGGGGGGGGGCTGTGGTCTGGCCCGCAGTGGTGTCTGAGTGGTGGTGGACCAGCCCGCTGTTTGAAAACTTTGAGGACCCCTGGTGTAGCCAATGCCTCCTTAAAAGCTAGAAGCCACGGAAGTGACTAAGCAAGATTTTGAGGAAGATTCAGCTCAGGGCAAAATGTCCTTAAACATTTTGCTGAGCAGTAACATTAAATTATGAGACTTTAGGAAATCTATAACTGGTACAAGCCAGAAAAGTAGAATTGGATATATATAAATTTTATTGGTTCTCCAATCACCTTCTGCACTTTCCATAAGGATAAACAGCTTTTCTAGCAAATAGCCTTCATTCCCAGTGCCTCTTGTCATGTCTGTGGTTCCTCCAAATCTTGTTTAAAGTTTAAC